>OZ020617.1:48445047-49165047 GCA_963971575.1 Liopterus haemorrhoidalis | reverse complement strand
TGTAATTAAGAAGCAATTTATATTAATTTCAGAGTAACAATCCAATTTCAATTTTCTGCGCACTCACTATTCTTTAGTCAATTATCTTATATTCAATTATCCTAAACAAACTCATCTCAAGAGTGGAACTCTGCGTACCTATTACGATTATAGCAGTAGACATATGATATTCTTGTTGACAAAATGTACAATAAACCCTTTTAACTGACGAGGCAGTTTAATTTTTGGATGGTGATAAGTTTTAAAGAACGTGTGGAGAAAATTTACATTTTACATTTACGATGTACATATATATAGAATATATACATAATGAAAATTTTGCTAACCCGAGTAAAATTTATATGGATGATTTTAATTTGATAAATCTCTTTAGAATACTAAAAATCTGATAGTCTCTAGCAAGGGTGCCAGTAATAGCACGCAAAAAGAAATATTGGCACGCAAACGATTTGAAAACGAAATGTATTTTTTTGAATCACATGATATACATGCCTACTTATGCTATAATTTTTTTTTTTTTGACTCATTGAAAAGAGGAAAAAAAACTTTTCAGCTCAAATTAAAAAAAAAATCATATTTTCAAATTTATAAATAAAAATGTAAGAAATCACACCCGCAAATTTAAAGGAACATATTGAAAATTGTTTTTTTTTTTAAATTTTATTATGTTGTAGCCTATATCTAGATAGCTTTGAATGCTCTGCTAAACCGTAGGGAAAGATTGTATCGACGCCAAGGACAACAAAATGCACCATTTAATTTTGCTGTATCTTTTGTATCTTTTGTATCCACTGTATCTTTTGGTGGAGGTTCAATTATGGTGTGGGATGGAATATGTTTGGGAGCTCGCGCAGAGCTAGTGGTGATTGATGGCGGAGCGTTTACTGCAGATTGGTACATACGAGATATTCTTCAAAACCATGTTGCACATTTTGCCTCATATACCGGAGAAAATTTGACCCTAATGCAGGATAATGCGCACCCACACGTCGCCCACTGTTTTTAAATCTCCCTTGTTTTTAAATTCAACCAAATTGAAAATTATTCCAAAAAACATCGTACTAGAAGATTACCTGAGAGATATCAACAATATGTACACTACAGGGAAAATAATTCGATTTTTATGTCTGCTCCTTTAAATTTGCCGGTGTGTGTATATTCACTATTACTTTCTTTATTTATTCCACTTTATAACCCTAATGCCTTTAACAGTTTTAGATTATACATAAATAGGCCAGTCGTTCAGTCAACGCACTTCGTCATTTTGTGCTCATTTTGCACCGGTGTCGGGGCAGAATGAGCACGGGCGGGGTATAATAATTAATCAGCTAAAATCTGGCGCAGAATGAACGCACGTGAGCGCATTCCTCGTCATCTTCTCCAGCCCAAGAACAATATGCCCACTTGCCACATGCTCTGCACTGGGGCAATCAATGTCTGGATATGTGTGAAAAATATATCAACACAGCAAAAAAAACACGTCAAAGTAACAGTCAAAAAGAGGGGAGCCCATTATACCCACTGAGCCCGTTATGCCCCGGATTCTCCTACTATAGGCATTTCTGATGTGATACTACACAATTAGCAGAATTATTGCGAGAGATATAGCCCAGCGCTGGAAGAAACAAACTGTTTATTATTATTTTTATAACCGGACACTAGACATGGTAAAATTTGATTCGAAGTAAATATTTTTTTTATTATAAGAACTTTTATCACTCTTTGCTATCCTTTTTAGCAGGCATAACAAAGCCACATCCCTCTTAATATTACTAATATAATCGATGAGAAACTTTTCATGTTTTCAAACAGGACTCAAAGGAAGTTTAAATCTCGCGCCGTTGAATTTCTATAGAGGTTTATTTTTCTTTCTGTTTAGGAAACGTGACTTTTTTAGAAATAAAAACTCGGAAATGTGAAAGTTATTTTAATAATGTTAGTATTTTAATTTGAATAAAAAATAGTGTTTTGACGCATAATTTTCTCGTCTAGTATCTGACGGAGAAAAATTAACTTTATATTATTAAAATTTATAAACGACGTTTATGAAATTGTATTAATTTGTAAAACAAAAGCATACAGGCACTAATTTTATAATTTCTTTTGTCCAGTAGCAGTGCCGTGGCGTGACTTCCTGATGAAGGATGTAGTAAACAAATGCATGTTAGCAAAAATATTCTCGCGAATGTCAAGAGTTGACTGTACTCCAGTTTTCTAATAACACTTTCTAAAGCTTTTAAGGTTCAGGTTAAGGTTTACTTTTGTCAATATTTTTTGTTTGCAAAATATAAAGCAGCAAAAGAAGTTTTTGTTAATTCATAAAATACGCCTAAACTTATCGAAGTCATTTCAGAAACCCTGAGATTAATAAATAAGTATAAAAACTAATTTTTATTCGAATTCGGAGATCCGAGCATGTGTGCGTAAAAAAAAACGCTTCTTAGTGACCATAGACCACTGTGCTGCAACTGTCTGTAAAAGACAGACTCATACAGCCGTAAACATTGCTGGTGAACTTAAATATACTGACTTTCAGTGTGCTTCCAAAATGGCTTACATCAAAAGCCCTGGCATTGCTGCGTACTCGACGTAACCCGTTCTAGCGCGGAAATGCTCTCCTTGTCTTATTGCATAAAATAAGGCTACATCAGTTGTTTTTTATTAGCGTCTTTTTAATATTCGACATGCTATGGTTTATACTTTATACATTTGAGTAATTTAATCTTAATTATTATAACTATACTAGGTTATTGCCGTTTTTGTGTCAATATAATTAGTACAGGAAATGAAGCTCAAAAAATGACAAAACCTGGCAATTTTTTCGTCCAGCATCGATTTGGATAAAAATTTGGAATTAGGCTCATTTCACCCTCTAGTTCATTTTCTACATTGTGCCGTTGTACGCTTTTTGTTTTTTAAGGGTGAAAACTACCCCTAATTGTAAAAAATTATAAAATAACATTTTAAACCTTAATATGGGTAAAATTTGGTTTGGATTAGCTAAATATGGATCGTTTTATGCTTTAGAATACAATTTCATAATGTTTCAACCCTTAAAAATCCACCCTTGTTGGATTAAAAAATGATTTCATCTTGCATCGATTTGCACCAAAATTTTAAATTAAGTTCGTCTCACCCTCTACTTCAAATTTTATATCATGCTCATGGGCACTGTTTATTTTTTAAGGGTGAAAACTATCCCTAATTGTCAAAAATTATAAAATAACGTTGTAAACCTTAAGATGGGTAAAATTTGGTTTGGATTAGTTGAATAATGATTGTTTCATGCTTTGGAATACAATTTCTAATGTTTCAATCCTTAAAAACCCACCCTTGTTAGAGCTTGATATAAAAAAAATCGCTCCGAACCGTGCTATTCGAATGTTTCGAAAAAAATTTATTGGTTTTTTAAACATAGCTCCTTCATTTTTAGTGATAGAAAGTTTTTTTAAAAACGATTTTGTAGGGCTTTTCAAGAGCTATAAGACTATGTAAATAAAATTCCTTAAGATCTTTTAGTTTTTAAATGGGGTGAATTTAAAGGGCTCGAATAAGGTGGTGTTCGCTTGTAAATAGAGGTTTTAAACGGCTATATCTCGCCAAATATTCACTGTACAGAAAATATATGGACAGGGAAATTTAAGTCATTAAAAAGGCTACAATTTAGTGCTCTATCATTTTTTTCGTATCTCCAGTAATTTCGGAGATATTTTGAAGAAAAGGGTGAAAAATACGAAATCGCAAAAAATCGTTTTTTCTTTAAACTCCAATTTTTCTAAAATTAGGTATTTTAAATTGGTCAAACTTCTTGGGTGTACTTAAAATACATATAAGAAGAGAACCACAGAAGGGTGAGGATCAATTTTAATTAGGGGGGTAAATAGGGGGTTGTTTTCACTGATTTTTTCGTAGAAAAAAGTAGGTACCGACCTTATTTTGATCATAAGTCGCTAAATTTTTATGCTAAAGACTTTTTGTTTTTTTCATTTGAAAGGTCTAATCAAATACTTTAAAAAAGATTCAATGAGTTTTCCTCGAAAAATGCAACTTTTTCCTGTTATTTGACTTTGAATCTTTCAAATTATGCATTTGGCGAAAAAAAGTTAACCATTAACATGCCGTATCTCGGTTCTTATTGGTTGTAGAAAAATAATAAAAAAATAATTTTGTTTGTTTTTTTAAAGGCTACAATTTTGCTTACTGCAGTTTTTTTGATAAAATGCATATTTTTCGAGTTATTCGAGAAAAACTTTTTAAAAACATCGATTTTTTCGTCGAAAAACTGTTACTTTAAACCGCGAATAACTCAAAAAATATTAGTTTTACGAAGAAAACGTAAAGAACATTTTTTTCTTAGAATTACTTTTCCCATCGATTCCTATAGTTAAAATGTAGTAAAAAATTTCCACCCCCGAGATGGGGTGGCAACCACCCCCAAGGTGTTAGCGTACACCGGCATGATGTAGAAAATGATCCTTGGGCTATTCCCTACCTTCTGTGAAAATTTCAAGTAATTCCATGCTGGACGAAAAAATTGCGAGCCAAAATGCTTCATTTCCTGTACTAAATCTAAATATAATGAAACTTAACCAAAAATTTTTAAAAGCCAGATTCACAAGTTCACATGGTTCCGTAAAAGTCTATTTACACCACAACAGTCACGAAAGTAACCAGATCTAGTTACGCATAATAAAATGAGACAGATAATCAGATCAATTCTGTAAAAAGTTACTGTGTAATAACATAACGTTAACAACATAAAATATTATAAAAAGTATAATGGCTTTCATTCATGATAGTAACTGACCTTGCTCATAGTGACGAATTTAGTTTTAGTTTAAATAGTGACAATTATCATAGTCACATAGTTAGAGAATTGGTCTGAATATATTCGGTAACAAGGTTGGAATGAGAAAATTCGATGCGAGTGGAACATTCGACGCGAGCCGCAGACTAGCGTGAGGAAGTTCGAACATCAAATTTTTTCTTCCAACCGAGTCACATTTCCTACTTTCTCCTCAACCACAAAAAAAAATCCATTTTAGTAGTTTTTAGAGAGATGTCAGTTTATTTTATAAACAAACGTTGCAATTGTTTATAGTATTCACACACTGATAGACACTCTCCGTATTACTTATCATCGCGGAGGAATGCATACCTTATAGTGAACAATATTATCATACAACGAGCATTGAATAATTTTTACTTCACTATTAAAGGATTGACATACACGCAAAATGCGTAAGATAAGTGCTTTAGAATAACATTCCAAGTCTTATGTTAGATATTTAACTTTCTGTAGTCAAAATTGATTTTAGAATTGTTAAATTCTATAGTGGTCCTGGAGAAAGATAATACTTTCAGTGATAAGGAACGGGATTAATTTTGACCAAATAGAGCAATATCATCAACAAAGAGAGCAGGATGAATATCAGAAATATCTGTTTGCTGAGGCTTGTCATTTATGTAAATGTTGAATAGGATTGGTCCTAGAATGCTTCCCTGCGGGTATTTTTTTTAATGCTGAGTATATTTAGTTTATTAAATTATTAAAATTATTAGTAAATTATTAATACATTCAATTTAATATCCTTTATTTATTGCTTTGTTTTTAATTATTTAAGTTTGTAATTAATATTAACATTAACTTTAATAAATATTGACATTATCTTAACATTGTTCAATAATAACTTTACAAAGTGCTAAATTTACTTTTACTTATATTGGAGTCTCACCAAGTAAAACGATGAACTCCTCAATATATTTCTATTTTGTAACCTTAGTCATGATGAAAATTACTTGAATGCTTAAAATAAATCAATCTCTTTGCTTTAATAATTAATAAAATTTGCAACTTTTGACGCAAAGTTTGATATATACACCTAAGCTAACTTTTGTTATCTAACAATGTTGAATCTTTTACTGTTTGTTGCACATCTTGAATTAAACGTAAAGTGCTAAATATAGTGAGTTATCGATCAGGCACTGAAAACTTACGATAAGATCTTGAGTGATGTTGAGAGCAAAAACAATGCAAATTTAATATTAATAAGAGCTTCTCCAAAGCAAATAGTAATTAATTTTGGAGTGATGTAGTGCATTTATTAATAGAACTCAATTAGAGCAATGTTTTTCGAACTAACAAAACTAACAGTTTGAAGTAGCTATGTTCTGTGAACTGGTCCTCATAATTTTGTTGACTGCTGCTCGCAACAAGTAGTTTGGCTTCATTCTAATCCATGAAGAAATTTTGACCAATTAGGACATTTTGTGGGGCCTCCTGAATAAATACAAATTTTGCAGAACAAATCCAGTTACTTTTTATATATTTTTTTTATCCGACTTTACTTTTTTCATTTTAATCTTAAAGTAAACCGTAAAACAGGGTGAACTTTGCCACTTTCTATATATAAATTATCTTATCTTTGTCAACATTAATAATTGTTTTATTTTTACCGACCGTCAACATATATAAGGGAGGTATTGTGATCATACCGATTTTGACATTTCGAGATTTCGATGGATCTCCACGAATTGAGGTCCCTATATAACGTTTTGACAATTTTCAGCATGATGTCTGTCGGTCTGTCTGTCCGTCTGTCCTTCAGTCCGTCTGTCTGTACACGATAATAGAAATTTGTTATCTGATAACAACACATCTAATGCCAATTCATATAAAGTTCCCCACTACGAGGGAAGAAAACCGTGGAGTGAAAGAAGGGTAATTTTTGCATAATATAGCAACAAAAGCAAGAATACCTAACTATGCTGAGATTGATGATGATGAGCTTGAACCTGTAAATAATGAAGATCCTGAACCTGAAAATAATGAAGATCCTGAACCTGAAAATAATGAAGTTCCTGAACCTGAAAATAATGAAGATCCTGAACCTGAAAATAATGAAGATCCTGAACCTGAAAATAATGAAGATCCTGAACCTGAAAATAAATAAGATCCTGTACCAAATGGTAAAATATTTGAAAAGTATTTAAAATTTTCAAAAATTGATTTAAAACTTTTTTTAACAGCAAATCACGATATGAATTTGGGAAAGCAGATTAGTATTTTATATGTTCAGCAGTCCATTGTATAATTTGATGTAAAAAATATGTTTATATGGAATAAAGATACAGGTAAGATGCAAAGAGAAACTTTTATTTTTATAAACAAATTATAACAATAATTAATAAAAATTATAAACGTAAAAAACATGACTATATGTGTATAACAAATATGATATACAATTACCGATCGATGACATTGATCAATACCTCAAATTTTGAGGTTAGAAATAAACATAGTGAAGTTAGCTACAATGTAAGCAAAGTTTAAATCGACCGAAATTACAGAATGTGCTACAGAATAGCTAATGCTCGATATTTACAGAGCGCCGTAACATGGCACTACAGCGCTATAGTGATACAGTACTGTAAACATTTTTTTACAGAATAGACCCATAAGTCAAGTTAAAATCATTTGTTTTTGTATGCTACAATATACAAAACCAAATGATTTTAACTTGAGTTAGGGATAATTCTTACTTTAGCAACCGGCCATTAGTATCCTAAAAAATACTTTCCATTTCACTTTATCGACCGCCTTCTCCTAATCAATGAAGGCAATCAATGTGTCCAAATGTTTCTTCATTCGTTTCTCCAATCTACTAAATTATGTAAAATCAATTAATTTTTTTACAAAAATTAAAAAATATTGTAATATTGTGTGTAAATATATGCACCAGGTGGCCCCTGGTGCATAGCTAAGTTGCTGACGCCCTGAAACATCAAATAAAAATAAAATCACAAATTGCTGTCATATATTTAGTTTCAAATGTTTTGGCTGAGTATATATATATTGCAAGGTTTCTTACACTCTAAACTTTCATTAACAAAACTCTTCCGTAATTACTGATCTTGTAAATCAATTTCAATACTAAATAATTAATTATTCAGTTTTGCTTCCAGTGCTCCCATCAATAAACTTGCTTAAATAGATGTTTTAAGATGAAACGGAACTTGCAACGTAGTAGCTGCTGAATTTATCAAATGTAATCGATAGACATTAATATGATTAATAATAGTACTATCGATGTGACTCCATTGAAACGTTTCCGTGATTCAGCATTCATTATTGATAGCGTTTGATAACGGAAACACATAAAAAACATAGTTACAACTGAAATTAAATAAATTTTGAATATATCTGTCAATTCTATTCCTCCTCAATATCGATCTGAGACTTGTGGTCACCATTTCAAGTTGAAGGACGAGAAGTACAAAGACAGCTGAGAAAATATTTTGTAACCAATCGTGTCTTCGAGTTTTGGAACTACCTACTTGAAAAAGTTTTGTCTGGTCCAATTATAAAGTCATTTAATGGTAGAAAGAAAGTTCAATACTTTTATATACAGGGTGTTATCAGACCACTAGTCCACCACTTTTTTTCAGACACGTCACATAACATAGGTCTTATAGTCAGGCTAGTATAGTTAAAGAATGGCTGATATAGTCGGATTGCTGATAGGTGACTGTTACATGTATGTATCAAGTAGTACATTCATATAATAATCTAGTTACCATTTTTCAGCGATTTAAATTTTTTTTTTGTTATTTGTCTTAGTAATAATAATAATAATAATTTTATTTAGTGCTTGTACAAGTTTTCACACGTTTACACCAGTCAAAGATCATACATAATTATTAGAAATATAAATTGAAATATAAATTATAAAATTACAATACAATTGCTAGATGGGTACTGAAAAGGAGAGAGGATTTTTAGTATTTGCTCCAATCAATGCTGTAGTACTCATCAGTGCTGTACAGACAGTTTTCAAGAAAAACCTCTCTAAGTTCTTTCTTGAAGGTCCTGTTATTAACATTTCTGACAGCAGAAGGCAAATAATTGAAGAAACATGCAGCCGAGTAAAGACCGTTTTTTGACTTCTCAAGTCTTATTTTAGGGAGACGAATATTGTCTTTAGAACGGACATTATAAGAATGACTTGAGGAAACGGTGACAAACTGGGCTGCGTTTTCTTTAACATACACCAGGCAGATATATACAAATAGGCTGTACACTGACATTATTCTACATTTTTTAAAAAGTTCCCGGCGGTGGGTTCTGGAGGGGACATTATTCATAATTCTAAGAGCTCTTTTTTGGATTATGATAATGTGGTTGATCGATGAGCTTACTCCCCAATGGACTATACCGTAAGACAAACGAGACTGGAAAGCGGCAAAATAAAAAATACGTAAAGTCTCGAAAGAGACCGAAGTTTTGAGCCTGACAAAATCGAAGATAGATTTCTTCAGGGAAATGGCTAAATTGCTGATGTGGTGGTGCCAACTGAGTTGACCGTCTATATATATTCCTAGGAATTTAATAGGATCACCGTACGCAAAGACTTCGTCGGTGTTGCGGTTTAGGTAAAAGATAATTTGCTGGGTCTTGCTGGCATTAAGAGTTAATTTGTTTGTGGTAAACCAGTTTTTTACTTTCCCTAGGGCAGTTCCTGAAATGTCGAGTAACTCTTTTACTGATGTATTAATATTGTGGTATCGTCCGCATAAAGTATTACATCCGCGGAGTTATCGAAAAAGATATTTGGAAGGTCGTTAATAAAAACGATGAAGAAGAGAGGTCTTAATATTCCGCCCTGACAAACTCCGTAATCAACATTTCTCGTTGATGATTCGGTGTCGTTGAACGAGACAAATTGTGACCTGTTAGAAAAATAAGATTTAAGAAGCTCGTATGCAGTACCACGTATGCCATAACATTCAAGCTTGTCCAGCAGGATTTTGTGAGGGACACAATCGAAAGCCTTAGAATGGTCACATAATGTGGCCTGTGATTTCGTATGATTTTCAAGGCTATCAGTTACATAGTTAACGAGCTCCGTAATGGCATTTAACGTAGACATGTTGGGTCTGAAGCCGAATTGGTGTTTAACAAGAACATTTTTTCCGTGAAAAAGTTTATTAATCTATTTTTAAGAATCTTCTCGATAACTTTTGATAAGATTGGAATTATCGCTATCGGCCTATAGTTAGATGCATTGTTAACCTCTCCGCTTTTGTATATAGGTATTACTTTCGTAATTTTCAATTTCTCAGGAAAGGTACCTGTTTGGAAACAGGCATTAATAATATTAGCGAATATTGGTGAAATAATATCGACAATTGATTTGAGTATATCGCTGTTGATACCGTACCCATCTTGTGTGCGGCTCCCAGACAGAGACGTAATGGTCCCTTTGACCTCGGTATAGTCCGTTGGATGCAGAATATGGTGTCAGTACAGCGGGTTACATGGGCCAGAGCACTGTAGTGTCCGGTTGCGATTTTTGAGCTCAATGATGCGGCTATGTTAGACAAAAAAGAATTAAAGTCCTCGGCGCTAATGCTAGATGTGGGAGACTTTTTTTTATTGGTTCCAAGTTCGGATTTAACAATATTCCACATAGCCCGAGATTTATTATCACTGTTTATAACGTATAAGTTATTGGCTGTGATTTTTGCACGTTTTATTTTTCCCTTATAGGCTTTTTTGGATTTCTTAATAATATGTGATAACGAGTCAGAACCAGTAACCTGTTGGAACTCACACATTAAGGCCAGCCTTTCTCTATGTATTTTTAAGTCATTGTTGAACCAATTAACATTTTCAGAGTTTGCGGTACCATTCTGGATTTGAATGATTTCCGCATGCATTAGTGTCTGTTTATAATATTAATTAATAGAGCTTGCGGCCAATTATTAAATTCACATACTTTAATTTTAAATCTGCTGGAATATTTTAATTCAGAAAAAGAGAATAATGGGGCACTCATTTCTCTATCTTGTGTCCATCAAAGAGTAGCAGCTGCCTTGAAGATTTCGGAATCAACAATTCGTAGAATTATAAAATGTAATAAATTTGAACTTCTCACTAACAAAATCACGAGAAAACGAAGGAAATAAAATCTGAACCAGTTTATTTTATTGATACATGGGCACAAACGTATGGTCATGAAGTACTAAGATTACCTCCTTATCACTGCCAGATTAACCCCATTGAACTAATTTAGGGTATAACAAAAAATTTATAATAGACATATTAGTCAAAACGGATATAGTGATAACGAAGTTTTGAAAATGTGGTAAGTAGCCTGTGATCAAATTAGTTGTGAAACTTGGGCAAAATCTGTTAAAAAAATCGAAAATTTAATAAATGAATGGTGGGAAAGAGAAAGGATTGTTGATGATATTAATCCAATAATAATAAATACAAGAAATGACAGCGATAGTTCAGATGACGACGATATCATGCATTACAGCGACTAAATTAAAAAAAATAAATTAAAATAAACATTTAAATACAACTTGTAGCAATATATTATATGAATAAATATATTTTTACTTAATATTTTATTACTTTGTACTTAGGGGAAACATAAAAGTTTAATTTAATTTAACAACAAATTATAATCAAAAAATTACGTATGAGTATAAGTTTTTCCTTATTTATAAATATTACCTTAAAATTAATAATTTTGTTTGTTTGAGTACTGCTGTGAATTTATTTTCGCGCTCTAATTAGTAAAGATATCTACGAATCATGCCGTTTATTTCTAATGCTTTGTTTTTTATTAAAATAATTTGGAAGGTTAGTTGTGAACTTGCGTCACTATACGTTACTATGGGTATGCAAATAATTATAATGATATAGACAGAGAAAGCATATAGTATTGTACATCGATATTTGTAACGAACAGTCACCTATCAGCAATCCGACTATAATTGTAAATTGTTGATAACCAGCCCTGGGATTTTTCTCTAATTTTAATGATACTTGATCTTGATATTCTATACCCACTTGATCTTCTAACAGTTCATCTCGTTTTCTTTTGTATTACCCACTGGCCGCTAGGCATTGAGAGAACTAAGTTAAATTTCTGTCTTTCATTCTCGTAAATTATTTAATTATTTCCAAAAGTATACCTATATATATACTTCCCTATTCAATACTTCTAATAACACAACCTTCCCCGAAACTGTTCTTATCTAAATTTTAAAAATCAATTCATATTCTAGTTATTTAGATCTAAATTCTTGAAGAGCGACTCAATTTATTCTCTCCCTTTTGCCAGGAAATGCAGATTTAGTGAAACAGCTTGCTTGAAATTCTGTATCGGAACAATTTCCATTTTAGAGCAACTTACAAGGCGAGCCACTCTGAGCCACAATCGGGGCTCAAGCTCATTACAGACAACTCAACACTCGATTGCTCTATTTAAATTTTAACACATATTCCAGTTCTTTTTTTACGAAATTCATTTGTTTTTATAAAGGATTCTAATGTAATCTTCAGGAGAAGTTTAAGTGGAAAAAAGGGAGGTAACACGTTTTTCTAAAGCAGCTTTTTACCTGGCATATGCTTATTTTCTTGACAAATAACGGACTGTGGCCGAAACTTAGATCATTAAGATTAATTTCCACATGATGTGATGATGGCGAAAAGAAACCTGTGTTTAAGAACGTTTTTTAATGCATGTTAGAGTCTATAATTTACTTCCGTATGTCATTACGCTCTCAATAATTATGGTGATGAATACAGCCCTGCGCGGATACGTTTTTCTGTATCCGCATCCGATCCGCATCCGCATAGACAGGATCCGCATCCGATCCGCATCCGCATAGACAGGATCCGCATCCGCATAGACAGGATCCGCATCCGCATAGACAGGATCCGTATCCGATCCGCTTCCGCAGCTTTTGTAAATATAAAATCCGCATCCGATCCGCATCCGCAAAAATATCCGCACAATCCGCACAGGATTTGCTGTCTATTTGGAAATATCTAACATGTTTCACATTATTTGGCATATCGCTGTTTTAAAACATTACTAAATTTTTTAAAATTTTATCACATTAATATTACTTGGTCCAGAAATAAGTTTTCTATCTAACGTCGTACTGAGACTATATGATTAAAAAATAAAGATGGAAATTACAATTATTCGACTCTTATACCAAATTTATATAAAATGTACAACTTTAAACGGTAACATCTCACTATTATTTTAGAACAGCGATATTTAGAAATAATTATACAGATTAATTAATCACATTTATGACCAATAAATAACAAAGATACACCTATGAGATCAGCAAATTTAAAAAAATAAGTTCTTAATAATAAAACTAAATTCTTAAATTCAAAAGAGGAAAGTTATATGAGGATTTCAAGAATTTCAAGATATTTTTATTTATTTAAATTTGATATGAGCTTCTATGTTTTTAAATGTGGCCAATTACCATGGTTAATTTTTACTAATAGTTCCAAAAATGCAAAATAAGGCGATACATAATTAATTTTTAATTAATAAACGCAATAAATCCAAAGAAATTGATAAATCTACGACTATTATATAAACGCTACTATATTTAATTATTTAAGTAAGAGTAAAATAGTTCTTTATGGGAAGAGCAAAAAAAATAAATAAAAAGGGCCATAACGTATTATTATTTCACTCTTGCCATAAGCACAATACAAATGCCAGCGACAGTATAATATATATTTTTGGGGTTCTAAACGCGTCTTCGGTAGGAAGAGGCGTCCAATCGAAGATTTTATGTTTACGCGGATATTGCGGATATGCGGATATGATATGTAATCCGCATCCGATCCGCATCCGCACGATTCAAATGATAATTTATCCGCATCCGCAGAAAAATGGCGGATATCCGCGGATAACCCGCGGATATTTACTTATTTTTTATTTTTTTATTTCACGGTTACCACTTTTGTTTCTAAGGCAATTAGGCAGGACAATGCTCATTTTTAGGGTTTTGTAGGTATGACCAAAAAACCCTTATACCGTCATTTTGTCGTCTGTCTGTCTGTCTGTCTGTCTGTCTGTCTGTCTGTTCGGTAAAAATTGTAGCCAAATGGCTAAACCTAGAGAGTTGCAATTTGGCATGCGTATACAACTCTTTGACCCGCACATAGGAAAAATACTAAAACATCTAAAAAACATATCCTCCTAAAAATATAAACAAATATGTGCTCATAAAAAAACAAAAAAAAAATAATTCTGAGTTGGGTATCAAATGAAAGCCCTTAGTACGTGGATTAACGATTTTATTTTTGAAAAATAAATTATTTTTGAAAAATAAATTATTTTGAAGCAAGTTTTGCCAAAATTGTGCAAAAATTTTTTTGTCCCGCACCCTGTAGCCCAGATAGTTTAAACTAAAAATCTGAAAAAATTCTAAGTAATGTACATTGGTATGAACCGGAATAGTACAACAGGAATTTTTGATCAATTATGTTTTTGGAAAAAAACGCATTTTTTGTGTTTTTTTTTTTGCTAATAATGTACACAAGTCATAGCTTTGTAACACGCTACACTGGAAGGTGTATCCTGGTGTAGTGGTTATGATAATGTCTGCTCACCCAACTAACTCGATCCGAAAGGGATCAAACCCTCTGAGAAGAGACAATATTAATATATTTTTTTAAATTTTTATATTGTTTAAATTATTTTTTCAAAATTCTAGTTATATTTTGCAAATGTTGCATTTAATTTTTAAAAGCGTAAATTTAATAACCAGTGGAAATTGTTTAAATTATAATTTAATTCTGTTTCAATGTACACGAAATCAGAGAGGCGGAGCTTATAACAACCAATGGAAGCCATAGGCGTAATTTTTAAAATTATATGAACCTTGCTATATACAGGGTGTTTGTTTGAAACGGGGTACCCCGAAAATCTCCTTTATTTGTAAAGATACAAAAAATCTTCAGAACAAAAGTTAAACTAGACAAAAAGGCCCATCTAAAGGTTACTATAAGAATTCTGAGGCACTTCCGGTTTCACCGGAAATGATGTCAACTTTTGATCTTGCATAGGGAATCGATAATTTTATATTTTTTTCCTAAAAGTACATTAAATTAGCTTTACAATGACACCAAAAAATCATATTTTTATGTTAACCATTTCAAAACGGCAACCATTTATTTACAAAATAATAATCAACATAAGTTTTACAAAGTTGAACGAAGCAAGCTTTGAAAACAATAAAAAAAGAAACAAAATATCTCTAAAATAAACTATTTGACTATTTAGAAAAAAAAAAACTATTACTTTTTACAATTATTTTACAAAAACTCTTGTTATTTATAAAACATTTATTTGAAAAATTAAAATTTAAGTTAAGCATGTTATTTCATATAATAACTAGTTATAACAGTTTATTTTAGAGATATTTTGTTTCTTTTTTTATTGTTTTCAAAGCTTGCTACGTTCAATTTTGTAAAACTTATGTTGATTATTATTTTGTAAATAAATGGTCGCCATTTTGAAACCGTTAACATAAAAATATGTCTTTTTGGTGTCATTGTAAAGCTAATTTATTGTACTTTTAGGAAAAAATATAAAATTATCGATTTCCTATACTAGATCAAAAGTTGACATCATTTCCGGTGAAACCGGAAGTGCCTCAGAATTCTTATAGTAACCTTTAGATGGGCCTTTTTGTCAAGTTTAACTTTTATTATGAAGATTTTTTGTATCTTTACAAATAAAGGAGATTTTCGGGGTGCCCCGTTTCAAACAAACACCCTGTATACAAAATTAGCATATTAAACATGAAAATGAATACCTGAAAACCTGAAGAATTCTGGTATACGTAGTGTATACCCAGCCATCACTGCCTTAAAATAGCCTATACAAGAAAATTTTTAGCGGGTTTTAGCAACAGATTTTTTTTGAAAATTATTAAGAAAAAAATCTGTTCCCAGGGATGGGCCACGTGGAGGCACCCGCAGGACACAATATTGCAAAATTAAGTAATTAAAGTGGGTTCCTAACGACTAGGTGTCTCATAAGGGCAGAAAAAGTTCGCTTTCAAATATACAGGCTCTTGAAATGGGCTTAACCCCCACCCCTTACCGCCCCAACCCAACTATCACTCAAAATACACATTTTTAAGGACGTTCACAGAGACATTTCTTTCATGTAACTAAATGTGAGGGTAAAAAATAACTCAAGAGCCGGCATAAGAAAAAAATATACAGAGTGTTTGTTTGAAACGGGGCACCCCGAAAATCTCCTTTATTTGTAAAGATACAAAAAATCTTCAGAACAAAAGTTTAACTAGACAAAAAGGCCCATCTAAAGGTTACTATAAGAATTCTGGGCACTTCCGGTTTCACCGGAAATTATGTCAACTTTTGATCTAGCATAGGGAATCGATAAGTTTATATTTTTTTCCTAAAAGTACATTTACTTAGCTTTACAATGACACCAAAAAATAATATTTTTATGTTAACCATTTCAAAATGACGACCATTTATTTACAAAATAATGATCAACATAAGTTTTACAAAGTTGAACGTAGCAAGCTTTGAAAACAATAAAAAAAGAAACGAAATATCTCTAAAATAAACTATTTGACTATTTAGAAAGAAAAAAAACTATTACTTTTTACAATTATTTTACAAAAAAAAAAAATTACTTTGTAAAAAAAATTATATGTATGTATTTAAATGTACATGTACACATACAAAAATATTTACATAATAAAATTGTTTTCAAAGCTTGCTACGTTCAACTTTGTAAAACTTATGTTAATTATTATTTTGTAAATAAATGGTCGCCATTTTGAAATTGTTAACATAAAAATATGACTTTTTGGTGTCATTGTAAAGCTAATTTAATATACTTTTAGGAAAAAAATATAAAATTATCGATTCCCTATGCTAGATCAAAAATTGACATCATTTCCGGCGAAACCGGAAGTGCCTCAGAATTCTTATAGTAACCTTTAGATGGGCCTTTTTGTCTAGTTTAACTTTTGTTCTAAAGATTTTTTGTATCTTTACAAATAAAGGAGATTTTCGGGGTGCCCTGTTTCAAACAAACACATTGTATATTCATGACCCCCCCCCCATAAAAATAAAATTTGATCCTGAGTTGTCCATTAGAAAGAAAATTGGTTCCGAGCAACCCAAAAGAAAACACTTTGGTGAAGAAACAAAAATGGTTGTGCGTGGTGCACAACTAAAAAAATCGGCTTAATACGAATCGAGACACTTAAATAGTATATTAGCATTAAACTAAAATTTTTATGATTATGTTTGCAATATTTTGCCCCCCAACCCCATCTGAAAAAAAGCAAAACAAAACAAGCAAAAATAATAAAATATAAAAACAACAATAACAAAAATGCAGTAAAACAGAAAAAATGGCAATAGAATACAAACACAAAAAATGGCAATAAAACACTAAAGATTGCAATAAAACAGCAATAGCAGCAATCAGCAACATCTGCAATGCATACAAAATAAGCAATACAAGTGAAGCATACATATAAATGGGGCAATGCATATAAATGGGGGCAAAACATACAGAAATGTGAGAAATACACATAAAATTGGGGCAATACACATAAAATTGGGGGCAATACACACAAAATTGGGGACAATGCATACAAAACGGGGGCAATGCATACAAAACAGGGGCAATGCATACAAGGCGGGGGCAATGCATACAAGGCGGGGGCAATGCATACAAGGCGGGGGCAATGCATACAAGGCGGGGGCAATGCATACAAGGCGCGGGCAATACACACAAAATTGGGGGCAATACACACAAAATTGGGGGCAATACACACAAAATTGGGGGCAATACACACAAAATTGTGGGCAATACACATAAAATTGGGGGCAATACACACAAAATTGGGGGTAATATACATAAAATTGGGGGGCAATACACATAAAATTGGGGGGCAATACACATAAAATTGGGGGCAATACACATAAAATTGGGGTCAATGCACACAAAATTGGGGGCAATACACACAAAATTGGGGGCAATACACACAAAATTGGGGGCAATACACACAAAATTGGGGGCAATACATACAAAATAAGCATATTAAACATGAAAACGAATACCTGAAAACCTGGAGAATACTGGTAGGTATACGAAGTGTAATCTGAAACAGACAACATGAAAGAAAACAACAAGAAAACGTGAAAACATTTTTATAAAACGAAACCTAAAACCATAAGTATACAAACTCTGGGCGATTTGTAGATAACAGGCATTTGAGCTGGGTCTCGCCGTCAAGATATCTAGCAGCCGATAAGCACAGGCTCAGCCATCACTGCAAATTAGCACCCCAAGTTCTGAAACATTTAGATTAGTCTTATATCTAAGGGAGGGTGCCACTCAGGTGGCAAGATGTTTAGAGGAAAAACCTCACTTTAGGTCAAAGGGAGAGCTCAGTTTTATTGCTAAAGCGTTAAGAGACGATCTTAACGCCTGGAGGAGAGATCTGTTTTTAAATTGAGGAGTTAATAAGAAAACAATCTCTTAAACCTCGCTGGGGACTAAAATCACTTAAGATTATTAATTTACTACCTTTTTACCATTGAAATAACCAAATTCTGGACCACCAGTGTTGGGGGATAACCAAATTCTGGACCTTCACTGTTGGGGGATAACCAAATTCTGGACCTTCACTGTTGGGGGATAACCAAATTCTGGACCTTCACTGTTGGGGGATAACCAAATTCTGGACCTTCACTCTTGGGGAATAACCAAATTCTGGACCTTCACTGTTGGGGGATAACCAAATTCTGGACCTTCACTGTTGGGGGATAACCAAATTCTGGACCTTCTCTGGGGAAGAATTACCAACTTCTGAAACTTACTTAAATTTTCTGTATTTAAAACAAAATTATATGCTAATTTAATTTAAAATTATTATAAACTTCATTTCAACAATCTCTGCTTTCTTCTTAAGGCCTCTTACTGCATTTCGAACAGATTCAAAGTTAAAAAAGCAGATTTTTATAAATCTAATCTTAAAATTTTGAAAACTTATTTCAAATTTTCTATATTTAAACCAAAATTATATGCTAATTTATTTTAAATTATCAGAAACTTCTTTTCAGCAAATTCTTTCTTCTTAAGGCCTCTTGCTGCATATCGAGTAGAATCAAAATAAAAAAGCAGATTTTTATAAATCTAATCTTAAAATTTTGAAAACTTATTTCAAATTTTCTGTATTTAAACCAAAATTATATACTAATTTATTTTAAATTATCAGAAACTTCTTTTCAGCATTCTTTCTTCTTAAAGCCTCTTGCTGCATATCGAGTAGAATCAAAATAAAAAATTGATGTGAAGTGTGAATTTTCACACATTTCAGGGTTTTGCAGGTATTTAGTAAGTGAATGATGATTATTTGGGGTGCCAAAACAAATTTTATGACAAAATATTTTTTTATGAATTTTAATTTGAATGCCTATTACCATTATTTAAGTTTTTAAAGATGTGCAGTATTTTTTTTTTTTATATATCAAGGTTCATTAAGATTTTGAAAATTGCGCCTATGGCTTCCATTGGTTGTTTTTAGTCATAGCTCCTCCCCTTTGATTTCGTGTACATTCAAATATATAATTAAATTATAATTTCAACAATTTCCACTGGTTATTAAATTTACGCTATTAAAAATTAAATGCAACAATTGCCAAAATATAAGTAAAATTTTGAAAAAATAATTTAAACAATATAAAAATGCAAAAAATGAATAAAAAATAATATTGTCTCCTCACGTAGGACTCGAACATGAGTCCGATTACGAATTCTTGGACAGAACGCAAGTATCTTAGCCACAGCACCAAGAAACACGTTACTGTTTAGCGTATTATATAACTATAAGTTGTCAACATTATTAGCAAAAAAACACAAAAAATGCTTTTTTTTCCAAAAACATAATCTGATCAAAAATTCCTGTTGAACTATTCCGGTTCACACCAATGTACATTACTTAGAATTTTTTCAGATTTTTAGTTTAAACCATCTGGGCTACAGGGTGTGGGACAAAATTTTTTTTGCACAATATTGGCAAAAATCGCTTCAAAATAATTTATTTTGGAAAAATAAAAATTTGATCGTTAATCCACGTACCAAGGGCTTTCATTTGATACCCTACTCAGAATTAAAAAAAAATATTTTTTTTTTCGATGAGCACATATTTGTTTATATTTTTAGGGGGATATGTTTTTTAGATGTTTTGGTATTTTTCCTATGTGCGGGTCAACGAGTTGTATAAGCATGCCAAATTTCAACTCTCTAGGTTTAGCCGTTCGGCTACAATTTTTACCGAACAGACAGACAGACAGACAGACAGACAGACAGACAGACAGACAGACGACAAAATGACGGTATAAGGGTTTTTTGGTCATACCTACAAAACCCTAAAAAGCAGATTTTTATATATCTAATCTTAAAATTTGAAAACTTATTTAAAATTTTCTGTATTTAAACCAAAATTATATGGTAATTTATTTTAAATTATCAGAAACTTCTTTTCAGCGAAATTCTTTCTTCTTAAGGCCTCTTGCTGCATATCGAGTAGAATCAAAATAAAAAAGCAGATTTTTAAATCGATTTATTTATAAAAAAATTTAAAACTTATTTAATATTTGCTATATTTAAAATAAAATTATAGGTTTTCATCGAGTACATGTATAAGTTTCTAAACCTCTGATACTATATTAAAGTCACATGGTTTGCATGACGTTTCTACCGCTTTTATTTCTGAATACACTCAAAACAGAAACTTTTCTAAAATTTCTTATATTTAAATTGGTGACGAATAGGGTATACTAGGTTCTCAATTTCTAGACCTCCGGCACTATAAAGTTACATGGGTAACGTGACGTTTCGATCATATAAAACTAATTTTATTAAAAGTATCTATATTATTTAAAATAATTATGGGTTCTTATCACCTAAATGGCGAACAGGGCATAGTAAACCGGCACTATAAAGTCACAGGGCTAGTGACATTTCGATTATTAAAAAAAAAAAAATTAAATAATCGGTTTCTTTTTTAAATAATGAATAGGGCAAAATAGGTTCTCAATTTCTAGACCACCGGTACGTTAATAAAGTTACATGGGTAGCGTGACGATTGCTGTATGAAAAAGTATTTAAAATTAATCGAGATTGACTCGAATCTCATGATTGTATATCGAAAAATTAAATGAATATCATGGGACTGAAAATTTGTATGAACTATAATTATTGGTTCCAATCACTTAAGTGGGAAATAGGGTTGAGTATGTTCTCTGTATTTATATAAAAATCATATGGGCTGTGTGACTTTTCGTTTGACTAATATATAAACAGGTTTAATTAATGGAAAGTGAGTCGACACCTGAAATGACTGCATATCGAAAAACCAAAAGTGGATTCCAGCCTGTCAACTTGGTTTTAGGCTACGTTGGTAATTATCTTACCATTGAGTTATAATTTGCGGTTTTATTTATTATTAATTTTTTGTTTTTTGAAAAACACACAAAATAATTTTTGGAAAATTTTTTGAAATATTATTTTTGAAGAACTAAGTTTGCTAAAATTAAATCTGAAAAATGACTGGTTTTATCCTTATAGAATGAATTTTAAGTATTAGTTTATACTGAGTCAACCCCTAAGCTGATCTTTGATTAATAAAAATTATTTTCGAAAAATATTTTTGAAAAAAAAAAATATTATTAATTATGATTTTGATGACTTTATGACAAAATTAAAACAAAAACTTTGAGAAAAATATTTTTTAGAAGAATTTTGAGAATGTTTTAAAAACAAAAAACAAATGCTAAATTATTTTGGTAAAAAATTTTCAAAATAATGATATTACCTCGAACATTGTGAATTTTTTTATTTAAAAACAGAAAATAACTGGGCTTATTAACTTTATGCCGTTTTTTAATAATTACTAATCGACCCCAGAGCTGATCATATAATTTCTCAAATAATATTGAAATATTAAAAAAAGTATAAAATTTAAAAAATAACGAAAAAAAATGGAATTTTTTTAAGAACAAATTAAAAAAAATAATAAAAGTTAAAATTAACTGGTCATATATATAGTAATTTTTAAGTATTACTCTACTACTATTAAGACTACTTTTAAAATACAAATTTTGAAAAATAATTTAATACTGGTTATATCTCTAATATAATCATTTTTAAGTATTAATTGATGATGCGTCAACCCCTCTGCTGACTGCATAAAATCTTAAACATTATTAAAATAATAACAAAATAAAAAATAGAAAAAAACTATTTTAAAAACAAATTTTGAAAAATAATGTAATAACTCAAAATGACTGGCCATATTTCCGTATAAGTCAACCCCTCTGTTGACTACACACACTTAAATATAATTTAAATATTTTTTAAAATAACGTAAAAAAAAAATAAATAATATCGAATTAAAAAATTGAAAAATTGAAAAATAATTTTAAAAAAATATTTCTAAAAAAAAACATTAAAAAATATTGATTATTAAAATTTTAAAAATGCTATTTTTAAAAAACTATTTTAAAAATAATGTTCATTCTTGAAAATACTAAAAATGTCTATATTTTATTTAAATAAGTCTGCCGAGTCGGCTCTCTAGCCGATCTGCGTAATATCAGAATAAAAATTCAATGGTCTGAATTTAAACAATTTTGCTATGCTCTGTAGCCAAATCAAAACCACGAAACCACACAACTGAAAAATAAGTTAATATTAACAAAAAAATTGGTTAATAAAAATAATATTAATAATAATAAATAAAAGCTATTAGCGCATATACTAACAGCTATTATAATACTTCTAATGGCAATAAAAAAAAAAAAAAACTCTAAACTACGTTTTAAAAATGGTTAAAACTAATTTTAATTTACGTCGGCTTTAGGGTTAGCCAGTTAGTGCTATATCAAAGGATATAACATTGAAATGTCCTCTTTTTGAAAGAGGACACAAAAAAATCCCCCAAAGGATTATAGTCTTACACACAAAATCACAATAAACAAATAAAAGTATTTATTATTAATTAATTTAAAAAACATCTTTCTGGTCGGAATATGTTTGACTTAACCTAAAATTTTCCATTCATCTCAAGCGCTAAATAGCCTCATCCAGAAGTACCTAAAGGCGACACCTATCCCTAGGTTCGCCAACCAATTTGGTTAGGCTCCCCTTGGGGGTCCCAGGATTACCAAAAAGTCAACCGGGATCACCGGCAAAATATATTCATATTGGCGAAATTATCAAAAAAGGATAATTTATGTTGTTTAACGTCATCCAGCCTCTTCCATACCAAAGGATATGGCCTTGTCAGCCTTCGGTCAGACGGAAGGGCGCCGGGAACCGAGGGCGCAAATAATTTTGTACAAAGGGAATAAAAAAAAAACAATTAAATTTCAACCAATTTTCTACAATCATCAACTTAAAAATAAAACGTTTGATGGATGAATTTCCAATGAATCCATCCAAGTCAAACGTTGGAAACACTCCACCTCATACTTCAAGGATCTTAAGAAAACCTCCCCTGTATCCTAAAAATACAGAATTAACGATAATCCTCCCCTTGGAAAATTCATACAGTCCATCCTGCCTTAGTGAGAGGCCAAACGTTTCCCAGCTATGGAGAACGGACTTCCCAAACACTCTGAAGAGGGACGTAGGGTACCCTAGGTCCAGCCAGTAACTTCTGGAGAGTACACCAGTGGACCCATGACCCTGAGACCCAAATACAAAGAAATATTTAATGTTCGCAAGATGACTTATATTTTTTTGAGCAAAATTTTGATAAAATTTATAAAGGTCAACCAGCGTTAGGCTACTATCGCCAGGTATAAGTTCAAATTGACAAACATTTTACAATTACATATTGACCAGAAAAAATTAATTTAAATTAATTAATTTTATTTTTAACGTTAAGTTCTAACTTTGAGAACAATATAGGGTTGTTCTGAAGTATAGTCCGGGGTTTTAGCCCTGTTTTGTGCTGTGTAAGCAAATGTGAAACCACGTACTACAATTTGTAAAAGATAAAAATATTAATAAAACCAAAAAATGATTTGAAATCCACGAGTTGACAATTTTGGCAATTTTCCAAAACGCGCCATTTCGGATTTGATCCAAATTTGAACCCAATGGACTACAAATACAGCAGAACTAAATGGAGCCGATTTTTGACTCCAAACTGTCATGGGACAGCACAGTAAAAAAAATTGAACTCTGAATTTGGAAAACTAAATATTGAAAAATAAATTTGGAAAAATTGTATGTTTATTTTATTTCAAAAAAATTGCCATTTGAAGTATTTTTAGTAATAATTTATCAATGCCTAAGTGGCGTATTGATTATAAAATATTTCTTTTTTTCTGGACCTCCGGTACTATGTCAAGATCACGTGAAATTGACATTTTGTCCGTTTCAATGTTTTAAACATATTTTTGTAAGTTTTGCTAACGCTGAGTCAGCCCCTTGGTTGACTGCAGAGTATTAAATTTGGAATACAAAAATTCCGTGGTGTCCGGGTTTTGAACCCGTCTCCCAGGGTTTCATAAGTTAAGTTTTTTACCACAGAGCTCGTGATTACTAAAAATTATTTTTAAAAAAATTAAAATTGTTAAGAAAATTTTAAAAAGGTTGGAATAATATTATTAAAATTACTTTGAAAAGAACATTATTTTTGCAAACTAGTTTTGAAAAAAAAATAGGAAAAAAATTTGAACTATTTTTGAAAATTATTTTTTGTAATTATTGTTGATAAATAAATTTTGAAAAATTTAATTTACAAACAGAAACTGACCGGTCATTTTAAGTATTACTACTTGGCAGAGTCGATCCAATTGCCGATCTGCACAGTAACGGAAAATTAAATTTCGTGACATCGGGGTTTGAACCCGAGTCCCTGTGCCCCAGATTACGGAGCATTCAAGTTCTTCAAAAATATATATATATATATATATATATATATATATATATATATATATATATATATATATATATATATATATCTGACAAAAAATTTGAAAATTATTTATTTGACTAATTTTTAAAACAAAATTTATCTGACTAAAATTTTGAAAATAATATATCCAACAAATATTTTGAAAATATTTTGAAAACTTAATTTTGAAAATTATTTTTGGAAAATTCATTTAAAAATAAAAATTGACCAGCTATTATTTGTTTTTAAACAGTATTTTCTCAGTATGGGAAAAACAAAATTTTGATAATTACTGAATAAGAACCCGAAATTTTGTGCCCCGTAGGCAATTAAACTACCACGTAGCTCGACAGCTCTTTGAAATATTTTTCAAAAACTAATATTTGAAAAACTTATTGTTGCCAAAAAATTAAATCTTTTTTTTGAAAAACAAATATTGAAAAGTACAACTTAAAAACTAAAACTGAAAACCGGTTTGTTAACAGTTTGTTTTACACAGTCATTTTTCAGTATTATACAATGCTGAGTCAACCCCATAGCTCATAAACAGCAATCCATACTCCACGCCATTCCGTGGAGTTTGGATTTTGAAACAACTATTTTTGAACACCAAACTTTGGAAATGAAACGTTCTAAATCAAAAAAAAAACAACAATTTGAAAAAAATAAACTAATTGGAAATATATTGGAAAAATCTATTTTTGATAACTTATTTTTTGAAAATCTATATTTTTAAACTTATTTTTAAAAACCAAATTTTGGAAGACTAATTTTAAAATATATAATTTAAAACTATCCCTATTTAAGCAGTCATTTTTAGGTATTCCCCACAGCTGAGTCAACCCCTGAAAGGATTACACAGTATCGGAAAATGAACGCTGAGTAGTCCGGGAATTTTTTTTTGAAAACCAATTTAAAAATAATTTAAAAAGTTAACTTTGAAAACTCTCTTCCTGAAAATGAATTATTTTAGAGTATTTTCGAAAAAAGTAAAGTTTGAATTTAGTATTTTTGAAAGCCTATTAGGGAGCATATTTTTAAAAAGATAATTTTTAAATAAACTATTCTGAAAAGCTGTTGTTGAAAACTTTTTTTTAAAATCTACTTTTAATACAACTTTACCTGAAATCTAATTTTGAAAAAAAGAATTACCTACTAGTCAAAAAAATATATTTAAACTATTTTGAAAAATATACGTAAATAACGTTTTTAAAACTAAGATTGAAGAAAACCTATTTTTTTTTTGTTTGTTTGTTGACTTTAGCAGCTTAAGCTAACTAGCCAAAAAAAACTATTTTTAAAATCAAAAATTAAACGATTTAAAAAACCTGCTTTTTAATTATTTTCTCCTGAAATCAACTCCTGAAGTATCCTAAACAAAAAACAGAATTAGCACAAAATAAATCATAAAAACTAAACTTAAAACTAATTTTCAAATAACTTAAAAATTAAAACCTTCAAGCACCTGTTGAACAGGATTTAAATTTTACCAACACAAACCAATTTATTTACTAGAAGTTGCATTTTGCAAAATCCAATAAAGAAAACTGGTCCTCAACATGTCGGATTTAAAGCACCTACAGACATGTCCCATTTTCGGACCAAAAGCAGCCCAATAATATAAACAAATCTTGTAGGATTTATAAGGTTGGTAACACTACATCTGGTTATGAGTAAAAAATTCGTTCACTCGAAAAAAATACCCACTTCCAGAGAGCATTACCGGGTATTAGCACCCACATGAAATTCGACCAATATGTAAAATAACATGTGGCTGTAATACCCAAGAAAAATTGTTTTAATTTAAAAATCTGGAAGTCTTGATTTGTTGGAAACTGCTTCTGTTGAATCTCGAGAAGACGCAACCATACCTAATTGCCTCTCCTGCGAGTGTTAGTAGGTCGAGCTGAAAGAGGAGGTGATCTTTCCTAACGGCGAACGTAATTCTTTCCGGGGAAGGCGCAAGGAAAAAGCGAGTTACCCCCCACCCACCAAAAACCCAAACGTGGAAAGAAATAACGTTCAACCGTATTGTATTCACACAACAGAGCTGGTTCCTCCACGTCTATAGAAGAGTCCGTGGAGGGCTCCATTGTAAGCCATCGCCGCCCGATCCGATGCACATGGAAAGGGCTTGGGCTCCACCGGAGGAATCGCGAGGGCAACGAACAACCTAGAGGAAAGAGGCTGCTTGCCCAGAACAAACTTGTGCCCGCATTAAAGGGAATCCGAGTTTGCACAAGTATCAAGGTAACCTGAAATGTTTACTTCTGACCTCAGGAATTTTAAACTAATATTAAAACAACAAAAAATGGCGTGAGTGTTCAAAACAACTCACTAAAAGAAAAAATAGTGAAGTTTATTGTAACTTCAAGAATTAAATTTTTTGAAGGCTCGTTCCTTCACTCGGTCGATCAGTTTATCTATCGAAAGATTCTTTACCGACCGGCTTCCAAAAGTTGTTGACTTTTACTGAATTTATTGTTTTACGAGCGCTACCCATCCGTTGGGTAGTTGGCCCCGTGATCAGGCGGTGTCAAACATCCCTTACCCTTGGCTATGCCTTGGGGGGAAACATCAGATCGTCCTGACCAGTAAAAAGACTCTACCAAAAACAAAACTCATTCGTGACATCTTTGGTCACCTTCAGTCAACTAGTATCTCTCGTCTCCCTCGGCTAGGCCGTTAAGTTAGGGAAAAACTCGGAAGAGACTTGGTTAACCGGCACCTACAATCCCTGAGACAGAAATAAACCATGTGTATCATGAAAAGCGCAGTGTATTTAGTGTTGTGTGTGTTTTGGTAAGATTTAACTACCAACTGAATAACCAAAAAGTTACCAGTTGTTAGAACTCACCAGTCCTCTGAATTATCTGTCAGAATCAACTAGAATCTTTCTAGATAAACGTCCAAATCTAAATCGACCCTAGTTAATAACAACAGACGCATCAAAGGGGGTGTAGTACCTGTAGTTTATTTTTTGCAAAACCCAACAGAAACATGCGCAGATGATCTGTGAGTACCACAAGAAATAAACACACTTTCACACAAAGGTACCATGTGTGGAAGGATATTTAATTGGTCTACAAGCCAACCTTGCAGCATACAAAACAGACACACGATTGTTAGTTTGATTTATCCATCTCTAACATACCTTTACTTCGGCTGATGTACAATTTGATAAACTTTTTTAGGGTGACAAAGAAACAAATTCACCCTAAAAATGATTACAGACTGTACAGACAGAATCAACTTGGATATAAGAGGCTTTTGATATTTGATAAAAGTATTACTTTCCCCCCGTTTCTCACGGAGGAAAAATATTTCGACATTTAAAATTTATTTACCTACCTAAACTAAAATTTCTTTATATTTCTTTCAATTTGTGTTAAATTTTCTTTATTAAACATGCATTACTTTACTTTTTTCAATCAAAAAATCAAAAATCATGCATTTTATCAATAAAAAATCATTTATTTCTTTCTTAATCACTGCTGTTTTGCAAATATGTAGGTCCTAAGCGACCTGTGTGTGGTACAAAGGGGTAGTTTTAAGGGGCAGCACTAGCTAGCCCCCTAAAACAATAAATACGCCCCCAAAGTACGCGTGTGCTTGTACCTAAGTACTGTTTGTGTTTGTGTTACCAGGGACGTGCCCTAGATGGCAGCACTAGCTAACCAAACAGGGCACAAATTGGCTGTCCTCATGGTAAGCGTGTGTGATTTTATTTTTTAATATTTTCATGCACATGCATTGTTTTTATATGTATGTGTATTTGTCTGTGTGTACGAGTGTGTGTTACTCGGAGTATGCCCTAAGGGGTAGCACTAGCTTCCCCCCAGGACAATTAAAGACCACTCCGAAGTAAGCGTGTGGGAATTTAATTTTGCTTTAGTTAGGGTGTGTTTTAGGCGGTAGCTTTAAGCTTCCCACCCAAGACACGATACAGGCTACCCAAAGGAAAAGCGAAATTAAAATTTAAAAACTCAAAAATATTTAAAAAATTATAATTGGATTCGAAGATCTAAAGAAATTATATACAAAACTGAATTATCTTAAAAGTGTGTCTATAAATTTGAGAATAAAAGATTCTCTAAAAGTTCTAAAGGAGAATCTAAAAATTGAAATATAAATTTAACTAAATATGACTAATTAAAAATTTGAAGCTAAAGATACTACTCAAAAAAATTATCTCAAAACATTGACTAAAAAATGTACTCAAAAATCGGTCTAAAAAACTAATTCCAAAATATTGACTTAAAAGTTTATCTATTTAAATTGACTCTAAAAATTTCCTAACACATAAGAAAACAATTTAAAAAATTTGTGTGTGTGTATGCATATATATAAAAAAGGTAAAAAAAAAATCTCTTAAAAAAACTGATTCTAAAATATTGACTTTAGGTTAATAAAGTCAATATTTTACGTGATGACCTGAAAATAAAAAACTGCTCCAATTCGAGCAGACAATATTAAAAAATATTGTCCCTTATCTGTTTCTTTCTTAATTCTAGCATGCAAAATTACTGTGTGCCTTTTTAGTGTGTCATGAAAATGCCTCAAATATATCCAGTCAGCCTTAGTAAATTAACGTCCATTTCAAATAAGAATGCAGTAGTAAACGATGCAAAACGAAAACGATTTACAGCAAATACTATATATATATAAAATGAATTATTTGAAAATTTAAATAATAATACGATAACAATTAGGTTATCGACACAAATTCCATGCAAAGGATATTTTGAATTTGAAATATTAATTTTTAAAAATTATATAAAATATTTAAAAATGGTTTAAAACCCCAAACAGAATCATTATTTCACCAGAATTAATGTCTGTAATAAATAATGTAACGATTATTCTAACAAGTTTTGTTAATTGCAAGAGATGATGCACTCTTAATTGAAATAAACTACAGAAACATTTCTACTTAACGGTTTTACACGGCTGTTTTAGTTCTCCGATGTCCTTTTGGTTCTTTTCCCATTTCGTCCTCGTCCTGGTTGGTTCCTTATCCTGCTTGGCTCCTGTCCTAATTGGTTCCTTATTCCAGTTGGTCCTTATCCAAGTCCTTTGGGATCTACAAATAATTAAAATTCATTAAAAATAAATAAATAAAAATAATAGGTTCCAAACGCTTAGTAGCAGCGTATAAGGGGCAGAGAAGGTAAGCTCTCAGTTTCTAGACCGTCGGCCATAGATATGAAAGTCAAATAAAAAAAATAATTGTAAAACTATAGCCAGTTTTTTTGGTTTAAATGGAACTGGATTATGAATTCTAGTAACTTTTACCGTTTAAGTGAGGGTTTTAATCATTTTGTTTAGCAAAAGCCCTCTTTAAACCTAAAAAGGAGAACTCATGACAACTTAAAAAAATAAAAACTCCAGTTATTTCCGCTTAAACGTTTGAGAATAGCCTATATAATAAAAAAAAAATTATGTGAATTTTCACAAATTGAAAATGCTCTGTTGAAATGTTTGTCGCGAACGAATTGCAAACTTCCTCTGGGTGAGGTGACGTACGTCAGTGTGTCCAATAAACTGTATGGCCCGGTCTTTCCACCTTGAGCTGAACCTCTAGCCGACCGTTTGACAGTTGAGGTTATGTGATACTTTCTGTGCTGAACAGATGTCATCCCGTCTCTCATTACAAATTTATCTGACGGATAATGAGACTGACATATTGAATTCACCGATTGTTTATGACATTTATGCAGCAGTTGAAGTTCCAGATAACCTTATCTGTCAGACAGTTACCTAGAGGTTTACCTGAAGGTGGAGAGACCGGGCCTCAATAAATTATTATTTTGAAAGTATCTTACCGAAGACTGCTGGTCCATCCAGGTCAATCGTAGGTCTCCACAGCTCCCAATCAGTGTCGTGTAGCATTTTTGAGTACTAGTGCCTTCAGGAGATACCTAAAAAATAAAAATAAATTACAAAATTTTGTCAGCTTGAACTTGATTTAAAAAATGTCGTATAAAAAAAGTATAAAAAATTGAATTGAAAATGCATACTAAAAATTTATCCAGTCAGCCTTAGTAAATTAACGTACAGTTCAAATAAGAATGCAATAGTTAACACTGCAAAACGAAAACAACTTACAGCAAATACTATATATATAAAATGAATTCTTTGAAAATTTAAATAAATAAGACGGCAACAATTAGGTTATCGACACAAATTCCATACAAAGGAAATTTAATTTGAGTTTGAAATATTAATTTTTAAGAATTATATAAAATATTTAAAAATGGTTTAAAAACCCAAACACAATCATTATTTCACCAGAATTAATGTCTGTAATAAATAATGTAACGATTATTTTAACAAGTATTGTTAATTGTAAATTTGCCTGCGCGCTAAGCCAATCAAAATCAGGCGAAAATAACTCATATATCCAGGTCTAGTCTTAAAGTAATGAGGTCTAGTTTCGTATTAAAAAATGAGACAGATTATATATTAATAAATAAAAAAAAAACACTCACCATAAGCACAAAATCTCCTAGCAACCCTCCACCAACCCACTTCTTGGAAGTCCAATCTTAATTTTTCAAATTGAACACAAGTTGAAGTTTATCAACGAAACAGCTTAAATCTAAAAAAAATAAATAAAATAAAAATCCAAAAATCCAAACTCAATTTTTTGTTTACAAAAACAGATCAATTGCGGAAATATTGCGCTTCTAAAATTATTAACAAAAATATACATTTTAAAAATACAATTAAAGTTCGACTCACATATATCTTAACCGCAATCGAACGTTCATTTGCTGACATTAGACCTAACACCGCTATCAACAATAAATTTTTTAACAAATTCAAACACTAGCCCGACTGTTACAAATTTTTCCGGCTTCAGACCGATCACTAGCGGATAAAATTCCAAGCTACCAGTCAACATATATTATTCAAAAAATACAGATAAAATATAAAATATTATGCAACTATATCAATCCCGTATTAAATTTATTAGTTAAATAAATTTAATTAAAAATCCCTATTTAGTTCGAACTTGTTAAAAATTGTCAAGTCTTATCAAAATATCAGACATAGTATTCATTAAGAACTCATTAATATCCGAAAATATTTTAATCCCTTATAAATTCAAGGTGAATATTATATAACAATTTTTTTAAATATTAAAACTTTGTGAAACGTTTTTTTTTCCTCACAAATTTTAAAAAATTATAATTTGTTATAATATTCTTTTAAACTATTAAAAAAATAATTTAATTTTGTTTTAAAACTATTAATTTTGTTGTTTAAACAAATTAATTAACTTAAAAATATTTTTAATACTTTTTTAAAGTTTTAGCACACGTAAATCACACAAAACGTTGAGGAGACGACACTGATCAGAATTCACCCACACCACTAATCACCCAAAGGTAACTAGCTTGATAACGTATCTAAGCACAGCGTTTTAGATGGAGTTAATTACGCTTGCGCATGCCGGGCCTGCTCAGTAGTTTTATATTTGTGAAATGATATTTTTAGGGTTTTGTAGGTGTGACCAAAAAACCCTTATACCGTCATTTTGTCGTCTGTCTGTCTGTCTGTCTGTCTGTCTGTTCGGTAAAAATTGTAGCCAAACGGCTAAACCTAGAGAGTTGAAATTTGGCATGCTTATACAACTCTTTGACCCGCACATAGGAAAAATACTAAAACATCTAAAAAACATATCCCCCTAAAAATACAAACAAATATGTGCTCATCAAGAAAGAAATATTTTTTAAAATTCTGAGTAGGGTATCAAATGAAAGCCCTTGGTACGTGGATTAACGATCAAAATTTTATTTTTGCAAAATAAGTTATATTGATGCGATTTTTGCCAAAATTGTGCCAAAATTATTTTGTCCCGCACCCTGTATCCCAGATGGTTTAAACTAAAAATCTGAAAAAATTCTAAGTAATGTACATTGGTGTGAACCGGAATAGTACAACAGGAATTTTTGATCAGATTACGTTTTTGGTAAAAAACGCATTTTTTGTGATTTTTTGCTAATAATGTACACAAGTTATAGCTTTGTAACACGCTACAATATCAGTCTCATTTTGTAATACGTAACTAACAGGGAAAGTTCATTTTTTATGTTTTATATTAACAATACATTTATAATATTATCACTGTATTGGTTCACACGGATACGCCGAAGTCTGTTTACACCACAACAGTCACCAAAGTAGCCAGATCTAGTTTCGTATTACAAATTGAGACGGATTATACTAAATTTAACAAAAAAAAGTGTAAATAATTATCACGAAATGCGAGGGCCGTCATGGTACATTAAGAAAATAAAAATTCAATTTAGTTCCGCTTAAACCTTTGCACCCATATCTACATAAGTATTATGGAAAAATCTCTGAGCCTATTTGTGGATCATTTTTTTACTTTTTTGCCGCAAATGTAAAAATTTTAGACCTTAACTCAAAAGTGACCATATATTTGTGATCTAAGGCTAAAAATATATAAGTACATATATCAATTACAACAAAATAAAAAAAAGAAAATTAATAAAATTTTGAAATTTTGGCCAAAACTTTTTTGACTCCAATTGTAGCCAAAATAAAGTTTTAAGCTAATTTTGGTGTGAGGATTAAGAAAAAAATATTTTAAAAATTCATACTTCCCTAGTTTTTGAGTTAGAGCCGATTTAGGTCAGTTTTTTGCCTATAATTCCAAAACTTTTGCCCAAATTTCAAAATAGACCAAATTTTATTGATCTACGACCAAAAATACATATTTGTACCAATTTTAAATAAAATCGGAGACAAAAAATTTTTGATTAAAAATCACGATTTTTTTAAGGTCTACCTACCCCTTACGATTTTTTCGATTTATGGCCATTTTCAAGGGTTTTGGATTACTGCCCATACAAAACTTAATAATTGGTTTATTTAAGCCCAAATTTTTTCTTAGACTAAACAATGTAGGAGAATTCTAAAAATTTAAACCACAGATTTCTATCCCTAACTATTTTTTAGTTAGGATTTATCAAAATTTTCAAAAAAATTTTAAAAAAATTAAAAATTTTCAAAAAATTTTTTTGTTTCAAAATATTGTTACTAGTTAATTAGGACCTCAAGATTTCAAAAATTTCAACCGCAGGTCTATATCGCGTTTAGTTTTTGAGATATGTCCATGCGAAAATGAAAATTTCTATAAATCACGCCATATTAAAATTGGGCATAATTTTAAAATACGCAAAATGAATAAGGCCTCAATTTTTTTCTAGACTAAATAAACTACGAGGAATCCAAAATTTTTAACTAGCGGTCGCTATCTTTAACCGTTTTTGAATTGTGATTTTTTTTAATTCATAATTTTCATAAATAATGTAAATTATACCATTAAAAAAAATTTCGTAATCTTAAAACGCGTTGAACGATTAAAGTCCCAAATATTTCCTAGACTAAATAAGCTACGAAGAATCTAAAAATTTCAACCGCAAGTCGCTATCTCTAACCGTTTTTGAGTTGTGATTTTTTTAAATTCACAATTTTCGCAAATAATGTAAATTATACTATTAAAAAAATTGTCGTAATCTCATAACGCGTTAAACGATTAAAGCCCCAATTTCTTTCTATACTAAATAAACTACAGGGAATCCAAAAATTTTAACTGCAGGTCGCTATCTCTAACCGTTTTTGAGTTGTGATTTTTTTAAATCATAATTTTCACAAATAATGTAAATTATGCCATTAAAAAAATTGTCGTAATCTCAAAACGCGTTAAACGATTAAAGCCCCAATTTTTTTCTAGACTAAATAAACTACAGAAAATCCAAAAATTCTCACAGGGGGTCGCTATCTCTAACCATTTTTGAGTTGTGATTTTTTTTTTATTCACAATTTTCACAAATTATGTCATTAAAAAAAAATGTCTTAATCTCAAAACGCGTTAAACGATTAAAGCTTCAAATTTTTTCTAGACTAAATAAACTACACAGAATCCAAAAATTCTAACCGGGGGTCGCTATCTCTAACCGTTTTTGAGTTATCCTTTTTTTACAATATATAAAATAAAACAAGTGTGTGAAATAAAACGATATTGATCAAAATTTTATTTAACAATTGCACACAAATTTTAAGTTGTTATAGATTTTTTTAAATTTTCTAGATGTTGGGTAACTAAGGCCCCGGATCGTTTGAGCTATATGAATCTATGAATCTCATCATCATCATCAGTCCTATTGCTCCGTTAACAAAGGAATCTAGGGCGCCTCACGGCGATTTTGCGTCTGTTCATTTGGATATCAGGATCGCCAGTCTTGTATCTTTTCACTAATTTTATTACACGTGTGTCCTTTCACTGTTTTTTTATTACGGAAGACATTTATTATTACTCTTATTATTTCCAGATAGGCAAAAATGCGAGTTCTAAAAGCATCTAGCGATTTTAAACTCAACCACAACTATGATTTACGCACAATTCGTCCAATCAGTCCAAAGCTCGCGAGTGAACCGCAGTCTTTCAACCCGATTATTTACAAGCAAGCAGGAGCAAAGCCGAACAAGGGCTTGTACCCAGAAGACCTATATTCTTCTGGGTACAAGCCCTTGTTACCTCAACCTTCTTTGGACAGTTAGCAGTGAAATTGACAAATTTAGATCTTATACCGGACAACGTGCAAGAAAAATTGAAGTCATTATCGCGTAGAACAGCTAGGGTAAGAAATCGATCGTCTCGAACACTTGTGGCTCGTGAATGATTTGAACCAGATTTGTGTAGGGACCAGTTTGCAGATAGCGTTTTTAACTACATCCAAAATGCCAGCAATATTCAAATACTTCGGCCATTTTCATGTAATGACGCAGCTCGTACAACGTCTTCAGCCAACCTACAAAAATGTATCTGGGGGAGGCAATAAACAACCTCAAACAACATAGGGTAATACATGCTATTAAATCAAAACAAAGCAGACATTATATGCCGCATATCGCCGTATACCCTCTACAACAGCCCTGGTTGTACCGTTTCATTATCGTCATGAAATTTGTAACGTCGATAACAATTTTTAAGCTGGCATATAAGTTTAAGCGATTTCCCCTTTTGTAATAACAAGATATTAAAAATCATTCTGTAATAAATGTCTAAACAGCTAAACAGTTTTTTTTTTTCTGGAATAATTCTAACAATTTGTTGAACTTCTAAAGTTTAAATTGGTAAAGTGGGAGCAATAAAATCATTTTATGTGTCGGACAATCCAATACTTTTAAACTTTATATTCGTTCGATATAAGGTTCTTTATTTTCATTTTAAGGAGGAAATTTTCTCTTTTGTCTTTAGAGTTGCCACATAGTAGAATATAAAACTACTGAAAGGCGTAAAAGAGAAAAAAAAAATCCATTTTAGTGCCAACAGGACTCTTGACAGTAGTGAAAAAACAAAGTATCTCATTGTAGACGCAGTCATGAGAACACGACCAACTTAAAAATTACTGGTAACTCCTTTCAGAGAGTTTATATTTTCAAATTCGTGCTTTCATCATCATCATCAATGGAGCTACAGCCCGAGGTGAGAATAGGCCTCCTGTTTCTAGGTAACATAACTATATTTTCAATCTGTGTACATTCAAGAATAATATGGTCAGTATTACACTGCAAATCTCAAGTGAGTACTAGTACTCTTTTAAAGTGCGTACATTGCTTGTCCTCGTTTTTACTCACGTACAAGTGAGTACTTTTGTACGCACTTTAAATGAGTACTAGTACTCACTTAAAGTGAGTACTAGTACGCGTTTTAAATGGGTAGTGGAGAGGAAGAGAGGGTAGTAATACGCACTTATAGTGCGTACATAGGTATAAAACTCTTTTTTTGAGTGACGTCACAATAAAGCTTTAAAATTCAGGAAAAGTAAAAATGTTGATTGAACATCAGAAAAATAGTTTTTAAATTATTATAATCAATAATTTATACACTTTTTTGCCAATTTTCAATGCAATCCTTTTCCAGAATTTCTGAAGCTTCATATTTTTCTGTAAATAATAAAATGCGATTATTATTATTTCTTGAATATATTTATTTAAAAAAATTTCAAAACTTTCAGATATTACAACTAAAATAATCATAATGATTAAGTATAAGTATGAACTTAGTTATCATCTAAAATTCAATAAATTATTCTGAACAATTTCTACGAATAATAGAAGATAAAAATTATGATTTTCTCCTTAGTTACATTTTGAAACGTATTATTTTAGTATCTAAAATATAATGTAATTGTCTCGGTAATTATGTCGTATAATAGAATCAATGTTAAATCTTTAAACATATCTAGAAGGTACCTGAATTAATCTGAGCGCATTTATTCCTAAAATAATGCAATCATCACATGTGCTATTATTATATCGCATTTAAATTAAAACTGCATATTTGTATAACTAACTTTGAGGCTTCCGAACCTTCTTAAACAAAAACTATGCAAAAATAAATTCTGGCTTCAGCAACCTCTCAATGCTACATTTCACTTTATTATTATTATTTTTCACTTTTACTTAACTTTAAATTCACTTATTAATCAGCAGATACTTTGGCACTTTTTTTTTAATGTTTAATTGTCTAATGTTAATATTGTACTATTATTTGGATGTTTAGTTTTAAAGAGCTTATATGACAGGAAATTTAATATGTTAGGTTAGGTATGAGTATTAGTACTCACATATAACGCGTATTAAAAGTACACATTTAAAATGAGTATTAGTACTCACATATAACGCATAGTTTCAGTTCCGCTTTAGAAGTGAGTACTTGTACTCGTTTTACGTGAGTATTTTGAAGTACTCATTTATAACGAGTACTAGTACTCACTTCAAGTGCGTACACTTATCTCCTTCTTCAAAGTGAGTACAAGTACGCACTTTAAATGAGTAATATAAAAAGTACTCATTTAAAAGGAGTACTATTACTCACTAAGATTTGCAGTGTACGCCATTATATTTTGGCGTACACAGAAAGGCACCTACAGTTTATAGTCGGTTGCAAATGGTTAAGCAGTAATGCGTATAAATATTTTTTACAAATTATTTGCTATAAGCAGGTTACACATTAAGCCAGCGTTTCCCAAACTGTGGGTCGCGACCCGGCATCGGGTCGCAGAAAAATTTCGCCGGGTCGCTAAAAAATTGTAAAAACATAAAAAAGATTTTTTTTGTACATATTATCTTCTTTTTACGTCAGTTAATCACTAGAATAGTGTGTATTTGTGTTCTTTATTATTATACTAAAGTCCATTTACCGTAACTATGAAATGACGTCACAGTTAAAAAACCAAATTGCCAAATCGTAAACTGTCAAAAAAAGTTAGGTTATATCGAACAACTTCTAAAAATATATTGAAAACCTATATTTCCTATGGAGGAAAGGAATTAATGTAAATTATGATGCACAGCAGTTCTTTCTAATCGATTTGTCGCGAAATTTATGGTTTATATTATATTAACTGTGTAATGTAGTATTAAAAAATAAAAAATAAATTTCAGTGAATAAGAATCATCAGAAATATTTGTTTTTAGAAATGTGTCGTGTTCTTTTAATACTTTTTATACAATTTACTTTAATTTTTCGCCTGGTGTCACATTGACACAGCGGGTTCGGGAAGCAAACGCATAGTGTTCCGAGTCACACTGTTTAACTCCAGACCGCTCGAATAAACGCGTTTAGACCTTTTCTCGAACGCTCCGAGCTTGCTTCCTGAACTCACTAAATGATATCGGAAAGCAATGATAAAGAGTCAATTTTTTTATTATTCGAATAGAAATTTTTGAATTTCAGATGTTAGATACAATTTTGTTTCGAATAATGTATATTCAAATATTATTTCCAGTCGAACAGTTTATTGCCGCTAGCTGCAAGTGTAAATTTCATGAGTACGGTAAAATTACTTTAAAAATAATTAATAAGAGACAAAACCATCCTTTGAGCACGGCTACTAAGAGCTTTGGGCATTTTTATTACAATAAAAATTTAAAAAAAATAAAATTGAACCTCACTAAATTCTAAACACCTAAACATCAACCTGACAAATAACGAACCAATTTCAAACTGGCAACAAAAAATGTACCAAAATTAAATAAATAAATGTACTAACCGAGTTATGGATTGATGTTGATTAAAACATATTATAACGTTGGTACTTAAATTAACCAAGTGTGACGTCATCTCATATTTATCGTAAACCGACTTTATATTCTTTATTACTATACTATACTCTGTATTACTATTTATTACTCTTTATTACTATAAAGCTACTGTTTTAAAATAAAATTTGTTTTGTAAATAAATGTTTTTTTTTTCATAAGGTGGGTCGCGAAGAATTTTAAAACCTCGTACCTGGCCGCGGTCAAAAAAGTTTGGGAACCGATGCATTAAGCCATCAACATCGAATTTCAGTTAACCTGATATATTTATAGTGTAAAGATAAATACCAAATAAATTGTTATAGAAACTACTGTCTTTATCCTCCATCCCGTAACAATATGTCGGGTAAATTAATTTTTGTTTTAAATTTAAAACGAACTATTACTTATTCGCAGTTTATCATTTATCTTCAAGCGAATATTCCAGAAGGCGTGCTGCGTCTCACCATTTTCTGACATCTAAACCGACAATATAGTAACATATTAACTCTATCCCGAGGTTTAATCTTACACGAAGCTGCATTATGATTTGCATTATAAATTGCATTCTACAAAGCTATTGAGAAGTAACATGCTCGAATAAGCTAACTGGTGTCCAAATTATTGTACTAAATACTGCAGTGCAGTTTAAACTTATTACGTATATTTTAGTGTTGAATTTTTGTTACAATATCGACAGAAGTTGTGAAAAATTACAAAAGCATAACTAATTGTATTGTCTTTTGCTGTCAGTCAAGAAAGATTGAAGATAGGCAGCTTAGTTTTTTTAAATTTTTGTTGAGAAAAATTGTGAGAAAGTTAATATTTAGTCCAAATTTTCGCCAGATGATTCTGTTATTGAACGATTTAAGATAGAAACCTGCGGTTTGAATGTTTGAAATTTAGACCTTTATCTGCCTAAATAAAAACTGAAGCTCTGCTGAGTTAATGCCTTTTTGATCCGTCTACTTTTAAATTTTATTTAAATATTTCATTTTCGAAAGTCCATATCTCAAAAGCAACATGACATAAAGACGGTTGGAATTTTTGAAAACCCGAGGTCCTAAATAGCCTCAAGACGTATTTTAAAACAACCCCAAAACAAAAAAAAAGTTGTAAAATTAAATTTTTGATATTTTAAAAAATCCTTACTTAAAAACAGTAAAATATAGGGACTTGCGGTTTAAATTTTTGTAATCTACAGACAGTTTTCTACCTAAATAAAAAATAGGGCTCTCCATAGTTAACGCCTTTTTGATCCGTGTAGTTCTGAATATTTGTAAATACGATATTTCATTTTCGAGAGCTGCGGTTGAAATTTTTGAAATCTTTAGGTCCTAAAGGGCCTTAGGACTCATTTTAAGAAAGACCCAAATAAAAAATATTTTTGAAAAATTTTAAATTAGTATCTTTTTTTTAAATTTCAATAAATTCTAACTTAAGAACAATAAAATATAAAGACTTTCGGTTTGAATTCTTGAAATCTTCGTATATTGTTTAATCTAGACAAAATTAGGGCCTTAATAGCCCAACTTTTACAACAAATACGAATCGTCAGACAATACCTTAAAAATCACTGAACGAATATTTTTAAATTCTATGACTTTTAACTCTGATGAAGATTTTTATAAAATGAAACGTTAGCTTAGTTAAATAAACTTCTTTTATTTTTTTACTCGTCTGAATCTTATTATTTTTTTATTTTTATTTTATTTTCTTCGTATTCTGTTGTCTTGGCAACTTTTGACCAGTACTATTTTCTGAATTTGATTTTATCTCTTGTTATATTCGTATTTTATTATCTGATTATGAAATTATAAATGAGCTCTAGAATTGCTATGTTTTTGGTTGAAATTTTGGGTTGACGTTTGTTGGTAGTTTTACTTCTTCCGCTATTAATTGTGTCTTAAGTGTTGTGCGATTGTTTTGGTACTTTGGACTAGAGGTCTGCACGGGCTCGGGCTTGGCCCGTGGGCCCAGGCCCGACCCGGCCCGAGGGCAACTGACATCTGACATGCATTATATTCGGGTTCGAGCCGGATAAGAACAATAATACATTTAAATAATATATTTTTATTTTTTTTAACCAACAACTGCCGGTCTAGTTTCTTTGAAACGAAAATCGGTCTAAGGCAAGGATGTATATTGAGCCCACTTCTGTTTACAATAGTACTCGATACAGCTATTAAAAACGCTAGAAAAGAAATACAAAAATATTCTGTAGGGTATTGGAAAATGAACAAGGTTACCATCTCAGAGCTGTGCTATGCAGACGACAAGGTCCTTATTGCCAACAATGAGGAAAGTCTACAAGGTAACCTTGATATTTATAATTACTGTCTAGGCATGATCAACATGAAAATAAGCTGCGAAAAAAACCAAAAGTATGGTCATAAGTACAAGACCGGTGAAACAGCTCATTAAATTAGAAGGACAACCCATAGAACAGGTCGAGCATTTCAAATATCTCGGATCCGTTTTTTCAGCAGACGGAAAAATAGACCGAGAAATAACGGAACGAGTTGGATCTGCTGGCAGGCTATTTAATAGCATTAAGAACTGTTTCTTGGCAAAACGGGAAATTCCGACTGATACCAGTGCTGACTTATGGGTCAGAGGCTTGGACAACAACAGAGAAGCTAAGAAGCAGAATAAGAAGTAGTGAAATGAGGTTCCTACGAAAGATCAAGGGAAAGACAAAATTGGACAGAATAAGGAACACAGAATATAGAGAAGAACTGAGAACCAAACCAGTAGAAGAAGTAATAGAAGAAGGGCAACTTAGGTGGTACGGTCATATTAAAAGGATGGAAGATAGTAGAGACACGAAGAAAGTTTACGAGGCCAAAGTAACTAAAGGAAGACGCCGAGGAAGACCGAGAAAGGAGTGGAGTGACGAAATCAAAAGTGCTATAGAGAGAAGAGACCACCTGGAATGGAGCAAAAAGTAGGACGAATAGGAGTGAATGGAAAAAGCTGTGGCGCCATTCTCCCACGAAAGAAGAGAACAAGTACAAGTAACAATCAAACTATACACACAAAGCCGGACACCAGTGATGGTAAAAGGGCTCAACGATTAAGTAAAGTAAAGTAAATAATATATTTTTAAACCTTCGTTAAAAAATAAATATTTTGTTAAATTTCTAGTTTTATAATTATTACAAATTGTAAGCAATTTTTGTATCATAATATTTTTAACGAGGTTTATTTGGACCGAATTTAAAATTTTGTGGGATTCTGGCCCGGTAGATGCAATAATTGTATTCATATTTTCGGACTCGGGCCGGGCCGGGTAAAGGTGGCCCAAAATAGGCCCGCGCAGACTTCTACTTTGGACATCCAAGTATCAGGTGGTCTACATCTTCTGGGCTGACGTTGTCGTATGTACTGTATGGTGTTGATGCCAAATTGATTTTATATAGGTGACTTCTAGAGAAAGTGTTATTAAATTTGATCCTACATATTGTAGTTATAAATCCTCTGTTATAGGTGGAGTTAAACCACACTTTCTTAGGGAGGTTGGGGTGGAGTGCTCCGTAATTTTTTCCTTTTCTGGTTATTGTTTCTTGATAGTTTTCTTCCGATGTTTTCGTGAGCAGTTTTTTATAATTTGAACATGCGACCTGTATTATAACTGGCTGGTTTGCATTTTGGCAGAAATTTACTGCTCCTTTTGCAAGAAGATCAGCTCTTTCGTTGTATAATATGCCTTCGTGTCCTTTGATCCAAACAACCTTGACTGTTATACCTCTATTCTGCAATGCGTCTATGTATTGGATTATTTTATAAATTATTATATTAACACTAGAACTACCAAACCCGTCATTTTGACGGGTTTTAAATTTTCTCATTAAAAATTAAAAAAATCATGTAAGTTAGCGATAAAATGTTATAATGATTTTTAATAGAATAGAACAAATGTTATATATGTCTATTCATTTTCTGTAAATTGTTTTAAATTTCCATAATTTGTTATACATATAACTAAATATACCAAAACCCGTCATTTTGACGAGTAGTGTAGATATGGTCCAAAGTATAATGTCCAAAGTCCAATATTGCATAATACCTCAGTTATTGCATCATCTTCCCCTAATATAAGTAGAAAGAAATTTTTGTTTCAATTATCCGAAGAATTGGCAGCTGAACATGGAAACATTTCAAATGAAATGTCTACCCTAATATTTACTGAAATGTCTGATTCACGTAAATCTTGTCAAATAGGACTTTGTAACAAAAACAAAACGAATTCTATTTGTTCTAAATTAAGAAGTTAAAAAGTTAACTGTTTTGATTATTTTTATCACTTTTAATAAAGAAACTTATAATTTACTATATTACATGTGTTTTTATTCATTTAAAGGTTAAAAAATAGGATTTTTAAAATACCCGTCAAATTGACGGGCGTGGTATACTTAGGTATACATTCAACGTCGGTAGATCTAGTGTTAATATAATGGAGAAATTCTGGATGTTTCAACTTCTGTATTGCATTTTTGCTGTCGAATTCTATTAATTCATCGGTTATGATAGTGCAGCAACGTCATAGACTTGGTTGATCCAGTCTAGACACGTCATAATTAGAGATGGGTCGTTCATGAACGAACCGGCTCACTGAGCCGACTCAGTACACTGACCGAAGTGACACGGTTCACCAAATTGAAATGAGCCGGCTCACGGCTCACTGTATAGTTTCAAGTTTCAAGGATACGATTGGTCGGGCGATTGTGAGCAGTGACCGGAGTGATCCGGATCTGGATCGATATCATGTTGAACTTCGCGAGAACTCGGCTTGTAATGTATTATCATAAAGTGTATTATTTATTGTCATCAATTTGTAGGGCAGTTTATTTGAAACTAATAGGCTTAGTCTGTATTTTCTTACAACCATACTATATAAAAATATTAAAAATATTACCCAAATCCCAGATGTCCGATTTATAAGGGCAATAAACATCGCCATAAACTTAACACATCTGGTTTAAAATACAGTAGCTACATAAAGTGAATTGTTTGTTTCAAAAATGTTAGATAAGAACCGGGGCTAAGCGACGTTCTACCTACGAGCGAACGACCGACAACTGACCGGGTCTAAGGAAGAGTCGGCTCTAAGCGATGTCTACCTACAAGCGAACGACCGACAACTGACCGGGTCTAAGGAAGAGCCGGCTCTAAGCGACGTCTACCTACGAGCGAACGACCGACAACTGACCGGGTCTAAGGAAGAGCCGGCTCTAAGCGGCGTTTTACCTACGAACGAACGACTGACCGACTTGTGCCTCGGGATCATGTTTACAGTTCATATATTGCAAGAACCGGCTCTAAGCGACGTTCTACCTACGAACTAACGACCGACCTGTGTCTCGAAAACATGTTTACTTAACCGGATCACTGAGCCGGATCAATGAACCGGCTCAACAAACTGAACGACCTCCACTGATCCGGTTCCGCAAACTGAGCCGAAATTCCCATCTCTAGTCATAATGTATACTGCTGGAACAAAAACCAAAACTATGAAAACAAATGCAAAGATGTGGTCCATTTCATTCAATAAAATTTGAAGTTAACCTTGATTTTTTTCTTTCCTCGTGATTTAATAGTCGTAAACATGGATTGACTTGGTTTATAGACTATAAAAATGATCTAATAAAATAAAAGTATAGTACTCTTTACAATTTAAAAGGAGGATTACGATGTAAATTCAGTTGTAGAAGTAAAAAGTTCTAACTATATAACAGCAAAGCTACAGATGCCGGTTATTCGCGAATAAGATCAAAAAGATACGAGTTATATTTACTAAACTGTGAGCTAGTTCTCTTTAATCATTTCTTGTTTTTCTTTGAGAATGGAAAGCTAGATTTAACTCTCAGCTATGTGGAAAGTCTGAATATAGAAGAGATTATTTTAAGTTCATATTGAGATATGCACAAAACTCTAACAGTTATCGGTAGAAGAATTCAAATATTTAAATGTAAGAATTTTTATATGAAAATTTATATGTTTGGAATGTTTCTGATTTAAGAGACTATGCAATTTAAAATAATGTCGCAGTTATGTTTGTTTTTTTACAAATAATTATATTACCGGTCCTATTATTCCCAAATAAACAAGTGTACTTTGTTTTTTTGACTAGTTTTCAAGGCTAACAACCCATCACTCGAAGTAAGATGGCTAGTTGCTAACTTCATTGTCAACTTACAACATAGACAGCGCAACAAGATTTTAATATGGAATAAATGTGTATTTTACTGCGTGTTTCATAGAGTCACATTATTAATTTTTATGGTTTTTGTATATAATTTCTCAGTGCCGTATTTAAATACATCAAGGCCCGAGGTGCAACTGTTTCTGGGGCCTTCTCCCCTAACTAATAAAGCAATTTAAAAAATTGATTGGACAAAAAATTATATATTTTTTTAAACTGTGGTTTAGCGAAACGTTGTGTTTCTATATACGTATTTATTTATTTATTTATTTATTTATTCGTTTATTTATTTATTTATTTATTTATTTATTAAAGTAGGTTAACCAACAGAAACATCTTAGTAGCTGGTTCCAACAGGTTAACACAAATATTATAGAATATAAACAGTACAAAAATATAGGTACATATACATAATATTAAAAAAAGAATAAATAAAATAATGTAAACCTATGTTTGTTAATAATAATAATAATAATAGTTTATTTATTTAGCTAATGCTAGTAAGCTCCATATTAACAAACATAAACATATAAACATTATAATAAACATTCAAATCAAATTTAATCCTTATTTTGTCAATTTAAACCATTATTTGTCCACTTAGTTCATGCAAAACGTGATTTTTGTCAAATTTATTCGTAATTTAGCGCTTTAAAATTTTAATAACATTTTGAATTAATTGTTTGGGACCTTAAAAATAAGTAGGTCGTAAAATTAGGTTCCAAACTTGTTGCAAATTGGTTTGTAATGTTTTCTACAATAATTTCAAAACTGTATTACTGTGATAAATCGTATTTTGAATGATATCTTCTCAAATATTTTTAATATCAGCCCTGCCTACGAAATCCTGTAAACTATGAAAATTCACAGTTTATATATTTTTTCAGATAAACATGTTTCGTCGCATAAATGTTTACGTAATTCCTGCTAATGATATAGAAATAAAATATCCTTATCAACTTATTTAAGAGGATTAATTATTTTTTTAATCCCATACTAATTCATTTGTGGTTAACAAAACATCGAGATAACATTTAAATGTCTTTCTTATAAATTCCAAGTTATTTTTTTTACGTATTTTGACATGGAATATATTGGTTCTCGTGAAAGTGTAGTTATTTTTGGAAATTTGGGTATTAAATCAAAAATTATATCTCAAAAATGGTAAGAATTAGAGACCTAAGGTTTAAATCTTTAAAAAATTTAGTTTTACGATGTTTTTTCTGTAATATTTGGTCCGTAATGACTTAAAATTAATTGGTAAAATTTTGATTTTATTTTGTAAATTTCAAAAATTCATATCTCAAAAATGGTAAGATGTAGAGACTTGAGGTTTGAATTTTTGGAATTCTTACACCTTGTTTTGTCTAGAAAAAAATAATGTTTGGTCCGTAATGACCTAAAACTATAGAAAATTTTGATGTTTTTGTAATCTTAAAAATTCATATCTCAAAAAAGGTAAAACATAGATATTTGAGGTTTGAATTTTTGGAATTCTCACACCTTGTTTTGTTTAGAAAAAATTAATGTTTGGTCCGTAATGACTTAAAACTATTGAAAATTTTAATTTTTTTGTAATTTTAAAAATTCATATCTCAAAAAAGGTAAGAAATAGAGACTAGAGACTTGAATTTTTGAAATTCTCACACCTTGTTTTGTCTAGAAAAATATAATGTTTGGTCCGTAATGACCTAAAACTATTAGGGAAATATAAAATTTTGAAACTTTTTGTAATTTTAAAAATTCATATCTCAAAAAAGGTAAGAAATAGAGACTTGAGGTTTGAATTTTTGGAATTCTCACACCTTGTTTTGTCTAGAAAAATATAATGTTTGGTCCGTTATGACCTAAAACTATTAGGGAAAATTTGGATTTTTTTGGAATTTTAAAAAATTCATATCTCATAAAAAGTAAGAAATAGAGACTTGAGGTTTGAATTTTTGGAATTTTCACACCTTGTTTTGTCTAGAAAAATATAATGTTTGGTCCGTAATGACCTAAAACTATTAGGGAAAATTTTGATTTTAATGGAATTTAAAAATAATCTTATCTCAAAAAAGGTAAGAGATAGAAACTTGAGATTTGAATTTTTGGAATTCTCACATCTTATTTTGTCTAGAAAAAATTAATGTTTGGTCCGTAATGACATAAAACTATTAAGGAAAAATTTGGAAAAATTTTTCATTTTTTTTTTTGTTTTATCAAAAAATGTCTCAAATAAAAGTTGGCAGTTATTTCTTTTATAGCAACTTTTGTTCAATAATTTTTTTCTAAATATTTTTCTGTTCTAAATATTCGCAAAAAACTTAAAATCGACACGAGTAAGCTCCCATTTTCAGTCAACCGATTTTTACCAAAAGTTGATTAACTCGTGCCATTGATGGCAGAAGCTTAAATATGAAGTTTCATAAAAATCCTTTCAGCCGAATTTGCAGACAGACAGACATACGGACGGACGGACGGACAGACAGACAGACAGACAGACAGACAGACAGACAGACAGACTGACAGACAGACAGACAGACACAGACAGACAGACAGACAGACAGACAGACAGACGGACGGACGGACAGACAGACCGACAGACATCATGCTAAAAATAGTCAAAACGTTATATGTAGGGACCTCAATTCGTGGAGATCCATCGAAATCTCGAAACGTCAAAATCGGTATGATCACAATACCTCCCTTATATATGTTGGCGGTCGGTAATAAATAACCAAGGAATGGTACAGTAGTACTTTGACTTACGAAACGCTCGACATAAAAACTTTTTGAGATACGACCTTTTTTCATATCCTATTTTGACCTCTAGGTACAAAACTTAATTTATTTTTTATATTTATAAGCATATAATAGCCAGTACAATACCAACACAGGAAAAAAAATAATAAAAAACATAACAATTTACAATATTTATCGACAATATATTTATAGTATTTAGAATACATATTTAGGTTATATCTAAACTGCCTTAATCTGTCGACATCCTTCATATTAATAGGACAATTACTGTCACTTTATTAAAAATAAATATAATGTTAAATAATTATAGTAAACACAAAACTATTACCTTCAAAATTATAATTTAAATGTCAGTTTTGAAGCTCCTATCCGTCTGTACTTTTTGAGCTTCATTATAAACAAAGTTTTAAATATCATTTTCTAGGTCTAAATATTTGTTTATTTGTAAATTTTGAAATTCAAAACGTCGAAAGTAATATCGTGAAAATTTATTTAATTTTGTGGATATGGAATATAAATATATGGAATTTCAATATTGGAAAATAACCCTCTAAAAATTTAAATTGCTCCAATTTAAATACTTTCCCTTCCTGTTTTTATCGAGTATAAATTGGAATTTTAAATAAATGTACTTTTACATTTATATTGTTATTGATTTTTAATTTGCAGCAATATATTTTTAAAAACAAGATAAAATAATATTGACAGTATCCTGTTTTCTAAAGAACACAGAACGTGATAATATAAAAAGCTGATAAAAATATATGTGAGATGCTCGCGTTATACAATACCTACCAACAAACAGGGTATCCAGATTCCCAAATTAATAATAATAATTCTCTTATAATATTGTCAGAGTTCACTTTATACTGCTCTACAACTTAACCTTTATATTATTTTACAGACTAGTGCACCCGTTGCCAACTGTGTTGGCAAACACATCATTACCTTAATGTGGAACTTGCTCGACACCTCAGACTTCTTTCTCTAGCCATACACCTTACTTCATCCAATTCAAATTGAATCAACTCTTCGCCAATTACTAAAAACTAGACAAATAATATTATTCCGAATTATTAATTCATAAACTTTTTAAGATGAGAAAACGATTCATTTTCACTCAGTGCATTCCATTTATAATGTTAAAACTAAAAATGATTTGATACGTTAAATTTAAAATATGTTTATTAAAATAATTTTTCCACTTTCTTATATAATATAAAAATACGCACGCAGAAAAACAGCACACGGAAAAAAACGCACATGAAAAAATACACACACGAAAAAAAGCGCACACGGAAAAATACACACACGGAAAAAAGCATACTTACACTATATCTCAAATCAGTTTAAAATAAATCGTGAGAAACTATTACACAGTAAAATTTAATTGTTTGTCCGCTTTAATATATTGCTTTCACATTTGTAAGCTCAAACCAGATCTGGTTATTTTGGTTACTTTTATAGTGTAGTACTGACTTTTAAATGTAACTTTGTCATTTCAAAATATTCCTTACGCTGTAAAACCTACTTCAGATTTGTTGGATATGATCAGTTTAACTAAGATATCATTTTTCTTTATGACATATATCAAATGGAATGACATTTTAAGAAAGTGACATTTTTTATCACGTTTTAATACCAACATGACATACAATTTCAAAGGTGCAAACTAGTGAATGTATCAATTTGTAATTTGTACCAAAATATTTTAAATATTTCGAACCAATTTTAAATTTACACAAATAAGTTGTCACCTAGTGGCGCTGATATGAATGACCAAACTCGGCCGGTAATTTTTGGTAAAAATTATTCATTTTTACCAACGCGTATTTTACTCACTGCATTATATTTACATTTTTGAAAAATTAAAACATTAGATAAATTAAAACGTTAATCGTAAAAATACAAAAATAATAAAGCATTGAAAAAATAATAATAAAGAAAAGAAAGTCACATTTTTTTTACATACTTTCATCAAAACCAAATATTGTAAGTTATATGTCAACCTTGACCTACACAGCCTAAAGGCTGCTCAAGGAATTGGGACATTAGAACACAATTATACCATAATTGTGACAATATTTATGTTAACCCTTAACGTACTAAATTTAATTAACCTAGTACTCGCTGCCGGCCGGAATTAAAATTTAACGCGTGCGATAAAATGCAAGCATTTGATTAAGGGAGGTTCAACTGAAGGGCCTGGTTCGTCATTACTTGCATAAAATTGATGGGCGTATCTATTGGTTTCTCGTAATAATATGAAGAAAACTTCTTAGAAAAACAGTGAAAAAACGGGAAAGGGCGACGAATCGGCTGTTATATTAGGGGCCGCTGTTTGGTTTATTCCAGTACGTGGTGGTGTAAAATCTAAAATATTGCCAGAATCTCCCGGTCTTCTACGCCAAAGCTGGATCTCCACTTCTTCTTGTTCAGTTTCTTCTTCACTTTCCTCTTGTGGAATCGATAATATGGAACCAATTTCTTCATCCAACTCTTCATCTGAATCGTCTTCTGCTATCACTTCTTCAAATTCATTTTCTCGCCTGTTTTCCATTATAAGGGTATTCAATAAAAACGATACAAATTTTACGTGGTTTTAAAAACTATAACAAGCTGTCCCGTCAAGTGACAATATAAAACTGCCCAATTAGAAGATAAAATTCTACTTTTAATATCTACGCCTATGGCCCAAGGATAAACTTTATTTTCTAAAATGAAATATCCGTTCTCTACTAATGACGCTAGCGCTTAGAAAGAATAAACAAAAACAGTGGTTCATATATAAACCGCTCAGCCAGCAGAGTATACAAACCGCGGTTCATATATAAACCGCTTGGCCAGTAGAGTATACAAACCGCGGTTCATATATAAACCGATAGTCCTATAAGGGTTATAAAGTTTTATGGCGTTAATCCGCAAATTTTATTGATTTTTCTAATCAAATTTCAAATCAACAATACGAGCTATTATCGATTTGAAATGATTAGTGCCGAAACTGCAGTCATGCAGCATGATTAATAAAAATATAAATAGAACATTGCCAATTGTCTCGTTCATTTCATCAAATAAAATTATCAACAATTGAATATATTATTTCAATGCCTCAATTTTTAACATTTTACTTTCCTTTGTTAAATTTAACATCTCTGTAAATATTGTCACAAGAATTACGAAGGAACCTATTAAGGAAATAAGACGAACAAAGGAATGAAAAGGAATAAAGATTGTAATATAATTTAAAGTAAATAAAGACAAAATTAAGAACTGTATTATAATTCTACAGGTGAAAATTTTCGTTTCTTGGAAATATTATTGGTTAAAATTTTGTGAGAAAATATCGAGATAAAGTCAATAAAATGTTGGTTTCAGGTGGAACGGAATTTGTCTCATGTTGTTCCAAACGTTTACATGTGGTGAAGATAAAATTTATGTGATATAAATGTCTTATGTTCGGTTCGTTACTTTCACTCTTCGCTACATTTCCACAAACATTAACATCAAACAAAGAGTATAAAATAAAATTTTAATGTTCTTTTTATTTTGGTTTCACTCACATAAACCCTCTATCTTTACTCTATTAAGAGTTGTCTTTCCAATTAACTTCTATACCAATACTTGATAGATTTTCTATTAGGTAGTCTCTTCATCTTTTATATCATTTAACTGGATAATGGAAGTTTCACAAATGTACAGAAGACATCGAAAAAGCCACATGCCAAGCATGGGACTAGATAATTTTAATAATAATTACAATATCTATAATATAATACGCCAACTTGTGTCTCTCCATGCGTGGCTGCGTGGAAGTTGTCTGAAATATAAAACAATTCAAGCGAGGTTCCTAAATGTAACGAAATATTCCGATATTTTTGTGTGTATTTTTCCGTGTGCGCTTTTTTGCGTGTACGTATTAATCCGTGTGCGTATTTTCCGTGTGCGTATATTTATATTACATAAAAAATTGGAAAATTTATTTTATTCACTCAGTGCATGAGTGAAAATGAATCGTTTTCCCATCTTAAAAAGATAATGAATAAATAATTCGGAATAATACTCATGATTTGTCCAGTTTTTAATAATGAGCGAAGATTTGATTCAATTTGAATTGGATGAAGTAAGGAGTATGGCTAGAGAAAGAAGGCTGAGGTGTCGGCCAAGTTCCACATTAAGGTAATGATGTGTTTGCCAACACAGTTGGCAACGGGTGCACTAGTTGATAATAATGTTCTCTAAAGAGTAACCGAAATCAAAGATTTAGGTGTGATTTTCGATTCTAAACTAACATTCGATCCTCACATTAGTTACATTTGTGCCAACTGAACTACTAAGGATTTCCGCTCTACACAGCCTATTAAATCTCTGTATTATGCTTTTGTTTTTAGTAATTTAAATTATTGTCCTGTTATATGGAATCCAGTCTACGACAAATATATTAACAAACTTGAATACATTCAAAAGAAAACGCTAAAATATATCTGCTTTAAAAATCACAATAGACTAACTGATTATAATGAAACACTGCTCGAACTTGACATTTTGTCATTAAAAGACCGTAGATCGTGATCTGATGTACTAGTATTGTTTAAAATAATGAATAATATGTACGAGGGATGTTTCCTAAATTCTGGGAATTGTGCTATAATTAAATTACGCAGAACTTATAGGCAATGTGATTGGTGCCAGACAAGTCTTGACATGTTTATGCAACTATCTATTGCAATATTGTTCAGTCTGATTTAGGTGTTCGACTGATATAGACGCGTTTTCATAGCACTGTTTTTGTAAACATGGAAAACGCAGCAAAATCTCAAAGAGCAATAATTTTCTTTTTGTGGAAAGAAGGTGTGAAAACATCAGAAATTATTCAGCGTCTGCAAGGAGTATTTGGTGAGTCTGCAGAATCCAAAAGTACTGTTTATCTGTGGATCGATCGTTTTAAAACCGGTAGAACATCACTAGAAGACGATCCACGCAGTGGGCCCCCAAGCACGTCGGTAAATGAAAGAAACATTACTGCCGTCGAAGACCTACTGAAAGAGGACAGGCGAATGACTATTCGTCAAATTAGTGTGCGTCTAGGGATAGGTACACGACAAGTTCATGACATCTTGCATGATTGTTTGGGCGTTAGCAAGGTTTCGCCGCGCTGGGTGCCAAGGCTGTTGGGACCAGAACAGAAACTCAATAGGTCTGATACTTTGAGGACGGCTTAAAAAAATTTGTTTATCGTTGGGATAAATATACTCAGGTAAATGGAGATTATGTTGAAAAACTACATTGTAATATTGACGAAAATTAACAAAATAATAAAAATTATAGCTAAATTCCCAGAACTTTGGAAACATCCCTCGTATATATAATTCTTTTGACCTAGTTTTTGTTTAAGTTCATCACTAACCTAGCTCTGATGAAGATTTCATATTAAATCGAAACGTAAAGCCTGGAACAGAATGCACAGCGCGCTACGGCGTCAGCGCGGCGTCATTTGCGACAGCGTTGCGTCAACGCCGTTGAGATTTTCGCCTGCACAGAATGCAATAATTTTTAACGCCGTCAAGTGTCACTTGACAACCTATATCTGTGTTTATACGTGCGTTTTCTTTTATTAAAAGTATAATGGATGATGAAGACTTGTGTGTGATGTTATTTATGTTGTATGCAAGTTATTTATACATACAAACACTTTACCATTCAGTAAAAACTGAGGTTAGGTGTTCTGCGTCAACGTTCAACGGCGTCAAAAGTTGGAAGTTGACGAACATTCAGTATCAACGGCGGTCGAACGCCGGAGGACGTTGTTCATTCTGTGCACTTGCGTACGACAGCTTGGGTTTAACTTTCTCCTGACAGATAGCGCCGTACGTACGGCGTCAACGCGTCGTAGAACTCGGTGCATTCTGTTTCCCACTTTAGCGAAGTTAAAATATTGTTTTAATTTTAATTTCTGACCAGTCCGAATCCCATTACTTCCTCATCATATCTGTATTAATAATAATAGTTTAATTCTGTACGCCTAAAAAACCCATGGCTTATTGAACACTAATTCTCCACATTTGCCTATTTTCCGACTTTTTCTCCCACTCACTGATACGCATCTACACCAAATCCTTTCGCATCATATCCATTCACTTTCCTTTCCGATCCCTCCTCTTTTTTGTTACTACTCATAAAGAAAATATTGAGTTGATACTCAATATTTTCTTTATCACTCTGCCTTCTGGAGGTATTATACAAAGAAATTCTTGCGTGAGGTGGGGACAAAAAATTAAGTTACATTGCTGATACTTACAAAATTGGGCCTCGCGAGTTCGCCTGTTCCCACGGAAAAATAAGACATTATAGGACAATTTGCGACCATTGAAGACATAAATAAAAGACGCCAAAATAACTAAATGACATATTTACCAAAAGTCGCCTCCCAGAACTGTTTTGAAAATGGAAAAAGTATTGGCAGAAGTGGACAATTAAAGACGTAAAGAATTACTTTATATACAGAGAAAAAATAATAATAATGAAGGAATTATTTGACCTGTGTATACAATTTCTACCGCATAAACTATTTTACTCCAGCTTATGTTTATAGGCGATGTTCTGAGACCGTTAGCTTATGTTGTTAGAAACATTTACCAAGTCATTTAATATTCTGCTCAACATCTCTGGTATTAATACAATATCATCAGCAAAACTTGAGGTTATTGAGATTCCTTCCATTTATACATATGCCTTCCTGATCTCAATTAAGCTAATTCTATTGAACTGGCGAGTTTCCTTGGCGTACCCCTCCCTGAATATTAAATAATAAGCCTGATTTTCCTAGTTTTATGACGGCGATATTATACCTGTATAAATATTTTATAATATTTATATTAGATTGTTGCAAAAATTCATGTCTTCGCAGATGGATTGCTATAAATATGTTTTAGAATAACTGTTGGACCCGAAAAGTTTTTAGTTTTTGTATGTTGGCTATTTTACGTGAAATAATACATGACAAGCTATAAATGTGAGGAGTTCCACACAAAGTGCCCGAAGATGCGAATCAAAATTGGACCAATATTTGCCTTTCACTGTTGGCCAAGCAGAAAAATAAGAGTGTTTTATGGCGCGTTGTCACTGGTGATGAAAAGTTTATTTATTACGGTAATTCTGAGGCTAAACATTAGGGCACTCTGGTCAATCATCAGCATCTACGCCACGACACAAAATCCACGGCCATAAGGTTCTGCTTTGTATCTGGTGGGTTCAGGAAGGATTGATCTACTATTAACAGGTCAAACAGTGATAGAAAATCGCTACAGTAAGCAACTGAAAAGAAAACTGATCTAAAAGCGTTCTCAAATAGCCGCAAATCGACTTAAAGTCATCTTCTCCATACAGTACCAAACCCCATTTTGCCAAAGATCCACGGAGGGCTGTTAGACATGGAATGGGAAGTCTTCCATAATCCTACTTACTCAACAGACATTGCCTCTTCTGTTCACCACATATTCAGATCAATGCAGCATATGTTCTCTGGTGAGTGCTTCTCGAATTCCAAAGATGTGCGAAAATGGGTGGATGATTGGATTGCTTCAAAAGATGACGCGTTCTTTCAACGCGGGAATTTTGTTTCACTTGATTGAAAGCTTTGCTAAAGTAAATAAAAGCTAAGTAGATTGGTAGATCATATTTTTATTTAATAAATTCAAATTACTAAATTATTTTGAATTTTAAATTAAATTCTAACACTTGTAATATATTTTTAATATTAAAATTTTTGCTATAACATCTGTAGGTAAAAGCAATTTTGTATAAGCGTCATTTCAATATTACTCCATATTGATCTTTTGAAATGAGATATCCAAAATAATGGAAAAGTATAGAAAATTAAATAAAAAAACTTTTAGGGAAAAAAACAAAGAAATAACGAACTCTTTTTAAAAATAAACATTTGAAAATGCAGGAATGCAGCCAATACAAAAATATTATTTTTATATTGTATTTTATTTATTGATTACCAGATTGATACAATATGTTCTTTTTTTCACTAACAATAGCACATAAATCAAAACTTTCTACTGAACTTGAAATATTTTGGAGGTAAGCCAACTTGTTAACATGTGAAGTAAAATGTAGTGTTTACAACATTTTTTATGATTCAGTGTGTTTAAAACATAGTTAAACAAAAGTTTTAATCATGAATATAATTTTCATTATGTTAATTTTGGAACTTAATAACTTTTTAAACATTTGTTCTGGTAATGTAATTTAAAAGTGTCACGACAAATGTTTTTACAACTTTTCGCAATTTTTCGTTTACTGTTTTTGTGCAGTAGTACTACGGTGACAAAACGTCCTTTACAGATAGTCCAGGAAACTAAGTGTTCAAAACAGTTAGTTGAGTTATCAGTGATTGTATTTTTTAGTTTATAATTGAAAGACAAGGGTACAATTTACGTTTGTATATTATATGATTTGTTTAAAATGTTGTCACCGTTTATCTCAATGGTCGAATGTTTATACAGATGTTGATATGCGACCATATATTTTCAGTGATACGGACTTCGTAGGTATTAGACTCAAAATTAATTATTTGGGTTTATGAATTATTGGGGGTAGAAATATGAGATTATGATTATTAGAAATATGAGATCTTCAAGATAAGCTAAAAGGTTTTTGTTGTTAATTGAAGAGCTGATTATTTTTATAACGACAAAAAATGGGGTTCAGAGATCAAATTAGTAGTTAAAAAAAGTCTGGGGAAATCTTGTGAGAGACGAGGAGTTGTGAGTAAACCGTCACCGTAGTCGGACGAGCCTCCCAAACGTATTGGTTAACGATATGTTATTTATTATATTGTAATTGGTCGCCATTTTGAAATGGTTAAAATTAAGGTATGATAATTTGATCTCCTTGTAAAGATGATTTAATGTACTAAAAAAGTACCGATTCCCTAAGCTAGATAAAAAGTTGAAATAATTTCCGTTGAAACCGGAAGTGATGCAGAATTCTTATTATAATCCTTAAGTGTAGGCTGACCATTTTCTTGAGAAGGCAATGCGAGACGGTCCAGGGTGAGGACCTTTTTTTTTTTTTGCTCGTCACTTGGATTTTGGGAGGTGAGGACCTTTTTTTTTTGCTCGTCACTTGGATTTTGGGAGGTGAGAACCTTGTTTTTATTTGCTAAGGGCGCCAAAACACGGCTCTGCGTACATGAGAGGAAAGGAGTACAAAAGATAACAAAAATGTATTAAACGATTTAACAATTGTGGCTAGTATAATTTATTTACCGCGACAAAAAAATTAACAATTGAATAAAAAATATCACAAAAAAATAAATTACCTGATAACTACATATACCACGAGCTCAAAAAGAAATAACATAAGGGTTGGCTATGGAAAAATAAAATAATGTCTACTGTAGGCTTTATATAACAATATAAACTTATGACAACAACAAAAGTCATGACAGTTAATTTTAAAGCTTGCTGATGACAATACTTTTATTTTCCATAGCCAACTTCTATGTAATTTCTTTCAGAACTCATGGTATAATGTAAATATACACATTTTAATATCAAAATTCAAAAATTATCATTATCAAACTATAGGAGAGGATCACAGTAGAACACTTGCTTATCACTTGTACCAAAACGAGTAGCCAGCGATTAAAACATCAAATTCCAGACAGCCTATCAGAAGCATTAGCCAACATTCCCGAAAGAAAACAAGCCATCTTAAGTTATCTAAAAGAAGCCGAACTAACCACTCTCATCTAACACTTATTTCTAGCATTGATATCGAATTATGTATTAATATGTATTAATTAACTATATAACTGTATAACTACTATGTAAAAATATATAAATGTACTATAAACACGACGCTAAAAACCTGCGAAGTTGAAGCGTCGCTAAATAAAGATTAATAAAAAAAAAAAAAAAACTATAGGAAAAGTAGAGCACTGACAGTTAAATTGATGTAAAGTTAGTTAGAATTAAAAATGCGGGACATTTTGCGGGACAAGTATCAAAATGCGGGACATTTTGCGGGCAAGTAACAATGCGGGACGCAGAGTCAAAATGCGGGACGAATGGTCACCCTACCTGGGCCCTTTTGTCTAGTTTAACTTTTTTTTTTATTTATTTTTTTTTTTTTTTATCTCTTAAAATAAATGAGTTATTCGAGGTGCGGCGTTTCATACAAACACCCTGTATATCTAGGTGTTGGGTTCCTATTATTTATTTATTTATTTATCATATCAAGTAAATGTTTTGGTGAAATCTTTTTCATCCATCTCACATTTCTTGATCCACTGTACTCATCTGTGTTTCAATTCATTAAAACCTCAAGAAATATATGTTTGGTTTCTGTAAATTTTTTCTTTGAACATATTTTTCATATCGAAGACATTTGTTGAATTTCTTTTTCGTATCAATTCTTTGTCATAGTTTCCAAACCATTTATCTGGTGGTTTCCGTTACATATATTCCTTTCAGAGTGTTTCATTATTCATCCGTTAGGTGTTCCCTCACGATAGAACTCATTCCAACTGACGGTCTGAACATTCACTTCAGAAAAGAGAACCACATTCCCTACTCCCAATATACCGATTTTACACGAATCTACAGTTCTATTCTTCAACTTGATGCATTTACTCACTAAATTGCTCCAACGTTTACACGCAGAAGATAAATAACTACATAAATAATCCAAATCATTAATTTATTATTTAATGTACGAAGAGAGAACAGAAATAATAGTGAATACTCCCACTGATCGACACCTAACAAAGAAATATATAGTGTTACTGTACTGAACTCTAACTCTGATATAGATAGATAGATATTTTTATTATTAAATATTATATACTACATTTTATCTTACAACAATTAACTTATACTTAATAATAATTGTAATTTTCGCCTTTCGGCTTAAAATCTACTCTCCTTCTCCTCTAGTTAATATCTTCGTTGACTCCTTTCCTTAATTTCCTCCCTTCTGTTTTTCACTTCTTTCATCCATTCATACCCCTTTCCTGTTTCATCCAAAATTTCCTTTCTCGTTTCCGTTCTGTGTCGTATTTCTTCACATTCTTCCAACAAATGTTCCATTGTCTCCTTACCTTCCCTGCACATTCTACATGTTCTTTCTTCCTCTTTCATCCAAAAATTATTGTCCCTCTCCTCATTTCCACATCTAAATCTCGCTATCACTTTTTTCTTCTCTCTACTGCCTTTTTCTGTCAGATACTGTGGTTTTCTCACCGTCCAGGTCTTTTCATATTTGTTATTATACCTTGACTCTCTTATTTTTGTATCTTGCTCCGTTTGTTGTATGTCGGTCATTCGCTCTGTTACTTCGTGCACCAATTCTTCTCCATTCATTCTTTTTAGTCTTACTACTGTTGTTGAGTAGCCACAATATTCGTACATTTCCTTCCTTTCCTTTTCCCATCTTGATAGTGGCTTTCCTTGTTGATTCCGTTTTTCCATTTCCCTCCAGCATTCATAAAGAATTTCTTTTTCCGGGTGTTTAATTATATTCTCTTCATATTTTATGGCTTTTTTGACTGCCTCTATTTTCATTTTCTTCATTTTCGTCTCTTCCAGTATAATGTATGTTGGTGTATTCATGTCTACTCCCAACATCCATTTTAAGTATTTTATTTGTACTTTTTCTATATGTTCTCGTTCCGCCCATCCCCATACTTCTGCTCCATACATTATTATATTTTTTAATAACGCCTCGTACATGAGCATACGAGTTCTATAATCCCCTTTGAATTTCCGTTCCCCAATACTCCATACTTGCGGTAGGGCTAGCATGGCCTTCTTATTTAATAGTCTCGTATGTGCGTCTGTTCCTCCGTTGCTTCTAAATTGGTACCCTAGGTATTTATATTCCTTTACTTTTTCTATTTTCTCTTCTCCCCATGTCCATTTTTCTACTTTCTCCCTTCCTCCTCCCTTTCGAAACAACATGATTTTAGATTTAGCTGCATTTAGTTTAAGTTTTTTCTTGGTTAGGTACTTTTCAAACCTTTTCAGCATTCCCTGCATTTCTTCTTCTTTTGTTGCCAACAAAACCATATCATCCGCATAGGATAGGGACATAACTTTTATCCTGCCTACCACCACTCCCCCTTCTTGTCCCTTTTTCAAGTGGCTTTCTAGGTCTGCTAAATACAGCGTGAACAGTATGGGGCTTAATGGGCATCCTTGCCGAAGTCCTTGAACTGTCCAAAACTCTTCGGTTTCCTTCTGTCCCACTCTTACCACATTGCTGGTTAAGTTGTATATTTCCTGTACTCTGTTGACAATTCTGTTTTTTATTCCCAATTCCTTTAGGGTTTTAATCAACTCTGCTCTATCAACAGAATCGAACGCCGCCTTCAAATCTGCGAAAAAGGCGTACACTTTCCCTTTCTCCTTCAGGATTTCCCTTCCTACTATATAATTAACAATATAAATATTGTCCATAGTGCCTCTTTCTTTTCTAAATCCTGCTTGCGTATCTGGTATAATTCCTTTCTCTTCCGCTTCCTTTTTAATTTTTTCTTCCAGGATCATTGCATATAATTTGTATGCAGTATCTAGTAACGTAATCCCTCTGTAATTGTTTACATCTTTTTTGCTTCCTGTTTTATGTATCGGGTGTATTATTCCTTTTCTCCATCTGTCTGGTAGTTGTTCCCCTTTCCATATCCTGTTTAACACATCCGTTAACTTCGTTATTACATTCTCAGTTCCATATATCCATGCCTCATTTTTTATACCATCTTCCCCTGCGGCTTTCTTCTTTTTCAATTTATTAATCTGTCTCTTTACGTCTTCTACAGTTATATCTTCGATGTGTTCTTCGTTTTCCCGATTTTCCTTGATTTTCTTTTTTGGCTTTTCATCTCGGCCCTTTAATATTTCCATAAAATGTTCCTTCCATTCGTTTGTCGTTATGTTTTCGTATGTATCTTTATATTTTCTTCTTTCTTTTTTAATGTATTTCCATGCTTCATTATCATTTTTTATATTCTTAATTTCATCTTCTTCTTCTTTCTTCTTTTTATCTTTTTTCATTCTGCATAAATTTTTGTACTCTTTCTGGTGTCTCTCATATTCCTCTTTGCGTGTCATCCCGTTTTTCCATTTCTTTAATTCCATCTTCACTCTGTTTTTCTTTTTTCTGCAGCTTGCATCCCACCAATTGTTTCTTCCGGGTTTGTCAGTTCTGTTGCATCTTCTCCGCTTCGTTGCGTTGTGAATTTTGTTTACCAGATTACTTATTTCTACTGAACTCTAACTCTGCAAACTTACAATACCTAGCTAGTTTCATCTCGTTTTATTCAGTCAAAACTATAGTTTTACATGAACTATATTCAGTGTTGTAAGAACAAATCGTGAATATAAAATTTTGAACTTCATTAAAGTGCAAAAGAAATTTATTAAGAAGCAGTAGAAGGGTATAGTTCATAACCAAAACTGAAAACCTGAAGTAAAATTAGTAACAATTTATGCATCAAAATTTGCAGCGAATTTTTATCCATTGATTGGCTATTTTTAATTGTATTATTTTTTTATGTAATTGTAAGTAACAAATTGCGTTCTAGTTGTAAACCAATGTACGTATATTTGCATACGACTGGTCAAATTGTAGCTAAAGCTTCATTCTGCAAATATCTTTCTAGATATTTTGTTCTATTGTGAAAAGTAATTATGGTTATTGTACTTGGTAGGGATGAGAAAAAAGCATCGATGTATCGAAAACATCGATGTTTGTTTTAATAACATCGATGTTTTTACCATCGATGGTCAGATGGCGATAGTATCGATAAAACATCGATGTCTACTACCGATGTCGATGTTTAAACTTTGAAATTCAGAAACTACTGCTAGAGAGCTGGAATCTTAAAATTTTAATTTTTATTAATATCTATTGTGATATAACAATACTAATAGTGTTAGTTTTTATTCTTCTTAACATTTAGCAGAATAAGAAAAAAATAAGAAGAGACTTCTAATTTTTGCAAACAATATAACGACCAACGACGCCAACAAACTTGTTGCTTTTTGAGTCTTGTTGACACTTTCCCAGTTGTTATTCCTCCAATCCCTGGAATTACCGTATTGGGAAAATAATTATAATTTATTTATTAATAAAACTATTATTAGGATTATTATATTGTAATGTATAATATTAGTGTTATAAAAAATGTAATATATATTTCAACTTAAAAAAGTGAAAAAAAAGTGTATGACAGTATGTTATTTTTATGTTAAATAATATAAAATTAACATTAGTTAGTTAGTTAGTTTAAATTTTTGGCGCACAGCAACAAAGGCTACTTGCGCCTAACGCAGCCCATCTAAATGACTAGACTATGTATTAAAAACAATAAATTAGACAATAAATAAAATTAACATTAAGATTACCATATTATTATTATAATAAAATGCAATATTTCATTTTAGAAATGTAAAAATAGTAGGAACAAATTAGGATTATTATATCGGGTAATGTTAATGTGAAATTAATTACTATTAAAAAAGAATATTTCTATTTAAAAATCTAATAAATGCTTTTTGTGTATTATAGGTTACTTGTTTTCGTATTTTATCTTTACATTATTAAATAAAACCTATATAATATAAAAAAATAGCTTTTTTTCATATTAATAAAACATCGATGTATCGGAAACATCGATGTTTTTCCTTTGATGTTTTTTAACATCGATAGTAAGGCGCCGATGTTAACATCGATGTTTAACATCGATGTTTTGCCTTCGATGTACAACCCTAGTACTTGGTAATCTATTTTTGCCTCATATTTGCGGACGACTGAGAAAATTGTAGCTAAATCTTCATCTACAAATAGGTTTGTAGCTATTTTGTTCTATTATGAAAATTAATTAAGACAAATACAATGGTAATAAGCAGCGCAAAAATGCAACAAAAATAAAAATAGATGACAAAATAATAGAACAGGTAGAAAAATTCAAATACCTAGGCACAGTATTCGCGGAAGATGGAAAAATGGATGAAGAAATTATGGAAAGTGTAGGCGCAACAGGAAGAATGTTCAATAGCATCAAAGCATCGTTCCTAACTAAAAAAGAAATACCAACCAACATCAAGGTAGAGATCTTCAAAAAGAGACAGTACCGATTTCGATATACGCCTCAGCAGTGTTGCCAAGTTGGTGCATTTTGCACTAGATCTGGTGTATTGAAAGCCTATCTAGTGACCAAAATTGCGTTCTAGTGCGCTAGTGCAAATTCTGGTGTGTTTCTGTTTTAAATCATCTGTTGATGATTGCGCTTAACTTTTTATAAGTTGGAAAATTTTGCTATATCATTGTTAGTATTGCCACACTCTAATGCTGAAGTAGAACGACTTTTTAGCAATTTGAACATAATTAAAAACAAATTAAGAAATAGGCTTCAGGTTGATACTGTTAATGCCATATTAACAGTAAAGGCTGGACTGGGCTGGAAAGATACAACAAATGTTGCTTTAATTTTGAACTGCCGGGATTCAGTGGTTTCTAAAATCAAAACAAACGAAACATACAAAAATGAAATAAATCAAGACGTGGAAGAAGCACTTAATATCTATCTTTAATAAATGAAAATAAATAATAATTTTTCGGAGTTCCTATTTTGTTAGTTAAGATGAGAAACATTTACAATTGGGAGTTTGCAATGTGTAGTTTTTGTTTTGAATGTGATTAAGTTAATAGTTAATGTTTATTATATATTTATTATTCTTGTACTGAATATTAAAATATTAAAAGTTATAATTCAACAATAAAATAAATAAATAAATAAATTTATTATTATATTATTATTACTAACACGCATCTTTATACAACAAAAAAAATAATTGTTCGATATTATTTTTGAACTCCCCAAACTCGGACTACGCCTTATTTTTGGAGCATTTCTGGTGGATTCTTACGCTCTATTTAGTGCATTGAAAGTATCAATAGTTGGCATCACTGCGCCTCAGAATCCTGAAACACTACAGAGACGCACAGATCCAAAATAAGAAGCCCCGAAATTGACGGTAAAACAAAATTGGACAGAATAAGAAATGAAGTATTTAGAGAAAACCTGGACACAAAACCAGTGCAGACTATAATAGAAGAACAGCTAAGATGGCTGAGACATATACACAGAATGAGTGAAGACAAAATAGTAAAAGAAAGTGTTTGAAGCAAGAACAGTGAAGAAAGCTAGATCAGGAAGACCGAGAAAAACCTGGCACCAAGAAACAAAAGAATCTGCAAGAGATGCGTAAAGTGGGAGGAGATAAGAAAATATACAAAGAACAGAACACGATGGAAAGAAGTATGGAGAAGAATACCAGAAAATAAGTAACTCGACTATTGCCTTACACCGCAAGGTAGAAAGGCTTCAGGATTAAGTAAGTAAGAATAAAAATTAATTACAGTTATTGTACTTGGTGTTTTATTTTTTGTCGCTATCTTGAATATGTCGCAGTTCTCAATATAGGTACTGCAGGTAAAATTGATTTAATTTTCGTAAAGGACACGTATATCAATAGTATTCCATTATTATATAATTGACAGAGGAGTCCTTGTATTCTCGGTGAAACATATTTAAAATAAGATTAATAAATAAAACACTCGGTAAGTTGTGTTTGTGAAACTTACCGATTGTTTTATTTATTAATCTTATTCCATTATTATCAAGTATAGATTAAAGTGCCCACAGTTTTTAGTTCAAAATTTGGGACGGGGGCACACAGACGGGGTGGGGGGGATTATTGAAATATAATTATTTAATTCATTTTTTTATACAAATTATATACAATAAATAATTATAATTTATAGAAGTAGTAAATAAAAATTTTCAATCAAAAATAATTAACTTATATTATTAAAAGGAACATTATTAAAATCACAGTATTTTGTTTTAAATGAATTCAAAATTTATTTATTAAAATTACTCAGTAGAAAACTTTTTATATTTTTCCGGACTATGAATCTCTTTGAGTAGGTCTTTTTTATTTTGAAGCATTTTCTAAGAATTCGCACAGTTTTCTTCATAATTTACTTTAATCAGTAATATTGCTTTTAATGTGTCTGCATCAGGTTGAGCCTTGTCATTTGCCCAAAAGCTGTTCATCAAAGAAAATACCCTTTCGGTAGATTTTTTTTAGTTTAAGTTTTGTAAAAATAATTTTAGTTGAAATATATTAAAAATATATATTGAAAATAAGTACCTTTTCTAAAATTCGGGATAAATCAGGAGAAAAAAACAGAATTCAGGACAAATATTGCCTCTGAAAAAATTCGGGACGCAAGGACGTATGGTCACCTTAGTTAAATGGTTGTGATTGTTCGTGGTGATGTTTCAGTAATCTGTAGGATAGATTACAGGTAGTTTGATTGTTTTTATAGTAGTTGTTAGTCATTTGATATTGAAGAAAGATCGGGATGTCCTTCAACATTGAAAAAATTAGTGAAATGATTTATCCAATTGGCATTCATACGAACAGATATTAAAAGCCACTCTCAAGTATTAAGTGTGTTTCGTGCGTGAGTATTTCCCTTAAGTCGGTTTTCCTCCAGTAGTAAGATTAGCGTATGATTAAATTTATAATAGGGCAGTAATATAAACTTTTCCTAATACATTATTTGCATTGAAAAGAAACTCGTTTTTAAAACGCATGTAACAAGTTAACTTACTCTAGTTAACCATGTAATGATTTATCCAATCTATTTTCTACGGCAAATTTAAATCTGGATTGGATTCGCTATGGTTCTAAAGAAAAAAGTATTGTGAAAAGCAAACAATAAATCCCAGTTTTAATCAGTTCAATTAATTCAAATGTAATAGTTGAAAGATTCATTGCACAAGAACACAATTACATTCCAGCCGTAAATTAAACCAGACCAGAAATACACGACTTACACATGTAAGTTTTATCAGGACAGTATCAATTAGCATTCTAACTTTAGAGTGAATTCAGATGCAAAACACATACGGAGATAGTTGGAAATTAGATAAAAACGTACTGGAATCAACGCTGTAATGTCTTCAGGCTGTTAACCCAATTCAAATTGTTGTAAAACCACGCAGTAATTGATATTGGAAAATTTCATAATACAGTTTAACAAATAGAAACACTAACTTTAGATTAATTCAAATTATTCTGTTTCATGATAAATAATTATGGTTGGAAGACCAAGAAAGTCAGGGACGGACAACTTATCAAACATCTAATTTCTTGATGCATGGCGCCTCCGTAAAAATACGCTATTGTTTCTTTTGACCCTTATGGCGGTATTCTGAAATTAGATGTTAAGTCGCACATCGACGGAATCGCCCGAAATTGAACGATGTTAGAAAAACGGTATTCTGAAACGTCGCTATGTTAACGTTCGTCGATGTGAATTAACATTTTAGTTGTTAGATTAACCGCTAGCAAATAGCTCGACGGAATTGAGATTAGAGTGGTGTTAAATGTTATTTTGAACAAATTTTCAACTAAAATCACTTCGCTTTCGTGATTGTCTATATAGAAAAGAAAATTTATTTTATAAGCTTAAAAAATAACGACTCAAATTCCACTCAGTACCGAAGTACAGAATGGAATTTGTACCAAAATAACATTAAGTTTCTTTTAACATGTAAAATACTTACTGTTCGAACGATGCATTTTGAAGCGATTCACTCATTTTTTTAAATTCTAGAACTTTGCAATATATACTGTTTTCAGGTAACTCAACGGTGTGACTGATCTATTTTTGCAAACTATCCTATGTATGTAAGAGATCTCTGGTAGGAATTACCGGGGTTAAACAACCCCTCAATCCCTGTGATTACATATGTTACAGATTAGAACATTTTTCTAAGAAAGTACTCTCATTAAAAAGGGTCGAAATTACCTGTGTTAAAATTACCTGAATTGTAAAAACCCATGTTGATTTACAATTCAAAACAAAAGAACAGGTTGTGTAGTAATATGAATGACATCAAACACTGGAATTCCATTAATAATTATAACCCGTACCTAATCCTGCAGTAACATTTGGTTTGCCTTCAAATTAGATTTTTCTGCAATAGTAGTTACATTTTGAATGTCTTCTGTTTTTATTTCTAATTTATAAATAATTATTTAACCGTTTTAAAAACGTTAACTCAACAAAACATAATTCTTACACGGCTGTCAAAACGAACGTGAGGTTAGCCCCAGTGTTAATTCTACACCGGAAACAAATTGTAACATTGGATTTTACATCGGGTTGTTCAGAATACTTATTTTTTCAGCGATGTTAAATCTGATTTAATAGAGCAGTGTTATTTTCATTGGTGTTAAGTTCACGGGTGTTACGATGGAAACTTCAGAATACCGCCATTAGATGGTTTTTGCCGCCTTAACAAAGTGCTTCTAGTTCCAACAGCTAAGCACCAATATGCTTCAGTTGATCTTTTGAAGGTCTATATGACTGTTGACCACTAATTTTATTTGAGGTCTTCCCTTTTTTCTTGTTCGCTATCATTTAAAATCCCTACATTATAATAAAGGTTTGTAATTATATACTTACTTACTTACGTACTTACTTAATTCTAAAGCATTTTTACCATTTTCTGATGTCAGGCTGTTGGCGTTTCAGTATTAACATTGTTATGTCAGTCTCTATATTTTTTGCCACTTCTTTCTATCTTGTGCCATATTCCTTATTTCTTCCCATTTTATCCCTCTTCTTGCTGCCGCTCTTTGAATTCAATTTTTCCACGTTCTTCTTGCTATTCCTCTAAACTTTCTTTTAGATGTGCTTGTTTCAAAACACATTTTTGGTTCTCTTTATGGTCCATTCTACACACATGTCTATACTACCTTAACTGGCTTTGTTCTATTAAATGTTCCTCAGGATTTCTAATTCTGTCATGTTGTCACAAAGGTAATGCTAGGGCAGGATTACGACATCTAGACATCATGACGCTCAGCTGTTTGATTAAAAAACTATTTGTCAGCGTCTGACGTATGTTACCTGATTACGAAATGTATACGCCACATTTTCGTTATAAGAAAATATTTGTCATGATGAATGAATACTCGAACTAGGTCAACCATTAGTACAAATGCATGGACGTCACATGGTATCAGGCCAGAGGAACCTAGTCAACTCCTCTACACGTACCAGTCCACACGGTGACGACCAAAACACCGACGGCAGATACTCGTTCAGCTGGTGATCCAAACAAGCAGCCTCCTCGACTCCCTGATCAGTAGCCCTCGCCTCGGAGATAGGTCCAAGCCGATCCTGGCCACAACGGGGTGGATCGAGAACTTCCCCAACTTCATTAACAGATATAATCATACAATTTCATTGACAATAGTTAAAAATTGTAAATGTGATATATATATATATATTTAATAAATTGTATTGTTGAAACCAGGAGTTGCCTTCAAACCACCCATGTGACGATATTTTTAGCTCTTACTTCGCAACTTGATTTTTCTGTCATCGTCCGCGACTCAGATTCGTATGCTAGGATTGGAACTGTCATCAGTTTGAGTACTATTCTAATAATATTAAGTTAAATAAAAAAATACCTGAACAGCACATGTTACGGAATAACTAATAACTAATAACAGATCGAAAGTCATCGTATCTGTGTGAAATTATGTTTCAAATTTAAAAAGATAGCTGGAGAAACACCTGAAGTTTTGAAAAAAGCTTTTAGATATAAAATATTCGAATATTCGAAGAGTCGAACTGCGAACAGAAATGTTTGAGTCCTTTGAAAGTTGATAGAAATTATAAATCATAATAACTCAAGTAGCCCTTCAATTTCTGAAACAGAAGAACTCTTAGAGAGGTTGCAGAAGAAGTGGGAACAATATATAGATGACATTTTGAGCAGTACGACAACGCATCGACTCAACATTGCCTTATGATTCGGCCATTTTTGACTATTAGAGAAGATGCTATGAGATGAACTGTGCTTTGTGAAGTGATGTGCTTTGATGAAGTGTTTAAATGATTGTAGAAATTCAATCAAAATGTTGAGAGATCGGTAGGTCTTCAATTTCTAAAACCTACAAAAACGTTATTTAGGTTTACAAATTAATCCATACCAGTCAAACATTAACGGTTTAAAAGTTGCTGGAGAAGAACAACGTTCTCCAACCCCCATATTTACCAGAATTGGCCCCGTGTGAATTTTTTGTTTCCAAAACTGTAAAATTCGTTAAAATGACGCCGGTTTCAAATGACTGAAGGGATAAATAACGGAACCTTGTTGATAAAGATGTAAAAATAATCACCATAGACCTAATAATTTAATGATGGTACTTGGTGTTATTATATATGCCATCCTATCGCTGAGAGACAGAAAGACAGAGATCTGACAGAAAACCTAGAAAGTATTGGTGCACATAATATAAGGTGTCTCAAAAGAAATTTTATATTTATTTAGCTTACCGAGGGGCGCGGGGGTTATGTCAATCGGTAGCCTGGCCCTTGGGAATTCAGTCGCTATGGAGCGTTTCTCGGGAGCAGACCGCGCGTTATGCGTGCGAGAGTTTTACAAAAACGGTGATTCGGCGACTGTAGCGCGTAGAAAATTCTGCAGTATTCGAGGTTTTCGCCACTTAAATGATGCGCCAAGCATTCCTCTCATTCGACATTGGGTTAAAAAGTTTGAAGAGACTGGTACAACGCTGGATAAATCAAAATCCGGGCGACCTAGGTCATCAAGAACGGTAGAAAACGTGGAGAATGTTAATCAGTCTGTTCGTGACGACCCGAACCTTTCAATTCGGAAGCGCGCAAGTGCTTTAAATGTGCATAGATCATCATTACATCGCATTATGCACAAAGATCTAAAGCTGCACCCCTACAAAATTCAATTGGTGCAAGAATTAAAGCCCCAAGATACCAGTCAGAGGCTTAATTTCGTAAATCAGGTGATAGAGCGATTTTCAACGTTTACCAACATTTTGTTTTCGGATGAAGCTCATTTTCATCTTAATGGCCACGTAAATAAGTAGAACTGCCGCTACTGGAGTGCAACGAATCCGAAACGCAAACATCAGAAACCCCTACATTCGCCTAAAGTGACCGTATGGCCTGCGATGTCGGCGCGAGGAATTATCGGCCCTTACTTTTTTGAAGACGAAAGGGGGCGTGCAGTTACAGTGAATTCAGAGCGTTATGTGGAGATGTTAGACAACTTCTTGCTACCTGAACTGTAAAACTTTCCTGGCTATAACCAAAGAACATGGTTCCAACAGGACGGAGCAACTTCACACACGTCCAATATGTCTCTGCCACGTGTTCGTGAAATTTTCTCAGGCAAATTGATCTCCCGGAGAGGTACATAAATTGGCCTCCACGCAGTCCAGATTTAACCCCTATGGACTTTTTCCTATGGGGTTATCTTAAATCTAAAGTTTACGCCAATAAACCGACTTCACTGGCGCATTTGAAAGAAAATATCCGTCACGAAATGGCAGCCATCCCTGAGTCCACCTGCCGAGACGTCATAAGTAATTTTACTGTTCGATTAAATGAGTGCCGAGAACGCGAGGGTCTACATTTAGACGATATTATTTTTAAGAAATAAATCCCCAAAAAGTGTATTTTAATAATTAATAAACATTTTTTCTATATACCGCTTACTTTTTTTTTAATCGATCCACTAAATATAAAATTTCTTTTGAGACACCTTGTATAAGGGAGGTATTGTGATCATACCGATTTGACATTTCGGGATTTCCATGGATCTCCACGAATTGAGGTCCTTACATAACGTTTTGACTATTTTTAGCATGATGTCTGTAGGTCTATCTGTCTGTCTGTCTGTTTGTCTGTTTGTCTGTCTGTCTGTCTGTCTCTGTGTGTGTTAGTCGTTCTATGTACACGTGCAGAGCAAATTCGGCTAAAAGGATTTTTATAAAACTTTATATTTAAACTTTTGACATCAATGGCACATCAATGGGAGTTACTCGTGTCGGTTTTAAGATTTTTGCGAATATTACGCAAAAAAATATTTTACAAAAGTTGCTATAAAATCAATAACTAACAACTTTTATTTGAGACATTTTTTATTTAAGCAGGTACGTTTCCATAGATATCGTAAATTATAAATACACATTATGAAATTGTCAACGTAATTTAATACGTTATTGTCTTTTACAATAAAAACTACTCTGCTGCTGGAATGTATTTTATGCAAGTACTTTGTCCTGTGGTGGCCACAGCTGATTTATTTTTAAATTTTCATGAAGGTATATAGGACACATAGAAAGATCTGACAATTAGGGGCTGGTTTCAGAAAGCTTAGTTAACTATAACTAAACGGTTAGATAATGGTTGCTATAGTTATTTATTGGATTGTCATATTCTAACCGAGTTTAAACCAAAGATAAACTATGCTAAGTTTTCAGAAATCGGCCCTAACAGATCAAGATGGAGGACTTATATGAGTGAAGCCTAAAGCCAGCCCGACTAACAGATCATAAACAAGAAGAAGAAGATTTAATTTCTGAATTCACGAGCAGAATATCCGTTGTTCTCACAGCAGGGCCGTCACGACGATATTAAGCGCCGGTGGCAAGTGTCCAAGTTGTGCCCTCGTGAATATTTTGGCGCCCTTTTTCGAATGCTTATGAGTAAGATAAAGGAAGATGAATCTAAGTGATGACACAGAAAAGGACAGCAACTAAAAATTCTGTGCACTCCACGCAGCTACGCTGGTGACAGGCGCCTCTTTCGCCACGCCCTAATTACGGGCCTGTCTTACAGAATAAGTTCAAATAAATTTATAATAAAATAAATATATGTGTGTAAATATATATTAAATATATGTATTTTCCAAATAAATCTAGTTGAACGTATAAGAATAATCCAGAAACAAATCAGGGGTCAGTAACATTAAATAAATAATCGTGTATATAGTTTATAGCACGTATTAACAGCACATTTGTTTGAATAGAAATGTTAGTGTACTACTTCTACACTTCCCTACTCCCACCGTCTTTCCACATGTTTTTTTAGGCTGCGGGATTGAAATGTTAATGAAATAATTCACAAATTATAATATTTTGAATATATGGGGGGCTATGGGGAGCGCTACCTATAAATATGGCATTCATAATTTACTTATTAAGAACAAATATTTTTAAATACTTATCAAGAAAACATATTTAGAACAAATATGCAAACCTTTTCTATTTACTACATTTATAATAAAATTAATATTTGGGGGTTATAGACGATCATCTACGATTATTTGAAATATTGAACGAAGTAAGGGAATCTCAGCTAGAATGTGTAATAATTTCCATCACAATATTAAAGAAGGAAAAAAATGTGTCATAAAAAAGAATTACAACCATTCGCATATTGTTGATGCTTTCGCGAAAAAAACATTTAATGGCAAACTTCACGCTGAAAAACAGTTGAATGATTCCCTCTAGTGGCCATATTTCCATCACTTACACGACAGCACTGACAGTAACAAGTCAGTGCTATTTCATACAAATATTCAGGGATTTTCATGGATTTCAACGTAAATGGGAGATCTTACGCAGTTTATTTTTCGCGAGAAACGTTTTACGAGTTAAATTCTTGATTTTAAACCAACATTTACATTCTTTTTCTCTTCTAAAGCTTGACTTTTTGCCTCACACATTGTTCTGTAATATGTGTATTGTTGGGAAATTGCTATTGAAGACGGCGTTGGAAAAAAACAACCTATTTTAATAAAAATATCTGTGTAATTAATAGTAAATTAATATATACAATTTAAAATATAAAAATAAACATCGTTTTCTTTAACTAACACAATCTCACCCCACCGTTAGGCGAAATTGTAACAGTTAACTTCTGTTGTTTTTTTTTTTTCCAACGCCGACTTCAATAGCAATTTCCCAACACTATCAAGGTACAAGGTGTCTCAAAAGAAATTTTATTATTAGTGGATCGATTAAAAAAAAAGTAAGCCGTATATAGAAAAAATGTTTATTAATTATTAAAATACACTTTTTGGGGATTTATTTCTTAAAAATAATATCGTCTAAATGTAGACCCTCGCGTTCTCGGCACTCATTTAATCGAACAGTAAAATTACTTATGACGTCTCGGCAGATGGACTCAGGGATGGCTGCCATTTCGTGACGGATATTTTCTTTCAAATGCGCCAGTGAAGTCGGTTTATTGTCGTAAACTTTAGATTTAAGATAACCCCATAGGAAAAAGTCCATAGGGGTTAAATCTGGACTGCGTGGAGGCCAATTTATGTCACCTCTCCGGGAGATCAATTTGCCTGAGAAAATTTCACGAACACGTGGCAGAGACATATTGGACGTGTGTGAAGTTGCTCCGTCCTGTTGGAACCATGTTCTTTGGTTATAGCCAGGAAAGTTTTACAGTTCAGGTAGCAAGAAGTTGTCTAACATCTCCACATAACGCTCTGAATTCACTGTAACTGCACGCCCCCTTTCGTCTTCAAAAAAGTAAGGGCCGATAATTCCTCGCGCCGACATCGCAGGCCATACGGTCACTTTAGGCGAATGTAGGGGTTTCTAATGTTTGCGTTTCGGATTCGTTGCACTCCAGTAGCGGCAGTTCTACTTATTTACGTGGCCATTAAGATGAAAATGAGCTTCATCCGAAAACAAAATGTTGGTAAACGTTGAAAATCGCTCTATCACCTGATTTACGAAATTAAGCCTCTGACTGGTATCTTGGGGCTTTAATTCTTGCACCAATTGAATTTTGTAGGGGTGCAGCTTTAGATCTTTGTGCATAATGCGATGTAATGATGATCTATGCACATTTAAAGCACTTGCGCGCTTCCGAATTGAAAGGTTCGGGTCGTCACGAACAGACTGATTAACATTCTCCACGTTTTCTACCGTTCTTGATGACCTAGGTCGCCCGGATTTTGATTTATCCAGCGTTGTACCAGTCTCTTCAAACTTTTTAACCCAATGTCGAATGAGAGGAATGCTTGGCGCATCATTTAAGTGGCGAAAACCTCGAATACTGCAGAATTTTCTACGCGCTACAGTCGCCGAATCACCGTTTTTGTAAAACTCTCGCACGCATAACGCGCGGTCTGCTCCCGAGAAACGCTCCATAGCGATTGAATTCCCAAGAGCCAAGCTACCGATTGACATAACCCCCGCGCCCCTCGGATACGTTGCGTTCACGCAGTAAGCTAAATAAATATAAAATTTCTTTTGAGACACCTTGTATATGTTGGCGGTCGGTAAAAATATTAAATAGATTAATTAATCACTTTGAAATAAACTTTCTTTTTTATTTATTGAACAACCCTGATTTCTATGAGTATTAGTTCACATAACCGAGCCCTAATGTATAAACCCTCAAAGGTTTTTCCATTAATTTGTTATTTTGAATGTATTTCTTTACATTATTTTCCATTTTATCATCTTCACAAGTAATGATGATTACGTGTCAAACATATAATCAGATAAAAAATTGGAAATTTTCTAAAAAGTTCGTAACCCCAAAACTTTTATAATTATTAAAAATGTGATACTATACTCGAGTTATATGTATCTTAAACTTTGAAATTAAAATTAAAAAACTTTTTAAAATGTTTTCTTTCCATTTATATGTGATAAAATATCTTTTTAAATATAAAAATTTAAATTATTATATTTATAAAGCTTACCGTACACCCAGTGAACACAGTTCAATTTCTAAAAGATGGAATGAGGTGTATTTTTAAAAGAAATTCAATACCTTTTGTGGAAACAGGTACTGAATAAGGGTTCTCTTACACGTATTTTCAAGCATGACAGAAATGAAAAAGGAAGACATTCCTATATTGTAGTTTTTGGCATTTTATGCTTTCCTTCAATATCGTAAAATGTACTTTATTCTTTTGTAGAAACATGTTTATTTTTCATCTTTTAAAAGTTTAAAATAACTTTAAAACCACAGATCATTTATGATTCTATACAACGTTTCATAAAAAATAAAATATGAAAAAACAGGACTACACGTACTGTTCAATATCTGGTAGGTAGAGGGGAAAACATGTGACTTGGTATATTTAGCCCTACCATATATAATGTCACAAAGTTTTCAGTGAAATTACACAAGATGCTTTAGCATATTTTAATTTTCTTTTAGTACATAACAAAAAGAAGCTACAGTCGGATTGCTAATAGGTGCCTATTATATGTATAGTGTAATCTATAGTGCGTTCAAAGGTGAGTTTGCAGTACAGGGCATATGGAGTAGTTCTTTTTGATACTCTCTAATGGGTTTACACAATGACACTATCCTTTTCTTGCTTGTCGGCGTTGCCATGTCTAAAACGCGCTGGTCTGTGAAGACGCAGTATTCTACAAATAGCCATTTGTTTTTGTTGAGTGTAATTTTGAATTTTATAAGAGTTGATTTTTGTAAACCATACGAGTTTTTCATATTATTATAATTGACACATTTGACACTTGTACAACATTTGGCAACACCGCTCCCATTTTCCATAAGAGATATACTGCAAACTCACCTTCGAACGCACTATAGTTACCATTTTTCAGGGATTTTAAAAATGTTTTTTGTTATTTGTCTTAGCTGTCAGTGTCTGTTAATAACATTAATTAATAGAGCTTGCGGCCAGTTATTAAATTCACATACTTTAATTTTAAATCTGCTGGAATATTTTAATTCCGAAAAAGAGAATAATGGTCCACTTATTTCTCTATCTTGTGTCCATCAAAGAGTAGCAGCTGCCTTGAAGATTTCGGAATCATCAATTCGTAGAATTATAAAATGTAATAAATTTGAACTTCTCACTAACAAAATCACGAGAAAACGAAGGAAATTAAAATCTGAACCAGTTTATTTTATTGATACATTGGCACAAACGTATGGTCATGAAGTACTAAGATTACCTCCTTATCACTGCCAGTTTAACCCCATTGAACCAATTTAGGGTATAACAAACAATTATTATGATAGACACATTGGTCTAAACGGATATAGTGATAATGAAGTTTTGAAAATGTGGCAAGTAGCCTGTGATCAAATTAGTTGTGAAACTTGGGCAAAATCTGTTAAAAGAATCGAAAATTTAATAAATTAATGGTGGGAAAGGATTGTTGATGATATTAATCCAATAATAATAAATACAAGAAATGACACCAATAGTTCAGATGACGACGATATCATGCATTACAGTGACTAATTTTTTAAAATAAAAATAAACATTTAAATACAACTTGTAGTAATATATTCTATGAATAAATATATTTTTACTTAATATTTTATTATTTTGTACTTAAGGGAAACATAAAAATTTAATTTAATTAAACAACAAATTATAATCCAAAATTTACGTATGAGTATAAGTTTTTCCTTATTTATAATTATTACCTTAAAATTAATAATCTTGTTTGTTTGAGTACTGCTGTGAATTTATTTTCGTGCTCTTATTAGTAAAGATATCTACGAATCATGCCGTTTCTTTCTAATGCTTTGTTTTTTATTAAAATAATTTGGAAGGTTAGTTGTCAACTTGCGTCACTATATGTTACTATGGGTATGCAAATAATTATAATGATATAGTACTGAATATCGATACTTGTAGCAACGAACAGTCACCTATAAGCAATCCGACTATAGGCACATCTTTGAACAAAATATTCTATGTATATGTTTTGACATTAACTTAACTAATTGAGTTTACTAAACATGTTTTAAATTAAACTTAATGTGATGAATGAGCCTGCTTATTTTGGCACAATAAATTAAACTTGGGTTTAATATTGGTCAGTGCAGATCTCATAGCGATTTCTATGTTGCTAAAACGAGAGCGCTACTTTGTTTTGATGTTGGTCATTACTGAAAATCCCATTTTGCATCAATAAGTGGTTGCAAATGGTAAGAGAACTGCCATTGCTAATTCAGCGAGTAGTGGATACTCTGTTTTCACACTAAGCCAAAAAGAATACAATGTTTGTTTACTAAACTCGGTTTAAGTTTTGTATCACAACTAAATTCGGCAAATTCTTCTTGGGCACTTAATGGGAGATGTTTCACTTGTTTCTTTTCTACAAAGAATAGTTTCTGACCCAAATAAACTGTTCAGTATTTAAATCTGATAGAAAATGTTTTTAAATTGTTCTTCCATGCATGACAAATGATCAATTATGATTTTCTTAGTTAAAATATTATCCAAATTATTTTCAGTGATAAAATCATATGTACCTGAAAAACATTACGAACGTGCTATTTTCCACACTTGATTTCCATAAGTTTATCTTCTTCGTAAACGCATGAATTTTATCATACAAAATTAATATGTTCGTATTCTCACCTTATATTCAGCTGATTTAGTTTTTCGAATATGTCTGACAAATAACACAATTTGCAAACCCAAGTTTCATTGTGGAAGAGATGTGAAAATTCGGACTATATTTCTGATTAAAATATCATTATCTCATTTTTCAACCCTATTAGTCGTTTTATGGCTCGTCCCTTTGAGAACTACCTTGTAAAACAACCAGTAAAAGTTGTTCGTTATCCGCTCCCATATCCTTACATAAATTTGCATACAAACTATTAAAAAAAGATGATCTGTCATCAATTTTTCTGCGACCCCCAAAAATTTTTCTCGTCCCGCCTGGGGGTCGCGGCCCCCACTTTGAGAATTACTGGTTTACAGCATGACATATGAAGCAGATCACTGGGTTATGAACAAGAGGATTCGAAATAAAATCATGGCTATGGAAATGGAATACTGGAGATGATGTAGGGTTACAAGAATGGGATTAGATCAGAAATGAAGAAATAAAAAGAATAATGGATGTAGAAAATAACGTTTTAACACGCATAGAAGAAACGAGACTCTATCTAGTACGGGTACGACAGTAGAGCAAATGAAGAAAGATGGAAAAATAAAGTGACAGACTGCAGCTCAATAGGACGAAGACAGAGAGGTCTGTTCATCTGTTGCCCTTTTAGTGTGCCATACAAAATTTTCATTCCGCCTTTAATATAGTTTCTTACGCGATAAGTTATTAAAGTTTTTAAATTTATTACCATTATTTTTCATTAGCATATAATAATTTCTCATTCTGAAATAACAAATGGTACTTTAACTCACTCATATTAAACCAAACAAATTATTTTCTTATGCAAAGTTGTAGATAAATTTTCAAGTATAACAGTTTGACGCAGAGATAGAAAATAAAACATGCGCACTAATTATACCAATCTTATATCTTTGTTCTGTTAAGTATTAGATTAAAAACAAATAAATAAAAACATAATAGAGATAAAAGAGTACCTTTTTGAACATATATTTTTATTCCCACTTGAACAGAACAAAATTCTTTTTATCATTGATGTTTGATTGGCCACAAAAAAAATATTGCTGGCCATATTTGGTCCGCAAAATGCCAGTTTCATAAGCCCGTCTTTCTCCTTACAAGTAAGCATCATAAGTGCCCCCAATCATAAGGCCTATATATTGAAACGCGTCTCATAGGTTCAGCATCCCTGTGTATATTTGCTAAATCTTCTGTCAACTGATTGAGCCACTCCTTTACAAGATTGTCTCAATGTTATGATGGATGTTAAATCTCTCCCTTACCTTTCCAATATAAGTCGCAAATAAAATTCTGTCCTTCAGGGTAGTTCCTTGATCTGTAATTTCCCTAGTGAAGGTTCGAAAACCATTAAACCTTTTCAAACCCGATAATCTATTGTCATAGTTTCGCAGTATCCTGCAATTCTCATATTTGGTTTTTCTATACTAAATTTAAAAACGTGAAATTCATGATGTAGGCAACCCTTTCAGCATCAGCGTATTGCGTTGAGCGGATACAGTTCCATTTAAAAGCAACTAACGCCGTTCACTCGTAGTTGATTTATCATTTGTAATTTCGAGTTTGTATGCAGTTATACACCAGACAACAGTTGTTTGGATCATAAATTACAACGTTTCAAAATAAATTATTGTAAAATTAATCAGAGATATCAAAGTATTTGGATAGTAATAATTAAAACAATATTTTTTGGTTTCTGTGAAATATGTATAAATGGTCATTTTAAAATGTTACCGTATAATAATATTCTTTTGTTATGCTGGTGGAAAACTAGACTTTTTTTCTCTTTTCAGACTCTCTCAATTGGGTAGAATTTTGACTTCTCACACATAAAGAGCGATACGCTTGCCGCATTTACATTAAATTAAATGGAAGCGTTCATATGGCGAAACATGTAGGATCAAGAAACGTAATACTGATTTTAAGTAGCCTGGGTACCTCGGCCTGGGGCCACCGAGAAAATTTTCAGGCTCTCGGTAGGTCTGTGCCATGAATCTCTTAAATCTGAATCTGAATCTCAAAAACAAAAACAAAACAAAAAAAGACAAAATGGTGTGAAGTCGGAATTTTTGTAGATATTTATTAAGTGTAAGAAACAAATAATCGCATCAAAATCAACAGTTTTTTGATAGTCATTTTTATTCGTTTTTTTAGTAGAGGAAGCCGCGCCGATAACAGGCTCCCGGGGTACAACCGGCTTCCCTATTTTTGGCTGTTAAAGCATGCCGCCATGTTTGGTTGCATTCCAATCACGTTCAGTACTTCGCTAGTGTCTTTCAATAGTGGTTGTATGACTGAGAGCTAATGATTACATTTTGTAAATTGGTGAAACGTGTTTTTGCTGTGTTGATATATTTTTCACACATATCCAGACGTTGATTGCTCCAGTGCAGAGCATGTGGCAAGTGGGCACATTGTTCTTGCACTGGAGAAGATAATAACGATGAAGAATGCACTCACGTGTGTTCATTCTGCGCCAGATTTTAGCTGATTGCCCATTATACCTCGCTCGTGCTCATTCTGCCCCGACAACGGGGCAATGAGAGCACAAGGTAGCTTTTTTTGTATCGTCATAACTTTTATTTTTGTATTTTTCTAAGTTTTTTTACTGCCTGTAATAATTAAACAATAAGTCATCTTACGAATAAATGTATTTCGATTTTTTTTACGTTATTCCTTAAGATTTTATTAAAGATAATCCTTAAAGTGCCCATTATGCCCCGGCTTTCCCTACTAATGTAGGGTTGCACAAAATTTTTAAAACAAGATGTAAGCTAAAATTAATTAAAAACTTATTAAAACGCATTGCGTTGCTAGGCAATTTTATCTTTTACATCTATTTTTAGCTTACAACTAATTTTAAGACTTTAATGCAAACGGGCATAAGAGCTTCCATTTAATTTTTATAAACAAAATATAAATAAGCAGCGAAAATTTTGTCATTTTTTTCTGCAATTTGCTGCGATTTTTTTCTGCATTTAGTTCGCATTTAATTCTTCATTAAATTAATAAGAAATGTATTGATAAATGGTTTCAGTTTTTAAATTTCAGAAACGTATTTCTCAGTTTCTCACTATTAACAATGTATTATTTGATTTATAAGTATTTCACTACTGTAGAAGATTTATTCCTCTTTAATAATTTAAAACCAAAAACTAAAATAATTAAAACAATAGATTCAACCATAACCTATAATTAATAGCTGGACAAATGAATGCTTACAGGCATAAACTTGCGCTTAAACTCAATTCTTGGATGTTTTTTATAAAATTATTTTTGTTATATTTTTAATTTTAAAAGACTACATGCACTACTATAGCCATAAATATTTATAAAAATCTATAACATTATTAGCCATATTTCGAATTAACCAAATAGTAGAAAAAGACAAAAAGTGCATTTACAAGAACAGTGTAACAGAATACAAGAATCTACATACAACAAAGTCTACAAAAATATAACCACTATCGGATTATCCAGATACCTGGCAGAAGGAACGAGGAACCAGAAGGTAATCGCAAGATTCAGATGTGGAAACGAGGAGATGACAAACAATTATTGGATGGAAGAAACGGAGAAAATATGTAGAATCTGCAGAGAAGAACAAGAAACAATAGACCACCTAAGAAACTGTGAAGGAATGCAGCCAGAACCACGAAGCAGTCTTGGAAAGAAGAATAAAAAAAAATATTATGTATCATAGAATATTATATATAATTATTATGGAATATAAACCAACTCTTTCAAAGCCGAAAGGCACGAAAAAATTTAGACATGCATAAAAAAAATAATTAATTTTGTCAAAAACATAAAAACTGCAATATTTTTCAAAATCGCAACTAATCAAAAATTCATTTTACATGTTCAAGTCAATGTACCTTACTTACAATTTTTTCATATATTTAATCTAACCCCATTTGAGAAAAAGCCCTAGGAGTATATACCCCTGAAACCCAATGATTATGACGATATGTTCATTATCAGATTGACTGTTTAATCTGCCTTCCCAGGTTTTCTTTACGTAGACTGGACAATTTTTTTTTCTCATGTTCTCACAAACTTATTTACTCCTACCAATCACCAAATGAAGTTTCCAACCCCATTACTATTCAGTCATTTAAATATATTCCTTTTCGATTGTTCGTTTTTCAATTAATCACTTCTCTAGATGTCATTCTTTGGCGTGTGAGTCGTAATTGCATTCTTTCATTACTGACAAAACAGCATTATTGACAACCACTTCGTTCTTTCTTCATTTATATTACATTCCTCTTTGGCTTTGCTTTTACAACGTTTACTGGTGATTTATTATTAAAACAGCAACGAAAAATGAGAGAGATTTCCTGGGGAGGTTCTTAAAAGATTAGGAGGAAAATCTGACTAAAATAATGTTAGTTGAAACAATTTATTACAGAGCTTAAAAAATTGCTAAAATAATGGCAGACATTTTTTTAATAATATTTTCAAATTTACTAAAACTTAAAACTGGGATAAGAAAAGCAAACAAAACATGCTGTAATCATTCTTTTCCTACGTCAGCTATGAAGAACATTACACTACTGCAGGCGCGCACCCAAGTTTTTTCTTGGGAGGGGGCTCAGAAGACAAAATTGTTTTACGAGGTTAGGAATCGGAAAATTCCTCGGCAACAAGTGCTGGCCTTTTAGGCACTTTATTATTCATAATGCAACTGTTGACCTAAAAATAAAACGGGCCTCACTTACAAAATACAAGTGATGACCTAATTAAAAAGGTCCTCACGTCCAAAATACAAGTGTTAACCTAAAACAAAAAGTGGTCTTACTTCCAAAATATGAGTGTTGACCTAAACAAAAGAAGGTCCACACTTCCAAGCTACAAGTAAGGACCAGAAAACAAAAAGGTCATCACTTATATTTTGAATAAAAACACGTATTTTTCAGGGAGGGGGGGAGTCCGTGAACCCCCCTTGGTTGTGCGCCTGCACTGCTGGATAAGAATAATAATATTGTCACGTGTGTGTTGTAATGTATCTAGTTACAAGTATCTAGATACAGTAACTAGATACTTGAAAAAGTATCTAGATACAAATAAGATACTTTTTGAAATATGTATCAGTATCTAGATATTTAAATTTAAGTATCTTGTATCTGTATTTCATATACTTTGGTCGTTAGTTTATTTGTATACCATGATACCGAGCTGATATCATAGTTTAATTATAAATTGTCATTTTAAATATATATATATATATATATATATGTATATACCAGGTCTACAAGTATGAAATGCGGATTTTTTTTTTAAATAAAACACATTATACTCAAAAGAACAGTAAAAGTTTATTTATTCAAAGTATGCTCCATTAGAAGTTATACATTTTTCCCATCTTTCAGGCAATTTCTGAATACCTCGCCAGTAGAACTCTTCCCCTTTCGCCGCAAACCATTCATCTAGCAATTCTTTCACATTTTCATATGAACAAAAGTGCTGCTCGGCCAGTGCGTGACCCATCGATGCGAACAAGTGGTAATCTGAAGGGGCCAAGTCTGGTGAGTAAGCGGCATGGGATAGCACTTTCCACTTCAGTGCCTCCAATGTTTTGCAAACTGCTTTTGCCTTATGTGATGGAGCGTTATCGTGAAGAAAGATTACCTTGTGCTGTCCTCTTTCGTATTCTGGTCGTTTTATGAGCAGCGAATGGTTCAATTCGATCAGTTGTTGTTGGTAGCGTTGGGTATTAACTGTTTCACCCGGTTTTAACAATTCATAATAGACCACACCCTTTTGGTCCCACCAAATACAGAGCATTATCTTTTTGCCAAAGCGATTCGGTCTTGCAGTTGATGTGAATGGTGTTCACCCATGATTTTTTGCGTTTGGGATTTTCAAAATAAATCCATTTTTCATCGCCAGTAATGATACGATGCAAAAAAAACTTTCTTTCGTATCGTGCAAGCAAAAGTGTTTTTGCGTTTTTCCATCTGCCTCTCATTCAATGCATGTGGAACCCATCTGCCGATTTTCTGGATCTATCCCATCTCTCGTAGGTGATTGAAAACACCTTGTTGACTAACGCCTAACTGCTCTGCTAGTTGTTTTTGTGATTGACTATCGTCTTCCTGTAGCAATGTTTCCAATTTTGTATCTTCATATTTTTTTGGAGGTTTTCCATGTTCTTTGTCTGTAAGATCAAAGTCACCACTTTTGAAACGCCGAAACCATCGTTCATACGTATCTTGCGTAGGAGCATATTCACCATAAGCTTCTCGAAGCAGTCGGTATGATTCAGCAGCAGTTTTTATCAAATAAAAACAAAACAGTAGTACTGTCCGCGAATGCTCTTTATTTGGCACAAAATTTGTCATTTTTAACACAGTAAAACAAAACTATATGATCACTTTTCAAATTATAACCTATACGCATTTGACACTTAATGATAACTTAACAAAACGCCATATGTGTTGAAACTTTGAACTATACACTCTGTTTGCGCGGCAAGTTTGAAAAAAATCCGCATTTCATACTTGTAGACCTGGTATATATTGTTAGTATTGATGTCATTCTCACTCTTATTTCGTAGCTTTTGAACGGCCGTAAAAATAGTAGGTATTATATGCAACACTTAAAAAAAAGGGTCATTATTAATGAAAAGTTTTTTAATAAATAATGTTGCTGTTTTGATGACCAATTTACTAAAAACATATGAAAAATTATATCCACACAAGCGGTTCGGGAGTGGACCGTGGTTTTGTGAAGCCTTGGGCGAGATAAATTAAGTCCCTTCAAAAGTATTCAGTGATTTAAAATACACTTTGATAATTTTTTTGAGTCCTGGCTCTAGTAGTAGAATAGTGTTTTATTTTGAATTTAGTGGGCTTTTTGTCACGTCATTGTCATTTTTGAACAGCCTGTTTAATACGGATTAACATGCACTGTTCATTTAATTATAATGCATTGATAATTGTTACCTATTATATGTATTTTAGTAAAAATGAATTTCTTAAACATGTTTTTATATGGTAGGTATTCATTTTTCAGTGTTTTTTCAAAAGTATCTAGCTGCATCTAGATGCATTTTTTTGCTTGTATCTGTATCTAGATATATTTTTTTAGGTTATCTGTATCTGTATCTAGATTTTTTTTAACGGTATCTATTACAATACTAGTCACGTGCATGGTTTCATGGAAATGCAAATTTCTGATTTGTCAATACATTTTATTAAACAAATATTAATACTTATTAATCATGAGTACTTAGTGGTACTGCCAAGAGAACTAGTGGAGAGTTTTTTTTTTTTTTTTTTAAATTTTGTGTTGCCCCTGATGCGGAATAAACAATACTGTGGCGGCAAAAAGTTTAGCGCTGGCGCTGCATCAAAATGAACAAAAAAATGTACTTCTGGAGCAAAAGAGATCTAATAATGTCTATATCCTTTGTTTATTTTTAGAGATTGTTAATTTGGCCTTTGCTCGACGTAAATCTAAACGAATTAAACATTTATTTTTTACGCATTCTCGTACTATTCATTTTAACAGCCGGTACGTGGGTACCGGTGCATACCGGTTGAATATCAGCCCTGCCTCTAAACTTACTACACAGTATCGGAAGCTGAAAAAACCGCACGATCTTTAAAATTATTTTGATTCGATATTTCTTATTTTATATTCATTTTTCTATAGTATTTTTTTTCCAGTTTTTTATTTAAATATTTTTGTGCCGTCTCTGTATGCAGCAAGGTCCTGTTTAAGGATCAAGCAGGTCAGGACGCAGCAGGGAATCGTTCGTCCTGTTGGAGCAGTCCACGATCGATCCAACCGTACGTGAAATAACCCAAGTTACCATAACCTTCAGCAAGACTCAAGAGCTTCACCGTCTAACGTTAACACTGACTTTACCGGCCGACTAGAACAGACTTATAACATAATCCAGAGGTTTGAGGTGTCAGACAAACTAAAGACTGGATTATACCGTAATCGTGATATATGGAAATAAGAATATATTGAAGAGAATGATATTAGAAAGATAAGAAAAAATTTAGAGGAAAAAATTTTCAGAAGTGAGCTTGAAAAAGATTTTAATAGTGTCTATAATTTAAAATAAGCGTAAGGATAAAGACACATTTTTTATTATTCGAATAGAAATTTTTGATTTTCAGTTTTATTTTTTCGGTACAATTTTACTTCGTACCATGAATATTCAAATATTAGTGCCAGTTCGAACAGTTTATATGCTAGATGCAAGCTTATATGATGCAGCTGATGATAATAAACCATTATTACTCTACGCTACAGACCTATAGGTTAAAATTAGAAAAAAAAAAAAAAAAATGAACGTAACAAATGTTAATAGAACATATTTTATTAATATAATATAATATTAATTTATCGACCAAGATACAAAATGAATTATTTGTTTTGGTCTGTCAAAAAAAACATTACAAATTACAAAACCTTTAAAATACAGTCTGTTCCAAACGGTTAAGCGGAACTAGATTTTGCAATCTAGTTACTTTCATCGTTTAAATCGTGCCTTTCGGCCGTTTTGTTTAAGCTTTGTAAATCATACTTACAATAAACATTTTTTGGTTAAGGTTAATATCATTTTAAAATGTCATTTTCTTTATATTTTGATTTTTTGTGTCATTCTTAATACAAATTTCCCATTTATTTATTTTTTTTGTCATTAAAATATCTAAAAAAAACATTTGATTTTGACATATGTCATTCGTTTCCATGGTTTCATTGTTGGAATTTTAAATTTTGACATCCCAACGTGAAAAATGAAATAACCCAAGCAAGTCCCTTCTCGTGACAACCTAAAAGAACTAAATCCCCATTTAGTTCCGCTTAACCGTTTGGAACAGACTGTATACAAACACAATATACAGAATAAGGTAAAAGTACTTTATAGAAATATCACCCAGCATGGAAATTACTTAAATATATTAACAGTACTTAAATAAACTATATGCAAAAATAATATATACCTACATATTAAAAATAATTGTTTTATTTACATAACCTAACTTTATTGTTTATGTCAAAGTTTAAAGGTAGGGTGACCATTCGTCCCGCATTTTGATTGGGCGTCCCGCAAAAGTCCCGCATTCCAACATTTTGTCCCGCATTGTAACTTATATTTAAGGACCTTTTTTTTTGCTCTTCACTTGGATTTTGGGAGGTGAGGACCTTTTTTGTTGCTCTTCACTTGGATTTGGGAGGTGAGGACCTTTTTTTTTGCTCTTCACTTGGATTTGGGAGGTGAGGACCTTTTTTGTTGCTCTTCACTTGGATTTTGGGAGGTGAGGACCTTTTTTGTTGCTCTTCACTTGGATTTGGGAGGTGAGGACCTTTTTTTTGCTCTTCACTTGGATTTGGAAGGTGAGGACCTTTTTTTGCTCTTCACTTGGATTTGGGAGGTTAGGACCTTTTTTTTGCTCTTCACTTATATTTGGGAAGTGACGACCTTTTTTGCTCCGTCTTCTTAATAAAATGGTCACCCTATTTAAAGGACATGATATTTATTGGTACAAACCTGTATTATATTTTGTAACAAAAAAATATATACTCTAATTAATTATTAGTAATAATTTAATAAATTCAATCCTATTAAATTAAGTGTTGAAAAGTTGTTTTTCAGAAACGTCACTGTCAAAACTCGAGTTAAAATCGAAGGTTAAATACCAAACCGACCATATTGGAGAGTTAAATATTTTGGTTATTTTAATCGTAGTTAGAACTAACTTGCACATTAGCAACGCATTTTTTGATAAAGTTTAACCTCACTTTAATGTCAAACTAAACATAAAAACAACTGAACAGTAAAATCTAAACCTGGCAACGTCTAAAAACTTTACCAACATTTAGTAAAAAAATGTACCAACTGTGTAATAGTTTGATGTAGGTTAGATCACATCATGACATTGGTATAGCCGGACAGATCTCTTGTGGCCGGGCGTGAAACATGCGCGTGAAATTTGAAGGAGGGATTATAACTTTGGCGAATTGCATTATTTCTTACACACGCTATTACAGTCAAGTTCATAAGCAGAACATTCAAAATACATGAAATATTTAAAATCATGGAGACAAAAAGCAAACTAGGTGGACGTGCTATTAATAGTCAAAGTCCAGAAATAATTAGCAATATTCTTGATTTTTGTAAGGCTTTATGATTTACAATCAACTTGAAAATGCTGGAGTTTGGAAAAAGACGCGGTACGGGGATGCTCTGGCCAATAAACAAGTCGACAAAGTGAACGTCAAATGCAGTAATCACTTAAATCAAGCAACTGCGTTTCTATAGATTTGTTGTTCGACTGTGATGGAAGGAACTTGTGATTGTAGACGTACCTAACTGATAAATATAATGTACACGTGTATGAATGTGAACTTGTTTCTCTGACTATTCTCTGTATCTGTCTCTGTCTTTCATAGTGCACTCTCTGTGCGCACATTAAGCTCCGCCCGGCCACGAGAGATCTGTCCGGCTGTACTTAAATTAACCAAATGGGGCGTCATTTCATTGTTATTGTAAATGGACTTTATTTGGGACAGCCTTTATAGTGGATGCGGAAAAAAATCCCAGTGAAATTCGTGTCAGTACGTGCGGACGAGCGTTATCCTTCCACTTTTCAGGCAGTTCTTTCTCACCGAAGACATTGGTTCCATTTCGACGTTCTTCTCTTTTCGGAATACCCTCCTATATCGACTAATGCAGTAGAAAATGGTTTAAGTGCACGCTTACCCTGAATTTACAATGTGGTTACTGGTAAAAACTTTAAGAATCACCGAAAAAATGTTAAGTTGTTTACGTATACGATGTTGCATATAAGTCTTCAACATTTTATTTTGTGTCCACCAAATCTAATCTTGAAATGCTTCTTCTTCAGCTGAATAGAAATGAGAGAATTAACATTCATTCCTGACATTTTAACTCTATTTTACCGTAAAAGTCCAATTGAAATTCAAGAGAAACACAAAAGATAAGAGTACATAAATCAAAGACAATTTCCTTTTACATCATTTGTAGATTGCCCACAAAAACGAAGTAAGTGGCGCGATCTATTCAACTCACTGTTGAACTGTGTGAAGTCAACTGCAATCGACAGAAATGTATTTCCTCACCGGAAGAGGACTCTGATTCCTTACAAAAAGGATTTTGATGTAGCTTTTACACTAAATTTAGTGAATATATTTACATAATTACAGAAACGGAGTGTCTTACATCAAATGTATGTTAATAGTAAAATATGTAAATTTCATTTTAATTTTAGGGATTTTAATGGAAATATAAATATTCTGAATGCTCTTGCTCTTGTAAAATTTTAAACAGACAGTTGCAAGGTTACTCTTAATGTACAGTTGGGCATTAAATTAATTGGACAGTACTTACCTTTCCAAATAAATAACCGTGTCTCCCAAAGTTTCCTACAAAATCTTCTTTCATTTTTAATTTGGATTTTGTATATATATTTATCTTAATATTTATGAACAAAACATATTTTTGTAAAATATAAACAATATTTATCTTTAAATATCTTTTAAGAGTGAACATAATTAAGTAGATAGTGATTTTATTATGATTTGGAGTTGTTCTTTATGGCATGATGCCGATTTGGTATTAATTGTTAACTTTGAAAAATATATAAAGATTATTTTAGAAAATTTAGAAGAGTCAGTACTGAAAATGGGCATTGACATGTTTTTCTAAAACAAAGAAAGCCATGAGACTTTTCAATGCCAATGAATACGCCGTGGTTCTCAACAGATATGTCCACACCATAGAAAACAGTGTGTTTTTTTATTGGATAAATATTTAGAGAGTTTTGACGGGAAAAACTAAAAATTTAAATTTTGAAACATCTCCCTTATTATTAACTTGCATTGCATCGACAAAAAAAAACTTACATTACAATAATTATTTAGAATAAGAAGGAAAATCTTTTATCTAAGAGCATATTTTGATTAGATAAATATCTGGAGAGTTATAGCGGGAAAAACTAAAATTAAAATTTTGACATATCTCCTTTACTGATTTAACAGCAAAAACTTACATTGCAAAAATTGTTAGTATTAGGTCGTCAAGGATGAAATTTGTAGTAAAGTTGGCAATAATATTGCCAACTTTAACAGCTTATTATTTGACATTGACTTAATATTTTACCGTTCTGTTTTTTTTTTTTTTTGTTGGAAAGTTAAACATCTCGCCTGTTTAATGAAATCATTGTATGCTCTAAAAAACATCAAATTTAAAAAAAAAATTCATTCCGTTGAAAATGGAACTGTCGCAAATTCGCACTATTATGAAGTATTATGAGTTATTACGTGGAACTACGGCAGCGCAGACCACGCGAAACATTAATATTGTATTTGGCTCTAGTGTTACTACGCAGCAGTCAATATCAAATTGGTTCGCCAAATTTCGTACAGGTACCTTAAAAACCAAAAAAAAAAACTGGCTCATGGATCACAGCACAAATATACTGCAACCAACTGAACGAAATGATGCAAAAACTTAAAGAAAAACAGCCTAGATTGGTCAACAGATCGACTCCTATCTTATTACATGATAACGCTAGACCACACACTGCACAAATGACTGTGGCAAAACTACAGGAATTGGAGTTGGAACTTCTTCATCATCCTCCATACTCACCAGACCTAGCCCCCACTGACTAACACTTCTTCCGCAATTTGGACAACTTTTTAATAGGAAAACAGTTTAATTCCGACAATGCTGAAAAACTGGCCTTCCAGGAATTCATTGACTCTCGTCCGCCAGGGTTTTATACCACCGGCCTGAACAACCTGCCGCTTAAATGGCAAAAGTGTATAGACAATATGGGTGCATACTTTGGTGAATAAAATAATTCCTTATATTTGTAAGTTATCAACCAACTTTGCCTTTTTTTCTATAAATTTCATCTTTGACGACCTAATAATAAGAAGACAAATCTTTTATTTAAGAACATTTTTTTGAATGAAATATTTGGAGAATTATGGCGGGAAAACCTAAGATTAAAATTTGGAAATATCTCCCTTATTATTGACTTAACAGGAAAAAATTAAATTACAAAAATGTTCATAATAAGAAGACAAATCTTGTATTTATAAGCATTTTTTGATTGGATAAATATATAGAAGGTTATGGCGGGATAACCTAAATTAAAATTTTAAAAAATATTTAAAAATTATAAAAAATAATTATATTGACCATATTGCTTATAATTCTTGTTACTTATAACTCTTGTTAGTGAATGGTATGCGTACTCCCTGAAAAAAGCCCAGCAATTTTTCAGATAGGGATGAAACTTCCACCTCCCTCATATTAGTCTTTTATCCTTACAGATATCCTTGTAAGAATTATTCTTTTAGAAACTAGATGGCTCTGCATACACTCTTGCCTCATTATCCAAAAATATCGACCAGATTCTCTGCGTTAGTTCATCTACCAACCGCTCTACTGATCCATCATTCGTCATTATAAAATATTGAATATCACAATTGAAACTGTTATTGTAATGTTAATACATGTTAATGAAGAACAGAATATGCGATTTAACTGTAATGAATAATAATTGCAATATATGTTGCCGTAGGATAGTTGACCCATGAATTAATTTGTGCCAATCAAACTGGACCTTAATAATAGTTAATGAAATAGTTCATGCTGAAATAGTTTTGTGATAGAAGTGGCCCTTGAAATAATATTAATGTTGTATAACAATGCAGACATTTTGTGGATAAAAGCATGCTTAGGTCCAGTGCCGTGCGGTGTTATTTTGGCGCCTCGAGCAAACAATGTATAAAGCACCTCTATCATAAAAAAAATTGGCTTCGTTCGAAAGTTCAAGCGAGCAAAAAAGTAATTCCAAGTGATCGACCAAGTTAAAAAAAAAATCGAGCGAAAAAAACGGTAATCGAAGGCATCGATCGAGAAAGAAAAAGGACATCCAAGAGATCTTGTTTTTTGAAATACTTGCAGTATCGGAGACTTGTGAAAACTAAAATTCTTGGTTGATTTTACTATTTTTTCTTGGAAACCTGCGAAAACTACATGCTACACCACATTGCAGGGTCGGTGTGAGTAACATGGATAATCGGGCAATTGCCCAAGGCCCCACTCTTACTGATGCCACACGTTCTCACTCCATACAATAATAAATGGTAATGAAGTACGACTGTACTTCAATGCACATGGCTCAATTGCACATATCCAATACGGCTTTGCCACGTATCCAATAAAAAAGGAAAAAGTTGCAGTACGGACAAATTTTAAACAGACGCTCGAATTGCGAACTTGTATAATTTAATAATAATTTCCGTTAACATAAAAGTTCATATACAGAGCTAAAATGAAACTATCTCATTTTTTATATAATATTTTCCTAGTTTTTAATTTGAACTAGGTGGTAGTAGCGAGGTAGTACCAAATCTCCCATTTTTATAGTTTTAGTACATTTCTCACTTGACTGTTACACATTCAGATAACAGTGAGAGAGCGTCTCCCAAAAGGACTTGGTGCTAGAAAGTCTGGATGTAATCAAGCCCGAAGAAAATAAAAAGAAATTCTCCGGGTTGTCTTCTGTATACTTGATACTTGTTATAATAGCAATATGATGTAAACTTACTTGGAATACTTAAAATATGCCAACGATATCTGTCTAATATCGCCGAAAACATGAGAAGAAAACTTTACAACCTCGCCAGAGAAGCAGAAACTATCGGGAAAATATAGTAATGAGACTGCTGTGCAAAACGTCAAACAATCGTAGATATTACAAACAAATCTACCAACAGAAACTATAGCGGCGACCTAGTAGATTTTGTGGTACCAACAACAAATGTATTGAGGAACCAGATCTCGAATTCTGCATGGTTTTTCAAAAGTTCTCTTCAAGTCGTTGTTTTATCTTTTTTGTTTTGTTTTTTTTTGCTGTGAGTTTTGATAGACCTTTATACCAAGCCCGGAAAAATTACAAATCTTCGTCAACAAATATTTATGTAGAATACTACGTATATTTTGGCCCTGCATGATTACCAAAGAGTACCTCTTAGACAGAGCTAACATCACTTGAAATTCCATTGGATGGGACACATTTCCTATGATCCCAATTCTATCAGCAAGGCAGCGAGGAGTCTACCGAAAATTCGTAGACAAGACAGAACCGTCAACACGTAGGGTCAAATTTCCCTTAAAAAAGACAGCAAAAGCGGCAAAAATCCTGGAGAAAGTTAAAACACCTTGCTCAAGATAGCCTCAATAAAGCAGTAAATATCTTATTTATAACCTTGCAGTTGAAAATAGTCTACATAAGTATATTTCACATAATAAATACATTAATATGATTTATTAGGTATTACTGGTGGAACATTTTCAGGTTTCATTGTCTCTTCTCAGTTGTTTTACTTTCTTCATCCATGCTAAAACTGGTCTGGCTCGGTGCACTACACGTGTGATAGCTTCAGTATATCTTGATGGAGATTTATTGAAGCCCTATGCTTCATGTAAGAGTGACAGAGTCAGGCGAGCACCCAGGAATTTTTCTTGGGGAAATGCATAAAGTTTGAAAGAGTAGTAATCGGAAAATTACTCAGTATAAATGCGCTCTATTTTCCAAAATGCACGTTTTGACCTAGAAAAAGGACCTTACTTCCAAAATACAAATTAGAACTAAGAACAAAAGATCTTCGCTACTAGAATAAGAAGTGAAATCTCAATAACAAAAGGTTGTCGCTTCTAAAATACTAAATAATAAGTGATGACCTATAAAAAAGCTCTCCAGCTTTATAATTCAAGTGTATCAAATACACTAAATCAATGTATTTAGCTCTTAGGGGGAGATGCATAAGTCCGTAAGCCCCCTCACCTCCGAGTGCGCGCCTGGAGAGAGGATGTATACTGAGCCGGATTAAGCTTTTTCATGGGCCCGTGGTTAATGGATAGAATGGGTCAGTAAATCGAAGTGATGAGCAAGAAAAACCAGGTTCCTCAGTGGCCCCAAATGGACGGTGAATCGAAGAGTGATAAACAAAAAGAAAAAAGAAACAGACATCTTTGAGGCCTCTAAATTGAGAGGCCCGGGTCTACTAGACATGAATCTGGCACTGCTTATATACATTGGTAACGAGAAACTACATTTTAATTTGCACAAAATTGCAGAATCATGCTTTTAATAATTGAACAATATTGTGCATAGTTTTCTTTGTTTCACATTGTTTTGTGCATCCGTGGTTGTCCAATTGGGTACCCTTACCACATTACCACTCGACAACATTACATTCACAACACAGTTGAGATTATTCGACTCCCTGTGCGGAGGGAAAAGTCTTTATGATCATTGGATGCATGTGCAGGGAATTCTCAAGTATGAACACTAACTTATTGTTATGCATCACAATTTCATACATGCTAGATATACGAGTATTAAAATACATAAAGTGTAAAATGCTCTATGAAATACATTTATTTATAGTTTAATTTATATGATTTAATTTACACAATTTCGGTGTTTAAATTACGTACAATTTCACTTAAAGTCCTTTTTTTACTTTCGTCCACGCGCTTAGATTACATAGAAACATTGACGCAGGAAAAGGTAACTGACTTTCACGTGGTCAACGTGACGTTTCTACCAGCCTTATTATCTCTGTACAGTTATACTTGGACTTACATCCACTTGACTTACGTCCACTTGACTTACATCCACTTGACTTACGTCCACTTGACTTACGTCCACTTGACTTACGCCCACTTGACTTACACCCACTTGACTTACGTCCACTTGACTTACGTCCACTTGACTTACGTCCACTTGACTTACGTCCACTTGACTTAAGTCCACTTGACTTACGTTCACTTGACTTACGTCCGTTTGACTTACGTCCGCTTGACTTACGTCCGCTTGACTTACATCCACTTGACTTACATCCGCTTGACTTATGTCCACTTGACTTACGTCCACTTGACTTACGCCCACTTGACTTACACCCACTTGACTTACGTCCACTTGACTTACGTCCACTTGACTTAAGTCCACTTGACTTACGTCCACTTGACTTAAGTCCACTTGACTTACGTTCACTTGACTTACGTCCGTTTGACTTACGTCCGCTTGACTTACGTCCGCTTGACTTACATTCGCTTGACTTACATCCGCTTGACTTATGTCCACTTGACTTACGTCCACTTGACTTATGACCATTTGACTTATGTCCACTTGACTTGCATGATTTGCTGTTACGTCCGATTCAATTACAGTCCTCTCTTAACACGCATTTCACTTACGTCCGACAATGTCCAAGTCGCATCGCATCAGCCAAGTGGCGCGCACTTTGACTCGGACCACGTGCCTTCTTTTTCATTCAGATGAGTTTATTTCATACTTCTGAGGTTGAATTTTAACTAATTTTTTCAATATATCATCTCAAAGTATACAATAGTGAAGTTAAACACCGCTATTATTTTAAATATTTTTTTAAATTAGATTATATATATATATATATATATATATATATATATATATATAGTTTTAATGTTAATAAACAGTACTAAGGACCTAAATTACTCCCTATAAATAATTTTCTATTTGATTTTTCGATTTCCATTATTTTTTAAACATAATTCCATTCAGTTTAACATATTGAAAAGTAACTCTGATTAATGTTCCTTGTTTGAAAATTGTTTCAATGTCAATCGATTTTTTCTCAATATATTTTTTTTATGTAAGGATATAAAATTTTTATATGGTTGAGTTCAGAAAAAAATTCGTTATCGAAAGGCTGTAAAAATATGAGACGTCCCATTTAAAAAAGTCCCATTTTTATTTTTTTGAAATAACGCGTTTATTTGATGTTCAATTGTTTTTACAAGTTAATATTCTTAAATACCATTCATAGCTCATGTTTTAAAAGATAGCACTTAATTCATAGTGTTAATGCTAACACGTAAGAATGTTTGTTCTACACAAATCCGAATAACCATTCATAGCTCCAATTTAGTGCACAAGCGTAAGAAACTATTTAACGCATAATGTTAAAAATTTGTATACTTCAAACTTCTAACATTAACATTAATATTAAAACACTGACAACTGTCAAAATGAAGGAATATATTATATTTGAAATTCGAATAAGAGTTGTGGATGCAGCTTGTGATATAATTATTAGTAAAAATGTTGAAACTAATATTGAAAAATAAATGTGAGGTGAAATTTTTTATACATTTCAGGCTTTCGCAGGTATTCAGTGATAAATTTCAAAACAAACAAATATATTATTCAGGAAATTCTAAAAAGACTTGTGGCTGCAGTTTATGATGTCCTAATTAGTAAATGTGTTGAAACTTAAAGAAAAAGTTAAAGCAGCATGGTATATGTGTAGAATATTATTATTATTATTATTTTTTTTTTTACGGTAATCAAGGCAAAATGATTATTGTTTTAATATAATTTATCGTTTGTTATTCTATGTACTAAGAGCTTTTATTTAAAATACTACATGAACTTAATAAAATATGTATTTTTTCAACAATATAAAAATGAATCTGACAAAAATTCCTTTTGAACTATTTTGGTTTCCATCAATGTACATTATCGAGATTTTTGTTTCAGATTTTTTGAATACACTTCTGAGAAATAGGGTGGAAACAAAAGTTAACTTTTTTTTGTGACATCAAAAAGTTAGGTTAAAGCGAGTAGCTTCAGGAACATTTTATTTAATAATTAACTTAATAAATATCATTTTGGTTCTTTTTAGAAGTACATTAATAAAAAGACAATACATATATTTAATAAGAAGACATTTTTATTATAATTTTTTTAGTATTTTCTATTGTGTATAAATGGCAGCTAGATCGATTTATTTATTAAATATGTTGCAGAAAATGGTACGTTTGTGTTGTGTTTATCCATTAACATTATGCATTATTAATTAAGCGTTATAATAATGTGTTTTCAGTGTAACAACGATATTATTGTGAACAGGGCTGGATTTGCATAACGCGAGGCCCTAGGCTACTAAAATTTTTAGGCCCCTTCAATAGACTACCTTTTTTTTTTAATATTTCTAAGTTTATCACTTTCAATGCTCAGAATGCTCAGTGCGGATAATCTGTCTTCAGACAATGTGCTCCTTAATTCATTTTTAATTCTTTTAAGTTTGAAAAAGACCTCTCTTTAAAGCAGTTAGTGACCATTAAACTAAGAAGTAGTCGTAGGATTGCTTCTATGTTAGGTAAAGCCATCTGTATTTTTTCTTTTTGCATTATTTTGTAGAGGTTTGCATGAGACTGAGTTCTTCTAAGGGGGTGAAAAGTTATCTCTTAGGCCCAATGAGATATGGACTTTTTGCTACCCATAAACATGTTCAATGACGTATTTGCCCTAGTTAACCTATAAAGGGAAAAACTATATTTAAGGTGAATCATAAAACCCTTCGTATGGTCTGTGTTTCTTGAGTTATAGCTAGAGCCCTGCAAATCCGCGGGTATCCGCGGATTATCCGCGGATATCCGCAACTTTTCTGCGGATGCGGATAAATTATTATTTAAACCATGCGGATGCGGATCGGATGCGGATTAAATGTCATATCCGCTTATCCGCAATATCCGCGTGAACATTAAATCTTCGGTTACTTTCGGAGAAACAAGCAATTGTGTTCTGACTACGCAGTCCTCGGTTATTTTCGGTTGTCTGTATATACATGATATTTTATAGCATTCAATCTTTGTTTATGTTATTTTTATTAAGACAATTGTCCATGATCAAGACTGAGTTGAGACAATCATCTTAACTTTATTTTTATTATTGAATATATTATAGAAAATAATATTTTGGACAAAAGTTTCCTGGTACACTTTCGACGTAATTCTTCCTACCTCTGCTCTAATTCTGGCTTTTAAACCTGATAAAGGTTTTTTTTTACATAAAACTGATTAGTAAGTTTCATTTAAATACCAAAATTTACCTACATAATTTTTTCTCGAAAATTTTATTATGTAACCTGCCAATTTTTTTATACTACCCGAAGTAAAAAGTCTTGCAGATCCCAAAAATTTGAAAAATGACACATGGTGTTATTTGAAAAAGTTGCAACGCCTAACTCATGCGCGAAATGGCGTAAGAGAATTACTTGATCCTAAAAATATGAAGCACCTTCTATCAAGTAACTTTTCTGATTTTTTTTAAAATTCAATATTAAAAAAATCAGCACGTCACTTACTCCCTACGAAAAAGAACGCTTAGGCCCCCCAAAATTGTTATCTCTCTCTAGATTTAAATAAGTTATTAGCGCATCTAGGCCTTAAAACTTTTGGGGTCCCTTAGGTTAGGTTAGTAATAAATAAGCTGGTAAATCCAAAAATTTTCAGTAGCGTTTTAGAGCAGAGATTACCTAAACAGGCGAAATATGTTAGTTCGTTCTCTTTTTTTCTAGATGTACAAACTGACAGTAAAACCTGTAGTGCGGATAGTGCGGATATTTTTGCGGATGCGGATCGGATGCGGATTTGTTATTTACAAAAGCTGCGGATACAGAAAAGCTTATCCGCGCAGAGCTCTAGTTATAGCATATATATATATATATATTTAGAACATATGCATCTTTTTGAATATTAAGGCCTCTGAACTCAGAAGGCCCAAGGCTTAAGCCTACTTAGCCTATAGGGAAATCCGGACCTGATTGTGAACGCAAAATATAAAAAATTTCTTTGTACGCTACTGCTTTCAATTTACTGCTTAACACATAATTACTAACATAAATAATATTTTTATGACAAATCCTTGTTTATTTAATGCATAAATGTAGTAACTAAGTTATTACTCAGAGCCATTAGATAAATGATGACCGATTACTCTAAATATTCTTGGTTTATAAAATTCTGAAATATCTGAAGGTTAATCTAGTTCCTAATTATTCGGATGACTTTTCTAGTTAATGGTTCACATAATATACGCACCTAACGTTACTCAAATATTAAAATAAAGTATCTACATCAATTTTTATCTAAAGTTGGCTGAATTCCATAATTCTTTTTAAATGACATTTTTTACTGCGACATGATATGGATGTCAAAAATGTTGCTATAATTCATGATATGTTTCCTAAACGATCCAACATACGCTTTATTCGGGACAGATAAACTGGAAGTTTTAGATAATATTTACGCAATATGGAATACAAATTATTACGTACGAACCATTCAAACGGAAACCATGTTTTTAGGTTTCATATTTCAACAGAACGAAGCATTGTGGAATTACGGACTGCACAGGGATTAGAATCCAAGACTTCTATTAACTTACGGATCATTATCATCATCAACAACATCAGGGCTATGCCAAATACTCAGTAAAAATATTTCTAGGCGCAAATAGCCATCGTTGCTCTGTGCCAAAAAAATTAACTAACTAACCAGTAAAAGTATTTTAAATACCAAATACCGATCAAAGTATTTGAAATAACAAATACTATTAGTCATCACAGATAAAAGGTTTTTGAGATATTATATACTTTTAAAAAATAATTGAAATACTAGAATTATTTGAAATACTAGAGAATATTTGAAATTTTAGGATATATTTGAAATTCGAGGAAATATTTGAAATAATAAGTACTAGGGAAATACTTTAAATAATAGGAAATTATTTGAAATATTCGGAAATATTTTAAATACTAGGGAAATATTTGAAATAATGTATTTCAAATAATTTTTTTTTAATGTATTTGAAATACTAGGAAATATTTATTTGAAATATATACTAGAGAAATATTTGAAATATATGCCAGGGAAATATTTGAAATATTAAAGAATTATTTGAAATATTAAGAGATATTTGAAATAATGTATTTCAAATAATTTTAAACTATTTGAAATACTACAATTATTTGAAATACTAGGAAATATTTGAAATTCTAGAAAATATTTGTAACAATAAGAAAGTATTTGAAATTTTAAGTACTAGGGAAATACTTTAAATAATTGGGAATTATTTGAAATATTAGGAAATATTTGAAATAATGTATTTTAAATAATTTAAATGTATTTGAAATATTAGAAATATTTGAAATATGTATATGCCAAGGAAATATTTGAGATAATAGGGAAATATTTGAAATATTAGAGAATTATTTGAAATACTAGAATTATTTGAAATAGTAGGAACTATTTGAAATACTAGGAAATAATTGAAATAATAAGGAAATATTTGAAATGCTACGAAATAATTCGATATAACAAATAAGGGAATTATTTTAAATATTAGGAAATATTTGAAATAATAGGGAAATATTTAAAATAACGTTTTTTTTTATTATTATTATTTTATTTTTATGGCCTTTGCTGCTTCGGCAATTAGCCAGGACAATTCTTATTTATGAAAATTCCATGCCTGAACGGGATTCGAACCCGAGACCTTAGCAACATGTGTTACCAATACGCTACGCCGGTCGGCAGAATAATGTATTAAAAATAATTTAAATGCATTTGAAATACTAGGAAATATTTGAAATAAATACTTGGGAAATATTTTAAATATATGCCAGGGAAATATTTGAAATAATAGGGAAATATTTGAAATACTAGAGAAATATTTGAAATATTAGGAAATATTTGAAAATGTGCTAGGAAAATATTTGAGATAATAAGGAAATATTTTAAATATTTACTAAGGAAATATTTGAAATATTTACTAAGGAAAATAATTCAGTAGTATTTCTAGTGAATGTGCAGTGCATTTTCGTATTCCCGAATTTCCAAAGATAGAAGCGAGTCACATATTTTAAAATTCTAAATTTAATTTTTTACTTGCGCCATTTAAACTCTTATACAAGGCCCTTCTTCGACCCATACTCACATATGGAAATGAATCTTGGATACTTACACAAGAAGAAGAACGCCGGCTGAGAATCTTTGAAAGCAAGATTCTACGAAAATTTTGTGCTGCAAATTTCGCTGCAAATTCTGATGCATAGATTGATAATAAGTTTATTTCAGTTTGTTAGTTTTGTATAAGAAATGTTTTTGAGAATTATACGGCTGTGCGTCCCCTTCAGGTCGAAAGAAATTGGTTTTAAAAATCATTAAATCATATCCAGAAATTTTATTTTCGTTTCCAGTAAAATCAATAAATAAGGCAATAACATAAAACATATTTAATAACATTATTAGTAAGTAATATAAATGTGTTTGATGTATCTATCAAGCCTGTACGTAATGTATTAAATAAGATGTCACATAATATCGATAATGAATTGCTTTTAAGTTGATGAACATTTCAGAACTTTGACGTTACATCTATGTCAATATTTAACAACATATCATGACCGCTTCCAGTTTACTAGGGTATATACTATTTACTCAACATCTTACATGGAAGGCTTTTGAATTCAGGGTATTTGATGGCGATTCAAACAAGAAAATTAATGACCTACCCTTCGTTTAGAGCCGCAGAAATTCTTGATACAACTTAGAAATGTAAGCAGTAATAAAATGTGGACTTAAATGTTGCTCTTATTTAAGGTGACCATTTTCAATTTTTTTTTCAAGTCAATGCGGGACGGAGCAAAAAAAAGGTCCTCATCTCCCAAATCCAAGTGACGAGAAAAAAAAATAAAACAAAAGGTCGTCATCTCCCAAAATCCAAGTGAAGAGCAAAAAAAAAGGTCTTCACCTCGCAAATCCAAGTGAAGAGCAAAAAAAGGTCCTCTTACCCAGGGATGGGGAGTCGGAGTCGGAGTCGGGAGTCGGGAGTCGAGGAGTCGAAGCTTTTTGGAGGAGTCGGAGTCGGAGTCGGGAGTCGGAAAAAGTTATCGACTCCCGACTCTTTGACTACATATTTATCAAGGATGAGAACAATCCGAAAGCGAAAGCAAAATACCATACTACCAGAATTTGTTAAAGAATGGGAACAGGAACGACATTTTTTCTCTGTTCATGAACGAAAATGAAATTAAAAATATTCAATTCCGGTTTCCTTCATGCTTTTCAGTTAAAAATTTAGTTAATTTTTAGTAAAATCTAATTTTTCTTTTTTTGTATACTTTGTTTATTATGTTAAAACGAAACTAAACTGGATTTTTATTTTCTCAAGTTGTAACGGGCTTTGTGATTATTTTATGTTTCATGTTGGCAGCTAAAATCTATATGTCAAAAGAAAAAAGTGACATGTTATGAAAAATAAAGTACAGTCTGTTCCAAACGATTAAGCGGAACTAACTGGAATTTTCATTTTTGTAAGTTGTCATTAGCTATTTTTTTATATATTGAAGTTGGCTTTTCCTGAACAAAATGATCAAAAGCTTTAATCAAACGGTAAAAGTAACTAGTATTGAAAATCTAGTTCCGCCTAAACCAAAGGAACAGATTTTATATAAAATACAAAACAATTTTTCTTTAAAACTAATATATTTGAAAATTTGTATTAAAAATGACTCAATAGTCAAGATGAAATGAAAATGACATTTTATAAAAACAGCTCGCCCCAACCCAAGATATTTTATGTAAGTATAGTCTGTTTGCTTGGTTTAAGCGGAATTAGATATCGAAATCTACTAACTTTTAAGGATTGAATGAAGCTTTGTATCATTTTGTTTAACAAAATCCCACTTTGATAGTTAAAAAGTAAACTCGTGATAATTTGAGAAAATAAAAATTCCATTTAGTTCCGCTTAAACATTTGGAATAGACTTTACAATTTACCAGTGAAAGGAGTCGGGAGTCGGAGTCGGAGTCGATTTTCAAAAATACCGACTCCGGAGTCGAGAGTCGGGAGTCGATAATTTTTCTGTCGACTCTCCATCCCTGCTCTTACCTCCCAAATCCAAACTGTTAAAATGCGGAACAATGCGGGACAATGCGGGACAAAATGTTAAAATGCGGGACTTTTGCGGGACACATCTTAATGCGGCGGACCTTACTCTTATTTAATAGTGAAATTTATTATTTTACAGAGAAACTATAAGTCGCGTTGGCTTTTGTCCGCACGAAAACCTACATCTTTTTTAACCCTCTATTTTTAAGGTTTTGTAGGTATGACCAAAAAACCCTTATACCGTCATTTTGTCGTCTGTCTGTCTGTCTGTCTGTTCGGTAATGTATATTGGTGTGAACCGGAACAGTACAACAGGAATTTTTGATCAGATTATGTATCCGGAAAATAACGCATTTTTTGTATTTTTGGTTGACGATGTACAAAAATTATAGTTATGTCACACTATTCTAGAAGGCGTATCTTGGTCTGATGGTTAGCTTGCTCGCTTGCTACGCAGCAAGCTAGGGTTCGCTCCCGGGCAGAGGAGACAATTTTATTTTTTGTTTTTTTTTTCCATTTTTATTTTGTTTAAATTATGCATTTAATTTTTAAGAGCGTAAATTTAATAACCAGTTGGAATTGTTGGAATTATATTTTCATTCTATGTGTCATGTATATGAAATCAGAGGGGCGGAGCATATGACTTAAAACAACAATGGAAGCCATAGGCGCAATTTTCAAAATCTTAATGAATCTTGCTATATAAAAAAATTACTGCACATATTTAGAAACCTAAATAATGGTATTAGGTATTCAAATTAAAATTAACAAAAAAATATTTTAACATAAAATTTGTTTTTAAAGCTCTTAGAATAACAGACGATAAATTATTTTAAAAATATCAACAATTATTATTAGTGGTTCCCGTTAGAAAATTATATATTTTACTGGTCCGCGATGCGTCTTTGATTGAGAAACACTGGTCTACTTGGTTATACTCTTGTCCACTTTAGCCAGTAACCAGCAGCTGAAATATGTCCGGGCTCTTAATAATACCGGTTCATCTATTAAAATCACTCAGTCACCGTACAGAATTCAACTCAGTATCTCCATTGGAGCTATACTCTGAAGTTGATTGCATAGGCATGATTTATTGATGACCTTGACTATCCCGCTGAACTGACTCAACCGCTTGAATAAGATTGACTCCCCGAACTCAGGTAGTATGTTTTATTTTGTAAACCCTTTATAGAAATTCTGGTATTTTCGGGTTTTTACTCGAACATTCAAAAGTCGCTCTCTTATCCTACGGCTACTGCATTCTTTTGCAGGACTGTATTCGTAACAATATGATTAATATTGTTATTGAGTTAAATAAATAATTATTATCAGATAACATATTTGTATTTTATTAATAAATAGCTTATCAAAATGTACTGTATAATCCGAATTGCTCATTAATTCGAATCCATTCAGTTATTTGGGGTTCGGGTTAACACTGCTCTACTGTATTTCTCACTATTAATTTGGCAGTATCGAATATCCTACCTCAACAGCTTCTTTGATACTTGACAATATGTCCCATCTTTCCTTTAACAAATCAATCTAAATCCTAATTTATCTTCTTGTCAATAAAACACACATCCCGTCTACTTCCTGTTATTTTCCGATTGACTTCTTCTCTTCAACTCTTTAGAACAAAGAAACCATTTCAGATGTATTTTCTCTCAATTAACTTGTGCAAGTACATTAAGTCTCAGTCATTAATAGTGGCAACACTACACAAAAAATTGAATGATGGTAGAAGGAAAACATTTGTTTTACTAGCGCAGTTAAACCTAGAATTGATAATGGGGTTTTGTTATTTATTGCAGCCCTTTGTATCACATGAAGTGAGAGGTAGATATCTGCAGTAAGATATTGAAGAAAAAAGTAAAAACTAAATAAAATATTTAATAATTTTGTCGTTTAGGGGAGTTGGCATATAACTCTAAGAAAATCTTTAGCTGAAAAACTTCAAAAAATACAAATATCCATCGAACGAGCTAGGACTCACTCTTAGGGACATACCAAATGACGAAATACATCGAAGAAACAGTCTGATATATATGGTCAAAATGATGTCAATGAAATGGAAATGGGCAGAATATATTTATTTATTTATTTATTTACTTATTTATTTATTTTATTCGGGTGACTAAACAGAGAAAAATTCTCCTACAAGTCTCCACATACATTTTACAAAATTTAAAAAAAATACATATGTATATATTTAAGTGTATAAATACCACACTAAATTAACAAAATAAATCATACATTAACTACAAAAGAAAAGAAAAGAAAAAAGAATACAATAAATTATGAGAATCTAACATCAAAAATGTTACAGCGAAACATCCTGAAGTTTACTAATAATTTCCTTCTTAAATTGCGCAAATGTCATAAAAATAAATCAGAAGTATTAAAGAAAAGATTGTAGAGAATCATAATCCTGTTAAGGGGGGAATTCATACCAGAATTGGATAATCTAAATCTTGAGTAAAAGGTAATATTTTGGCGAGTATTTCTTTGTGGAATATTGAAGTTCAACAGTTCCAACAAAGAGGGGCAGTCAATCATGTTATTTACTATTTTAAAAATGTTATTCATATCAATTTTAATTCTACGATTGGATAAAGTCATTAGGTCAAATCTGTGTAAATTTAAACTATAATTAGTTTGCATGTTATTTTTATGGAATTTAAAATTTAAGTATTTCATAAATCTTCTTTGAACTGATTCTATACGGTTTATATAAATGAAATACTGCGGATTCCAGATAATGCTTGCGTATTCGAGACGACTACAGACAAGCGATTTGTATAAACATAACAAACTTTCAGGTTGCGTAAATTCTTTACAGGATCTCATCACAAATGTATAGTTCGTTCAGGCGATAATAGATGAACCAAAATAGTTCTTCAATGGAAACAGTGTCAAGAGAAAAGAAGCAAAGAAGGACCACCTACTCGCTGAACTAACGATATGACACAGAAACGCGAAAACTGGACTTATTTAAGGGATGCCTGTATCCAACAACAGATAACAATGGTCGATGATAATACTGATAATGAAGTAAAAATGAATGTAAAGTGTGAATTTCTGTACATTTCAGGGTCTCGTAGGCACAATTTTATGTTGTTATCGCAATAAAACAACTTTTGAAAATTATTTTTTGTCCGTTTATCTAAATATTAAGATCTAATACCCTAGTTAATACGTTACATTAAATTAAACATTTTTTTTCGAAAACACATACATTTGATAACTTATCTGAAAAAATTATCTGATAAAAATCCCAAGCTTACTATTCCAGTTTACATTAATGTTCATTACTCTTATTTTTTCAAATTTTTAAACCAACCCTTGTGGGAAGTAAAGGACAAATAATTTTTCATTCAAAAATAAAATATTATTTGTTATTCTATGTATCAAACAGTTTCATTTGAAATGCGCATAGTTAAACCAGTGGCGAAGCAAGACCTCCGCTAGACTTGCCCTCCTATAAAAAAAAAATAATAAAAAAAATACATTTTTTTTTTAATTTAAAAGAAGATTTAGGTAAATCTTTAAAAATACATCAAATTATGTCCCATACAATTTTTTGTCCAAGGCTTGGTTTACTAGTTACGATTTTTTTTAAATTTTAATGTTTTATAACTTCCGTTTCTGGTTTCGGATTTAAATAAAAAACAACAGGGTTCTTCCCACTTATTAGGAGAATTTTTTAGTACCAGAACGAACTCTTTAAGTTAAACCGTTTTTGAGTTATCGTGTATATACACAGACACACAGACACACAGACACACAGACACACAGACACACAGACACACAGACACACAGACACACAGACACACAGACACACAGACACACAGACACACACACATACGGACGGCACTTCGAAAATAGGTTTTTTGGATTCCCTGGACCATGAAACGTGGTCATCAGTCAAAATCTCGACATCGAAAAATTTCGCGATTACAATACTTGCCCCTTATATATTAAGGTCGGGCAAGTAAAAATCTAATCGAATATTTTATATTTTTTGGGTTGTGTTTCTTCAAACTTTCACTATTTTGGTAAAGAACTGTATATGTATATTTAGTTTTAACTTCCTAGGCCTGAACAGTTGGATACAATTTCTACCGTACAGACAAACATACAGACGAACTGGCAGACACACGAGTTGTATAATCAATCAGTTAATTACTATAGTTAAAATGAGAGCCAATGTTTGAACTGGTTCATCTTTTTGGTTATTAGAGATTCAGGTACCAAACCTGGCTATTGATGGATACAGAAAAAAGAGATTAAAATGTGTAAAATCTATTTAAAATAGAAAAATTGGTGACGTTTTCGGTTAGACATAAAGTTAATGGAAATTAAAATATGCCCATCATATATGCCATATGCCTTTGCCCTTAGAAAACTTTGGCCACATAGAAAATTTCGCTAAAATCATCATTTTCACTCCCGAAATATTTTCATGGATCCACATTTTGTCCCAAAGCCTATTTTTAGCGCTGGGGAAACAGATTACCTACTTTTTCAGCCCTTATATGCCACTTAGGCCATATGAATCTGTAATTTTGTGGAAAAGTAGAAGCATTACGTAAGTATGTTACGTAAGAATTGTTAGCGGTTTAGCATACAGAGATGATTGTAGAAGTTCCTTTGTCAATTTAGGTATTCTGACGTTTCCCTGCCTGTACATTTTTTGTGCTGCTTGACACATGTCCACTTAAATTATAAAGACAAAAAACTTCAAAAAGATGTTCACAGCTACAATACTCGTGGCAAAGAACTAATCAGGCCTGATTATACAAGACTGACCTCAACTAGATACTCGTTAAACTATTATGCCACTAAATTTTACAATATTCTCCCTTATGAAATAAAAAAATTACCATTGAAATCATTCAAGATCAAACTAAAATCCCTCCTAATTAACAAGGCATTTTATAGCTTTGACGAGTATCTTAACGGACAATTTTGACAAACTTTAACGGACAATTTTGACAAACTTTAACAAACTTTCTACGTGAATGCAGCCTTTTCTCGCAACATATGCCTCTTAACTTTTAACTTTTAATTTGTTATTTTAATATGTCTTATTTTATTGTTAAATGTACTAATATTTTTAATATTTTAATATGTCCTTTTTTTTATTGTAAATTGTAATAATATCTTTTATATTTTAATATGTTTCATTTTATTTTAAATTGTACTAATTTTATTTTATATTATGACGAATGTAAAAAACTCAAATTTTATTAACATGAATAAATATTATTATTATTATTATTATTATTATTATAGAAGATAGTGTTCTAGCGCCAAGATAATACCAATAGAGTAAGACCTAAAGTCGGCCAAACTGACGGGTCCAAGAAAAGAATGGGACTGACGCCTTGTTTATAATAACTCCATAACTTAACCCATACGTATGGAACAATGGATTTGACGCTTCAAAGCATCTGTTTGGAATAAACAAAACAAAGTGAGTAGGGTAATTTTTATTCGTATGCATCAATAGCATATCTATTATAAACCAGGGTTTAGTTCGTGTTGAAACATAGAAAAAAATCTACTAGTTTTGATAAAATTCTGAATATACGATATTATTTTATCACTTTTCTTCTATGTTAAACCTTTGAGTGGCGTCTAAAGTCAACCTCGCAATTTTTAAATTAAAAAATTCTTTAAATTTGCTTTTAAAAGACACATTTCAAAAGTAAAACTTTAAAAATTCTTAAAAGATTCGTTATTAAATAAATGTCATTATTTTTTCCGCTATACACCTTTATTATCGTTCCGGGATCTCGACATTTCGCTTGTAATATGATAAAGTTATAAAGTTTACAAAATATGAAGTGTTCATCAAGTTAACATGGAACGTTGCTTGTTTGCTCAACAAAAAATTCACGTTTTCCAACATTTTATAGCTTTTATTCGCTCAGAGTAAACATACCGTATTATGAAAAAAGCTATTCAATAAGCAGTTTTGATTTTTATTTATTGTTTAATTTTACTTTCCCTTACGGCGGCATACGGCATACGGCACACGGTAAATATAAGTTGATGAATAAAACACACATGTACAGGGAGTCTTCTAAATACAACTGGTAGAGTTTTAAAATAAAACGACGTATAAAGGACATCCATTTCCTATTTGGGAAAGAAAGGATACGAGGAAAGAATATACTGGCTGGTCAAAAATTAACATTTGTATAATAATAATAATAATATGTATTGAATACCTTAGTAAATACATTGATAGTTTTATTAGTTATTCTCATAAGTAGTGTTTCTGATTTCTCGACATATTTACCGACCGCCAACATATATAAGGGAGGTATTGTAATCATACCAATTTTGACGTTTCGAGATTTCGATGGATCTCCACGAATTGAGGTCGCTACATAACGTTTTGTCTATTTTTAGCATGATGTCTGTCTGTCCGTCTGTTCGTCTGTCTGTCTGTCCGTCTGTATGTCCGTATGTCCGTCTGTCCGTCTGTCTGTGTACACGTGGAGAGCAAATTCGGCTGAAAGGATTTTTATGAAACTTCATATTTAAGCTTCTGCCATCAATGGCACGAGTTGGTCAACTTTTGGTAAAAATCGGTTGACTAAAAATGAGAGTTTACTCGTGTCAATTTTAAGATTTTTGCGAATATTTCACAACAGAAATATATCTCGAAAAAATGTATTAAACAAAAGTTGCTATAAAAGCAATAACTAATAACTTTTATTTGAGACGTTTTTTGATAAAACGAAAAATTTCGAATAATTTCTGTAAAATTTTTCGAAATTTTTTCCGTCTCAATTTTTTCACATTTATATGTAACGTTTCCATGGTCATGATAAATAATATCTCTGTTAGAAAATATTAGGTCAAGTTATTTCTACTCTGCTGCTAGAATGTAATTTATATAAGTACTTTATGATGGCGGTCGGTCCTGTGGTGGCCACAGCTGATTTTTTATTTCTCGAGAAATGATAAATTTGACTTATTTATTCGAGAATTTTGTCAGAAAAATACTTATAAGAATATATATCTTTTTTTAATGTTGAAAATATTGTAGAGGATAAAAACATGTTAAAATTATAGTCAACTTTAAATTACTAAAGTATTCATTTAAATAACATTAGAACAAATGGATAACTGGGCTTTAAAAATTATTATGAAAACGGCACGTAATTGCATATTAATTGGAAATACATATGTATAGAAAAATTTTCAAAAAATTAAGAAGTTAATAATAATAGTAATTATTATTTTATTTAACTTGTCGGTAATCTTTTATATAACAGTTTTAAACTAAACAAAAAATGAAATGTAATTGATTATAATAAATAAAACACTAAATTAAAATAAAATATTGTAACAATATATGCTAATTAGCTAAATATTATAAATCGCTTCTTATCTGTTGCCAGAGTTGCGTTGCGGGAGATAGAAGACAAATTAATCAAAATTAAATTATAATCAGTGACTCACTAAACATTATATTTTTTTAAAATAGTTTTTTAAAAGCACAATGCGTTTAGCGTGGCGTCGAGAAAAATTTATATTTCTCGAGAAAAACTTTTTAAATTTCTCGAGAAATGAAAAATGAGAATTATAACCTTTTCTCGAGAAATTCTCGAGAAGAAACACTACTCAAGAGTCGTCAGATTATTACAATTATTGTGTACTCGTACCAAGCACTTCTAAATATAAATTGAAAGTAAAGTCATTCTATTAAATTCAGTAAAGAAGTGTTCTACATTCAGCTCGATAGCTAACCCCCTTAATGATTCTAAGAGCACGCCACTGCAAAGAGAAGATTCTATTAGTCAAGACAGAGTGGCCAAGGTTAGAAGAGCATGTGATATACGGGAGTGAAAAAGAAAGTGATAAATCAGAAGCAAAATTTCTAATGTTACAGAATGTCTTAGGCTTCTGAGGAGAAATATAGTTTTGCACAACTTACTGGACAAATTGTGAGTGTATCGATTCCATTTTAAGTGTGGATCAATACACTACACCCAAAAATTACACATCAGACACTTTGTCAAAGTTGTGTTTCTTAGAAGTTATTAGGAGTTTCTGTATTTTGTTCACATTCAGGGATAGTTGATTGGTCAGGAACCATTGATTAACATCGGCGGCATGTTCGTGCTATTTCTCAATAGAGTGTTGAATTTTGTGTTGATCTATCGTTGATCTATCTAACAAGGTAGTGTCGTCAGCATAAAGTACCGAATTTGCACTTATGTTTGTAGATCATTTAAGTAAATGAGAAAAAGAATTGGGCCTAGTACAGATCCTTGAGGTACTCCATAGTCGCCGCTTCTATATTGAAATTTTTCCCGAGTTTAGAGATACTTTTTTTACCTTTCAGATATGATTTAATTAAAGCGCAGATATTTTCATCGACATTGTAAACTTGTAAATTGCAAAATACCTTTTGCAATTTTAGCTTTTCTATTCTATAAATAATTGCAAGGTCCAATTAAAGCATTTATATAAAATTATTTATTATTTTGTATTTATTATAGAAATTATTTTAAACGAAAGTTGTAAAGTAAATTTCTATCCAACCTGTACTTTTTATTTCTTTACTTTAACAAATATTTCACAAAGATAAATACAACGCTATCAAGATACACTTTTATTTTGCTTTCTAAGAGAATATTTCACATTTTCACCGCAGTTTCTTGAAATATAAGCCAGGTTCTACTGGCAAAGACTCCAGATCTTTAGAGACAATGCAAGTATTTATTGTACAAGTTCTTGCACTTAACATAGTGCAAGAGCAAATAGGTTATCTTATAAGGTAGAAATTTTAAGAAAATGGTTTATAAATCAATTTTTTTATAAAGACTTTATAAGAGATTATGAGATTGGTTTCGTAACCTACGTTCAAGATGCAACTAAACAGTTCTAAACGTGAGGGTACGTAGAAGAAATGTGAAAAATATTTTACTTCACTTTTGTTGCTGATGAATTGTTTCTGATTCGATGGTGGCCAACAACATCAGTTTACTAATGCGACTCTTTGCAGTGAAAATCTTTTAATTTTTCGCTACTCAGAATATGCAGGTCTACTTCGCGGTAATACAAACTTCTAACATCTAATTGTTACCCTATTAGTGTTAGTTCTTCGCCACGGAATATTCTTGAACGAATTATTGCAACAAAGATATTAAAATTTCTAGCTGACAATAATGTTCTACCAGATGAACAACATGGGTTTCTACCTGGCGGATCAAATTTGTTATACTGTACTAATCTGTACTAATCTGGACGCAATTACTTGATAGATCTGAACCTATTGATGTTATATACCTTGATTTCAAAGGAGCATTTGATAAAGTCGAAATTAGATTTCTATTGAAAAAATATAACACCATGGTATACGAGGTAAAATCTTAAAATGGCTTTTCTCACTGAATTAGTTTTTCACGTCAGGATTGGTAACTCGTTTTCCAATCGTAGGCCAGTTCTTAGCGGGGTGCCATAGGGTTCGGTGCTGGGACCCTTATTATTCTTGATATTTGTAGCGGACCTTTTGCAGCATATTCAGTCCTGGAGTTGTATGTTTGCAGATGAGACCAAATTCTTCGGAAATCCGCTAAAGAATTATCTCATAATTCAGAGCAATATCAACGCCGTATTTAAATGGACAAAAACTTGGCGCCTTCCTCTCAACTTCGATAAAACAACCGTACTGCACATCGGCTACAATAACCCGAAACGTCAATATACTATGAACGGTGCAGCGATAAAGGAAGTTGCTGAACAAACTGACTTGGGAGTAGTAGTCGCATCCCAACTGCAGTGGTCCTGTTAAGTGGCTAAATCAGTTAAGACTGCAAATTTTATAATATATTTAATATCGAAGTCCTTCTGCGATCCATCACCGAATTTACTTCGTAAGCTGTACGTGACCTATGTTCGGCCGCACTTGGAGTTCGCTATTTCTGTGTGGTCTCCTTGTCTACGCAGAGATATTAACTTCATGGAAAATATTCAACGCCGTGCCACCAAACTCTGTCGTAAATCAAGAAACATGCCATACGAAACAAGACTGTTTGTGCTTGGTGTGCGTGGTGACTTTAAGTGCAATGTATTGAGTTTAGAGATGGGTCGTTCATGAAACAACCGGCTCACTGAGCCGGCTCAGTACACTGACCGATGTGACACGGTTCTCCAAATTGAAATGATCTGGCTCACGGCTCACTGTATAGTTTCAAGTTTCAAGAATACGATTTGTCGGGCGATTGTGAGCAGTGACCGGAGTGATCCGGATCGGGATCGATGTCATGTTGAACTTGCGAGAACTCGGCTTGTAATGTATTATCATAAAGTGTATTTTGTCATCAATTTGTAGGGCAGTTTATTTGAAACTAATAGGCTTAGTCTGTATTTTCTTACAACCATACTATATAAAAATATTAAAAATATTGCCCAAATCCCAGGTGTCCGATTTATAAGGGCAATAAACTTAACATATCTGGTTTAAAATACAGTAGCTACAAAAAGTGACTTGTTTGTTTCAAAAATGTTAGATAAGAACCGGGGCTAAGCGATGTTCTACCTACGGACGAACGACCGACAACTGACCGGGTCTAAGCAAGAGCCGGCTCTAAGCGACGTTCTACCTACGACCGAACGACGGACAACTGACCGGGTCTAAGCAAGAGCCGGCTCTAAGCGACGTTCTACCTACGAGCGAACGACCGACAACTGACCGGGTCTAAGCAAGAGCCGGCTCTAAGCGACGTTCTACCTACGACCGACCTGTGTCTCGGGATCATGTTTACAGTTCATATATTGCAAGAACCGGCTCTAAGCGACGTTCTACCTACGAACTAACGACCGACCTGTGTCTCGGAAACATGTTTACTTAACCGGATCACTGAGCCGGATCAATGAACCGGCTCAACAAACTGAACGACCTCCACTGATCCGGTTCCGCAAATTGAGCCGAAATTCCCATCTCTAATTGAGTTTACTCAACTTTTACAGTGACTCTCGCTTACGCAGACATGGACTTAAACTCAAACACGAAGCTGTCAACAAAAATTTGCGGGCTAATTTTCTAACTAACAGAACTGTTAATTTATGGAACAAGTTACCCTCAAGTGTGGTGTTCTCCGAGACTGAATAGTTTTAAGAATAATTCAGATAAGTGTTTTAGTAACAAATAATGTTAATTGTTATTAGTCTAATTGTTATTTAAGATTATGTAAGATGCTAGTGTTAGTAATTTTTGTGTACTTATAACTTGTTATTGTATTTTTCTTCTTTATTTTTAATTTATCATTGTATTTTTGTATTTGAGCAATACAAGCTTTAGGCTTTCGCTCTTAGGCTCGCTTAGTAATAATAATAATAATATGGTAGTGCTGTTAGTCATGGTCAGTCATTCCGCGAGATTTGGCCGTGTTGTGATGGGCAATACGTGCCTCATGAATTCCGGTCTTTGTACGATCCGTCATTCGGTGCCATCATTCAACGACGGTCTTATAATGACTGAATTATAATTTTATTATATCCACTTAAAAAGTATTCGTAAACAAATTACAGAAACAGAGGACCAAAAAGATGGACGTAATAGCAGACAACCAAATCTAAAATAACCCTGGTATGCGTTAATGAAAGCTGAAATAATATTATAATATATTTGTTTTCATTTCGTCTTCCCTAAATATAAATGGTTGGAAATTAATAATACCTGTCAAACATTAGTATCCACACACACGTGAACCAAAGAAAAATATACATCAAATTTAGAAATTTAATTAATGATACACCAACACAAAACATTTTGATCTAATGAAAAATTTGGTAATTACTATAATATATACAGCTTGCATGTATTAATAAGAACAATATATTTTTTATGTTCTCAAAAGAATCGAAGCGCAATATTAACAGGTAATATATAATATAATATATATACAGTGGCTTACCATTCTTTGTGGGATTTCGCCGCTCATTGCGCTTTCTAAATCCTATTTTTTTGGGGTGGATTATCCCCCTTTTTTATCTTCGTAAGTAGTTCCTATTTTCTTTGATATCTTTCACCAACGGTTTCTCTCTCTTGCTTTCTCTTTCAATTCATTTATTCCGACCCTTTTTATGTCTTCTTCTACTTCTTTCAGCCACATTCATCTCGGTTTTCCTTGCCTTCTTGTTCTTCCTGGATTCCACTGCAGTAATGATAGTATTGTTGATTTTTCTCCTGCTCTCCATACGTGTCCTACCCATTTTACTCTCTATTCCTTTATTATCTTCTCCTATTATTTCCATTATTTCGTGGTTCATTCTTGGGCGATATTCATTTTCTCCAGTTCTTACTGGTCCTAATATTGTTCTTAATATTTTTCTTTCTACTATTCTTAAATCTTCTTCTTCTTTTTTGGAGAGAGTCATTGTTTCCGCCGCGTAACATTACTGGTCTTATCATTGTCTTGAATACTTTTAGTTTTGTTCCTACTGTTAATATATTGCTATTCAGAACTTTCTTATTTGTATAGTATGCTTTATTTGTTGCCATTATTTTTTTTCTAATTTCTATATTCCTTTCTCCATTGCTTGCTACCATGACTTCCAAATATCTGAATTTTTCTACTTTTTCGATTTTAAATTTGTGTATTTGTATTTTTCTTTTTTCCAACATTTTTTCAGGTCTCATTATTCTTACTTTCATTTATGTTTAGTCTTATTTTTTCTCCTTCCCGTCTTACTTCCTCTAACCACTTCCTCATTATCTCTTGTTTTTGTTATAAGTACAACGTCATCTGCATACGCTATTAATTTTCCTCCTAATGTTTCCTTTATTTATTTTCCTCATGACATACTCTAACACCAAGTTAAATAAAGTAGCTGATAGTGAGTCTCCCTGCCTTACTCCTCTGTTTGAATTCCTCTGTTAGTCCTTTTTGTGTTATTATGCTTGTCTTTGTTGTTTCCATCGTCATCCCTATCAACTTTCTTATTTTTGGCTGCATATTCAGCCTTTTTAATATTTCAATGAGTTTTCTTCTTTTAATTGAGGCAAATGCTTTTTTAAAATCAACAAAGAGCAGCTCTATTTCTATTCTGTATTCATGGGCTTTGTTCATTATTTGTTTTATTATGTGAATTGCATCCGTTGTTATAGCGTTATTGCATCCGCTGTTAACCGGTAATAAAGCGGCATAATATTGTCCTGTAATCATGTTTCCCTTTTCCAGTCAAGCAAATAAACGCAAATAAACTCAAATTTGTCTGCTTCTGAACTCAGTTAATAATGTACTATTTCACAGATCGACTTTAAGCTTAGTGTGTATGTCTACAAAGAATAGCAAATGTCAGAAATAATATCAAACTTGTAAATTGAGCGCCATCTCTTATTAAAGTCACTGACTTATCAAAACACCCTTCGTATACAGGACTTAGGGTGATTCTAGTTAGACCGCACTTGTCAAATCTCGCAAAAAATGTACAAATAAAATTTATTTTGCTACGATATATTAAGAATCTGTCAACATTAAAGTCTGTGTACTGCCAAATTAAAGTACTACGATGATTCCTAAGGACATTTTCTTGCTAAAAAATTTTATAATAAAAACTGTATAGAATTACACGTGGTAGGAAACAACGTAATATAGGAATTACAGCGAAACAAAATACGTGACAGTCTTGTATGTGACGATTCGTTTCCGGGGTAAAACTAGAAGACTCTAACAAATGGAATTTCTGTCTGTCTCTCCGTATTGTTCATTGCTTTATGTCCCACATCGACCGTGAAACATGAACTACCATTTTTCACCACAAAATTTTATGAATTTTTTGGTTTTTCTTTTGTTATGGGGTGAATTTTTTAACATTTTGAAATATTTGACAACTTATAAGAGTTTTAAAAGAATGAAAGAATGCTTCGTGAAATTTTTAAAGTTTCAAATATTATATAAAATGATCCTTTCACATATTTCAAATTTAAACTTCCGTAGTTTTGAGGTAAGACAGTAATCAATGAAGCGCAGGAAAGCGGGTTCGATCCCCTTTCCATGATATGATAGTCCATATCAAGATCTTCCATCGTGGTTCTTAATAATTTTAATGCGATACTTGAGCTTGTTTCATGGATCCGAGTTTTTTAAAATTAGGTTCAAATGAAGACATATATAAGCTGAAATCAGGAGTTGCGTCAAGCTTACTGCGATATTTATTCTTAATGTACCTACACATAAGACGAGAACGCTCTTTGGACTAGCTCTGTGTTCGTAAAAGATAATAAATGTTTTATTGCTTTGGCACTGAGTTCTTTGAACTCTTCTTTCACTACTGCTCAGAAGCCAATGACATTTCTTTTTTTTTTAAATCTGATTCAAAAGAAAAATCAGTGGACAGTTTTTCTTTTTACTTGCCCGACCTTAATATATAAGGGGCAAGTATTGTAATCGCGAAAATTTTCGATGTCGAGATTTTGACGGATGACCACGTTTCATGGTCCAGGGAATCCAAAAAACCTATTTTCGAAGTGCCGTCCGTATGTGTGTGTGTGTGTGTGTGTGTGTGTGTGTGTGTGTGTGTGTGTGTGTGTGTCTGTCTGTGTGTATACACGATAACTCAAAAACGGTTTAACTTAAAGAGTTCGTTCTGGTACTAAAAAATTCTCCTATTAAATAGGAAGAACCCTATTGTTTTTTATGAAAATCGGTTGACTAGAAATGGGAGTTTACTCGTGTCGATTTTAATATTTTTGCGAATATTTAGCAACAGAAAAATATTTCGAAAAAATTTATTGAACAAAAGTTACTATAAATGCAATAACTAATAACTTTTATTTGAGACGTTTTTTGATAAAACGAAAAATTTCCAAAATTTTTTGTAAAATTATTTAAAATTTTTCCAAGTCTCAATTTTTTCATACTTATATGTAACGTTTCCATGGTCATGATAATTAATTCGTAACTAGTAAAGCAAGCCTTGGACAAAAATTTGTATAGAACATAATTTGATGTATTTTTGAAGATTTATCTAAATATATAAATTTTTTTTTTTTTTTAGTTTATTTTTTTTTAAATATTTTTTTTATGGGAGGGCAAGTCTAGCGGAGGTTTCCTTTCGCCACTGGTTTAACTTTAACGTAAGTCTCACTAAAACTCTGATTTTTCGCCATTATCTATATTATTTTCCCTCCAACCAGTCCGCTGCTCTAGACCAGGGTTTCTCAACCGGTGTGCCGTGCCCTACTGCAGAGCCGTGAAAGCTTCGTTGGGGGGGCGCGAGTCATACAATTTCGAAGAATGAAAATATTTTTTTTAAATTATTTTTATTATGCTTCGAGCTACAGATAACTCAAGAATATGGTTACCAAAATGTTGAAATCAAAATGGAAGGTACTTTGAACATTTGTAAATAAAAATAATTTATTTTCAATTTATTATAGAGAATACAATTTTTCTTCAATCAAAAGATATTAAATAAATGTTTGAAGCTGCGTTCAGAGCTCTTTAAATTAATAGACAATAGAATATACGTTGTGGATATGTTTAATAGATTGTTTTAACGATCGACGTAGCGTTTACAACTTAAGGAAATTAATGAGTTATGAATAGCGCGACATTTGTGTGTCTTTAAACCAACTACGGTGGCTTCGTAAAATGTTTATTATCTATTATCGTTTTCCTAATTCTGCTGTCCTAGATTTTTACTAACTAAACCTAACCTAATTACCTAAATTGATCATATTTACGGTTCGTCTTTGTAATTTTGAGTAAGATTTGTTGTAATCGGCGCGATAATATTTTGTTAGGTTATGTAAAGGCATACAATATGAATGTTCTCACCGATATAGACTGAGAAAGCCAATGTGTTTATATGTCTGTCTCATTAAATAAAAGTTGTTTCTTTTTAAAAGCTCTATCCAAAGATACCAACATGTCATACATTCCCATTTAAAAACTGAAAGTTGTTCTTGATATCATTCATTTTCCGTTTATTCGGGAAAATTTCAGTATTATTACTCAATCCTTTGGATAAATTTTGGTCACCAAATTTTTTTCCCAGCCTGCTAACACGTCGCCATTTCTAGAAAAATCGTTATATAATAATAAAAAGGGCCGCAGACAATATGTACATAATTTTGGGGGATCCCATGCCAGAAAAGGTTTAGAAACACTGCTCTAAACCATTCTAATGGTGTATTATTAGTTTGAAATGTGAATTAATATGTAGCCATTTTTTCAAAAAAAAGTTATACTAGTTGCAGAGCAATACCGCAGCAAATTATCCATAAGGGTGCGCACAACCGTACAGTTTCTTATACAATACTAACAACCTGAAATAAAATTTGTAACAATCTATATATCAAAATTTTCAGCGAATTTTTATCTATGTAATAGGATATTTTTAATTGTAAAAAGAACTGTCATGTAATTGTAAATAAACAAATTGCGTTATAGACGCCATCTTGTAAACCATTTAACGCATATTTGTTTACCATGCGGCAAATTGTAGCTAAAGCTCCATTCTACAAATATGTTTGGAGATAATTTGTTCTAATGTGAAAATTACTTATAGTTACTGTACTTGGTAATCTTCTTTTGCCGCCACCTCGAATCTGCAGCGGTTCTTAATATAGGTGCTGCGGATAAAAATGATATATTTTATGTAAAGAATACTTGTACCTAGTGGCATTTCATTATCATCAAGTATAATATTTTTCGACGAAAGCTCTAAACTATAAACAATGTCGAAAAAAATGTATTATTTGAACATTTCTACACGAAACTATATAAATATAAAAATTATTAGAAAACCACAAATATATTTAAAAAATTACAGAACATTGTTGTGTGATACCTATTATTAAGTTATTGAGCAATAACATTTTTACAATAATTTTTTCTACAATCAAAAATATCCTATTAGATAGATAAAAATTCTGTGCAAAATTTGATGTATAGATTGTCACTAATTTTATTTCAGATTGTTAGTTTTGTATAAGAAACTAATAATCTCAGGGGGTTGTACATAGCGTTAAGGGCCTTTTTAAACATTGTTCCCCAAATTAAATTATTGACTCTTGAAAATCGAAACTAAATATACAGAAGCTTGAAAGTGTCATCAGAATAACATAAAACTGAAGTGTTCTCTCTGAAATCTAACAGGGTACTAATCTATCCTTAAGGAGTCCTCGGATATCCTCTGGTAGAGGAAATGCATCATATTCCTGCATAGAGCAACAGTTATTGATGTTGGGATGAATAGGAGCGTAAGGCCGTACATTCCTGATCTCACCTGTAGTTCACGCGTACCTTAGCGACGCCAGAAGTCAGGACGCAAGCGCGACGCTTAGCGTCGCTTGCATGGTTTGGGTTAGGGAGTTAGTACACGGTCTGATACTGCAGTAGACGCGTTCACAGCCACAACAGACACCTATACACACGAAGGCATCTGTAAGTTTGATGTTTTCTGTGCATGGGGTTTTGGTTTTCTTATTATTATGGTGGTTTTATAATATACATTTACCACATAATATATCCAATCTAGTTTTAAATTTATTTTTACTATATTCTTCTACTGTTTTATGTTAATAACAATTACAGAAGTCCAAAATATTTACTAGTTAGATATTAGAAAAATTCTAAAGCGCGTTTATTGTGTTTCATTAATATTTTATACATTTAAAACTATTAAGGCCCGGTCTTTCCACCTTCAGATAAAGTCCCAGGTAACTATCTGACAGATAAGGTTATTTTTAACTTCATCTGCTGAGTAAATGTCATCCCTTCTTTCTATACAAATGTATCTATCAGATAGTTATCTAACGGATAATGAGACTGACGTATTGAATTCACTGACTGGTATTGACATTTATTCAGCAGATGAAGTTACAAATAACCTTATCTGTCAGATAGTTACTTGGAACTTTAACTGAAGGTGGAAAGAGCGGGCCTAAAAAATCTAAGTCGGTTAGATACTGAATTAAGCACTGTGCAGAGCTGTAATGGGCTCTCATGGTTTCGCGGGAAATTTGCATACATCTAATTCAGTGGTTCCCAACCGGGGATGCGGGAAAGCATTTTGAGGGGTGCAAGACGATTTATAGAAATTTATAAAATTTGTATAAAAAATCTAGTTTATTTAAATTTTAAATAGTAGATTTTTTTAACAATCGAATCTTCATTTTGACGTTTTGATCAATTTTAAAGAAATATTCATGCGATTTTTTTTTGCTCTTCACTTTTTATTTTGAACAATTTGACATATAAATATTACTCAACTGAAAAAAATCACATTTTTTATGGGGGAGCTTATTTTCATATTCAAAGGGGTGCTCACCACAATAAAGGTTGGGAACCATTGATCTAATTACTAGGGTTTCTGGACTCGACTCGACTGGACTCGGATTCGTCGAATATTTGGGTAATTTCTCGGACTCGGGACTCGACTCTAATACTAGACGAGTCCACGTTTTTAAAATTAAGTCAAAACCAGTAAATTCAAAAGGTGCTTTCTAGAAATGTTTTGATAGTACTCGTTAGTATTTTTCAAATATTTCTACCTTAAGATAAAAAGAAATTAAATTGTTATATCTAGTTTTAAAATTTAAGTTTTGAAAATAAATAAATTGATTAATAAATAAATTTCAATACATATTCTTTTAAATTTCTTGGAACGACAACAAATTTCTGACAATCTTGATTTAATAAATAATTCTAATTTTAACAAATTTTGTATTTTATTTTTTGTTACAAAAACTTCACCTCTGAGAATCATTATTGAGCTCCAAAATATTAAACGTCTTCGCTTATTAATTTCAGTTTAGATTTAGATTCGGACTCGAGTCGAACTCGACGAGTTTTCAAAATTTAGGACTCGGACTCGCCTAAAAACTCGAGTTTCTAGAAACCCTACTAATTACCTGTGAATAGACCTTATATATACAGTGAATTTCTTTTATTCTGCAACATTGCAATTATTATTATGCATGGTTTAAAAGAAACGCAACTTTAAATTACCGTCAGATTTCAATTACCATAATAACGATAATACCTATATTGTAGGATAATAGAAATTCACTGTATCTATATAAATATAACTGAAGGCTATAACTGTATCTTTATTTTATCATCTTATACTTCTCTTCTACACGTTTGAGATGATTTTAAGACGGTATCCACCAAAATATCTGTCTGTTTGTCCGAGTTTCATGGAGAAACAGCTAGAAATGTTTTCACGAAATTTGGTATCAATAAAAACAAGATTCAAACATAGGCTGTATAGAATCTTAAAATTTTCCTTCTAAAAGAATTCGGAGGGACGCTAATTAAACTTGTTTATGAATTTTTTCAATTGGATGAATATTTGGTTTCGGGGTACGCCTTAAAATTAAAATCTTGAAGAATCTTACTTATTATTTCTCTCTGTTTGCCCGACATTCATGGAGAAATAGAAATATTTTCACGAAATTTGGTGACAATAAAATCGGGATTTGAACATAGGCTATATGAAATTTTCGTTCTAAAAAGTTTCGGAGGACGCTAGTTAAACCTATTTTAAGAATTATTCAATTAGATTAATATTTGGGGAGTTATAGGGTACGCCCTAAAAATAAAATATTGAAAAAGCTCACTTATTATTTATTTAATAGCAAAAGGTGTATAAAAATATTGCCCAAAATAGAGTTTTTATTTTATTTTATACATTTTTGTAATTTGTTGAATATTTGCGGAGTTATGGAGAGATGCCCTAAAACTAAAATCTTGAAATATCTCACTTATTATGGATTTAATAGTAAAAACGTATATGACTAAAATTGTTTAAAAAATAGTACATTTTTTTTATGAATTTTTCATTTAGATGAATTTTTTGTGAGTTACGTGGGGATGCACTAAAAATTTAAATATTGAACTATCTCGCTTATTATTTATTTAAAAGCAAAATGAATGTAACAAATATTGTTTTATATAGAAAAACAAATTCTTTTGTTCTATAATTTTTTTAAAATGGTTTGTTCTTTGAGCATTAAAAGGGTACACCCTAAAACTAAAATCTTGAACTATCTCACTATTATTGATTTAATAGTAAAAACTTTTATGACTAAAATTATATGATACATTTTTTTTCTATGAATTTTTCATTTGGATGAATATTTGGTGAGTTACGGGGAGATTCCATAAAACTATAATCTTGAAATATCATTGTTTATTTATATGCAAAATGTATTTAACAAAAAATTGTTTAATATAAGAAAACATTTTTTTTTGTTCCATACATTTTTTTAAATGATTGAATTTTTGGGGAGTGACGGGGATCGCCCTAAAACTAAAATCTTGAAATATCTTACTTATTATGGATTTAATAGTAAAAACTTATATAACTAAAATTATTTAAAATAATAAAATATATTTTTCTTTGAATTTTTCATTTGAATGAATATTTGGGGAGTTACAGGGAGACGTACTAAAACTATAAAGTTATTTTATAATATCTCACTTATTTATTTAAAAGCAAAATGCATTTAACAAAAATTGTTTAATGTAGGAAATATTTATTTTTTTTTTTATAATTTTGTTATATGTTGTTTATAATTTTTTTCAATGGTTGAATATTTGGGGACTTACGGGGTGGACGTCCTAAAACTATAATCTAGAAATATCTTACTTGTTGATTTAACAGTAAAATCGTAGATGATTAAAATTTTTTAATATAATTTTTAAAAAACTACTCTATGGATTTTTTGATTTAGATGAATATTTGGGGAGTTGCGAGGAAATGTCTTAAAACTATAAACTTGAAATGTCACACTTATTTTTTTGAAAGCAAAATGTATAGGTATACGAAATTTGTTTAATATGGGAAAACTTTTTTTTTCTATAAATTATTTTAAATGATTGAATATTGAAGAGTTATGGGGGGAGGGACGCCATAAAATTAAAATCTTGATATATCTCACTTATTATTTTTGTAAGCAAGATTTGCATAAAAAAATTCTTTAAAATAGTAAAACACATTTTTTTCTATACATTGTAACCATTATAAGCATTTTTAGGGTTTTGTAGGTATGACCAAAAAACCCTTATACCGTCATTTTGTCGTCTGTCTGTCTGTCTGTCTGTCTGTTCGGTAAAAATTGTAGCCAAACGGCTAAACCTAGAGAGTTGAAATTTGGCATGCTTGTACAACTTTTTGACCCGCACATAGGAAAAATACTAAAACATCTAAAAAACAAATCCCCTAAAAATATAAACAAATATGTGCTCATCGAAAAAAAAAAATTTTTTTTTAAATTCTGTGTAGGGTATCATATGAAAGCCCTTGGTACGTGGATTAACGATCAAAATTTTATTTTTGCAAAATAAATTATTTTGATGCGATTTTTGCCAAAATTGTGCAAAAAAAAATTTGTCCCACACCCTGTAGCCCAGATGGCTTAAACTAAAAATGTGAAAAAATTCTAAGTAATGTATATTGGTGTGAACCGGAATAGTACAACAGGAATTTTTGATCAGATTATGTTTTCGGAAAATAATGCATTTTTTGTGTTTTTAACCAAAATACGTTAAATATTTAATTCGCTAGTAACCAAGTTGTTACGTCTGCGCTCATAGCTATGTGCGTTTAGTTATTGGTTTTCTAATTTGCTAAACAGTTAACTTGCAAACTAGAGTTCGAATCCTGTCAATTTTATTTTTTTTGTTTTTTTTGCAGTTTTCTTTTGATTAAATTATTTTGTAAAAATTTTAGTTAAATTTTGGTAAGTTGCATTTAATTTTTAAAAGCGTAAATTTAATAACCAGTGGGAAGTGTTGAAATTATAATTTAATTCTGTTTGATGTATATGAAATCAGAGGGCGGGGCTAATGATTTAAGCAACCAATAGGAGCCATAGGCGCAATTTTCAAAATCTTAATGAACCTTGCTATGTAAAAAAAATACTGCACATATTTAGAAACTTAAATAATGGTATTAGGCATTCGAATTAAAATTCATAAAAAAATATTTTGACATAAAATTTGTTTTGGTATCTCAAATAATCATCATTCAGTTATTAAATACCTGCAAAACCCTGAAATGTTTGAAAATTCACACTTCACATCAATTTGAAGGTTGAAGGTTTAGGGTGTAATGGGGTACGCCCTTAAACAAAAATCTTCAAATATCTCACTTATTGATTTAACAGTAAGAACGTAAATGACAAAATTTGTTTCAAATAATAAAAAAACATTTTTTTATATGAATTTTTACATTTGGATAAATATTTGGGGAATTGCGAGGGGACGCCCTAAAAGTAAAATCTTGAATAATCCAACTTATTTAACAGAAAAATGTGTATACTAAAAATTGTTTAAAATAGGAATACATTTTATATATATATATATATATATTTGCAATTTGCTGAATATTTGGGAAGATACGTGGAGACACCTTAAATTTAAAATCTTGAAATATCTACCTTATATTAATAGTATGTAAATATATTACTTAGCAGCAAAAAACACAAAGAAGAGTTGTTTAAAATAAAGAAACGAGGATTCTCTGGTCAAAGCAGTTTTAAGTAAGATTAAAATTTTTTAAATTAATAAAATAACATATTTGTAGTATAAATTTTCCATTTTGAGAAATATTTGGGGTGTGGGGGGGGGGGGAGCGCTGAAACTAAAATCTTGAAGAGTTTCGCATTATTTATTTAACAGCAAAATGTGTATAACAAACAAAAAAAACAAATGTTTAAAATTTAAAAACTTGTTTTTTTGTTTCATACATTTTTGCAATTGGTTGAATATTTAAGTATTTATGGGGGTACGCCTTGAATTTGAAATCTTGAAATATCTCTCTTATTATTAACTTAACAGCAAAAAACATATGAGAAAAATTGTTTAGAATACAGAAACGATTCTTTTCTGATAAATTCAGTTCTAAATAAAGTGAATATTTGGGGTGCTATGATGGACGTTACATTAAATTCAAACTACTCACTTATTGTTTACTTTACAGCAAAAATTTTAATTAAAAAACATAAGAAGTTCAGGCACGTGAGCTAGTTAAAAATAATATAATTAATTAATCAAAATAAAATCAATGACCAAAGCATGTTTTAATAAAACAACATTGTATGAGATAGCGTTATATGGGATTTTTCTGTAAAATATATTACTTTATGTCTTTTTTTTTTATTGCACAGTACTTGAAACTTAATCCTTTAATTTTTTTGTGAAAGAAATTACAAATTACAGCTAAAATATTTTTTAAATAATTTTTTATTCCTTTTTTGGTTGAATATTTATTTTTATCTCGATTTGGTGTTTAAAAGCACGGAAAACGTTAAAAGCTCTTGATAACTGAACACAAATCCATTGTACAATATTATTTTTAACAATGAAATATTTTTATTCAGAAATGAAAATGGCTTTTACATGCATTGGAAACAAGAATGACAGATTTTTTCATTTCGTTTATGTAAATAAGTGGTTCATTTATACTGAAACTATGAACAATCTATGGTCTTTACATATATGTTTGTTTGATATTAATCAATTGAATGGCATGAGTGAAAATTGTTTAATTATGTTTGTTTTTTTGGTCTAAGCGGAATTAGATTTTGAAATAAAGTAACTTTTTTGAAAATTTTATTCAACAGTCAATCATTAAAAAGTGAGCTGGTGATAACTTAAGAAAATAAAAATGCCGTTTAGTTCCGCTTAAACTTTTATGATAGGATATATTTGTTAATATTTTGCAAACATAATTTTTAACCAAACTTTTCAATTAATCAATATTAAACAAAAATATATGTGAATACCATAGATTATTCTGTTTTTTATTTTATTTTATTTTTTTTTTAATTACTGTTACCGTGTTACTGTATTAATTTTCGTTACTGTGTATGGTCTTTTTAATTCCAAACCATTTCTTGAGGTTAGCAAGCACTATAAACAAGTTGACTGCGTCCAAATCGGTTTTTTCAAGCCCATTATTTATTTATGATTATTATTATTTTCTTTATTTTTTATCTGCTATTTTGGAATATCCATTTTTTGCTACCTTGGCCGTAAATACAAAAAGTTCCCTAACGTTATTAGCCAGAATTTAGGAATTGCCGAAAAAAAAAAAAAAATCAAAAACACTAAAGCTACAATATTTCCCAAAAACGCAATCTGATCAAAAATTCCTTTCGCACGTTTCCGACTCAGATCAATGTACATTATTTATAATTTTTTCAGATTTTTAGTTTTACCTCTTTGAGCAAAAGGGTGCGAGACAAGAATTTTTTTAAAACGTTTTTCTAAAATAATGGTAAAAGAAGCGAATTTTAAAAAACTGCTGTTCGTTTCTAAATCTACTTCTCAAGAACTTTCTTTGATACCACACAATAAATTTAAAAAAACATATATATATTTTTACTACACAAAAATCAATATTTTTCAAAAAAGTGATCTAAACAAAAATCCCTTTTGAACCGGTTTCCTGCAATTGACGTTATAGCGATTTTTTCAGAATTTTAGATCAACCCCTCTAGGGGTTAGGGTGCAGAACAAAAGTTTTTTTACATATTGTTAGCGAAAATCCCATAAAAACGAATGTTTTTCCAAAAATAAAAATTTTCTCATTGATCCTCGCATTAAGAGTTTTCATTTGATATACCACACAATTTTTTAAAAAAGTATTTATTTTTTCAGCAAATACATTTATCTCAAATATCATTTATTTATATTTATCTCGGAATGTGTTTTTTGAATTCTCAGTATTTTTCCTATATGTGAGTTAAAGAGTTGTATACCAGGTCTACAAGTATGAAATGCGGATTTTTTTCAAACTTGTCGCGCAAACAGAGTGTATAGTTCAAAATTTCAACACATATGGCGTTTTGTTAAGTTATCATTAAGTGTCAAATGCGTATAGGTTATAATTTGAAAAGTGATCATAAAGTTTTGTTTTACTGTGTTAAAAATGTCAAATTTTGTGCCAAATAAAGAGCATTCGCGGACAGTACTACTGTTCTGTTTTCATTTGAAATAAACTGCTGCTGAATCATACCGACTGCTTCGAAAAGCTTATGGTGAATATGCTCCATCGCAAGATACGTGTGAACGATGGTTTCGGCGTTTCAAAAGTGGTGACTTTGATCTTACAGACATAGAACATGGAAAACCTCCAAAAAAATATGAAGATACAAAATTGGAAACATTGCTACAGGAAGACGATAGTCAATCACAAAAACAAGTAGCAGAGCAGTTAGGCGTTAGTCAACAAGCTATTTCCAATCGCCTACGAGAGATGGGTAAGATCCAGAAAGTCGGCAGATGGGTTCCACATGCATTGAATGACAGGCAGATGAAAAAGCACAAAAACACTTGTGAAATTTTGCTTGCACGATACAAAAGAAAGTCTTTTTTGCATCGTATCATTACTGGCGATGAAAAATGGATTTATTTTGAAAATTCCAAACGCAAAAAATCATGGGTGAACCCAGGATCACCATCCACATCAACTGCAAGACAGAATCGCTTTGGCAAAAAGACAATGCTCTGTACTTGGTGGGACCAAAAACGTGTGGTCCATTATGAATTGTTAATACCTGGTGAAACAGTTAATACTCAACGCTACCAACAACAACTGATCGAATTGAACCATTCACTGCTCATAAAACGACCAGAATACGAAAGAAGACAGCACAAGGTAATCTTTCTTCACGATAACGTTCCATCACATAAGGCAAAAGCAGTTTGCAACGCATTGGAGGCACTCAAGTGGGAAGTGCTACCCCATGCCGCTTACTCACCAGACTTGGCCCCTTCAGATTACCACTTGTTCGCATCGATGGATCACGCACTTGCCGAGCAGCACTTTTGTTCATATGAAAATGTGAAAGAATGGCTAGATGAATGGTTTGCGGGGAAAGGGGAAGAGTTCTATTGGCGAGGTATTCACAAATTGCCTGAAAGATGGGAAAAATGTATAACTTCTAATGGAGCATACTTTGAATAAATAAACTTTTACTGTTCTATTGAGTATAATGTGTTTTATTTTTAAAAAAAAATCCCCATTTCATACTTGTAGACCTGGTAAGCATGTCAAATTTCAACTTTCTATGTTAAGCCGCTTGGCTACAATTTCTACCGTACATACAGACACATGAGTGATGATATAAGGTTATTTTATTCACACCTACAAAACCCTAAAAAGCTACTACACCAAATATCGGTAACGTGGCAATCAGCGTGATAAAATTGTTAATATCAATGACAATTTTTAATATTATTTGAATTTTCTTATCTTAAATATAACTGAAGCTATGTACTTTTCTCATAAATAATAAAACACAAATATAAATTAAAATTCCAAATCTAAAATCAAGATAACGTAATTAGTCATAAAGTAATTAAGGTAGGTGTTTTATGTCGTGGGGTGTGAACTAGGGTGTGCTTTTGCGACATATTTTACGTATAAAAACTTGACATCATTTTGTCTGCATTTAATCGTAAGTTTATTCATTGATTATGTTATTTTTAACATAGTTCGATCTAAAATTACGCTACAATGGTCAATAACTCCATAATTATTTACTATGAAATATGCAGAAAATTTCCTTTGTAAATATTTATTTCTGTCGAAGCGATGCTAAATAATGTTTAATAAGATAAAATATGTTTATAAGTAGAAGAATTTTTACCGACCGCCAACATATCGTCGGCTGAAAATAATAAGGTTGTATGTCGAAGTGTATTACATTTGAGAAAACAAGCTTCAAAAATTTTGACATGGAAAAAACCAAAATAAGGTTACAATACCAGGACGAAATTTTTTTAATAACTATATATTGATATGTTATTGTCATTAACGCACTATTTTGAAAAAAAAAAATTGAATAATACCATTTTAACAATTTGAAAAATGAACATACAACTTTGTGATTAAGAAAAACACGAAACTTAGTACCTTAACGTTACATACAGCTTTGTAGTTCAAAGTAATATCGGGGGGAAATTCAGTTTATAGGTAAAGCTTCAGTTTTTAGGTTTCTGAAAATTGTTAAAAAGGTACCAGAAAACGTGAAAGAAATGTTAGTCACGTATTAAATTTTAATTTGATTAAATAACACAAATTAAACAATATGCTTGCAAAATAATAACAAATTAAACATTAATCTTACAAAAAATTAAGATAAATTAAGATAATTTGAACTGAAACTGAAACATTCGAAATTAAAAAATTTGAACGAAATAAATTGTATTTTTATTATTTTCTTGAGATTTACTTTCTTGGCAATATTGTTTCATAATAAAATTTATCCATAGTAGGCATCCTATCCAGCATAGATTTTAAAGCGATTACCTTTCTGGTAACTGATTTTTATTTGTAGAAACCTTGTCTCTAAGAAATGTCTCTAAATATATTTAACAAGTCTTCAAGACCTTGTTTTATTCTTTTTAATATTTTTTGTAACCCAGGTGCCTGAAAAAGATGTTTTATATTTAACATAAAAGATGTTCTATGTCAAACATACAACCATAAATTATGAATTAAAAAAAAAACAATTAAAATACAAGGGTGTATGTTTTAACATACAACTATGTTTTGTAAGTTTTTTATTTTTTAAGACATACAACTATGGTTTTCTGCTTTTTTCTCCGACACCGGTAATGCTATCTTATGGAAATTATTGGAACAAGTAGGTTACGTGACATACAGCGTATTGAAAAGTGCATTTGACAAAAAATGTCACATACAACCTTATTATTTTCAGCCGACGATATATAAGAAAGGTATTGTGATCATACCAATTTTGACATTTCGAGATTTCGATGGATCTCCACGAATTGAGGTTCCTATATAACGTTTTGACTATTTTTAGCATGATGTCTGTCTGTCTATCTGTCTGTCTGTCTGTCTGTCTGTCTGTCTGTCGGTCTGTTTGTCGGTCTGTCTGTCGATCCGTGTACACGTGCAGAGCAAATTCGGCTAACAGGATTTTTATGAAACTTCATATTTACTTTTTTTTTACTTTTTTACTTCATTTTTACTTTTGACATCAATGGCATTAGTTGATCAACTTCTGGTAAAAATTGATTAACTAGAAAAGGGGATTCTACTCGTGTCGGTTTTAAAATTTTTGCGAATATTTCACAACAGAGAAATATTTCGAAAAAAATTATTTGACAAAAGTTGCTATAAAAGCAATAACTAACAACATTTATTGAGACATTTTTTGATAAAGCAGCATATAAAAAATAATCAGTATCATCTACATTTTGCAGTGTGCTTCGAGTTCTTTGCAAGGTTACTTAATAAGTTACTGGCATACGTGTAGATGACAAAACGACTTGTGCAAGTACTGGCACAAGTACTTGTGCCAGTACTTGCACAAGTTACTGGCATCATGTAACTGGGCCATAATAACTTTGTTCAATTTTATCCATATTATGTATGACATATTTATTAACATTCACATAACATTCCGTGTGTATTACAAAACTAACTTATTCTACGCATTCCGTCTCTCATAATATTATTTTATCCGCTTATTAAGTTCTACAACTGCTCCCGTTTTCCGTCATTATTATTCTAAACTCGGGCTAATTTTATTATAAATCCTACGATATGATCTGTTCCAAGAGAGAATAGAAATTTTCATCTCCCAAGCCTGTTGTTTAGTCTGCCTACGTTGAGCAAAATTACAAATTTTAACTGTACTCTCTGGAATGGAATAACAAAAATTAGTAAATAAAAATAAAGGAGAGAAAATTTAAAATAACATGTAAAAACAGAATATTGTGCTATAAATGTAGTTAAAGAAATTCTCATTACCAATTGGATTCTATTGGAGGTTGTTTAAAGCAGTGCTTTTCAATCCAAAACTTAACTCGGAACGGCAAAATAGGAGGGACATTCAATAATTAAAGTGACAAATTGATGTAGAAAAAAAACTGTATTTTTACAATCGGAGATTTTTACTACTTTTCAACATAATCCCCACAAATATTAATATACTTGTCACAACGATGAACTAGTTTTTTTATACCTGATGCAAAGAAATCTTGGTCTTTGAGCCAGTTTCCCACAAATTTTTTGACTTCCTCGTTCTCGTTGAACTTTTTTCCACGTAATGCTTCCTTGAGTGGACCAAACAAATGAAAAATAATCTTTGAGATCCGCGAAGTTTTTCACTCATTGCTGGCTTTAATTTGTTCATCAGCATGTCTGAGTAGTAGGCACTGTTTATTGTACGCTGATCTTCCAAATAATCACAAAAGACGACACCTCGGGCATCCCAAAAGACGGTCAACATGACTTTTCCCGCTGATGCTTGCGTTCTGAATTTCTTTCGGACAAGTGAGCTGGTGTGCTTCCATTCCATGCTGTCTTTTGAATTATGGTTCAAAATGGTGAACCCAAGTTTCATCACAAGTTAAAATCTTGTTTAGAAAAGGGTCACCTTCCTTTTCATAGCGTTCTTTCAAGTCTGTACACAATTTGAGTCTTGTTTCCTTGTGTTGTTGCGTTAATTGTTTCGGGACCCACCTTGCACTTGTTTTGCTGTACTTGAACTTGTCAATGATAACGTGAGGAACTGTGCCAACACTTACTGCAACGTTTTTTGCTATTTGTTCAATAGCAATACGTCGGTCTTCGCGAATAATTTCGTCAATGCGGGTTTCAAGCGAAGGAGTTGACAGTTCTACTAGCCGGCCAGGACGTTGCTCGTCAGTCACTGAGGTTCGACCATTTTTCTACCCACTTATAAAAAATTTCGCGATTCATACAACTTTCTCCATATTGTAAAATCATTCGAGAAAAGATTTTAGCCGGTTTTTCACCTTCAGAAATCAAAAATCGGATCACTGAATGTTGTTCAACTAATGTGGAAACTTCAAGCGGACACGCCATCGTTAAATGCAATTTTGAGGTTATAAACAAAACAATTAGGTGGTCTCATCTCATCCCAGTGATACCAACCTAGAGTCATGAAAGTACCAAACTCCTCCTGCAAAGCGTTTTTTTTGTACATCAATTTGTTTCTTTAATTATTTAATGTCCCTCGTAATTCATTTTTTACTCAGACCGGTATAAATATTTGAAAACTAATTTTTATTTTATTTATTTATTGTCTCACACAATTTAAACTTACAATTCCCCATGTCAGCGAAAAATCATACATAATCGTGGTCAAACGAATTATTATTATTATTATTATTATTTCAATTTAAGTGGCTATCTATATTAACAGGGGCTATTTTGATACCTTTTTGGTACCTTAAATACAAACAACTAAATGAACTGTTCAAACGCAGGCAAAAGTGTATTGATCTTCATGGAGAATATTTTGAAAAACAATAAATTCAATTTTGTTGATAAATAATTGTTTTTGATCTCAAATCCCGAAATATAAAAAGCAACCCTCGTACCTAATGATCCACAACTTTATATTATTACATATTCCCAACCAAAAAATTGTGTTTTTAAACTTGAATTAAAACATTTTTCTTTCCCGAGGGCGGAAGATATTTAGTAATTTTTTATCCCGGAAGTAAAATTATTCTTTTTGGTGAATCCGTCCGTGTTCGTTGGCTTTAATTAAAAACTGGTATGCAAATTATGCTGTCATGTACGATAAAAATGCAGTTTTAAGAATTAGTGAATTAAAATCGGAATGTATAATTTAGTGGAAGTAAAAATTATACTTCTCCCTCTCTCTTCTTGAACATGGTTGACTTTTGTGAGACTAACACAAGTCTTTCGTCGTGTTGTTAACTGTCAGATATTTCCAGGTATTTTGTATACCATTACTTGCTAGATATTTTGTCAGCTGATGGAGATATCAGCTGAAATTACTTCTCACTATTTAAAATCTATTAGTGCGTGTAAAAATCAAAGTTTTAAAAAAAAATTTTTTTTTTTATTTTTGCGAACAACATCAAATTTTTTGCGTCTGAGGTTTTTTTTTTATTGTAATTTGTTCTTTTAATACGCAGATAAGAAAACAATAAATAGTTTTTTAAAATTAATTTATTTTAACACGATTTTAGCCAAAAATGTGCTTAAAAATTTGTCCCGTATATCCCAGGAAGGTTAAACTAAATATTTAAAAAAATTCTGAGTAATGCACATTTATATGAACCGAAATAGTGCAAAAAGAATTTTAGTGCAGAGTATAATTTTGGAATATATCACATTTCTTGTTTTTTGACAAATTTGATTATTTTTTTAATTCAATGCTAAATTATAACTAATAATGTTATTTTTGTATTAGTAGCTAAAGAGCCACAAATTCAAAATATACACAAAATAACACAAAAATAACAAAAAAGAAGACTTTCCCTTCCTTAAGTGTAAGTCTTCTTTTAAAATATAATTTAAAAAAACTAACATCTGAGAATCCAGGCTTTTACGCGGGAAGAATACGTTTTGTAATGCAAGCTGCGTAGCGTTCATGTGTGAACGTATACAGCTGGTATTAGGTCGTCATGGATGAAATTTGTAGAAAAAAAGGCAAAGTTGGTTAATTTGGTAACCTTAGTTAGTGGTAATCTTGGTAGTTGGTAAACTTACAAATATAAGGAATTATTTTATTCGTCAAAGTATGCACCTATATTGTCTATACACTTTTGCAATTTAAGCGGCAGATTGTTCAGGCCGGTGGTATAAAACCCTGGCGGACGAGAGTCAATGAATTTCTGGAAGGCCAGTTTTACAGCATTGTCGGAATTAAACTGTTTTCCTATTAAAAAGTTGTCGAAATTGTGGAAGAAGTTGTAGTCAGTGGGGGCTGGGTCTGGTGAGTATGGAGGATGATGAAGAAGTTCCAGCTCCTATAGTTTTGCCACAGTCATTTGTGTAGTGTGTGGTCTAGCGTTATCATGCAATAAGATAGGAGTCAATATGTTCACCAATCTAGGCTGTTTTTCTATAAGTTTTTGCATCATTTCGTCCAGTTGGTTGCACTATATTTCTGCTGAGTACGATGAGCCAGTTTTTTTTTTTTTTTGTTTGGTTATTAAGTTACCTGTACGAAATATGGCGAACCAATTTGATAATCAGATCAATTCTGTAACTCAGTTACTATGAAAATAGTAACTAAATGTGTCTCTATGAGCAAGGTCAGTTACTGTCATGAATGAAAGACATTATACTTTTTATAATATTTTATCTTGTAGTAACACAGTAAATTTTTACAGAATTGATCTGATTGTCTGCTGCGTAGTAACACTAGAGCCAAATATACTATTAATGTTTCGCGCGGTCTGTGATGCCGTAGTTCTACGTAAGAACTCATACTTCATAATAGTGCGAATTTCCGACCGTAATTTTTTTTTAAAGTTTTTGATATTTTTTAGAGCATGATTTCTTTAATAAGGCGAGATGTGTAACTTTCCAACAAAAAAAAAAAAAAAAAAAAACAGAACGGTAAAAGCCAATTTAAACTAATAATCTGTTAAAGTTGGCAATATTATTAACTACAAATTTCATCCTTGACGGCCTGATATATTTTAACGTATTGTATGAATTATTTTAGTAATTTTTAAGATATCAGAGAGAAATCACTCATTTATATTAGTGGAACACTTATAAATCAAATTAGTAACACATTACTAGTAAAAAATTTGTTTCTGAAAAAAAAAATAATAATAAGGCTTTTATAAATATTTTTCTTATTAATTTAATGATGACTTAGATACAAAACAAAACGCAGAAAAAAATCGATGGAATTTTTTTAATTTAAATTTTTTTGTGACGATATTTTTGCAAATTACTTAAATTTAATTAAAAATAAATGGAAGCTAAATAAGTATTAGTACAGGTATCCCCCGACTTACAACTTCCCGACTTACGAACTCCCGTACTTACGACCAAAATTTAAAATTTTTTTTTTTTTTTTATAAACACCATAAAACGTAAAAAACAAGCAAATATTGGTCAAATTCAGTTGCAATGCTACAGGTAAAATTATTTTTATGACTAACTATGTACCTCAATTACACCCCTTTATAAGCATCCTTTCTAAGTATAAACGCCACTGGACTCGGAATATCCAAGTTTGTATAAAATAAAAATGATTCCTATAAGCAATGTACATTTTATTTAAATTCTATATTTCTATGATTTCTAACGTTTCTTGCACATTATTTTCTTCAAGTCTTCAAATAAAAATTGTATTTTTTCTCCAGGTAAGACCAATTTTGTTTATTTTTATCGCCTTTTTTCAAGTATTTGCAGTCAATAACTCGGGATTTAACATATATTGAATTTAAAACCATGATTAGGGGAGGGGTAAGATATGTATACATATTTTGAAATTTTGTAAATTCCCCGACTTACGACCAAATTCGACTTACGACCAACCCTTCGGAACGGAACTTGGTCGTAAGTCGGGGGATACCTGTACACAAATTATCGGTTAATTTTGATGTTCAGTTTGCTTCTTACATTTATTTACTACCTACTAAACCCCGAAATGTGTGAAACTTCACATTTCACGTCAATGTTTTAATGGCATTCATCATCATCTAACCAATTGCTTAACATGCATCCTCCCAATTTCTTTCCCAATCTTGTCTGTTATAGGACAACTATGGCCAATTTCCGGCAAATCTCCATTAGGGATGGGAATTTATTTTTGAATATCGATATATGCGCGATTCGATATATCGTAAGTGTGATATCGATATTCGATATATAACGAAGTAAAGATATCGATATTTTCGATATATCGAAATAACTAACACGTAACATGCAAAATATATAAATTACAGTTTTTTTTTGGTTGGCTTGGCGGGAAAAGAAGTCGCCACTTGACAGACAATCACTTTACAGTTGGTACTCACCCAGCTACCAACCAACTACTTTACCAATAACTTTCAATAACCACAACTACCAATAACTTTCTAATATTTTTCTAGTTAATTGCTCTCATAATTAAATATATATATATGCTGTTCACTTTTGTAGGGTCAAAGCAGATCTTTTTGGTCACTTTTATAGTGTAGTGTATTACGGACTTTAAATTAAAAATATTCCTAAATTCGACTTTAGATTTATTGGTTATGATCATTATTAAGAAAGTGACATTTTTTATAATTTTTTAATACCAACATGACATACAATTTCAAAGGTGGAAATTATTGGAATCAAAATTTCGTCTTACAGGCTATTCCAAACGATTAGGCGGAACTAAATGGAAATTTCGTTATTTTAGGTTGTCAGGAAAAGGGACCTTGCTTGTGAAACTTTAAAATTCCAACAGTGAAACCATGGAAACGAATGACATATGTCAAATATTTTAATTGATTTTTCATATTCTGAAGACAACAAAATAAATAAATGGTAAATTTTTATTAAGAATGACAAAAAATGCAATGAAAAGGACATTTTATAATGAGAATCAATTTAATCTAAAATTTGCAATGTGAGTATGATTTACAAAGCTTAAATAAAATGACCAAAAGTCCGAATTAATAGATAAAAATTACTTGATTTCAAAATCTAGTTCTGCCTAAACGTTTGGAACACAAATTATAAAACAAGGAAGATAGCGGACTCCCACGTTACGGCTTTGGACAGCGATAGTTGCGACATTCGTGGTTGTAATATGAACTAGGATTAGATAGTATGCAACCTGCAATGCACACAAATATATTTTTTTATTTAAATTGCTATGAATCGCGCGATCATTAATTTTCTACCAACATTGAAAAATAAAATGTAATTTTGGTAGAAAATTAAAGATTGCCTTGAACTGAAAATTATGATTAATTTATTTACAGCTCTCCTAATTAATTTCCTAAAATTAAAATTAATTACAATTGTTAAAAGTTAATACTTCAGTAAGCATTAAGTTTTATTATTTTATTTGCAAGCAAGCATATGAAATAAATAAACAAGTATTTATTTTTTACTTTTATATTTACTTTTATTGTACATATTAAATTTAGTCTGTGCCATTTTTTTATTACACTATTTATATTTCTTTTGCATTTACCATTTAAAATATTATTAATTACACTACACCATTTGAAAATAAAAGATGTGATGCTAATATTTAAAATTTCTTATAAAATTCATCACTGTCACAATCACAATTTACTGTCACCTCTCGTTACAACGTCAAAAACAATTGCCGCAAATTGCCGATAATGAAGTGTTCTCAAAATATTGGTTAAACAAAACGCTTTTAGCGCTGTCGGTGGATGGAATATAACTTAAAACCGTTTCAAGGCCGTGTATATGAGTTTCATACCCCTGGTTTAATAGGTTATAGTTTGTTTTTACAAAAGTGAACAGCATATATTTAAATGTAAAAAAGATACAAGAATACCGATATTTTGTGCGAATATCGATATTTTGCGCGATATATCGCATTTCAAATATCGATATAAAAATATCGATATATTTTTCTAAAGTATCGATATTTTCGAAATATCGATATATCGTTCCCATCCCTAATCTCCATATATCACCAATCTATCTGGTAGCTAATCCTAGCCAGTTGTATCAGTGAAGCCAAAAATCCTAGATTAATAATGTCCGTTAGTAAGATAAATTGTAAAATTTTAAAACGGTTCTTAAGTAAATTTACTGTAGTGTACTAATCTTAATAAGCGTTCATTATTTTAATTAATGTTCCTTATTTACTTTTTCCTTGATTTTATGCTAAGATTTGCAAAACGTGGCGAAGCAGTATGAATTAAATTTTTACTTTTCAGTGTTCCTTTACAAGCTTATTGAATTATTCATGTGAAAACTGAAATGAACCTTAAAGGAAAATTTATTTTAATAAGATGCACAAGACAAGAATGATTTTTATTCTAAACGAAAACAAAAAAACTTTTTTCATATCTTTTATAATAGATTTTGAATGTTGCAAAACATATAAATATTTCAAAGCGATGAAACCCAACTTCAAACTTAAATTACATAATTCATTATAAGGATCTCTGAAACTCCCAAGAATTTGTAGGTAACACTTTGAGAACTGCTGCCTTAATCTCCATATCAGTAAATATATTCCACGCAAATTATGTTCCAAGATCCAACGTTCCACATCTTTAGGATTTTGTCACGTGGGTGGCTTAATTGAAAGACAACTCCTGGTTTGAACAATACAAATTTATTAATTATAAATCCAAATTACAAAGTATGGTATGAATTTGCCTATGGAGTTGGGGAAGTCTTCGGTCCACCCCGTGTTGGCCAGGATCAGCTTGGATATCTCCGAGGCGGGGGCGACCCATCAGGGAGTCGGGGAGCCTAGAGAAATCTTCTCCCACTCACATGGTGACTGCTACTTGGCTCACCAGCGGTACAAGTATCTGGTGTCGGTGTCTTAGTCGTCACCGTGTGGACTAGTACGTGTAGAGGAGTTGGCTACGTTCCTCTGCCTCAATACTCTGCGACATCCATCTATTTGTACTGAAGGTTAACCCAGTTTCAATATTCATTCGTCATGACAAATATTTCCTCATTACGAAAATGCGGCGTATGCATTTCGTAATCAGGCCACATACGTCAGACGCTGACAAATACTTTTTTATTCAGACTGAGCGTCACAATGTCTAGTTGTCGTAATCCTGACCTAGGATTACCTATGTGACAGTCAGATCAATTCTGTAAAAAATTACTGTGTAGGAACGTTACTACGAGATAAAATATTATAAAAAGTACAATGACTTTCATTCATGGTAGTAACTGACCTTGCTCATAGTGACGAATTCAGTTCCTATTTTCATAGTAACTGAGTTACAGAATTGGTCTGATTATGACCAAAAAAACCTTATACCGTTATTTTTTCGTTTGTCTGTCTGTCTGTTCGGTAAAAACTGTAGCCAAACGGCTAAACCTAGAGAGTTGAAATTTGGCATGCTTATACAACTTTTTGACCCGCACATAGGAAAAATATTAAAATATCTAAAAATCATATCCCTCTAAAAATATAAACAAATCATCTAAAAAAAATATATTTTCTTTTTAATTCTGAGTAGGATATCAAATGAAAGTCCTTAGTACGTAGATTAACGACCAAAATTTTATTTTTGCAAAATAAAATATTTTAATGCGACTTTAAAAACTGACGAAAAAAAATGTCCCACACCCTGTAGCCCAGAAAGTTTAAGGTGGCGCACAACCCCATAGTTCTCAATAGTTTCTTATACAAAACTAATAATCGGAAATAAAATTAATAACAATCTATATATCAAAATTTGCAGCGAATTTTTATCTATCTAATAAGATATTTTTAATTGTAGAAAAAACTGTCATGTAATGGTAAATAAGCAAATTGCATTATAGACGCCATCTTGTAAGCCAATCGACGCATATTTGCGTACTATGCGGCAAATTGTAGCTAAGGCTTCATTCTACAAATATGTTTGTACCTATTTTGCTCTATTGTGAAAACTACTTATTGTTTTTGTACTTGGTAGTCTATTTTTACCGCCATCTTGCATCTGCCGCGGTTGTCAAAATAGGTGTTACGATTAAAAATGATTTAATTTTCGTGAAGAATACGTGTACCAAGTGGCATTCCATTATCATTAAGTATAATATTTTTCGACGAAGGTTCTAAACTATAAGTAATCAAGTCGAAAAATATGTTGACGTATTATTTGAACATTTCTACACAAAACTATATAAATATAAAAGTTATTCGAATCCCACAAATAGATTTAAAAAATTAAAAAACAATATCGCTGATGTCTATTTTTTAATTACTGAGCGATTACATTTTTACAATAAATGTTTCTACAATTAAAAATATCCTATTAGGTAGATAAAAATTCGGTGCATAATTTGATGTATAGATTGATACTAATTTTATTACAGATTGTTAGTTTTATATAAGAAAATGGTAACCTCTGGGGGTTATACGCAGCCTTAAACTAAAAATCTGAAAAAATTCTAAGTAAATTGGTGTGAACCGAAATAGTGCAACAGGAATTTTTGATCAGATTATTTTTTCGAAAAATAACGCATTTTTTGTGCTTTTTGGTTGACGATATACAAAAGTTATAGTTATGTAACACACTATACTAGAAGGCGTATCCTGGTCTAATGGTTAGCTTGCTCGCTTGCTACCCAGCAAACTAGGGTTCGCTCCCGGGCAAAGGAAACAATTTTATTTATTTTTTTCCATTTTTATTTTGTTTAAATTATTTTGTCAAAATTCTAGTTATATTTTGGCAAATGTTGCATTAAATTTTTTAGTGCGTAAATTTAATAACTAGTTGAAATTGTTGGAATTATATTTTCATTCTATGTGTCGACATATTTTTGGCAAAAATACCAAAATATCGATTGTTAAAAAATAAAAATTTCCTTGTTTTCCTTTACTCCAATCAAAATTAAAAAATAAAACCTTTTTTTTTTCGTTGGATTGAATTTTTGAACACTCAATAGTTTTCTTATATGTTGGTCAATAGACAGACAGACACATACACAGACATACAAGAGTTTTTTGCTTATATTTTTTCAAACCCTAAGAATACAGTGAACCCACTTTTGTTATGTAACTCATTTATTTGATCTTCATTTTTTGCAATTTAATATTCTTATTTGCAGGCTAAATTACTTAATCTTTTTTTAATTTAACCTATTTCGTATTTCTTATAATAAATAAATTAACAATGTTTAAACAATTCCCGCTACCACCCTGTTCAACTACAAGGTGTCTCAAAAGAAATTTTATATTTATTTAGCTTACTGCGTGAACGCAACGTATCCGAGGGGCGCGGGGGTTATGTCAATCGGTAGCCTAGCTCTTGGGAATGCAGTCACTATGGAGCGTTTCTCGGGAGCAGACCGCGCGTTATGCGTGCGAGAGTTTTACAAAAACGGTGATTCGGAGACTGTAGCGCGTAGAAAATTCTGCAGTATTCGAGGTTTTCGCCACTTAAATGATGCGCCAAGCATTCCTCTCATTCGACATTGGGTTAAAAAGTTTGAAGAGACTGGTACAACGCTGGATAAATCAAAATCCGGGCGACCTAGGTCATCAAGAACGGTAGAAAACGTGGAGAATGTTAATCAGTCTGTTCGTGACGACCCGAACCTTTCAATTCGGAAGCGCGCAAGTGCTTTAAATGTGCATAGATCATCATTACATCGCATTATGCACAAAGACCTAAAGCTGCACCCCTACAAAATTCAATTGGTGCAAGAATTAAAGCCCCAAGATGCCAGTCAGAGGCTTAATTTCGTAAATCAGGTGATTGAGCGATTTCTCCCGGAGAGGTGACATAAATTGGCCTCCACGAAGTCCAGATTTAACCCCTATGGACTTTTTCCTATGGGGTTATCTTAAATCTAAAGTTTACGCCAATAAACCGACTTCACTGGCGCATTTGAAAGAAAATATCCGTCACGAAATGGCAGCCATCCCTGAGTCCACCTGCCGAGACGTCATAAGTAATTTTACTGTTCGATTAAATGAGTGCCGAGAACGCGAGGGTCTACATTTAGACGATATTATTTTTAAGAAATAAATCCCCAAAAAGTGTATTTTAATAATTAATAAACATTTTTTCTATATACGGCTTACTTTTTTTTTAATCGATCCACTAAATATAAAATTTCTTTTGAGACACCTTGTATAAACGTACGACGTACGGAAATCCCGAATAGATTTTTAATATATTCTACGATTTGACCATCTGTTATATTGTATTTCATGTTAGCAAAAAATAAACAAAATCTCGAAAGCTACTTCAATATAATATAACATATGTCAGTTGTTCGCTATTTTGTTGGAGAGCGAGTTCTAAACGAATTCTTGTTATTACAAACGATGAAAACCGTTTATATATAAACTGCTCTTCAACGTCCTTTCATATTCAAATAATGAAACTTATTTTAGAAAACATGCAATTATATTTATTTAAAAAATAAAATATTCATACGAAAAATTTGTTTAACTGAGTTTCATTTGCATGCTCTTTTGGTTTGTTCATGAACTAGTGTAGTGATGGCGAACGTATGACCCGCGTGTCACACAGTGACCCGTATGTCCATTTAAAATGACCGTACAAATGAAGATATTTGTAGTTCTGAACATTCTTTACAAAAAATCTAAGAAAACTAAGATTGGGTCTAAGCGAGCGCATTCAGGAAACAGGGTACAAAAATCGACAGATATGATAATAATAGCGAGAAGGAATTCAACTATAACCTATTATATACTTGTATGATACACTTCAAACACAAGGCCGCTAGCTCAGGCAGTGTTAACGAGATTATCAGGGGTTCCAAACAAATACTTATACCCTAAAGCGGCAGATTTTTTTTACTCATTATATATTTGACCCGCGATTTCAATATTCAAGATTTCAAAAACAATATTGACTCGTCTAAGAAAAACGGTTCGGCCTCCCTGCAATATAGTTATTCTTTAACTTTAACAGGGTAATTATGTTTCAAATTTTATCAGATGGTTTGTGTTAGAGGGTAGAGTATATTTTGAACTGGAAGTTTTACTAATTCTTTGCATATTTGGTTTAGAATAACCCTATAGGTATTCAACCTTTTGGAAGTCGTGGACCAAATTGAAAATTTGGTACACGTCGCGAGCTATACAATAGAACAGTGTTCCATGCGAACAGTATGCTATGAGACAAATCTAATTGTGCCACGGTGCAATAGGTCCAAGAGAAAAAAACAATATATCTAAAACAGACACTTATTTAATTAAAAAATATTATGTATATAAAAGTCATGTGATCATCTTTGCGTATCGTTCGAAGTATGGAGCGGGGTTGCTGAAGTGCGGTGGCCATACATGCTGAGTGGAAAAGGAACGACATGCTCGACGCCTATTCTCCGAGAAGTCACAAGGCAGTCCAGTTCTAAGACGTATTTCCATCTAATATTTGCTTAACGGTCCGCATATAGCTGGTGACCTGGCAATACCTCTTATCTACATTTTTTCCCGGAGTCTGAGAAGATTTGCCACAGCTGGATCATTTCGCCATATTTTGCCTTCAAATTTTTTTTGTATCTTCTTCAAAACATACTTTATATATGTACTTAGTTTGAAAATGAATAAATTTAACCATAGATTTGAAAAAAAAATCACAAAAATATACTTAAAATGTGGTTATCAGACCCTATCCCCCCCCCCCCCTTAAACAAGAAAAATATTTAAGGTCTAAACTTCGTACAAAGCATTACCTTTTATTTTAAACTACGCAAAAACGGCTGACATAAAGCAGTTTTTTACCTCTCCTTTAAATTTCTATTTATGCAGATAGGAGGTATTGCCAGGTCACCTGCGATATTAAAACGAAGCCTTATGTGCTTAACTTGTAGAAGATTCTTCACTTCTAGAAAACTTTGTATTACGTAATAAATATTTTAATAGTTGTAAATGCGTCTTGTGGAATTTCACTGCAGAATTTGTAACAGTATTTATAACAAAACTAGGTATATACCGTGAAGTTGTGTACGACAAGTAGTAAAGCTTTGTGTCCTCCCCCAAACTGAATTAATAGCGCCCTTTTTACTTCACATTTTGCGCCCCTCCTCACAGGACCTGCGGAACAACCACATTTTAAAAAAATATGTTGCACTTTCTTTGACAAATAGTTCACACATGTCATGTTGCATTGTAGAAACATTATACATTCACCTCATTTTTCGCACGTCAAATTTTGAAAAATATATGATCGACTTTTTCAATTTATTGCACATTTTAACGGTCGGTCAATATTAACAATTTTTTATATTGACAGCTTGTTATTTCTGTTTAAAAATCCGATAGAACATTCTGAAATATCCTAAAAGGCAAGAGAATTTTGTTGAATTTCTTCCTAAAAAAAAATAGAAGTTTTATTTTATGTTTCAATTTATATTATAAGGTTCCTTTCGCTCCTATGTGAAGCATAGGGTCTCAATAAACTTCCGCCATTGGGATCTTGAGCTAGATGTTTTAGCTCCCTCCATGTTTTGCCGCTTTCGCTGGCTTCTTTCATGGTTAGTCTCGCCATGTGTCCGTTGGTCTGCCACATCTATGGCTCCCTTGAGGGTTCCAATCAAGAGCCGTTTTACTGATGGACAAAGGGTTGTTCCTTAAGGTATGACCTATCCATCTCCACTTCCGCTGCTTTACCAGGATGTCTATGGGGCTTTGGTAGGTTCTCTCCCAAAGGCTAGCGTTGGTAATAACGTCAGGCCAAAATATGCGTAATATTCTACGTAAGCAAGAATTGACGAACACTTGAAGACGATTTATAATGGTTCTAAAAGTTTTCCAGGTTCACAGCCGTATAGTAGAACCGGCACGATATTTTGATGGTTTAAACTAAAAATCTGAAAAACTTCTAATTAATGTACATTTGTGTGAACTGGAATAGTACAACAGGAATTTTTGATCAGATAAAGTTTTCGGAAAATAACAAATTTTTTGTGTTTTTAACTAAAATATGTTAAATATTTAATTCGCTATGTAACACAGTAGATAAGTAAGCGCTCGTAGCGTAGTGCGTTGTGTCGTCGCTTTGTAATTTGCAAACTAGAGTTCGATTCCTGTCAATTTTAATTTTTCGGTTTTTTTTTGCATTTTTATTTTGTTTAAATTATTTTGTCAAATTTCTAGTTACATTTTGGTAAATGTTGCATTTAATTTTTAAAAGCGTAAATTTAATAACCAGTGGGAAGTGTTGAAAATATAATTTAATTCTATGTTTGAATGTATACGAAATCAGAGGGCGGGGCTTATGATTTAAGCAACCAATGGAAGCCATAGGCGCAATTTTCAAAATCTTAATGAACCTGGCTATATAAAAAAAAAAAAATACTGCACATATTTAGAAATTTAAATAATGGTATTAGGCAATCGAATTAAAATTCATAAAAAAATATATTGACATAAAATTTGTTTTGGCATCCCAAATAATCATCATTCAGTTACTAAATACCGGTGAAACCCTGAAATGTGTGAACATTAATTCACTTCACATAATTTTTTTGAAAAACATTTAATCACAGAAATATTTATATATGTATAAATAAAAATTTTACGATAATTTTTAACAAAAAAACAAAAGAAATGATACGATACTTGGTCAAATGTACTGATATTACTAAGATATCGGAAGATTAGTATTGATACTAAAATCGCGATATCGAATAAAAAATATCGATACTGGTATCATATCAATAGTATCGGAACATCCCTAGTCATACATACTGGTCTCGTTTCTAGATAGTTATTTAGTTGTATGAAAAATGTTGTGCCAAAACCAGCACAGTAAAACGTGTATTTTCTTAAAGGATATCTGTTTAAATATGTTAGTAGTGTATCTTGACACCCACAAGAAATAAGAAAAATTTACAATACGTGTTTCGCATCTCTGGGATAATTTATGCAATATGTGCAAGGAACTTCTTTCAGCACTATGTTTTTTACGGTTTTACCTCGCTCAAAATTACTAGCTTAAAACCGGTATCTTTGTATCATATCGAAAGCCTGTTTCCTTAAGGTCTTTATTTTGAGGAGACTGTCACTTTTGTCTCATCTTTTAACCCTTTGTGTCTTAGAGTTCGCGCTGTGGGAACATACATCAAATAATTTTTACTCAGACGCCTGGTAAGTCTACGTTGTTGCTATATACGTATGTAGATGCACAAATGTGTCCTCTTTCACAAAAAACGCGTACTTTCATACTCGTACTTTTCAATTCGTTCAACCAGCAAATGTTTAACGTAAATTCACATGTCTTCATAGCGCTTGTGTTCGTAAACTGTTTTCTAGTAGTTCTACATGTGGCATAGGTCCATGCTTCAGTGAAAAAAAAAAACTGTTTTCTTTATTTCACTCTAGATAAATTTATTCATTTAGATATTGAATAAATAAAAATAAGAAATTTTATTATGTTTTATTTTGACATTGTTATTTTCTTGGGGTCTCCAAACCAGTGGCGCACCCAGGGAGGGGCCCCGGGGGACCCCCCCCCCTAAGAAGGAAGAAAATATAAATAAAAACACACAAATACACTAGAAAGTTTTAAAAATCGAGAAGAGGACCTTTTTTTTTAGGTCGTCAATTGTATTTTAAAAGTAAGGACCTTATTTTTAGGTCATCAGTTTATATTTTCATAATTTAAATAATTTTGTCTTCCGAGCCCCCCTAACAAACATTCCTGGATGCGCCACTGTTCCACACAAAGGAAACATCCTGAAGTTTGAAGCCAAATATATTACATGCATATTCTCATTTCAGAATTAAATGTTAATGTAATTCTATAATTTGTTTGTTTTAATGCAATGAAATTAATTCCGGCGGCAAAAGGTTAAAGAAATTTGTTTGCTAGAAAGGATTTAAATGTGGGAGTAGCTGGAGGTCCTACATTACAAAATTAAAGAAAATTAAAGGTGGATAGAGTATATATATCGTACTTCAATTGGAATATTTATGCTTTAGAACATTTGTATGTAGGGTGAACCATTTTTCATCAGCCAGTTTCGGAATATCGACCTTAAAAAATCGGAGCACAATCCAAAAAACTCGGAACACAACCAAAAAAGATCTGGTGAAAAAATCGGACAGGGCAGTATCAGAGACACACCTGCTACACAGAATATGTCAGTGTCGTTTTGTAACAGTGTCATTTTTGTGTTGTAGTGAAACAATGGTTAATAATGAATTTAATTTATTTAAAAAATAATAATAATAATAATAATAATAAAATAAAAACGATAAATTTCAATCGTTACAACAAGATCCGCGATGGAAGTGTTAGCGCCGATGACAATGCTCTCCCCAGCGTCGTGCGCACTTGACGCCATTCAATGGCCCTTCATTTTGTCCGAAATTTTTGCCACTTTTTCACTGTGTTACGCATAAAAGTTCGCTGTTTTTATGCTCTATTATTGTAGAACTCGTTATTATGAAACATTTGAGCAGTCAAACATGTTAATAGCTTCTTCTGGTTTTCTTTTTTCTAAGTTTTAAGTGCTGAAGTAGCACTGACTTTTGATATAGCAAAAAGCCTATCCTTTTTAACATTTTTTTTATCAATTGATCCAAAATATAAGTTAATAACATAACATTAACATTCGATCCTTTTGAAGATACTCCAGGACATATACTTTTCAAATTACCTTCATAAAACATTATTTTCGATTTAAGCTTTATCAATAATTTCTTACAAATTATTACGTAGAATATATCAATAACATTTTATTACTAGTTCACAATTTGTAACCTGAAAAGCTGTTACTAATTCATGAATATATCGAACTCACCCTCATTTTTTTAGTCAGGTCAAGGGTAATACAATACTACGATAAAAATAAAAACAAACAAACGATTTTCAGAAATCATAATTAATGTGATAATGGCTTGATAAGTTTTAGTTTTTATGAAATGAAATTATATTTTGTTAATAGTAGGATTGAATGACAACCAGATCCATTATTTAACCCTTTGCAGTCTATTTTACTATTTTATTTCCGCTAAAATTCAACTGATATAAACATATATTCTCACTTATAGATCAGAGGTTGTTAAATGAAAAGTAGATAATATTAAAGATAAAACTGATAAGTTGGACAGAAGTAGAGTATATAAGTTATACTGAACGTGTGATTCTGCATACATAGGTCAAACAAGGAGATCTTTTCAAACCAACATCTGAACATGATAAGTCTAACCAAACAAAAACAGATTCTTTCTTTGAAGAATTTCTGATTAATGAAAACCATATAATCCGGTAAATACGGTGGATGCAGAAGCAATTCAAAGTGCAATTCGTGCAATTTTTCCATTGTTGCGAACGACTTGTGACACGGTGCGTTATCTTGGTGAAAGAGCACTTTTTTCTTCTTCATTTGGGGTCATTTTTTCGCAATTTCTTCCTTCAAATGCACCAATAACGCCATATAATATTCGCTATTGATTGTTCTTCCTTTCTCAAGGTAATCGATGAATAAAATACCGTGCGCATCCCAAAATATGGAGGCCAAAACCTTACCAAGCTGACCTGTATGCTTTGGTCGCTTTGGAAGTTTTTCATCCTTTGCTGTCCACTCAGCTGACTGCCGCTTTGTCACTAGAGTGTAGTGATGGATCCATGTTTCATCCATTATCACATACTACATGAAAAAAATCTTTTAATTGCACTGAAACAGCTCCAAGCAGCGCTCTGAATTGACGACGCATTGTTGTTTTTGATCTACTGTGAACAAACGCGTTACCCATTTCGAACAGAGCTTTCTCATGCTCAAATGTTCATGCAAAGTGGTGAATACACTGCCTTCTGATACCTTTAAGGTATCAGCAATCTCACGCAACTTCAATTTACGATCGGCCAAAACCATTTTGTGGACTTTTTTTGTTTTCTGGAACAACTGCCGAATTTGGGTGACCAGAGCGTTCAGCATCATCGGTGTTTGTACGGCCGCTTTAAAATCAGCAAACCACTTCTCTATCATTTGTCTCGATGGAGCAAAGTCCGAATAACACTTGTCAAGCCATTGCTTTGCTTGAACGGTATTTTTTCCCCATGAAAAAGCAACGATTTATCAACACGCGAAATTCAGATTTTTCCATTGTCTTGAAAATTACAAAAGTAGCGTCACTAAAACCACTATAACTTGGGAACTAAACGTCAGATTGTCATAAAATTTTGACTCGTATCGTTTGAAGGTTGGTACTTCCTAAAAATCATACAGATTTGTCAATAGTATCATCCTACGAACTTATTGAGTGATGTGACTTTTGAACCAAAAATCCTTTACAGAAAAGACCTTAAGTGGAATTTACTGAACGAATTTACGCAACGAAATCAAGACACACAAAAACAAAACTAAGACATTCTTTTAAATTTTTCAGAAACAATTTGACCAGTTCTGATAATTTCTTTTTAATCTCGTCAGGTTTAAACGATTGTAGTTGATGAAGATATAAAAACTGCATTCACCTTTTGATAAACTTTCGTAATAAGTTTTGATAAGCTGTGCTTGCACACCTCGCAAAGACGGAACGGCCAAACTACGAGTACATAAAGAAAATGTTTGTCTGTCCTTACTTCTTCAGCAAAATCACTTTGTAATTATAATTACCAGGTCTACAAGTATAAAATGCGGATTTTTTTCAAACTTGCCGCGCAAACCGAGTGTTCAGTTCAAAGTTTCAACATATATGGCGTTTTGTTAAGTTATCATTAAGTGTCAAATGCGTATAGGTTATAATTTGAAAAGTGATCATATAGTTTTGTTTTACTGTGTTAAAAATGTCAAATTTTGTGCCAAATAAAGAGCATTCGCGGACAGTACAACTGTTTTGTTTTCATTTGAAAAAAACTGCTGCTGAATCATACCGACTGCTTCGAGAAGCTTATGGTGAATATTCTCCATCGCAAGATACGTATGAACGATGGTTTCGGCGTTTCAAAAGTGGTGACTTTGATCTTACAGACAAAGAACATGGAAAACCTCCAAAAAAATATGAAGATACAAAATTGGAAACATTGCTACAGGAAGACGATAGTCAATCACAAAAATAACTAGCAGAGCAGTTAGGCGTTAGTCAACAAGCTGTTTCCAATCGCCTACGAGAGATGGGTAAGATCCAGAAAGTCGGCAGATGGGTTCCACATGCATTGAATGAGAGGCAGATGGAAAAACGCAAAAACATTTGTGAAATTTTGCTTGCACGATACAAAAGAAAGTCTTTTTTGCATCGTATCATTACTGGCGATGAAAAATGGATTTATTTAGAAAATCCCAAACGCAAAAAATCATGGGTGAACCCAGACTCACCATCCATATCAACTACAAGACCGAATCGCTTTGGCGAAAAGACAATGCTTTGTACTTGGTGGGACCAAAAGGGTGTGGTCTATTATGAACTGTTAAAACCTGGTGAAACAGTTAATACACAACGCTACCAACAACAACTGATCGAATTGAACCATTCGCTGCTCATAAAACGACAAGAATACGAAAGAAGATAGCACAAGGTAATCTTTCTTCATGATAACGCTCACATAAGGCAAAATCAGTTTGCAACACATTGGAGACACTCAAGTGGGAAGTGCTACCCCATGCCGCTTACTCACCAGACTTGGCCCCTTCAGATTACCACTTTTTCGTATCGATGGGTCACGCACTTGCCGAGCAGCACTTTTGTTCATCTGAAAATGTGAAAGAATGGCTAGATGAATGGTTTGCGGGGAAAGGGGAAAAGTTCTACTGGCGAGGTATTCACAAATTACCTTAATGATGGGAAAAATGTATAACTTCTAATGGAGCATACTTTGAATAAATAAACTTTTACTGTTCTTTTGAGTTTAATGTGTTTTATTTAACAAAAAAATCCGCATTTCATACTTGTAGACCTGGTATTATTGTGAATATTTTGTGCTCCAGCATAAACTACTTTTGCTACTAGATTAATTCGGCACTGCCATTGTTTATACTTAATTGGGCATAGAAAAGAAACCAGTTGACATCTTTTGCTCAGAAACCAACAAATCAAGAGTGTAAATAACTTCCTGTACTTGGGAAGTGTTCTGATTACAGCCGACGGCACCGGTAAAGATGTAAAGAACATAATATGCAAAACAAGAGGCGTCTATATTCACCTTAGCCGTATATGTTCTGCGTTTGACAACCTTTACGAAAATTACCTAGAACATGTGTAACCACAACATGTGTGTGGCATGTGGTTGCTACCTATCGCCTCGCTCTAACCCGGAAACGAAAAAAGTAAAAATTCAATTAAGTTTACAAAATAACTGAAGTTAAGTGAAAATCACTTAAAAAGCAGGGGAGAGGGTAAAAAAACACAACAAGCGTGTGGAAGAAATTCGAAAAACTACTTATGTTTTACATCTAGTTTTAGTTTATAACTTGTTTTATGTTTTTTATTCAATGATAAACCAGTGGTGAAGGGAGACCTCCGCTAGACTTGCCCGACCACAAAAACCGTAGAATGAAGGGATCGGGCAATTAAAAAAAAATGATTTAGGTAAATCTTCAAAACTACATCAAATTATGGTGTATAATTTTTTTTTTCAATGTTTTGTATTAGTTACGATTTTTTCGTATAACTTCCGTTTCTAGTTTCAGATCTGCATAAAAAACAATAAGTTGAACCGATCTTGAGTTATCGTGTGTATACACAGACGCAGACAGACACACACAAACACACATGCGGACGGCCCTTTGAAAATATTTTTTTTGGATTCCCTGGATCATGAAACGTGGTCATCAGTCAAAATCTCGACATCGAAAATTTTCGCGATTACAATACTTGCCGCTTATATAAAAGGTGTCTCAAAAGAAATTTTATATTTAGTGGATCGATTAAAAAAAAAGTAAGCCGTATATAGAAAAAATGTTTATTAATTATTAAAATACACTTTTTGGGGATTTATTTCTTAAAAATAATATCGTCTAAATGTAGACCCTCGCGTTCTCGGCACTCATTTAATCGAACAGTAAAACTACCTATGACGTCTCGGCAGGTGGACTCAGGGATGGCTGCCATTTCGTGACGGATATTTTCTTTCAAATGCGCCAGTGAAGTCGGTTTATTGGCGTAAACTTTAGATTTAAGATAACCCCATAGGAAAAAGTCCATAGGGGTTAAATCTGGACTGTGTGGAGGCCAATTTATGTCACCTCTCCGGGAGATCAATTTGCATGAGAAAATTTCACGAACACGTGGCAGAGACATATTGGACGTGTGTGAAGTTGCTCCGTCCTGTTGGAACCATGTTCTTTGGTTATAGCCAGGAAAGTTTTGCAGTTCAGGTACCAAGAAGTTGTCTAACATCTCCACATAACGCTCTGAATTCACTGTAACTGCACGCCTCCTTTCGTCTTCAAAAAAGTAAGGGCCGAAAATTCCTCGCGCCGACATCGCAGCCCATACGGTCACTTTAGGCGAATGTAGGGGTTTCTGATGTTTGCGTTTCGGATTCGTTGCACTCCAGTAGCGGCAGTTCTGCTTATTTACGTGGCCATTAAGATGAAAATGAGCTTCATCCGAAAACAAAATGTTGGTAAATGTTGAAAATCGCTCAATCACCTGATTTACGAAATTAAGCCTCTGACTGGCATCTTGGGGCTTTAATTCTTGCACCAATTGAATTTTGTAGGGGTGCAGCTTTAGGTCTTTGTGCATAATGCGATGTAATGATGATCTATGCACATTTAAAGCACTTGCGCGCTTCCGAATTGAAAGGTTCGGGTCGTCACGAACAGACTGATTAACATTCTCCACGTTTTCTACCGTTCTTGATGACCTAGGTCGCCCGGATTTTGATTTATCCAGCGTTGTACCAGTCTCTTCAAACTTTTTAACTCAATGTCGAATGAGAGGAATGCTTGGCGCATTTAAGTGGCGAAAACCTCGAATACTATAGAATTTTCTACGCGCTACAGTAGCCGAATCACCGTTTTTGTAAAACTCTCGCACGCATAACGCGCGGTCTGCTCCCAAGAAACGCTCCATAGCGACTGAATTCCCAAGAGCCAGGCTACCGATTGACAAAACCCCCGGGCCCCTCGGATACGTTGCGTTCACGCAGTAAGCTAAATAAATATAAAATTTCTTTTGAGACACCTTGTATTAAGGTCGGGCAAGTGAAAATAAATGTTTTATATATGGAGCGACCCGGAGTAATATGATTAAACCCGGAAGCCAGACACAAGCCTTCAAAACCCGGAGTTCTCAGGTCAAACCCAAAGAGGTAGCTACCCTATACGTGGCTTCAGCAATATTGTACAGCTACGAGACTTGGCTTGGTACAGAAACCAAGAGAAAATAGCGAGCATTTGTAAATCTACGTCCTTGTAGAATCTTTCGAATTTAACGCGTGTAGTAACGAACGCTAAACTGGAGGAAAGAAATGGCCAAATAGACACACAGTGGAACCTCTATATTCGTCATTAATCTGTTCCTGGGAGTGTTACGAATATAGAATATGACGAATATAGAAACAATTTTTCCCATAAGAAATAACAATAATAATTCAATTAATCTGTTTCTAACTCCTAAAAGTGGTACAAAATTTTCAAAAATGTTGTTTAAACTTTAACTTTATTGTACTAAATAGATAAACATAGTGGTAGAAGTAGAAAAGGAGGAAGGTTAATGTTGAAAACAAGAGTTGCTATCAATTAAAACAAAACAGCAAATAGTAATTTCAATTCTGATCATGGGGTCTGTTTTAACGAGGAATTCCTCCAATGTTGTCTGTTTTTGTCTGCTCTGTAAAACTTTCCTGAAGTAATCAATCACAATATCGTTAAATGCGTTTATGTTTTGGTTGACTGTAGCAAAATTTGGGTGCCATTTTTCGACCATATTCTGCACTTTGGCCCAATTAGATAGCATTTCATTGATGTCAGCGTTAGGTATGGATGCTTTACTCAATTCTTCCTCTCCAGACGAATTCACTTCTATCATTTCCATTTCTTGGTCTTTATGTAGCTCTAACAGTTCTTCTGTGCTGAGTTCACAATTTCATTAACAATAGGCTATAACTCAAAACCCTGAATGTTTTTTTCTGATACACATTCTGGCCATAGTTTCTTCCAGGCCGTGATCATTGTCTTGGAAGACACTTCTTTCCATGTCTTGTCAATTATCCTCACACAATGGAGAATATTGAAAAGATTTTTCCAAAATTCTCTTAGTGTTAGTTCGGTGGGAGTGACGACGAATACGAGAAATACTATCGAATATGGGGAACAAAAAATTCTCATCAAAATGTGACGAATATCAAATATTGCGAATATGGAGGTTGTCGAATATAAATGTTCCACTGTAATTGCAATTATAAGGGCAGACTCTTTGAATAGCTCCTAGTAAGATGTGCCTCCATAGAATACAAACCACAGGATTAACCAAACATGATATTGACTAAGAACACCTGGGGTCGATCAACACTGTCATATATAATGTCTATAGACATGGGGCTCTCAAAACAAAGACCAAAGACTTTACAGCAACATCAATGACTTGAAATAAATAACAAGATAAAGAAATTAAACGGAAAAGTTATTATTGACGTCCTAATATCTTTTTAGAAGCAGTCCAACACCTAAAGATTAACATGGCTTGATGATAATAATTGTTTGGTTACATATTAAGTATTCAAAATTTAAAATACAATATAGTTAGCAGCTTTACATGTTTTTTGTTTTAAGTTAACAAAATTGTAAATTTATAAACGTGGCCTTTAATTAAATTTGCGTTAAAAAACTTTTTAATTAAACTATATAGTTTGTGGATATCTCAGGGATTTTGGTCGCTAAAAGTTGGCTGTGCTGCCAAGTTTAGGGACAGTAATTGAGCATGGTTGGTACTATATACACACGATATGTGATGGATCATTAAGCTAATCTCTGTTTAGTTGGTATTTATAAAAATTTATTAAAAACATGGTTGTTTTTAATAATATTAGGGTTACGAACATTTTTATTTTTATAAAATTAATTATAATTGGTTAAAAACTAATTAAGTTGCGAAATAGACCAAGTTAAGATCAAACTATCCCCTGAAAATGATCAGCCAGGATGTTCTTCTTAAGTTGGGGAATTTTGTAGTTCCCATTCCCCTTTATATACAGAGACCCAGACAGAACGACACCAGGATATATAGTGAGAGAGGAAATGAAGAGGGAAAAGCTGAGAGTAGGAGCCGGGGCGAGGGCGGCGAAGTATGAGGAGAAAATTAGGAGGGACGAAGGAAGATATTAAGAGAATGCTGGGAAGAAAGAATGAAGGAAGAACAAAAAGGTAAACTGTCGTATTGGGGAGAAACAAAGAAAGAGTACTATTGGAGATGTGGGATGGACATAAGGGAAGTTGAGCGAAAGAGAAATGGAGGAAGAAACATAGTAGAAGAATTGAGAAGGAGAGACAAGGAGGTACAGGAGCAGGAAAGAACAGTAAGAATAGACAATTCAAGGAATGTGAAAAGGTATAGGGAGATAAGGACGGTAGGAATACCTAAATATTTGAAAGGGAGGAGAGGATAGGCAGGGGGCAGAGTTAGAAGGATTGCCAGATTAAGATGCGGAAATGAAGAACGGAGTAGTAGGTATTGGGAAAAACCAGAGGATAGGGTATGCAGAATGTGTAGAGAGGAGGAAGAATTCTTGGAACATCTTACAAAAAGATGTGGAAAGATGACAAAATGGGAGGGAGAGATAAAGGAGCTGTTGAGTGAAGAAGGAAAGGGAGAAAGGTGGGTGAGAGTACTCGAGGAAAGAAGGAAGGAATGCGGAGAGGTAAGACAGAACTGACTACAGGAAGGAAGAAAGAGGCAAAGGAGGAGGAAAGAAAAGAGGGAACAGAAGCGAAGAAAGAGGGGAAGAAGAACTGGAGTCAAGAAAGAAGGAGACCGGAGACGGAAGCCGAAAAGAGATTACGAAGAAAGAGAGGAACACCGGAAGCAGAAAGTAGAAGAAGATGAAGAAGAAAGAAAATCATAAAATGTATATTATATTATTTTATTTTATTTTATTATGATTATTTTTCTCATGTAATAGTTAAAACCCTATACGCCGCAAGGCCTATAGGGTTTATACAGAGACCCAGAGCCGTAGCAACAGGTTGGCATCGAGGCACTTGCCAGGGGCACCAGGTTTGACAAGGGCGCGAGGTTTGACAAGGGCGCGAGGATTGACAAGGGCGCGTGACCTGATGAGGGGCGCCATTGTGTATATTTGGTCATTAAAAGCATTGGAGGCGAAAACTTTTTTTTTGCGCACCATTAAAATTTATGGATTGGGGAGTGAGGACCTTTTTCTTTGCTCACCATTCGAATTTGGAGATTGGGTAGTGCCCCCACCCAACACTCACAAAACAGGATTTTAAGGCATACATTTTCCTTGTAATGGAATTTAAGCACCCCAAGGAAAAAATCTGTTTTTTAAGCTACCCTAAGAATTTTTCTTTTGTCAACGGAGTGGCCGAGCGCATTAAGTCGTGCAGTTTGGACTGGTGAAAACAGTCTGGATTGTGTAGTCGGTAGTTCGATTCGCCGTTGGTGATATTATTCGGGCGAGAATAATATGTTTACATTACTCCAATTTCACAATCATTCACCCCTCATCCAGGTGTAGGAACTCGCCCCCTGGCATCGGCGATTAGTCTCGTTGCAGAAATAGGCCAATGTAAAATAAATAAATAAAATTTTTAAAAAAATAAGATTTTTTTTTACTTTTACAATTTTTTTACAATTATAATTACTTTCCACAATAAACGATACATATTTTATTTTTATTCAGGGCCGAGATATCCACCTCGCAATAAATTTATTCACCAAAAAAGAAAAAAAAAAAATTTCTATGCAACTATTCACCTAATAAGTTATAACCCACTTAATTTTGAGATGAAAATCTCGGTCCTAAATCTGTTAATTACTTAAGTAATAATTTGGTTCTTTTTTCACTAATTATATTTGAGTTTTTATTTGTTTTTTTTTTGTGTTTGTATTCTGTGCAATAAAAAATATAAAACTTTTGCGATATACAGTACTTTCTAAACTTGCCGGTCCGCGAATTTTTTCTAGGTCGGTTGCCGGTCTGCCATAAAAAAAGTTGGGAAAACCCTGCTCTACCTAGGGATGGGAACGATATATCGATATTTCGAAAATATCGATACTTTAGAAAAATATATGGATATTTTAATATCGATATTTGAAATGCGATATATCGCGCAAAATATCGATATTCGCACAAAATATCGGTATTCTTGTATATTTTTACATTTAAATATATGCTGTTCACTTTTGTAAAAACAAACTATAGGCAATTCCAAAGGTTTAGGCGGAACTAGATTTTGAAATTTAGTAATTTTTATCTATTAATTCGGACTTTTGGTCATTTTGTTTAAGCTTTGTAAATCATACTCACATTGCAAATTCTAGATTAAATTGATTGTCATTATAAAATGTCCTTTTCATTGCATTTTAATTTTTTGTCATTCTTAATAAACATGTTCCATTTATTTATTTTTCAGTCTTCAAAATATGGAAAAATGTATTAAAATATTTGACATATGTCATTCGCTTCCATGGTTTCACTGGCGTTAGTTTCACTGTTAGAATTTTAAATTTTCACATACCAAACCTGAAACATGAAATAACCCAAGCAAGGTCCCTTTTCGTGACAACCTAAAATAACGAAATTTCGATTTAGTTCCACCTAATCGTTAATGTAAGACAAAATTTTGATTTCAATAATTTGCACCTTAGAAGTTGTATTTCATGTTGGTATAAATTTTTTTTTTTTAATTTTCTGTTAGTTAAAATTTTTGGCTCACAGAAAAAAAGGCTATTTGCGCCTAACGCAGCCCATTTAAATGACTACACTATATATTTAAAACAATAAATTAAACAATCAATAAAAAGATAAAATCAGTAAAATTACGCACACTTTTTTTAAATTTTCACTTTCTTAGTAATGATAATGACCAATAAATCTTAAGTCTGTTTTACAACGTAAGGGATATTTTTAATTAACATTTAAAGTCCGTAATACACTATAAAAGTACTTTTACTATAAGTTGTTTCATTTTGTAATACGTAACTAGATCTGAAGATTTTGGTAACTTTTGTGATGTAAACGGACTTTGACGTATCCGTGTGAATCAATACAATGATAATATTATAAATGTTTTGTAAATATACAACATCAAAAATGAACGTTCCCTGTTAGTTACGTATTAAAAAATGAGACAGATCATATAAAAAAAAATATTTACTATATTTACTATAAAGTAACCAAAAAGATCTGGTTTGTCTTTACAAAAGTGAACAGCATATATATATATTTAATTATAAGAGCAGTTAATTAGAAAAATATTGGAAAGTTCGTTGGTAGCTGCGTGAGTATCAACTGTAAAGTGATTGTCTGTCAAATGGCGACTTCTTTTCCGACTCCGCCAAGCAAGAAAAAAAAAACTGTAATATATATATCTTTAATGTTACGTGTTAGTTATTTCGATATATCGAAAATATCGATATTTTTACTTCGATATATATCGAATATCGATATCACACTTACGATATATCGAATCGCGCATATATCGATATTAAAAAATAAATTCCCATCCCTAGCTCTACCGTACCTAAATTACCACTGATGACGTCTTTCAGTATATGTTTTCATTCAGATAAGTAGATTCAAAAAAGTTTATTTTTATAAAATACTTTTTTCCACTTAAAATACAGTTTTTAAATTAGTCCAGTTAAATTTTCTTTCATGCTGTAGTTATGTAACTGGCTTTCATGAACAATAGTTTCATTTGGTTTTATCTCAAATGTTAGTCGTATTTTGAAGCGGAGTCGGAAATAATCCAATGTGAAACAGTGAAAAGAACTTCCATTTCCACTCACAATCTTCACGGCTTCATACACTCGTTCACACTCATTTACTTGATCATAGTTCTGTGGATTGCAATTCACATCTTCACTTCACTACTCCATTATTTTATAACCGGTTATCACTTTAACATAACTTGAATTAAATTAAATAAATCAGGGGCGTTTTGTTATTAAGGGCCAAAGAGGCTCGACCCCATCTATTGGTGTGTGAATTAATTTGGTCCATCTGGCGGTCAATTGCTGTACCATGTAATTTTCTAACCTTTAATGTTTTAGTGTTGACATATGGCAATAATATTCAGTTGATAAACGTTTGGGTTTGCAACAATAACATCGTGTTTATCTGATTCGAAAATGTAGAAATTCGAGCCAAAAAAGCATAATTTCTGGAAAGTTCTCATTTTCTGTTTTCATTTGAAGAAATCAGCCGCTGCAGCTCATTGAATGCTCGTAGAAGCTTATGGTGAAAGTGCTCCTGTCGATAGATCATGCAGAGAATGGTTTCGACTTTTCAAAAGTGATGATTTCAGTGTCGATGACAAACCTCGTTCAGGTTCTCGTCCTCGTCCAACAAATTCGAGGAAGAGGAATTGCAGGCGCTAATCGATGAAGTTCTGTATCAATCGCAACATGAGCTCGCGCAATTTTTGAATATTGATCGAGTAACAATTTCTATGCGTTGGCAGCCATGGGAAAGATTTACAAAGAAGGAAGATGGGTGCCGTACGAACTGAAAGAAAGAAACATCGAGAGGCGCAAAACCATGTTTGAATTCTTGCTTACTAGGCAAAAAATAGAAGGTTTTTTGCTTCGTATTGTGACTGGAGACGAAAAGTGGATATATTTCGGCAAGAAAGTAATGCTCTGTATATGGTGGTAGATACACTACCACCCTGTATCTACCACATATTTTACATGAGCTATTAAAGCAGAGCCAAACCATCACAAGCAAATACTTTGTATACACAGCGCGAGCCGCAGGCGAGCGTGAGGAACTAGAAGCATCGAATCTTCTCTTCCAGCCGAGTCACAGACTCTACTTTCTCCACGACCACCAAAAAGAAAAAAATAAATTTAATAAATAATTAAGCTTTATTTAACCCAGAAAAATCAAAAATAGTAGACTTCAGAAAAGGAAGCGGCAGAGAGAAGAAAGAACTGTGAAAATGGAGAGACCAAGAACTTGGACAGTTGAAGGAAATCAAATATTTGAGGTACATATTTCAAAAAAATAACGGAAATACCAAATACATAAAGGACAGACAAAAAAAAAGGCAAGGAACGCGATGGGACAGATCTGGAGCATAGAAGAGAGGGAATTCAGGACGGATTTTAACAAAAAAATGTTCCTTTATGACAGATTGATAAAGACAATTCTACTGTACGGGTCCGAGATATGGGGGTGGAGCGAATACGAAGACATAGAAAGAACACAAGAGACACATCAAATGGACGATACAGCTAGACAGACAGACTCCTGGCTATATAGTGCTAGCAGAAACAAAACGGGACAAAATTAGAGTCAACACCGGGGCCAGAGCAGCAAAATTCGAGCATAAGATCAGACTAAGCTGCAACGAAATTCTGAGAGAATGCAGGAAGGAAAACGAAAAGAACACACAAACAAGTTGGGGAACAGAAAGAAGAAATTACTATGAAAGAAATGGATATGGCCTGGAGGAAGTAAGGAGAATGCAGGTAGAAGGCGAGGATTACCTGCAAAGGATGGTGGACAGAGACACGGAAGTACAGGACCAAGAAAGACAGAACAGAATAGACAAAACAAGATACAATGAAGACTACCAGAAGATAAAAGGCGAAACATTACCAAGATACTTGAGAGACAATAACAGACACCAGAAGACGATTGCCAGATTCAGATGCGGGAACGAAGCGGCAGCCAATCAATTTTGGAGGGATGAAGAAGAGAAGAAGTGCCGGACATGTAGAGAAGAACCAGAAACCATGAACCACTTAAGATGCTGTCCAGAAATAGGGGAAGAGCCAGCACGGTTGGAAAAAATCTTGGAGGAGGCAGGAAGCGGTATAGAACGGATGACGAGAGTCAAAAGAAGCCGAACTTGACCAGACGCAATGAAAGAAATGCGTATTCATACGCGCATTGATACCGTCTACACTACTTTTCAGCGTGGAGGAATGCATACCTTATAGTGAACAATAATATCTGATAACGAGCATGGAATAATTATTCCTTCAATAGTGAAGGACTGAAATACGCTTAAAATGCATAAGAAGATATGTGTTTTAGAATAACATTCCAACTCTTGTGTTAGAATATTAACTTTCTGTAGTCAAAATTGGTTTTAGAATTAGCAAATTATATAGTGGTCGTGGAGAAAAACTTAAAACTTAAGTATTAAAACCCGTGGTATAGAAGTACATCTTATTAGAATTCGTTCACACATTGTCATACAAGGCAATTATAGAGCCAATATTGTTGCTAAAGAATACACCCAAAAGGAACCATGCTTGGATCTAAATATTCAAGCTACTGACTTAAAAATGAAATCAACAAAATACTTATAATAAAAGAAGAAAGAAAATGGCAAGATCTAAGAGACAACAAATTATGGCGAATAAAAGACACACAAAACTGGAAATTCAAAGGGACAAGAAGACAGCAAATAGCAACGATTAGACTAAGAATTGGACATTTCAGACTGACAGACAAATTCAGACTTGAAAGAAAAGACCCACCAACCTGTTACGAGTGTAAAAAGTAAAAAAAAACATGTTTTATTTGAAATGGCGAAATACTAGTTCTGTTGCTGGCCTATTCAACTTATATGAGATCTTCCTACTTCTGACGGTTGTTTTCTTTATACTTCTCTTTATATAATTTTGTTCTCTTTTATTCATATTTATTTATTTGCTGATTTTCCTCCTTTTTATCTTGAAGATAATTAAAATATTTTCATTTTAATTCCATCTACTTCCAACAAGAATCCATTTACTTCTGTTTACTTTACATAGAATTCAAATCTAATTTAGTTGCGACAAGATAGAATTTGGGAAATATTCCAATCCAATTTCCAAAAGCCACTTTTGTTGAAAATATTTCCATTACGTCCCTGCAGAGAATCTCAGGACGAAAGAACCAGTTTGGACGTTTACATAAAAATTCCAATGCACCTTAGGGCACACAATGAACTACGGAAAAAAGTATTCGAACGTATAAAATGGAGACGATCAATAGGGATTTAAAATGTAAGATTTTTCATATTATAGAAGCAGTGGTGTGCATAAAGAAATATTATCTAAGGAAAAAACAAAATCATTCTATAGGTCTTTGTGTCACTCGAAGAGATGCACGACTTGATAGTATACACTAGTGGTTTTACATCATGTACGCATGAGCATGGAGATTTTGAAAGCTTACATTAGAGCAGTGCTTCTTAAAATTTTAGTAATCGCGGACCACCTAAATATCGTGAATACATTCGTCGCCCCTTAGTTTGTAGCAACGTAAAAATTACAATGATTTATTTTAAAATTGCAATTATTGATTATAACAAAAAAAAAGTTAAGTGTAATTTTCACACATTTCAGGATTTTGTAGATATTTAGTAAGAGATAAAAAATTGAGGGTACATTAAAAATCAAAAATTTCCATAAATTTTGAAACAATAATTTACGTGCTTCCATTGAAAGACTTACAACCATATTGAGATACATTTGCATTAAGCCCCAGCTGTACCTGTCCAGTTCTTCAGTCAGTCAAATAAATATTGTACCACGATAAATATTGTAAACACGATGTTGCAAAAAATGCTATAACTTTCAAAATAATTATCAGATTCCTGTGGTACACTTCCTATTGACAAGTCATCGGCTGAAAATAATAAGGTTGTATGTCGAAGTGTATTACATTTGAGAAAACAAGCTTCAAAAATTTTGATATAGAAAAAACCAATATAAGGTTACAATACAAGGAAGAAATTTTTTTAATAACTATTTATTTATATGTTATTGTTATTAACGCATTATTTTGAAAAAAAAATTTTTTTGAATAATACCATTTTAACAATTTGAAAAATGAACATACAACTTTGTGATTAAGAAAAACACGAAACTTAGTACCTTAACGTTACATACAGATTTTTAATTCAAAGTAATATCGGGGGGAATTCAGTTTATAGGTAAAGCTTCAGTTTTTAGGTTTCTGAATTTTTTTAAAAAGGTACCAGAAAAGGTAAAAGAAATATTAGTCACGTATTAAATTTTTATTTGATTAAATAACACAAATTAAACAATATGCTTGCAAAATAATTACAAAAAATTAAGATAAATTAAGATAATTTGAAATGAAACTGAAACATTCGAAATAAAAAAAAAATTGAACGACATAAATTGTATTTTTATTATTTTCTTGAGATTTACTTTCTTGGCAATATTGTTTCATAATAAGATTTATCCATAGTAGGCATCCAATCTAGCATAGATTTTACATCGATTACCTTGTTTTCTGGTAACGGATTTTTACTTGTGGAAACCTTAATGTCTCTAAATATATTTATGCCCGAAAAAGATGTTTTATATTTAACATAAAAGATGTTGTATGCCAAACATACAACCATAAATTATGAATTAAAAAAAAAAACAATTAAAATACAAGGGTGTATGTTTTAACATATAACTATGTTTTGTAAGTTTTTTATTTTTTAAGACATACAACTATGGTTTTCTGCTTTTTTCTCCGACACCGGTAATGCTATCTTATGGAAATTATTGGAACAAGTAGGTTACGTGACATACAACTCTATAGTATTGAAAGTGCATTTGACAAAAATGTCACATACAACCTTATTATTTTCAGCCGACGAAGTGTATTACTTAGAATTTTTTCAGATTTTTAAAATAACCTCTGCAGGACAAGATTTTCTTAGCACATTTTTGGCTAAAATCGTGTTAAACTAAAGAATTTTTAAAAACTACTGTCCACTCGTTAATCTACGTTCTAAGAGCTTTCTTTTGATACCATACGATAAAATAAAATCAAATTATATTTTTATTTTCAACGACACAAAAAAATGATAAATTGATCAAGAATTCCTGTTGAACTATTCTGGTTTCCAACAGTATATATTATTGACAATTTTATAAGATTTTTACACTAACAAAAATTTAGATTTAAACAAACATTTCTGGAAAATAGGCTCGAGGACAAAGATTTTTGAGAAATTTTATGCGAATATTCCATAAAAAAATATTTTTCAAAAATAGAATTTTTGTTAACTTTTATCTATAGTATTTAGTCTATTATCTATATACGGTCTTCATTTTATGCCCCATTCAAAATTTAAAAATATTTATTTTTCATTAAATATTTTTCTCTCCATAGTTTTCTAAATATGGGTCAAATAGTTGTACGGACATGCCAAATTTCAACTTTTTATGTTCAGTCGTTTGGCCACAATATCTACCGAATTGACACAGACAGACAGACAAACAGACAGACAGACAGACAGACAGACAGACAGACAGACAGACAGACAGACAGACAGACAGACAGACAGACAGACAGACAGACAGACAGACAGACAGACAGACAGACAGACAGACAGACAGACAGACAGACAGACAGACAGACATACATGATCTGGTGTATTTACTGAAATATTTATCTTCATTTTAATATTATTATATTTCTCGTTGATCTTCATTCGGTTCAAGATATTAATTTGTTCGGATACAGGTACAAATAATAATAATAATAATAATTATAATAATGTTTATTGCAATTTAGCATTAGCCTTACATATTAAATTCTTCAATAGTGAATAGTGCCTTTTCTGCTAAGAATGATTTCAATCTGTTATATATATTTTTTGGTTCTGGTTGAGTCAGGCCGTTAACATAATGGGCTGAACCAGATAAAATTCAAAATACAATTCAAAAATTAGGCCTGTGTAAACCTCTAATCTCTAGGACACTTGTATTATACCCTTTTCACACTAGATCTTTAAGACGAGTGAACTTAAAGTTCACGGATGTTTAAGTTCGGTATGCTTTCACACTTGATGTTTAAATCTCTGGTGCTGTCATCAGCTACAGTAATTTTGTCCTTAAGTTACCGTCATGAAATTACCAGTTTTGAACTGTCTGCGCAGACGCACATTTTGAATTATAATAAACAAATATGGATATTTCATTTCATTCTACAATAAAGACACTACAATAAAGAATATATTACACCTGTATTAACATGTAAGTCGATACATTTTATCTCAATTATTGTAACTCTGTATTTTATTAAACACATTATTAAAATAAATAATTTTACTATAATAACAAGTATAAACTTCTTATAACGTCGATATAATACAGTATTCTTGTTTACGATAATATAAAATGTTGACAGCACAAATTCAAGGAGTATTTTTTATAATAGAAATTAAGTTGGCAATGCGGACGAAGTTTAAGACGTAGATCTCTGTCTTAAACATCGCTTGTATTTAGACAAGGCCATACCGTTTCACATTAGCGTTTAAAGATACATTCACTTTAACATCCGATCTTAAAGATCTAGTGTGAAAAGGGTATTAACCGGTGTTCTACAACTAGTATTCCATGAACTTGTTACAAGTGTTCCCGACTTCGAAAAGGTTAAGAACCGCTACTCTACGACCTTATCATTATATTATACTAATATTGTTTCCCATTCAAGCTTACAACTACTGTACATTAATTATTACATTGTTTCATATTGTTGTATTAAAATCCTTTTGATTAGAGAAAGAATTGATAAATGAGGACATGAAAGTAATAAAGGAGAATAAGGAGAGCGGGAAGAAGCATAATGTAAAACACAAGTTATGCGTTTGTTTCTCGGGTGGAATGTAGCGAAACATATTAGAATATGCATGTCTCGCAACATGCGAGAATGTTGAAATGTACTATATTATTATACAAAAAAGACATACATTTCCTAGAAAATGGATTTGCAAATATTACGTGGAAAATGTTTTTGATGGAATTTTGAAAATCTCGCATAAATATTATTTTAGCAGCAAGTTCTTCTCATTTATTATTATTATGTTAACAGCAAGTTCTCTCATTATTTAGAGCAGTGTTTCCCAACCATCGGTCCGCGAGATTTTTTTTTTTACTATGCAACTATTCGCCTAATAAGTTATAACCTACGTAATTTTGAGATGAAAATCTCGGTCCTTAATCTGTTAATTGCTTAAGTAATAATTAGTTTCTTTTTTCAATTTATATGTGTTTTTTGTGTGTTTATAATCAGTGCAATAAAAAATATAAAACTTTTGCGATACACATTACTATCTAAACTTGCCGGTCCGCGAATTTTTTCTAGGTCGGTTGCCGGTCCGCCATGAAAAAAGTTTTTTAGCTGATTTTTGAGAAAAACTGTTTAATTAATTTTTTTTTGTTAATATGCATGAATTATTTTAACTTTTATTTTTTGGCTTATTGCCACAGCAGCAAAGGACATTAAATTAAAAAAAAAAACTTTTATTTTTTAATTTCTAAAATATTTTTTTATTTTACCTACTCCGTAAATGAGTTTTATTACCCCAGCAACGCGCATGTAAACAAAAGTGAATGTTATAGGTCTACGGTTGCTTCTTCTTCTTCTTTGGGCAGTATCAGTCAGGTTGACTTTTGGACTCACTCACATAAGTCCTACATCTTGATCTATTCAGTGTCAGGTCTTACCAAGTTCCCTGTATACTTATACCTGTTAGATCTTCGGTTGGCTGATCTCTCCATCTCTTGCGAGGTCTTCCAACTGGTGGATGGTTTTTAAATATATCCTTCCAATCAATCCTATACTTCTACGGTTGCTGCACGTGTACACAGACAGACGGACGGACAAACAGACAGACGAACAGACAAACTGACCGACAGACATCATGCTAAAAATAGTAAAAACTTTATGTAGGGACCTCAATTCGTGAAGATCCATCGAAATCTCGAAATATCAAAATCGGTATGATCACAATACCTCCCTTATATATGTTGGCGGTCGGTAAAAAGTAGTGTTAAAGAGACTTCATGGTACGCTAAAAAATGAACTTTTAGTGTACCATGAAGTCCTTCGCTTTTTGTGTTAATTATTTACACTTCATTTTTGGTTAAATTTAATGTAAAGTTTACATTTACATACTGGTTAAATTATAGTATTAAAAAATAAATAGTGTTAAAGTAGTGTTAATTTTAACACTGAAAAAGTAATATTTCATAAAAACAACACTATCTGAATAAATAAAGATTTACAGGGTGATTTGGTTAAAAATAGTGAACTTTTTACTTTGTTTAAATGAAATTTTTCTCTGAAATTTTTACCAAACTGAGAATGAACTTTTACACTTATAAATTTTTTGCTATGTAAGCGCGTAAATAACAATTACGCGGCCAGGACAAAACAAAGGTCATTTTGGAAGATAAATAGAATATTAAACAATTATTTATTTATTTATATTAAAAGTAATGGTAAAATTTGAACAATTTCATATATTAATTGAAGGATTATTTTCTTTTGATATTCATTGATATTTCTTTTGAGAAACGCCGGCAGCTACTTACATTTTGCAATATCTTGATTTCTATTTATTGAAATTGTCCACTTCAGTATTGAATATTCACACCATAGACTTGCTGGTGACTTTAAAATTGTCTATCCCTCTTAAAAATATGCCAACATAACATTTCGAAAACAAATCAAACGCTTGATTGTAACTAATTTTTGATTTTAAAGGTAACAGTGAAGCACAAGCAATATTTGCCGCCTCTACTATTTCACTTTTTGCACTTTTTATTATTTAAAATATTTAAATCAAGAAACATATTGATCCAAGAACTCCAAGAAACAATTGACCAAGCCATCTGTAAAGATAAACAAATCACGATAATGTGGATACCCTCTCATGTCGGTATAAACGGCAACGAATGAGTGGATAATGAAGCAAAGGAAGCAATAAACCTACCAATAACCGATATAACCATACCAATTTGCGACGTAAAAAGTCTGATAAAAAGAAAAATCAGAAAATCCTGGAACAACCAATGGTAAAATGCAACAAATGACAACAAACTACGAGAAATAAAGGAAGACACTAAACCATGGAAACAAAACAGAATAGAAGAGAACAAATTATTATATATATTTTGACGAATTGTTGATTTTATTAGCAAGCTTATACAAACTAAATATAGATGTCATAGTTTTAACAGAAACTTGGCAAATTGAGAATGTTAAAAATTTCTATATAAATGGATTTACGCATTTTTATAACGAAGCAAGCCTCAATCAAAATGACGGTGTAATTATTTATATTAAAGAAACAATAGATCACAATAATAGAATTATAAAATTAGGCGACACTACTCTTATAAGAACAACTTTTAAAATTAATGAAACAAATTTTGCAATAAATTCTCTTTACAAACCACCACCCGTAAAGGTCAATGTATGGTTATTTGAATTAGAAAATTATATTAACAATTTGCAAAATAATACTATAGAGATTTTGATTGGTGACATAAATATAGATATCTTAGACAAAACAAATAATAATAATAATAATAATGTTTTATTTCACTATAAAAGAATACATAGATTCTGTAGAGAAAAATTTAGAATGCACATGCAAGCATGTACATGTATATATATATACACACATCCTTACATATACACAAATATACATATCAACATATAACCATATAGAATATAATATTTACAGCAGAAAATGCAAAAAATAATAAATATAAATTTATATAAAATAACAACAATAGTAATAACAACAACAACTACAATGTTATATATCAATATTATCTAATAAGAAGCTATTGACGTCATAATAGGCTTTGGATGTCGATGCTGAAAATTATAGAAACATACTCACACAACATAATTTTCAGATAACCATTACTGACCCTACAAGAGTAACTAAAAGTACAAAAACATGCATTGATCACATTCATGTACGTATACCAAACATTAGATCTGTCTATGATTCTTCATCATCCGTCCTGCAAACAAAAATCAAGGACCATTACTCAACAATAATATAATAATAATAATAATAATAATAATATTTATTAATGTTGATACATTATAAAAAATGTTTACACAAGTCAAATATTTAAAAAGTACAAATTTAAAATAGATAGTACAAAACAACATATTAAAATAAAAATAAAAAAATATATAAAAAAAAGTACAAATTTAAAAATGATATTAAATATAATAAGTAAAGTAAATAAAATAAAATTACAATTTTTTACAAAGGTCATCAAAAGGATAAAAAAATAAATAAATAAATAAAAGATAAAAGATATCAGGTGTCAGAGAACACGTTAAAATCGTCCACCAGGTACTCGTCGAAATTATAAAAGGCCTTTTTGAGTAAAAAATTTTTAATTTTTGTTTTAAAATGACTTTTATCAAGGCATTTGACCTTACTCGGTAGCACATTATAAAATTTGGTGGCATAGTAATTTAACGAGTATCTGGTTGACGATAGTCTTGTGTAATCAGGCCTGATCAGTTCTTTGCCTCTGGTATTATAGCTATGGATATTTTTTTGTAGCTTTTTGTCTTTAAAGTTTAAATGGACATTCAGTAGGCAATAGTATATGTACAGGCAAGGGAACGTTAAAACGCCAAGTTCTATAAACAAGTGTTTACAACTCTCTCTGTAGCCTATTCCGCCGATAATTCTAATAACACGTCGTTGCAGTGCAAAAATTCTCACTGCATGCGTGGAATGTCCCCACGCTAGTAGCGCATAAGCAACGTGAGATTGAAAAAGCGCGTAGTATGCCGTCAATAGAACATCTTTACTCACTTTCCATCTTAAATTCCTGATACAATATATTGCCTTACATAATTTTATGGATGTCACATCAACGTGTTTCTCCCAGCTAAGGTTCATACCTAGAGTGACACCTAGAAAACATACTGACTCACTGGTAACACAGTCCAGGGCTCGTCTTGAAAAAGAAAGGTGTTGGGTTTTTGCTTGATTAGTGCAGAGTTTGTTGACTGAAAACCATTACACTACGCTCAATATTCCACTGATTCTGTTCCACTAACTCTTCATAATCTGGGCAATGGTTTAAAAGAGTCGTGTCGTCTGCATACAAGATAGTTTTTGCAGTATTCATATATAATGGTAGATCATTTATGAAGATTATGAAAAGTAGCGGACCCAAAATGGAGCCTTGCGGCACACCAGACTCAATCACCAGATCATCTGATCTTCTTCCATTGGTCCATACAAATTGCTTTCTATTTGACAGATAGCTTTTTAATAATTTACAGCTGTCAGGGCTAACATTGTAACAGGATAATTTAGAAATCAATATATCATGTGAGACGCAGTCAAAAGCTTTAGACAGATCTAAAAACGTTGCTATACCATGAGATCTATTTTCTATAGCTGATGTGATATACTCAACCAGTTCTAAAATAGCATGAGTAGTAGATTTTCCAGGTCTAAAGCCAAATTGACTGCTATTCAACAAGTGATTGCTTTCAAAATGTTCCATTAACTGGCGAAGAAGAATTTTTTCGAAAATTTTTGAAAAAATTGGGGTTAGGGATATTGGCCTATAGTTATTTAAGTCGTCTTTATTTTTGCCTTTATAAACTGGTATAACTTTTGTTAATTTCAGCGCTGTCGGAAATGTATGCGTTACTAAAGACGAATTAAAAACTTTGCAGAGTGGGTCAATCAAAAGATCTTTTACTCTTTTAATTAATACGGCATTTAAGTCATACGCATCTCTACTTTTACTGTTGTTCAGCGAAGTAATTGCATCCCTTACTTGATTATGAGTAATTGTTTTAAAAGTAAAGATAGGTATGTCGTTCTTGTTTATTATTGATGAGACTATATCAATAGACTCTTGGTTGCCTTGTAGTTGATTTAAAACTATGTTTTTCGTTATATCAATGAAAAAGTTATTAATCACATTAGGATGTTGAGAGCATTCATTTTTCTTGAACAAGGGCCTGGATTGATTAATTATATTCCACACTGCTTGAGGCGTGTTATCAGAATTATCTATATATTCAGAATTAGCTGTGATTTTAGATAATGCAATTTCTTGCCTGTACAGTCTTCTAACATGATTCCGAACTGCCACAGTCTGTGGATTGGGATTTTGCATATGATATGTCTGAAAAAATTGTGATAGGTTTCTTAGCTGATAAAGTTTATCATTAAACCAGGATATATTATTGTTCTTACTTTTAAGTTTAATTTTTTTTTGCGGAAAACAACTGGTAAATAATCTAAGTACTATGTCTAAAAAGTTGTTAAAAACAGTATCACTACTTTCATCCGCTATATTTCCGTTATATGCGAAATCCCAGTTCACGTTTGTTAATTCGTTATAAAACTTAAGTAGAGCAACATTGGTGATTGGTCGACACACATTTTCATTTACATTTTTATTGTTATTTAGGGAGGACTCAACTGTCTCAACTGTTAAATATTTACGATAACCCATTCCGCTGTGGTCTGAGAAAGAGTTTTTAATTTCAAACACTTCATCAGCTTCACCTTTATCATTACAAAAAATGTTATCAAGACAGTTGTTCCCCCTGGTGTTAAAGTAGACCAGTTTCTGCATGGCAAATGCCCTAAACATATCGCAGAGTTGCATAGTTTCAGATTCTGTTTTATTAAAATGAACGTTAAAATCTCCCCCTATTAAAATCTTGTGTCCTAATTTGATACTGCCTATTGCTTTTTCTATTTTTTCCAAAAATATTTTAAAATCTCCGGTAGGGGATCTATAAATGTTTATAATAACTGTTTTGATATCACTGATTAATACAGCATTAATTTCACAATGTTTTTCAATAGACAGATTGTTTATATAATGTAAAATTTTAAAATCATGTTTAATTAAAAGATGTGTTTTTACGAATATGGCAACTCCCCCGTGTTTCAGCATTTCTCTACAAAAACTGGTTAACAAGCAGAAGTTTTCTATGACAAATTCGGAAATTTCATGTTTTTTGAGCCAATGTTCAGATATACACAAAATATCAAAAGATTTGTCCACTGTTAAAGCTTCTATAAAATCAATTCACAATAGTTCACATGTAAGAAAACTAGCCAAGTTGACAAAAAGCCTTACCCGAATATTCGGAAAATATTAAACTATGAACAGCTGTTTGAAAAATTGAAAGATGAGAAATGGGAAATTGTACTAAACTGTGATGACGCCGAAACTGCTACCACTATGTTTGTTAACAAATATCTAGAATTTATTTCCTCTGCTACACAAACCTCTATAATACCCAAAAAAATGACTAAATTAAAAACATGGATCTCACGCGGTATCATAAAGTCGATAAACCATAGGGACAAACTAAAATTACTAAAAAACAAAAACGACGTCAACTTAAGAAAGCAATACATTAATTACAGAAATAAATTAAACAAACTTATACAAACAATCAAAAATAAATTATTTTAAAAACAAATTTGAAAAAATAGGCAATAATCCAAAAGATATTTATAATATAGTAAAAGATGCAGCAAATGAATCGATTCCCAATAAATCGTCCTTCCCAATTATAAAGACAGACACGGGCCTGGAAATGAATCAATCGGATGTAGCGCATATGTTTAACAACCATTTTATTAACATAGGTGGAAAATTACAAAAACAAATACAAAAAACACATAGTTTCAATACGCAACCGCCTACACCTTATTCTATGTACTTAAACCCCGTTACGGAAAATGATGTTATAAATTATATAAAACATCTAAAAAATAACACAACATCAGGTCTGGACAAAATTACCTCCACAAATGTCAAAAATACCCACACAAATATTGCTAAACCACTAGTGCATATAATTAATGAGATTCGAAGCCGAACTCTCCTGGTTTAGTAGGCAACATATCAGAGCATCGACTGCTACACCATAGCCACCAGTTTACTTTTTATTTACAAATATACTGATTTCCTTGCGTAAACAGTACAGGATTCTTTTATTTAGTCAATATTTATTGTGAACAAACTCCAAAAAAAGAAAAAAAAAAACAATTATGCAATCCGTTTATTCAATTTTTGTTCATATTTTTCTTTCTCCATTATTTTCATTGTTTACCTAAACTTTTATTGAACAAAACAAAGGAAATTATGAATCACAGATGTGTTTCCTACCACATTTTGTACAAGGGCAGGTCATGAGAAATTATGTTTTCGGTTAATTTACAACCCTGAATTCAACGAGCCAAAAGTTAATGAGAAGTTTAAAATTTATACACGCATTTCTAAAATCAATATGGCGGACCATGAACGATTGATGTTAATGTTTTATAGGCACGCATTTTTTAAATCTATCAACGAAGATATCTATTTTATACGGTGATTTTATATATCGATTTGATAGAAAATTTTGCAGTTCACTAACATAGAGAAAGGTTAACGTCAAACGTCAACAACCGTAAAGAAAATAGAGATATACAAGAAAATTAAGAAATGAATGGTTTGATCTGTAGGGGAAATTCGGGTAATTTCGTGATATTAAGAATGTAGTACAGCCAACTGAAATAGCATTTATTGTTAGCGGGGTGAAATGACCGGTAGCTTGAAAGCGTGACAAAAATTGAGAGAGAAATAATTGTGTTGAACAGAGAGAACACAAATAGTATTTTCAGTCGAGGTAAGTAACAACAACATCATTTCAATAACCGAATCTTTATTAGAAAAGGCTAAATACCGGTTTTACACCAATAAACTATCCCTCAACCTTGAAAAGACTCAAAAAATGTTGATTACCTTCCCCAAACATAACTTTGACAACAAGGATAATGTTACATTTCTTGGTATACATGTGGACGCTAACCTTACATGGAACCACCATGTTAACATCCTTTCCGGCAGATTGTGTTCCATAACCTTTCTTTTACGGAACCTCTATAATTCTGTTGGGGATATTCTTATGGTGGCATACAATACACTGTTCCACAGCCAGATTTCATATGCCATCTTAGCATGGGGACATTCTACAGCAGCTGAAAGAGTTTTCTCATTGCAGAGGCGCGCTATCCAGGTTGTCGCATCCATTCCTTATTGATCTGACTGTAGAAACTTATTTAAAACCTTAAAAATTATAACGCTACCATCTATCTCCATTTATTATACCCTCTTATATATACATAAAAATCAAACTGGACTTACTACCTTCTCAAAAGTTCACAATTACAAACAAGTCAAATATTTATCCCAATTTCTTGAGACTGACGAAATCAAGAAATGCCATTAACTACTACTCCATTAAATTTATGAATAAAGTACCGGCTAACATCAAACAACTGGCCTTCAACAAATTTTAAAATGTCATGAAAGACTATTTTATTAAAAATCAATTTTACTCCATAGAGGCATTCTTGCATCACAGTTTTGTAAAATTATAAAATGACAAATCTTTTAATGTATTTTTAATGTAATCAATGTAATTTCTAATTTGTAAAGTTTATTATACTAAATTAAAATATGGTAATATTGACTGACTTAAAATACTGAGTAATTGGGTCAATAAACTTAGTGGAATGATCCGATACTTTTTTGCAGATACGAAACCTGTTCCAGATCCATTTAAATTTATACACTTCTGACTGAACATAACCCTTAAGTCTATGTGGCCATACGTCTTCGCCTTATGGGCTGGCACTGAATCTTGCTGAAAGCTACAATGACCAGAGTAGAAAGAGTTCATTTCTTTAACTATCGACTTCAGCAAGGATTTATTGTAGACTTTGATTAACTTTTTGCCAATTTCTCGTAAATATGAAGTTTTTTGTCGCAACTTCCGGTCCACAAGACCATAACTGAAGCTTGGTAACGACTCCTCTGGATCTTCAACGCTTTCTCACAAGACTCTCGTGAAATTATGACATGCATCCTGTCGTTCTGGTGGTTGAAAGCCTACTCAATATTACAAATCTTTATAAGAAACCCTTAATTCTATTGACGGGTAACTGTTTAACAAAGCATTTGTCTTGGCCTCCCAATAGCTAATTCAATAATTCTGATATACTGACAATCCATCTGTTAGATGATCTACCTCTATTCCTAGTAATTCCGTTCTCAAAAACATTTTTTATTATCATATTTTTTCATTTATATAAAAATCCATATTAATATATTCAAATGACCAGTAATAAAAGAAATATTCTCTTAATATACAAAAGCCTTTTATAATTGGAAAGGTAAAGCTTCCCTCTTGAATGTTAATGTTGGCAACCCTTGGCGCATCTGAGTTTTAATGTTATCGTAGTCCGTAACTAAAAGTTATTGTCCAAATCCAATTTTGGCTTAAATTGAACTATTTTGAACAGTACTTTGTAACAAAATCAGCTGTATTAAGCCTAATGGAAGACAGACAACAATGTTGCCAACATAATACGGTAACACTGTAACTTTATGTACCGTTGCCAAGTATGCTAAGTTCCTTCATAATTAGTTCGCAGATAATTAAAATTTATCCATATTGGCTAACGTAGGTTGACCGTCAGTTAAAATTTATAATTTGTATAGTACGGAAATAAAAGGGAACCAAGCAATGGTAGGAGTTAAATTGAATATGAAGCTTAAAATAAATGTAAATATTTGCAGTCGTTTGTAGTTTTTATTTCGTGACCCCGCAGTGTACATCTTCTTCTTCTTTAGGCACTGACAGTCGAGTTGACTTTGGGCCTTACTCACATAAGTCCTGCATCTTGTGGTACCATAGTTGTTATAGAAAATTTGTGCTGCTGTTAGTTATTTGTAATCATATTAAATTTCAATTTATGAACCAGAGTTCGATAGAGCTACGCAGAGATTAAGCTACGTTTAAGAGTATGTTGTTTTCATGAACAAGCTTTGTCATCATCGAAAGATGATAAGTTATCTGTTCCTTGACCTCCAACCGTATATGCGAACGTAGTCAGTGTGGCGTTTCATCCTGTTCTATTTATTATTCGTACTCATTTTAAGTATTAAATACTTGAGGCTGAGTGAAGCCTAGAGCTGATCTGAATAATTATCTACTTTGGTGTTAATATAAGGAGTCTATGTTCAATAAAAGTCAATGTAGAATTAGCATTTATTGTCATAAAATTTACAATATGAGTGTACTTGAAAAGTTTTAGTTTAAAACAGTTTAATATTATACGAGAACCAATTGAACTGAACTGACGAAACTATCGCTCTTGTTCTTGGTTCAAAAACGTTTATATATGTTTTAGGATATTATTTCATACATCAAAGTGTTACTATGTTCCAATAAATGACAGTGTTAAAGTTATAAGTTTGTTATTTTTCATGTTATCAATCAAATTATTTTATTTAGAATATTTCAGAAAAATCTATAAATTGTATGCACAATTTTAAATATACGTAACATCTTTAATAGATTCAAAAATATATGTTAGAATGGAAATAGTCTACATAATGTTTACATGTTAATAATAATAAGGATTTTTGTTTAAAAAATGAGGCATGTACCCTTTTTATATTAAATTATACCATACTTTTTATGACTTGTATTATTTTTATTCAAACAATAATAATTGATTATTTAATTTCAAACAACATTAATATTACAATCAATAACAAGAAAACTGTCCCTCTAAACAAAAATCTGAATTGTTCAAAATTAAATATATAACTAACGGATGATTTTTTTTGTTATAATCTACTAATAGCAGGTGCCATATCAAATTGAGCAACTCTACTTCTTCTTTTTTCGGAAAATCGTCATTAATTTCGTCAACTTCATTATTAAAGCCGCTTAAACTGGTATAGAAGCCATGATGTATTTGCAATATATATGATAAAAGTTTCTTTATGTCTTTATTTCTTTTTTTTAGAATAACTCTAATAAGGCCATAGTACTTTGATTTCAATTCTTTTAAGGGGGGGGGGGTCTGATAACCACATTTTAAGCATATTTTTGTGAATTTTTTTCAAATCTATGGTTAAATTTATTCATTTTCAAACTAAGTACATATATAAAGTATGTTTTGAAGGAGATAAAAAAAAAATTTGAAGGCAAAATATGGCGAAATGAGCCAGCTGTGGCAAATCTTCTCAGACTCCGGGAAAAAAATTCGATTTTGCGGTTACCAGCATAATTCGTCACTGGATCATGACGTTGAGTTTTTATTTTTAAAATGATTTTTCAGTTTTTAGCGTTACTTAAAAGACAAAAAAATTAATTCCTCCTAAAAAAAACCTAAAAATGAGTATATTTGTGATTGTTAAATAAAAAAAATATATATCTCAACGTCGTTACCTCGGCAAACTCATAAACTAACAAAATCTTTTTGGATTTTTGATTTCAGATGATCCAGTGACGAGTTATGCTGGTCACCGCAAAATCTAATTTTTTTCCCGGAGTCTGAGAATATTTGCCACAGCTGGCTCATTTCGCCATATTTTGCCTTCAAAATTTTTTTGTATCTTCTTCAAAACTTATTTTACATATGTACTTAGTTTGAAAATTAATAAATTTAACCATTTTGAAAAAAAATCACAAAAATATGCTTAAAATGTGGTTATCAGAACCTACCCCCCCCCCCTTAAATTGTAACAAATTGGTCACCCCCTTTTCGCTATGTTATATTTCTAAATTCTTCATTATACACATATTTTACAAACATAGTATTTGAATAATTGGTATCAAATTGAAAACAACGGACATTGCAAAATTTTATAGGCCTTTTGTCTTCGCATAAGAATCCATCTTGAAAACACTGTGGCTTATAACCTTATTTTGCAAATTTCAACGAAAAATATCTTAATGGCAAAAACAATATTTAGATTTATTTCTGCCATCTGTTGTTGAAATGTTAAATTATATTTTTGGGTGGCAAATACTGTTTTTACTATCATAATCCAATAAACAGCTTAAAATATACAAAGTTTGGCTTGAAGCCTTCTTATCCTAGGGTCTTCAATTCTAATAATTTTGAAACCCTAAAATATATCCTGCTTGACAAACGGAATTGACCTCTAAATTCTTTATTACACCGTTTACCAACATATATTTTTAAAAAAATAGAAAATGGTGGGTTTGGCGTTACCATAAAGAACTCATTTATCTCACAAGAAACAATGCTCTTGTTGTGAATTTCAATAAAAATATTTTACAATATTTTAAACTGTCAGCAATACTGCCTATCACAGGTGCTAAAAATTATGGCCAAATATTCCATTACCCCGTGAGTTGACATTTAATTTAATCATTATATATTTGAGTGATTTAATTTCCCCCGAATACCCATCAATATTATCACCGTCAAATCAATCATCAGTGAGGCCTATATTAACACTGTCAACAGTCAATGTTTTAGCTCATCATGGCATACAATCCTGGAAAATTATTTATACATTTGCTTTCATTCATTTTCAGCAACAATTTTGTATTGAAATATTATATTAATGAATGTGAAATGCAAATTAGGGAAGCAGAAATATTTACATTTGAAATATAAAGGAATTTTAAAATTAAAATGCGAGGGTTGATCAAAGTACTCGTGTAATAATTAGTATATATGGAGGGGAAATAGTAACTAGTTTTGATGTAGCTGTTATTTGTGTGTTGTCTGCCGTTGAGTTTGTTTTGTGAAGTTATTTCCTTCGTATTTTACAGCAGTTTTTGTAATTCAATTTTCTTTACCCCGGCGATTTAGAAGATGGACCTCAAAGAACAGTACATCTGTGTTAAATTTTGTTTGAAACTTAGCTAGACTTAAGAGGCGGAGACAGAAGCAATGGAACTTTTAAAAGTAGCTTCTGGAGAAGTTTTGAATCGAACTGGGTGTTTTAAGTGGTTTGGACGTTTTAAAGATGATATAAATTTAATCAAAGGTGATGAAATATTGGGCAGACTTAATTTCTAAAACTAATGAAAAGGTTATCGTTATCCAGGTTCACGAATTAATCCGTACCAATTGACGATTTACTGTAAGAGAATTTGTAGAAGACGAGGGAATGACATGCGGGTCTGAATGACATGTTTCTCGGCCTTTTTAGAAAAGTTGATGTGAAGTGTGAACACATTTCAGGGTTTCGCAGTGAATAATGATTATTTGGGATGCCAAAACAAATTTTATGTTCAAATATTTTTTTGTTAATTTTAATTCGAGTGCCTGATATCATTATTTAGGTTTCTAAATATGTGCAGTATTTTTTTTAAATAGCAATGTTCATTAAGATTTTGAAAATTGCGCCTATGGCTTCCATTGGTTGTTGTAAGTCATAAGCTCCGCCCCTCTGATTTCGTGTACATTGAAACATAGATTTAAATTATAATTTCAACAATTTCCCCTGGTTATTAAATTTACGCTTTTAAAAATTAAATACAACATTTGCCAAAATATAACTAGAATTTTGAAAAAATAATTCAAACAAAATAAAAATGCAAAAAAAACAGAGGAGTGAACTCTATTTTGCTGGGTAAGAAGCGAGCACCATAACCATTACACTAGGATACGGCTTCTGGTGTAGCGTGTTACATAACTATAACTTTTGTACATTGTCAACCAAAAAACACAAAAAATGCGTTATTTTCCGAAAACATAATCTGATCGAAAATTCCTGTTGTACTATTCCGGTTCACACCAATTTACATTACTTGGAATTTTTTCAGATTTTTAGTTTAAACCATCGGGGCTACAGGACGTGGGACAAATTTTTACTGGCACAATTTTGGCTAAAATCACATCAAAATAAGTTATTTTGCAAAAATAAAATTTTTATCATTAATCCGCGTACTAAAGGCTTTCTTTTGATACCCTACTCAAAATTTCAAAAAAGTGTTTTTTTTTTCGATGAGCACATATTTGTTTATATTTTTAGGGGATATGTTTTTTAGATGTTTTAGTATTTTTCCTATGTGCGGGTCAAGAAGTTGTATAAGCATGCCAAATTTCAACTCTCTAGGTTTAGCCGTTTGGATACAATTTTTACCGAACAGACAGACAGACGGTAAAATGACGGTATAAGGGTTTTTTGGTCATACCTACAAAACCCTAAAAACCACTCTCCGTTCCTTAATCTACGTCTTAAGAGCTTTCTTTTTGAAAAACAAATCATCAACCCCTCTGAGAGATAGGGTGGGAGACAAACGTTTTTTTTTTTTACATATTTTTGGTAAAAATCCCATTAAAAACGATTTATCAAAAATAAAAATTTGCTTGTTGATTCACGCATTAAGAGGTTTAATTTAGTATGCCATTCAAAATTTAAAAAATATAAATTTCTTATTTATTACATAATTGTTTATATTTATCTCGGGATATTTTTTTTTTCAACTCTCAGTATTTTTCCTATATGTGGGTCAAAGAGTTGTATAACCATGCCAGATTTTAACTTTCTGTTATGCCGTTTGGCTACAATTTGTACCGTACAGACAGACAGACAGACAGTTTAAAAATTAAATGAAAGCTCGAAGAAATAACGATTAAAAATGATTATCAAAAAAAAATGTTGATATCCAGCCAACAGAATGGCTTCTTACTTTTATTAAATACCTACAAAACCCTGAAATGCAAAAAGTGCAAATTTGCACTTCATAAATTTTTTAATTGTTAGCTATTTCAATATTCCACAATTACTCACGTTGATTGCGAAAGTACGTATAATATTTGTATGTAAAAAAAAATGTTTATTAGAGTTTGAAATGTTTACATAGCGATATGCTCACCACATCTTTCAATAATTTTGTATTTCTTCGTTTTATCAATTCTTAAAGTCTTTGATAAAACATTGATTATACCCAAATATTTTATTCGAAATGATCAAAGAAAGTTTTTATAATAATATCTCTTTGAATGAAATTTTATCAACTGAAAAGAGGAAAATTTTAAACTAATGAATATTTTCTTTGTTTTCGTGTTTAAATTTAAATTTAATCTAAATTAAAGTGAAAATAAAATTAATTGCAACGTTTTCAAGTCGAGGAAAAAGGGTTTACAAGTTGAAAATTTCAACTACAGAGATTTTAACAGAACTTTAATAGATCTTTAAAGGAAAATGAAAGAAGATTCCAAAGAAATAGTGACATTGATATCAGTGGCGGCTCGTGACTTTTTGGGACTCAGAGCTGCAAATTATAATACAAGTATAGGTTTAGGTGTTTAACCACGACGTTTTATCATATAAGACTGTTGAGTTGCATCTTATAATTATAATTTTTACTTTTTGCACTTTCCGAAATATTTAAATTTGGTGTCGCCCCAATTTTTTAATATCAATTTTTTCTTCTAACGTTCGTCTGTTAAATGGAATTTTCAAAAATGATTTGACAGTATTAATTTTTAAACCTATTGTTTTATAATCTAAAATACGAAACGTATTTTTTAAGCTAAGATTCTTATATAAATTTAAAAGAAAAAGTTAGAAAATACTAATTATTAATACCTACCTAAACAATAAATTTTTAGAGATAATATAGGTATAGCGATTTCGGTACGACTTAAATAAATACATTCAATAATTTCATAATCTGGGATCACTCTTATTGTGACGCTGAAAGCATTCTAGCTCCATTCCCTACCAGTTTCTCCCTACTGCCCATGCACCGCTACCCCTTTACAAGCCAACATTTGCACTTTTCTTGTAGTTAGGATATAAGCAGCGCGACGTAAACTTATTCAAAGGAAATTTGTAAATATTTATGAAACAATAGCATTCAATGTTCAAAATATATTTAAAAAAAAGCATTTTCACACCACATTTACTATGTTAAATACATTTTGAGTTCAAAAAAAGATTTTGTTTTTTTATTATTTTCAAGTAAGAGCTGCAGCTCCACAGCGCGTACTCAGGAGCCGCCACTGATTGATATCAAATGTTAAAATATGCAGTTTCTTAAAAATCCCTTTAGCCAATTTCACTGTACACATGTCCACGGACTGACAGACAGACAGACATACATACAGACTAGGCTGACCATTTTGTTGAGAAGGCATTGCGGGACGGTCCAGGGTGAGGACCTTTTTTTTTGCTCGTCACTTGGATTTTGGGAGGTGAGAACCTTGTTTTTATTAGCTAAGGGCGCCAAAACACGGCTCTGCGTACATGAGAGGAAAGGAGTACAAAAGATAACAAAAATGTTTTAAACGATTTAACAATTGTGGCTAGTATAATTTAATTACCGCGACAAAAAAATTAACAATTGAATAAAAAATATCACAAAAAAATAAATACACTGATAACTACATATACCACGAGCTCAAAAAGAAATAACATAAGGGTTGGCTATGGAAAAATAAAATAATGTCTACTGCAGGCTTTATATAACAATATAAACTTATGACAACAACAAAAGTCATGACAGTTAATTAATTCTAAAGCTTGCTGATGACATTACTTTTATTTTCCATAGCCAACCCTTATGTAATTTCTTTCAGAACTCATGGTATAATGTAAATATACACATTTTAATATCAAAATTCAAAAATTATCATTATCAAACTATAGGAAAAGTAGAGCACTGACAGTTAAATTGATGTAAAGTTAGTTAGAATTAAAAATGCGGGACATTTTGCGGGCAAGTAACAATGCGGGACGCAGAGTCAAAATGCGGGACTGTCCCGCAAAATGCGGGACGAATGGTCACCCTAATACAGACACACCAAGAGATTCTGGATTTATTGTATGATGACAATAAATATATCTGGTTAAAGATATTTAAAAAAATATGGAAATATAAATAAGCAAAAATGGAACAAGATCGCCTCAACAAACTTAATAAATATCCATTGAAAATGATATTTTTATTAATCTGAAATTTTCAGATATTTTTGAAGAATTTGTTACAAAGAAGTCATTTCTTTGTTCTGCTGGAAAGGAATGCTAATTTCTACAAAATTTTAAAAATGTATATTTTCAAATATATAATATAAATTAAATAAGAATAAATCTTTTTATTTCTTCACCGACATTTCTTTAGCATACCTACGAGGGTTGCCTTTTATAATTTGAGGATTTGAGATCAAAAACAATTATTTATCAACAAAAGTGGCTTTATTGTTTTTCAAAATATTCTCCATGAAAATCAATACACTTTTACATGGGTTTCAACCCATTTTCGAAGCACTGTTTCCACTCCGATTGAGGCATTTTCCACTCCGATTGCGGACAAATCTTTTTGACGGCCAAATGTTCATGCAATAGTGAATGTATGCTAGTCCCACTTATCAAGGATACTTCAATCTCACGATAAGTCACATGACGAACTTGCAGTATCAATTCACGCACAGCATCAATGTTTTCCGGAACAACAACCGATTTAGGACTACCCTTACGAAATGCATCCTTAAGCGAACTACGGCCACGATTAAAGTCGACAAACCATCACTTTTGTTGAGTTAATCCATGTCGAAAGTTGTAAAAAATAATCGCTCGAAAATGTTCACGGTTTAATTCTTAGCCCAGATGAATTTATTCAAGTTACTGTAAACAATACAAATAGCGCTCGTACATCAAAACGTTCCGAGTACGTATAGTCAAAAATGTCAAACTCCGGTGGTGGTTTACTCACGACTCTCCGTCTCTCACACATCTCACGAAATTCGTCCTTAAGCGAACTACTGCCACGATTGATGGTGTTTCATCGCCAAAAGTCGAAGTAAGTTCTTCGATGCACTGTTGTTGGGTTAATCCACGTCGAAAATTGTAAAAAATAATCTCTTGAAAATGTTCGCGTATTAATTCCATTTTTAGCCGAGATGAATTTTTCCAATTACTGTATACAACACAAATAGCGCTCGTACGTCAAACGTTCTCACTATGTATACGGTCAAAAATATCAAACTTTACGATAGAAGCGTCAGTTGCAGATGGCAGCACTAGCTTAGCGCAATCCCGAAATATAAAAAGCAACCCTCGTATTACCTTGATCCAAACTCCTCTGAGCGGGAGAAGACGTGATAGAACTCAAGAAAATAGAGAGGTATTAATTTGAAGTAAAAGGAAATTAATAAAAACACCCCAAAAAAATCGTTGAATACTGTTTAAAAACATCGTTGAATAATCGTTGAAAGTGTCCTCTAATAATAAATTTAAATCCTTCCTTTATATGTAATTAACTAATATAATTAATAAGTTTTATAACTTATGGCACATTTCCAGAAAAAAATAATTATTAAAGCTAAAAAAACTTGACATGGAATTATTCATAGAAAATATTAAAAAAGTTACAGGACATGACGCTTATAAAAAATTTATTTTAACCCGAAAACTTTTTCCATGTCATTATGTCACCTAATTTACGCAACAAATATGAAAAAGAGATTTATTATATGTGTTAAAATAAACACTACTTTTATTATTAGTTAAATAATAATAATAATAATAATAATTTAACGAGGCGAGACAGACATGTTGACAAAAGAACACATGAGTAAAAGTATGCACTCTGTGTTCTTCAAACATATTAAAAGTCTAGAGTTGTCCACCGAACTCACGTTCTCGTTTCTTAAGTCTGCTGGTTTGAGATCGGAAACAGAAGGTTTTGTGTTTGCGTGTCAGGATGGTGTTATTAATACTTTGGCGTACAGGGCCCGCATATTCCAAATAGCGGAGTCCACACTCTGTAGGTTGTGCCACCACCATTCTGAAACGATTATGCACATTCTGTCTGCTTGTCCATCTCTTGCAGCGTCGAGCTACGTGTCTCGACATAATGCTGCTCTCCGCGTGCTCTACTATCATCTTAGACATGCCTATGGTATTGACCAAATACCAGTCATACCGTACGTCCCTTCTGACATAGAATCGGTGGTGGAAAATTCCAAGTGCCGAATTTATTCGAATTACTCCTTCCCCACCTCGAGGTTACTGAAAGCCACTAAGCCGGACATAACCCTCCTGGATATCGAGACCAAACAGATGTTTGTGATCGAGTCCATTCCAGCCTGTAGATCTTCTGCCAACTCTTTGATCTGCAGGATGCAGAAAGCAGTGCTGCTCGGGTCGCTCCGCATTGTGCGGGCACTGGATCTGGCGTAATTTCCGCGGCTGCATATCGCCAGGGTTTGGGATGCAGCCGTGTGTATTTAGCTCCACTAGTATGACGCGGCTCAAAAGGTTGCTGAAGTTTGAGATTAGTGGACGCTTGTCAAGACCTGACAAACCCCATAATAATTTATTAATGTTAATATCAATACCATACAAGTAGATCATACAAATATACATTTATCATGAGATTAAATTAATTATTAGAACCAGTAGATGTGTAATCACAATTCCAAAACTCTTCGAAATTATAAAATGCTTTTTCCTTTAATATGTTCTTTATTACAAAATTAAATATATTTGTGGCCAAAGATTTGACAGATTGGGGAAGAACATTATAAAAACGTTTCGCGTAGTGAGTTGCGTGAAGACACGAGTCTCACATATCCAGGTCTTATCAAATCTTTACCCCTTGTATTGTAATTGTGAACATCCATTTGAAGTGTTTGGTCAGCTATGTTAGAATGAACGTGGGTTATACAATATAATATATAAAGTGAGGGTAGTGTCAATATGTCTAAATTTATAAAAATATTATTACAGTCTCGCCTGTATGTCACCAATAATTCTAACAGCTATAAAAGTATCACAATAGTCACACCGAGCTGTAGTGCTTATTTATACGCAGAGGCGTCGCTAGCAGTGGTATCACCCGGTGCGATAATTGTCGATCTTTGGCGTCATTTACCATACTTTTTCAACATTGTATAGGACAATTGAATATTGATAAAAATGAGTTGATAAGGAATTCGGATAATCATACCAACGCCAACATTCAATTCTGACAATTTCGACACACAAACAGTGTCACTTTACATTATCGATGCCGACAGACATAATAATGGTTAATGAATATTTTCAATTGACTGTTCATTAAAATGCAAATTTAGTAAATTAAATACATAATGACAAATGGACCGAATTTAAAGTTTAATTCAATATTAATTATCAATCACGTTTTTAATCAAAATGATGTGAAGAGTAAGTTTTGACACATTTTAGGATTTTGTAGGTATTTAGTGAGACATTAACTTCAGATTGGAACCTTAGTTATTAACAGAATCATACACAATCACTTACATTTAAAAAAAGTTGTCAGTCGTTTTGTGCCACATCAGTTTTTTAATTTCCAAAAAGCGGAACGTGGAAGAATTTGTCATAAAACTCTTAAATAGTGGCGCTTACCAAATTTTTTTAAAGTGCAAGTTTTGGCTATTTTTTGGGTTAAAAAAAATACGGGGTTAGTTTTCGTTTGAGGAACAGATTGATGCTGCAATTTACGATTATTTTGAAGGTATTGCGAAAGAAATTTGGTTGGGAGCTTCTAAGAACTGGAAGAAAAGAATGGCCAAATTTATTTTTGTTGTAGGTATTTACTTTGAATATATTTAAAATAAAATCCTCAAAAGTTTCTTAGCCATTCGTCAATAGAATCACGAAAGGTTGCTCCAAATCAGTGTTTATTAACCTTTTTATACTCGGAACCCCCCAACTATCCTAAAATATTTTCTGGACCCCCCAAGAAATTTTTTTAAATAATATTTTAAATGTTATTAATTTATTGTAATTTTAAAAGCAAAAACTGGTAAAAATAAAATGTTTTCTTTTAATTTCGGAACCCCCCGTTTAAGAACCGCTGCTCCAAATGACATCGTTAGTAAGCGCCGAAAATCCAGACAGGATATTACCCTCCTTCAGTTATTATTTGATGAGGCGTGAGCTATGATGGTATCAGTAAACTTCATTTTTCCGAAAAAAGGGTAAAAAAATCGATCAAAGTCTACTAGGAAACCATGTTTGAGTTGAAAGTTAAAGAACTGAACAACTCCCTGTTCGCTGGGTCACCACTGGAGCTTCCAACTAGCTTTAGCGCTAGCCCATAAGGTAAAGACTACGTAACAGAGACTTGAAAGCAATGTATCAGACTTCATTTCTTCTGCTGATCGTCCGTCTAGCAGCTCTAACCTTAACCTCGTGGACTACAAATTGCGACCCATGCTTCAGGACGTGGCCTACAAGAAGAGACACCCTATTATCGCTAGTCTGAAGCGCTTCCTGATGTAGGTAACAAAGTACTTTCCTGTAGAAAATCTTCATAATTCTATAGACGTGTGGCCGCATAGACTTAAAAATTGTGTAAAGGCCAGAGATGGTCATTTTGAAAACTGATTGGTATTCCTCGTCTTCTAAATCTACTAAAAGAATATTTAAATACCTTTAAGCATGTTGCAGATTTTCATTGAAGACTTTGGGACAGTATTTATTTACACTACACTGCAAATCTTAGTGAGTAATAGTACTCCTTTTAAATGAGTACTTTTTATATTACTCATTTAAAGTGCGTACTTGTACTCACTTTGAAGAAGGAGATAAGTGTACGCACTTGAAGTGAGTACTAGTACTCGTTATAAATGAGTACTTCAAAATACTCACGTAAAACGAGTACAAGTACTCATTTCTAAAGCGGAACTGAAACTACGCGTTGTATGTGAGTACTAATACTCATTTTAAATGCGTACTTTTAATACGCGTTATATGTGAGTACTAATACTCATTTTAAATGCGTACTTTCAATATACTTGCGATGAATTTCTTTTCTATTTATAAATATTTTAGAAAATACAAATATTACTATTAGCATGAATATTTTTCGTATGAGTAATTATATCATTGTAAAAAATGTTCTAATGTTAATTTATATTCGTTTTATCCGTTTTTATTTCTTGAAATACATAACATTATAAAGTAAAAATAATATATTTTTTTGAAACATATTATACAAATTATGCACCAAATTCCACATATTCATAGCTGATTAAAGGGATACAAGTAATGTTGTTCACACTGAATTCAGATACTGGATGGGGAAAAATCAATGATTTAATATTTTTCAAATATAAATTAATTTCTGAAATCTTCTGAATTACGTAAGCATTTAGTTTTGATTCATAGTAAAGAGTTTTTAATGAGGCTATTTCTAATAATTTCTGGTTATTTAAAACGTAAATTCTGCAAATTTTTCCAAAAATTGGATGATCTATTATTCGTAGAAATTGTTTCGAATAATTTATTGAATTTTAGATGATAACTAAGTTCATACTTATACTTAATCATTATGATTAATTTAGTTGTAATATCTGAAAGGTTTGAAATTTTTTTAAATAAATATATTCAAGAAATAATAATAATCGCATTTTATTATTTACAGAAAAATACGAAGCTTCATAAATTCTGGAAACGGATTGCATTGAAAATTGGAAAAAAAGTGTATAAATTATTAATTATAATAATTTAAAAACTATTTTTCTGATGTTCAATCAACATTTTTATTTTTCCTGAATTTTAAAGCTTTATTGTGACGGCACTCAAGAAAAGAGTTTTATACCTATGTATGCATTATAAGTGCGTATTACTACCCTCTCTTCCTTTCCACTACCCATTTAAAACGCGTACTAGTACTCACTTTAAGTGTGTACTAGTACTCATTTAAAGTGCGTAAAAAAGTACTCACTTGTACGTGAGTAAAAACGAGGACAAGCAATGTACGCACTTTAAATGAGTACTAGTACTCACTTGAGATTTGCAGTGTAGGAATTTATAAATTTTGCGCGACGGATTCTTTTGAAGTATTATTGTTTTTCCTTTATTTGAATTAATGATCTATCAAAATTTTTACTCTTTAGATCAACAGACAGATTGACAGACAGAAACAAACTGACAGTATAAAACTAATACAAATATTTAATTTATGACGCAGTGGGTAAATTTTTGAAATAGCAATAATTTTTTTCTTGTTTTTATTTTATATTTTCTCCTCATATTCTTTATTTTCTACTCCCTTGCGTGCTTTAGTCTTCTGAAGTCGTAACCCAAAAAATTCCCCTGTTGATATAAACTGTAAAAGTTGGAAAGAAACTCGGTGCTAAGATAAATATTTGCAAAAAGAGGTAATTTTATCTTAGATTACCCAAGGTAAAATTCAATAATTTTTAATGGTACACTTTCTAAATTAGAATAATGGGATAAGTACTATAGTACAGTGTTTCTTTATCATCGGTCCACGAAAAAATTTTACGGGTCTTTAAAATTTATTTTAATTGTCGTTTTAAACTCATCCCTTTCACAAGGACTCTTAAGATAGTGATGATATTTTCGAATCCTTGTTTACACCAGATCTCAGCAAACATTTAACCATCGGCCGAATGCCGGCAAACTGCTTTTTCTGTTGGTGAATTGCTGGCACTTAAAGTTTGTGCAACGCCAGTATTAATAATATACTTCACATTTGTATTTCGCACTCCTCCTATACGAAGTACTTTACCAGCATTTTATGAGCACTCCTTATATTTGTTAATATGTTACATTTTACTTTTGTTCCACCATCGTTGAATAAATTTATTCAACGAATAAAGTTGACAATATCGCATCATTCTATTGACTGCAACGTTAATTTCTTCATTAATAGTTTAAAACCGATGCGATATTGTCAACTTTATTTGTTAAGTAAATTTATTCAACGATGATGCAATGGCCAAATGAGTATTTATTTTGCACCTAACCATTAATTTATTTTAATACTGGATAAGTATAAGGTAAATATACATATTTTACATTTGAAATACTAGAGAGTGGGTATAATATAAGCACTGGTCCGTCAGAAATAAATTTTGCAACTAATGCGATTATTTTGCACTTTAGCGCTGCTGGGCCGGCAATTGACACACCAATGGGCCAGCTAACGGCCACGGTGACACCGGGGTACTGGCCCATTACTTTCAATGCCGGGGAGTATGTGCTTCAGCAGTACTGGTCCGTATAAAAATGTTTGCTGGGGATATGTCACAACAATTTTGTATATATTTGTATGTAAGAACGCTTTTTAATATCAGTCGATGGCCTGATAACCGAAATATATGGAATTTCATAATTTTCAAAATGTTCTTCTTATTCTTCTTCAGCCCATTAACATCCCACCGTAACTTCACCGAGCCGTAGTTTTCACTACCGTAATGCTACTATATATCGGGCACGAGCCTTTCACAAATTATCGTACGTCTATACTTTGCGCTTTATATATTAAATTAGGTATAGTAGAGCAAGATTTGCGGATTCGTTTTTTGTAAGCAGCCTTCAAAATTGTAAACATTTCTCAAGATTAGAAATAGCTGTAATTTGATATAAACAATTTGATATGTTTTCAGTTTTCTTGAAAGCAATTCAAAGATTTAATTAAATTGGTTTCTAGAAACCATCAGTAAGCAAATAACTACATTAAGATATCTTTTGAAATATACACTCTAATTAAATTACCAATATTCAATAAATTCCGAAACATCACTTCAGAATTTTCAGGGCATGAATTTCTTATTAGAAATAAAGAAAATATATTTTAATATTCCTTTGGTAAGTTATTTTCAGTTCAGCATCAATTGACTTTTTCAAACAAGTGAAAAAGAAAATGAAAGATATATTAAATTCAGATAAATATCTTTACGGAACAGAGAATGAATGATGATTCTCATACATTTTAGTTTTTCTTATTTTTGTTCATTAGGGTCTTTTTAGCCTCCAGCTTTTCTGGTTTACGGGAATTAAGTTTCAGCAGATTTTTATTTCAAAAAGTGAACAGGAACCGAATCTTGGATTTTATATATAAACGAGTCTCAACTAGAAACATTTTGAAGGGAGAGTGTGCCGAGAAAACAACTTACTGAACCGGTTTGAAAATTTCTTTCAATGGTGTATAACTTAGAGTAGTGGTATTCCACCTGTGTTTCGCAGAACCTTGAGGGTTTTGCAACTTTAATTAAATGGTTTTATACTGTTATGAATACAATGATTTTAGTAACTTTTGAAAATGGAATATCTTTAAATCTGAAGGTGCTACAAATTTCCATTCTCGTAGTCAGTAGATCATATTTATTCAAAAACAGCTAATTTTACTCGACAAAAAGTTTAAATTTGTTGAGTAGTGATTATTATTTACTTCTTACATCACCTACTATTTAAATATATACTTTGTACCGTATTATTGGGTTTTATGTTTATAATAAATAAGATTCAAAACAGCAAATTGATAATTATTCGATTCAATTTTTATTATTTATTATTTGCATTAAAAATTATATTAGGTAGCATTATTTAAAAAGTAAAATAGTACACCTTAATTTTAAAAATAGAGAAATATAGTCAGCTACAAAATATCAATTTTGATCAAGACAATTCTATAATAAACATTTGACGGTAAAATTAAAAAAATACAACCTATTGTGTGCTTTTTGACTTGGGGTTCCAAAGATATAACATTTAAACTGTAGGGTTCCGCAGGTTTAAGGAGGTTGAAGACCACTGGCTTAGAGTAAAATAGGACATAGGCTATATAAAATTCTCAACCGGGAGGTAACCTCCTTGTATTTTACAGTTTTACTTCAAAAATATAATTATATAAACAATATATTTTGGTTTTATTATTACTAACAATAACCTTATTAGTATCATAAAATACTTATTGCAAAATATATTGCAAAAACTAATAATAAAAAAAAAATTTAAAGTCGGCCCCGATAAAACGAATTTGCTTTCACTGGGACGCGATGTCATTATGATAAATGATGGCGTCCCAATCTTCTTCTTCTTTTCTCATCCATTCCAAACATTGGATATCATCGTGGCAATCTTCATCTAAATAGTTCGGTGAATAAAACCATTTTCTCAACTTAGCGAAGCAGAAAATTCTTGGTCTTCCAGGGCCAGTGCTACCCACAACCTGTCCCTATAAATATTCTGTAGGAAACAGAATTTGTGCTAGTTCCTCATCACATGTTCAATATATTCTAGTTTCCGTTTCATTAAGATTAGCAATATTCTCCAAATAACTTCATCGTTGTTAACACCTAATGATCCACATTTCAAAAATTGGACTCTCTTTTCGAAACTCTTTTAATTTCGAATTAAAATAATTACGTCTTCAAATATGTACCTAGGTGCTAACAAAATTCTTGCATAGATTCACTAACTGTTATATACATACCAGATCCTTTTTCAGCATATCTCTTCATCATTCACGAAGTATTTCGACTTTTCTTAATACTATTAAACTTTATATAAAATATTTTTAATGTTTGAATACAAACCTAATTGAACTTTTAATGCAGTTTGTGATATATTTATTTATTAAAGTGCAAAGTAGTTTATATTCAAAGATCAAACTTAAGAATCTAAATTTGTTCCAAACTTCCAAACTGAAAATATTAAAAAGAATAAATTATTAGTTTTTAAGAAGATTAAAAGATTGGGAAGAAATATTGAATTCCAAGCCATTTTACAATTTATAATACTTCTCTCTGAAAATCACTTCTATCCGTGCAGCTGCAGAAATTAGGAAACAGACAACAAACTGAATCAGATAGTGGAACATCGTGGATGATCTAAGATCCTTCTCTCTCTTAAAGTTTACAATCCTAAGGTTGGTTGGCCGCGGCTCTCTATTCCTCCCTGACTTCTTCCTTTCTCTTTAGATTAATAAATTTCTACAGTTAAGCTGCTCCTTCAACTGGCATATAGTTTAAGAAGGGTGTTCCTTCAGGATTTGTTCCTTTGACCATACCTTCCATGATTATTTTCAGCAAACCCTCATGTCGCAAAATATGCCCCATCAGCCTAGCTCGTCTTTTATTTATATTTTGAAGCAGAAATCTTCTTGATTCAGCTTTTTGAAACATCTCTTTGTTCAAGACTTTGTCAGCCCATTTCACTTTTAACATGCGTCAATAACACCAGGTTTCAAAGACTTCCAATCTTCTTTTTTCTGTAACTGCAATGGTCCACGTTTCACACCCATAGAGTGCTATACTCCATACATACGTTTCTAGAATTTTTTTTTCCTCAGTGTTATTCCGATGTTATTCAAAATGAATATTTTTGTTAATATAATAATTATATAAATAAATATATAAATAATTTCGTTTCTGGTTAAAAGCGATCTTAGCCTGAGCAATTCTACTTGTGATGTGTTTCTTATCTGTTATCGTTCGTGATAACAGATCCTAGGTATGTGAATTCTTTGACTTGTGATACCGTCAGGGCGTCTATTTTAAGTGAATTTGTTACATTACCGGTATTTTTGCTACACACCATTATTTTGGTATTGGCTCTATTCAGTCTAATAAATAATTCATCATTTAAGGTTTAACGACATTACTTTCAAAGCAGATTGCAGTACTTCTGCACTATTTGCCAGCAGAGCGATATCTTCAGCATATGTCAATATGTCGAAGTTATGTCCGTGTATTTTGATGCCGACGTTTATTTTTTCTTTCAGAATTTATTGCTTCCTGCGTTAAATATAATCGGCGATTAAGCGCAACGCTGTCTTACACCTTTCCGGATCCCGACTTCTTCTGTTGTGTTAATAATACCAGTTTCGGTTTTATACAGACCACAGATCAAATGCCTATCCTTATGATCAATCCCAGCTCTTTTGAGGATCTTGAACATAATGTTCCAGTTGACATTATCAAATGCCTTTTTTAAGTCTATAAAGGCGTAAAGTATTTTGATTTTTCTTGATTCTCTTATCTAGCACTAATCTCATAGCTAGAATTGCTTCTCTTGTTCCAGACCCATTTGATCCGAATTGATCTTCCGATAATAAAGCATCTAGTTTTGGCTTAATTTTTTATGCAAAATATTTATAAGTATTGGTGAAACGATGCTTATCGTGCGGAAATTTTCACACTTTTCTACACAAGCTTTTTTCGGAACTGGAACAATCTGACATTTATAGCAGTTTGATGGCATTTCTCCTTTTTCAGCTCCTTACTAGTAGAAAAAGTCATTAATAAATTTGTCAGATCGCAGACTCCTTCAATTTCTATTTAAATAGTATCGTCTATTTATGAAAGTTTATTTAATAAATTACTTAGGCCCGGTCTTTCCACCTTCAGATAAAGTTCCAGGTAACTATCTGACAGATAAGGTTATTTGTAACTTCATCTGCTGAATAAATGTCAATACCAGTCAGTGAATCCAATACGTCAGTCTCATTATCCGTTAGATAACTATCCGATAGATACATTTGTAAGACAGAAGGGATGACATTTACTCAGCAGATGAAGTTACAAATAACCTTATCTGTCAGATAGTTACCTGGAAGTTTAACTGAAGGTGGAAAAACCGGGTCTTAATATTTTAAAATATGCTTTCATATTTTACCGCCCTTGAATCCACAACACTATTTGCACGTCGTTACGGAACGAGCCTGCCTAGGCGTAACAGGGAAAAACGACTTCAATGAACGCAATTACATAAAAATTGGTCAACTTAGAAGCGAAAATAAGTTCTTGGGAGAGATGAATCGTAATTGTAATATTACTTTGGGTTCGAATTTTCCATGAACGAGAGTGCATTATGCAAATTTTACACGCGTATAGACTTGTCAATTAATTCAGAAATTAACGAACACGTAATATCAGATAGTGAAATGCAGTTCGAACTGAATGAGAATTGTTTGGCCTGTTATATACACTCTCTAATGAATTTGTTTACAACAGTTTCATCTGATTTCAGGTAATTAAATCAGCGACATGAACTGTTCATGCACATGCATATTTTATCACTGCGTGTGAAAATTACTTACGGTATACTGAATATCAGATTACGGTGATAAAAAGCGTTAATAGCCAATGGTGCTGAAAATTAAAATGTCAACCATAGCTTGAACGAAAAAGAGATATGTTACAAGGGTCAGACCTTAGGGAATCTATTATTTTTTATGATTTTATGTTAGATCTCTCCCGTTCTTCTTGCATTATAAATCAGATACTGTCGAGTTGACTTTGGCAAACGATCAGGGTCGGCCTCAGGTTATGGAAGGTCTCAATTGCCAAGGTGTGCCTTAAATTACCGGTCAAATTTAATTGTTCGTCACAGTTCTCACAAAACCACGGGCCGATACCGTTTTCCACTAACAAAAATCTTCTATCTGGCTCCCTTAAGGAGGCATACAACTATACAGTTTCTTATATAAATCTAACAATCTGAAATAAAATTAATTACAGTCATATACATCAAAATTTGCTGATTTTTTTATCTACCTAATAAGATATTTTTAATTGTACCAAAACTGTTATGTAATTGTAAACAAACAAACTGCATTATTGACGTTATGTTGGAAACCAATTGACGCATATTTGCGTACGATGCGGCAAACTGCAGCTAAAGTTTCATTCTACAAATATTAGGTCGTCAAGGATGAAATTTGTAGAAAAAAAGGCAAAGTTGGTTGACAACTTACAAATATAAGGAATTATTTTATTCATCAAAGTATGCACCTATATTGTCTATACACTTTTGCCATTTAAGCAGCAGGTTGTTCAGGCCGGTGGTATAAATCCCTGGCGGACGAGAGTCAATGAATTCCTGGAAGGCCAATTTAACAGCATTGTCCGAATTAAACTGTTTTCCTATTAAAAAGTTTTCCAAATTGCGGAAGAAGTGGTAGTCAGTGGAGGCTAGGTCTAGTGTGTATGAAGGATGATAAATAAATTTCAACTCCAATTCCTGTAGTTTTGCTCCATTTGTACAGTGTGTGGTCTAGCGTTACCATGCAATAAGATAGGAGTCGATCTGTTGACCAATCTAGGCTGTTTTTCTTTAAGTTTTTGCATCATTTCGTCCAGTTGGTTGCAATAACAGAACGGTAAAATATTAAATTAGTGTCAGATAATAAGTTAAGGTTGGCAATATTATCATTGGCAAATTTCATCCTTGACGACCTGATATATTTCTAGTAATATTGTTCTATTGTAAAAACTATTTATGGTTATTGTACATGGTAGTCCATTTTTGCCTCTATTTGAATCTGCCACGGTTCTCAATATATGTGCAGTGAGCTAAAATGGTTTAAATTCCGTAAAGATAAAGTGAACCAAGTGGTATTCCATTATCTAAATTAATAAAATGGGAGGCTATATCTGGTTTATATTTTTTCAAGCAAAATCGGTTAAAAATATTTTCACTTAATTTGGTAATATGATGAAATAATACCAGGATTCGAACATAGACTATAAAGCATCTCAAAACTTTTATGCCAGGGATTGTTCCGGGGTTTAAATATTATTTTCTTAACAGAAAAATAAAAATTGTCTATAATAAAAAGACAAATATTTTTTGTTCAATGCATATTTTCAATTAGATGAATATTTGGGCAGTTTCGGACACCCTAAAACTAAAATCTATATATATTTCCCTTATTATGGACTTTAAAGCAAAATTATATATACAGGGTGTTTGTTTGAAACAGGGCACCCTGAAAATCTCCTTTATTTGTAAAGATACAAAAAATCTTCAGAACAAAAGTTGAACTAGACAAAAATCCCCATCTAAAGGTTACTATAAGAATTCTGAGGCACTTACGGTTTCACCGGAAATGATGTCAACTTTTGATCTAGCATAGGGAATCGATAATTTTATATTTTTTTCCTAAAATTACATTAAATTAGCTTTACAATGACACCAAAAAGTCATATTTTATGTTAACCATTTCAAAATGGCGACTATTTATTTACAAAATAATAATCAACATAAGTTTTACAAAGTTGAACGTAGGAAGCTTTGAAAACAATAAAAAAAGAAACAAAATATCTCTAAAATAAACTGTTATAACTAGTTATTATATGAAATAATATGAAATAACTTAAATTTTAATTTTCCAATTAAATGTTTTATAAATAACAAGAGTGTATTTTAGAGATATTTTGTTTCTTTTTTTATTGTTTTCAAAGCTTGCTACGTTCAACTTTGTAAAACTTATGTTGATTATTATTTTGTAAATAAATGGTCGCCATTTTGAAATGTTTAACATAAAAATATGACTTTTTGGTGTCATTGTAAATCTAATTTAATGTACTTGGGCGTATACTATGCTTTGCTAGAAATTTAGTTGATTAGTATGAAACAGGATTTTATGTATTTTATTTTACGTATGAAAAAATTGCAATTGAAAATATTGTAATTTCAGCTAAAAAACATTTTTAATATATTCCATAGTAAACCTGAATACAAATTATTAATAAATTATTTATTTACGATAAAATAAAAATGGGGTACATTTGTACCCCACACCGCAACCAAAGGACACCGTAACGAAAGGGTTATTCACTTATGAAAAAAAAAGGTTGGTATATTTAAAAAAAAAAAAATTATAAAAAGAGAAAAAAAAACTTGCTTGTTGTATGATATATACTCTTTCGATTACTTCCTAAAACTAAAATCTTGAAATGTCTTATGTATTGTTTACTTTCCGTCAAAAATGTTGAAACATTATAAGGATTTTTTTTTTTTTTCTCTCAGTAAGGCAGTTTTTAATAAGAAGATAATTTAGGGGCCAGGGGAATGTGTCTTATAAGTTTAAAATCATTTATACCCTTTTCACACTAGATCTTTAAGACGAGTGAACTTAAAGTTCACCGATGTTTAAGATCGGTATGATTTCACACTTGATGTTTAAATCTCTGGTGCTGTCATCAGCTACAGAAATTTTATCCTTAAGTTACCGTCATGAAATTACCAGTTTTGAACTGTCTGCGCAGACGCACATTTTGAATTATTATTTTTTTTTTTTAATTATATTGTTTTATTGGCCATTAATTTTTACAATCATATTAGCCAGCTAAATATTAAATATAAATTCATACAATATTTAAAATGAAAATACAATAAAATATATACAATAATTTTATAAAGATTTTCTTCATAGCAAAAATTTGGATTTGTTCAGGTTTTCTCTTTTTAATTTCATTAATTTTAGCGACTAATTTTAGGTATATTATTTTCTTCTTGCATAAAGGTGGTCTTTTTCTGATTATTATTATTATTGTTAGTATTTAATGTAAAGAACCTGGCTTTTGCTATTTTTTTTTTTTTCTTATTTTTTTTTTTTTTAATTGTTCATGATCTTAATCCATCATAGTAGCCAGCTGCAATTTGTGTTATTAGTTACTGGTATGATCTGATGAATTCATTGGTTTGAGGTTTTATATTTGTAGGTTCACGTCATATAGAAACTGAGTAATGATTTTTAGAAATTTCATGTTGGCTAATAGATTTTCTAAATGATATGGAGATGGTATATTGTCTGAAGCAAATTCATTGGTTAATTGTTGTCTTGGTATGTTATACAGAGGGCATTGAAGTACAATGTGTTGCAATGTTCCATTGGTTTTATTGTCACAACTGCAAAATGGTGTATTGAGTACTCCTATCCTGTGTAGATGAGCTGGAAAGCATCCGTGTCCTGATCTTATTCGGCATGCCGTTGTTATGAATGAGCGTGCTTTGTCATTTTTGTGAAACCATGGTTTTTTCGGGAGGTTTTTCTGTATACTGGCATAGAAGGTGCCCTTATGAAGGTTCATCTCTTTCCACTCTTCTTCCCATTCTGTCATAATATTTTTACGGACAATATTGTACAAGTCATTGATAGCCGATTTGTTTTTATAAAGTGAATAAGTTGGTGGTATCATTAAGGCTTCTTTGGCTAGTTTATCTACCTTGTCATTGCCCGCAGATATACCTTCATGTGCTTTGACCCATAAGAATTTAATGATAATATTTTTTTGTTTGGCTTTGTACAGAAGCAATGAAAGGTCCAAGATGTCTTTATTATCTGTGTGCACAGGATAGTTGTTTAGTAATTTTAATGTGCTAAGACTGTCTGTGATAATGATAAATTCACTTGTTCGGTTGTTGACTAGAATGTATTTTACTGCTTCTGTAATAGCAAATAGTTCAGCGGAAAAGGTGGAGTAGTGCGGAGGTAAGGGTAATGACATTTCTATGTGATGAGCAGGGCAGTATATGCCTGCTCCTGTTGCATTTTCTGATATGCTTCTAGATCCATCAGTATAAATTGTGACAGTCCCTGGAGTTGTCTCAGCTATGATTTTATGAAATATGTTTCGATCTATATTTGGTTGGCCTGTATATTCCGGAATTAAGATTTGTTCTTTTTGCAGGAGCATTGCATATGGGTAGTTAAAAACAGGATAACGGTGTCCTATTCTAACTTGTTCGTGAAATTCTTGGATTTTTCCGTAGGCATAGATAGTGTCAGGTGGGGAGTGTTTGAGACCTTTGGGGGTAGACAAGTCTTTCAGTAGGAGTGTGTTGATGGTTTCTAGAGAGGATATATTTGTGTAAGTCTTCTTTAATAAGTATTTGTATGCTAAAGACATTCGTCTGTATTTGAGAGGAGTTTCACATGATTCTGCAAGCAGGAAATTGATGGGGCTCGACTTCATTGCGCCTAAGGAGTATCGAATGGCTTTGTATTGGATTTTGTCTACTTTGATTAAATTTTTTTCTGGAGCCGATGAATAAAATATGCTTCCATAGTCAATTTTTGCTCGGATGTAGGACTTGTAGAAGAGGAGAACGAGGTTAGGATTTGCCCCCCACCAGCATCTTGCAATAACTCTAAGAAGATTGAGTCGTTTTTCGCAATTTGATGTGAGATGAGAAATGTGCGCTGACCATGACAGTTTTTGATCCAGATACATGCCAAGGTACTTCACATTTGATACTACCGGCAATTTGTTGTTTCCCAATTTAACGTGATTTGGTATGGGATGGATACGTTTTTTGGTGAAGAATACTACTTTTGATTTTTCTTTAGACAACGAAAAACCCTTTTGCAGGAGCCATGTATTTAGTGCATAGAATGCATAATTTAACTCTCTAATGCATATTGTCAAATTGGAATTGCAATATTGTAAACAGAAGTCATCTGCGTATTGAATTATTTTGATAGCCGGAGGGATGTAAGCACATAAGTCTGCCGTATATATGTTAAATAGGATCGGACTGAGGATAGATCCTTGAGCGAGCCCTTGTGATATGTATCTTGGAGAACTTATAATATTTTTTAATTTAACTGTGACAATTCGCAGTGTCTGCATCTTCATGATTCTTGCTATGAAGCTTGGAGGAATGTTTAGAGATGCCATATTTTTATATAAAACTTGCAAACATACCTGATCATAGGCTCCTGTGATATCTAAAAATGTTGCTGCTAAAATGCTATTTTCATTATAAGTTTTGTATATATTAGATGTTAGAATTTGAAGTGAGTCAGTAGTACTGTATCCTTTTCTATAAGCGTGTTGATAAGACGGAAGAATATTTTGGCTCTCCAGATACCATTCCAATCTGTTTTTTTGTAGTTTCTCTAATGTTTTTAGCATACACGATGATAAAGTGATTGGGCGATACGACTTGATCTCAGATGGGGTTTTACCAGGTTTTAAAATTGGAATAATTGTTTGTTCTTGCCATTCTGTTATCCAGTTTGTTGACCATATCGTATTATAGATGTGTAGTAATATTTTTTTAGCAGATATTGGTAAGTTTTTAATCATCGAATAAGTGATGTTATCCGGACCTGGTGCTGTATCAGAAGAATTTTTTGTAAGAGCATTATTTAGTTCTTCTAGAGTAAATGGAGATGTCAGAAAATGATTAGCCACTATGGGTACTTCAAGGCAATAATCCTGGTTCTGAGTAACTGTTGCTGGAGCTTGGGAGTCAGCATATATTTCTATCCATTCTCTTGTAATTAGTGGGTTGTCTTGCATAGAATAATTGCTAAAAATGTTTTTAATATTACGTATTTTTGTCCATACTTTAGTCATTGGCGTACTTAAGTTGATAGAAGCACAAAACTCTCTCCAACTCGCCCGTTTACAGTTTTTGATTGTCTTTTTAGCTATTGCATTTTGTTTTTTGAGAGCGATAAAATTAGTATATGTCGGACATTTTTTGTACACCGAAAGGTATTTTTTAACTAATGCTAGCTGTCTTTGGCAATTTTCATTCCACCATGGTTTTGGTGTGTGAGTGGTGGTTATTGGATGTTTTGTAGGTATGCTAAGTAGAGCAGCTTTATTTATTATTTTGATTAATTTCTTGTAGATTGTATTCGGTTCGTCTTGTTCTAAATATTCAGTTTGTAGGTATGTTGTTATAAGCTTCTCATACAGTTTCCAATCTGCACGTTTTGTGGCCCATTTACTTATTGGATATATTTTAGATGGATGATTATTATTGGTCTGAAGTTTGATCTGTATAATATAATGATTAGATCCTAGAAGCTCAGTGGTAGTGGAAGCTGTTAGTTTTGATGCGAGATTAGAAGAACTTATGGTGAGGTCTATAGCTGATGGTCGGTGTCCTGGTTGTGTTAATAACGTGGGTTTTCCGTCATTCAAGATGACAAGATCATGAGTGTCCAGCGCGTCCAGGATCTTCGTTCCGTAATTATCTGTGATTTCACATCCCCACATAGTGCTGTGAGCATTGAAATCTCCTGCTATTATAAAATGGTCTGATAGTAATGTTGTTAATTGGACCCAAAAGTTGTCATCAGTGGAGTTTTTTGGGGATACATAGATAGAAACGACATCGAGAGTTTCAGACTCTCTTTTGACACGTATTGCACATGCTTGTATTTTCTCATTAACAACTTGATTGAGATTAAGAATTTGAAAATTCAAGTCTCGAGATACAAGTAAGGCGCTACCTCCGTAGCCATCCATTCTGTCACTTCTGACAGTGTAGTAGTTTTTAAATTGATAGTTGTTTCCCGGTTTAAACCAGGTTTCTGACAGACATACTATTTTAGGTGTATGTGTTGTAAGAAATATTTCTAGTGCTTGCTTATTGGCGTGAACCGACTGTCCATTCCATTGGATCATGCTAATAGCCATTTTGGGCATTTACATTGAATACTCTTTCTAATTCTTGGTTAACATCATTGTTTGTTGGAGCTACATTGTTTTGTATGCCTTCAATAATTTTTTTAATAAGCGTAGACATTTCTTCTTTGAGATAAGTGATAAATTCTTGATTAGTATTATTTTGCATATTTTGTGTTGATCTGTGGTAGTTTGGTGGGTAAGGGTTCTGCGTTATAGGATTTACTGGAACGTTAATTTGTTGGTATGTATAATGATTGCGAGGGGTAAATATATGTGGTTTTTGTGTTATTTTTTGTGTAAATGTGACGTGTTTTTTAATTGGAGCTTGGTTCGACATTGATGGCGATGAAGAATATTGTCGATTATTGGATAGAAACGGAAATTCTTTATAAGAAGTTATGTCAGGCTTATCAATGACTGCATTAGCGTATGATGAGCTGAAATATTTTTTTGCTTCTACATATGTTAAGTTATTCAAAGACATGATTTTTTTAATGTTATTTTGTTTAGTGTATTCTGGACATTTTCTGTTCGTTGAAAGATGGTCAGCTTTGCAATACAAGCATATAGGATTAGTTTGAGGACAATCAGTTATTTTGTGAGCCTCCTGGCATTTACTGCATCGAGTGGAGCTTTTGCATTGACGGCTCATGTGACCGTAACGCAAACAGTTGTAGCACTGTACAACCGGTGGTACGTAAGGGCTTACTTCACATCTTGTACCAAAGAGATAAATGTATTGAGGTATATTTTGTCCCTCAAATTTGAATACGCATGTTTGCAATTTTATTATTTCGCTGACTCCGTTATTTAGGATTTTTTTTGTTAGTCTTCTGATTGAGATAATTTTAGCTTCGGACACAGTTTCAGTAATAATTTCATCATCAGATAGTGAAGTATCGATGTTCCTTACCACACCCTGTCTATACACGTTATAGTCAGGGATGTAAGCTTCTAGTTCATCATTATTTATTACTTCAAGATCAACTATGCAATTAGCAATAATAGAATTATTTGTTTGTATTTTTATTCTAGATTTACCTACATCTTGAATACTTATTTTATCTTTATGTGCAAAATCACTTTTATATATTAATTTGCCAACATACATAGGATGTAATTTTTTATTGAATTTATTTTCAACAATAACAAAATATGGTCCGTTATCTGTTATTTTGTATTTATTACGTGGCCGAGTAATTGTCATCATTGGATTAGGATTAGTGACGTCACTTCGATCGCGATTCTCTTGTGACGATGAGACGGTTTGGTTAATTTGAAGACTGGCTTGTTTTCTCATTTTATCATGTGAAATATTCTCACCTGGGCGTTTATTGCCTTGTGTTGTCTTTTGAGTGTATATGGGTGTTTGTATGGTATTGATATCTTCTGTGTTCATGTGTTCAATATTTTTGTCATATAATACTTTGAGAGCCCCTCCTATCAAGTTGGACATCTCGGTGAACTGCCCCGTATCAGGGGGGCCAGGCCCAGCGGCCTGCTCCATTTCACTAATTGTTTATATTTTTTTGTATCACTTCACTTCCGCAGGTAATCACTAATAATATTGATAATTAAATTTCTTTTTATCACTTAACAACACTTTCAGTTCAGATTGACGGTTCAAACAAGAATATGAAAGGATATTTTGGCAAAAATACGTCCTATCACTGTGACATTGACAGCTGTCAATTTATGATTTTGAATTATTATAAACAATTAAGGATATTTCATTTCATTCTACAATAAAGGCACTACAATAAAGAATATATTACACCTGTATTAACATGTAAGTCGATACATTTTATCTCAATTATTGTTGCTCTGTATTTTATTAAACACATTATTAAAATAAATAATTTTATTATAACAATAAGTATAAACTTCTTATAACGTCGATATACTACAGTATTCTTATTTATGATAATATAAAATGTTGACAGCACAAATTCAAGAAGTATTTTTTTATAATAGAAATTAAGTTGGCAATGCGTACGAAGTTTAAGACGCAGATCTCTGTCTTAAACATCGGTCGTGCTTAGACGAGGCCGTACGGTTTCACATTAGCGTTTAAAGATACATTCACTTTAACATCCGATCTTAAAGATCTAGTGTGAAAAGGGTATTATTTAACAACAAAAATGAATATGACAAAATAAACTATTCCTTCTCGATTCCGTTAAAACTATTTTTACCAAGTTCATTAGTTAAAACTAATTCTGACTAGTAAATTATAGTTTTAACTGATTTATGGTTTTAATGACAACATGAATACGCTAAATTGGATGTTCATTTGGAAGTAGTGAGGCCGACAAAAACTAGTTTATTCGTCAACCATGGCTAATCATGATGTCGATATCTTGGTCCGAAGATGCTTATTTGATGTAGGAATATAGTAACTACGGTTCTGTATTATAACACTTTTAACAATTTGATGCTGAATTGCATTAATCCAAAATTGTAATGCTCATCTGAGTGGGCTATCCGAACTATTAAATCCTCTCTCATTGAAAACAATATAACAATAAAATAATTTTAAGCTAATTACGAATGAAATGAAATATGAAATGCACAAATTCAACATCCAACGCTTCTGGTCGATGTGGTTAAAACATTTGACCTAGTTATGTCCCGGAGTTGCAATTCCGGGGCTCAAACTTCTACATAAAACAGGACCGGAATAATAGGTTTTCATTTGAGGGTGGCAGTTAAGATTCATATATTTGAGGCTATGAATTTATGAGAAAATGAACAATTGATCTCATTGTTTTGAGGATCAAACGATCAGATACTACAACGATATGGAAATTGCTACGTTATATGGGAATAATAAAACCAATCAAAACGTTAAGCTTACCACGTAGCTTTCATATGTATGACCGGAGGTCTAGAAACGCAGAACTTACCTTCTCTGTCCTTATTCGCCATCTAGGCATTGGAAATCTATTGTGAAATGAAAATGCTGTTGAATAAAATTGTCCAAATCTGCCCATCTTCTCCTATTTGTTTGTTGAAACGACCTTCGACGGTCTTTTTTTAAGAGGAAATCTTTTATTTACACCGAGGGAATATTCTACTCCCTCGGTAGTTTTGGACTCTCCAGACTAACCTTTCGACTAAAACCCCTATTTACCTTCTTGATCCACCAAGGGACTGTCCTTCTTTGGACCTTACATATTGGTGGTAGGCTAGATTTAGATTTACTGTCTTAAATCCCTGCCTTGCCTCAACCGTTCTTCTTCCTCTTTCTTCTTCATTACATTTCGAAAATCCGTCTTAATTCCTCCCAAGATTTTCTGGAGTTGAGCATCACGCTTACCATGTTGTCTGGTGTTACTTCTTGATTTATTGTTGCAGTCGTTCGTTGCTTAACGTCATACCATCTATCACAAACAAGTAGTGTGTGCCCCCTCGTGTCAACTTCAACGCAGTAGGGACAACTCTCCTTTAGTTCTTTCCCAATCCTTTTAGTATAGGTTCTAAAGGACTCATGCGAGGTCAGGGCTTGCGTGAAAAAGAAACCAAGTGTCCTGTGTTTACAAGCTATCCATTCCTGGACGTTCGGAATGAGCCTTTTTGTACACTGCCCTTTTTCAATGTTGTTCTCCTGGTCTTCCTGCTATCTACCACCTCCTGCCTCGTATATGACACGTCTCTCCTCGGCTTGCAGTCGGAGAAGAAGAATTCCCGTCACTACTTGAAGGGCCACAGTCGACACTGTACGGTAGGCCAACGCCACTCCTATCAACACCTTTCTCTGAGACTTTTCTTTAATAGAATTATATTTTCCATATTTTAGGGTCTCGCTCCATATCGGTGCTCCGTATAGGGGTGTGGAGTGGATTGTTCCCAGAAGGAGTCTTCTTTTACTTCAACTTGCACCCCAGACTTTTAGGATTAGCCGAGGTCTCTCTTCGGACCCTCGCCCAGTCTAGCCCGGTTATAGCACCCGACACTCACATGGCCAGTCTGCAGCTGCATGTCACTACTCTATTAAACATAGTGAAGATATTTTGGTCAGAAAGGATATATAGTTTCCTATGGCTCCTAAAGTAGAAAGCCTCTACGAATCTCAACTATCTGGTTCTGTCCTTAACAAGCGCCTTGACTTATTTCCATATTTTTCACATCCTATTGCGTTCCTATAAAATGGATTTGCGCCAAGTGATGGGCCTTTCTTTTCTCCTTGAGGATTCCGGTCTCTTTTGAAATGGTAGTCAGACCAATTCTGTAACTCTGTTACTATGATAATAGTTACTAAATTCGTCACTATGAGCAAGGTCAGTTACTATCATGAATGAAAGTCATTGTATTTTTTATAATATTTTATGTTGTAGTAACGTTATTACACAGTAACTTTTTACAGAATTTATCTGAGTATCTGATTTTCTTCTATTTATTTCAAATTTTTTAGTATTATTTCTCTGTCGATGTATTTAGTTTCGTAAGACTCCACATGCCATTGTTTGGCCAGAAAATATTAAAAATACTACACTAGCACTTATTTGTGAAAACCTGTAGACGGGAAGTTATTTGGTTCGTTTCGCATCCGTACTAGAGATGGGAATTTCGGCTCAGTTTGCGGAACCGGATCAGTGGAGGTCGTTCAGTTTGTTGAGCCGGTTCATTGATCCGGCTCAGTGATCCGGTAAGTAAACATGTTTCCGAGACACAGGTCGGTCATTCGTTCCTAGGTAGAACGTCGCTTAGAGCCGGCTCTTGCATTATATTAACTGGAAACATGTTTCCGAGACAAAGGTCGGTCGGTCGTTCGCTCGTAGGTAGAACGTCGCTTAGAGCCGGTTCTTGCAATATATGAACTGTAAACATGATCCCGAGACACAGGTCGGTCGGTCGTTCGTTCATAGGTAGAACGTCACTTAGAGCCGGTTCTTGCAATATATGAACTGTAAACATGATCCCGAGACACAGGTCGGTCGATCGTTTGTTCGTAGGTAGAACGCCGCTTAGAACCGGCTCTTGCTTAGATCCGATTCTTGCAATATATGAACTGTAAACATGATCCCGAGAAACAGGTTGGTCGGTCGTTCGTTCGTAGGTAGAACGTCGCTTAGCCCCGGCTCTTATCTAACATTTTTGAAACAAACAATTCACTTTATGTAGCTACTGTATTTTAAACCAGATGTGTTAAGTTTATGGCGATGTTTATTGCCCTTATAAATCAGACATCTGGGATTTGGGCAATATTTTTAATATTTTTATATAGTATGGTTGTAAGAAAATACAGACTAAGCCTATTAGTTTCAAATAAACTGCCCTATAAATTAATGACAAAATACACTTTATGATAATACATTACAAGCCGAGTTCTCGCGAAGTTCAACATGACATCGATCCAGATCCGGATCCGGATCACTCCGGTCGCTGCTTACAACCGCCCGACCAATCGTATCCTTGAAACTTGAAACTATACAGTGGGTCGTGAGCTGGCTCATTTCAATTTGGTGAACCGTGTCACTGCGGTTAGTGTACTGAGCCGGCTCAGTGAACCGGTTCGTTCATGAACGACCCATCTCTAATCCGTACCAAAATACAGAAAGAATGTTTCTGCGGAAGATAAGCGTTTTGTCCAGGAAGGATAAAGAATCAACATATTTAGAACCGTACTTGACAATTCAGATCCAAATAAGTCGTAAAAAATGGAAAAATTGGAATCATCTTATGGTGCAATTCTGTGGCAAATCTGTAAGCTACAGACGATCGTATCTAGAGTTGTTTCATGTGTTGTTATAGTTGTTATGTTTCTTATAGATTTGCACCATTAATCTCTTGTCACATACGTTTCTACCACTGTGGTTTAACCGGTCCGGTTGAACCGGTCCGAATGAAGTACATAGAATAGTTCTCTATTCTAAAATAAAATGGGCATTTTTGTGCAAAGAAACACAAATTTCCATATTTCGTGTCAGCCTGTATATAATCTTTCAGGATATTTTTATATTGTCCCTTTTTTTGATAACATAAGGCTCTAATGTGTAATAATATTTGTATGTTAATCCAACCTCTGACCAATTTATTCTGTTAAAATTACATTCCGCGGCACTCAAAAAAGTTACTGTTATTAAACCCATAATTCATTTCTACTTTGTTTATTTAGTAAATTTACATTTATTAAAACATAGAAGTTTTTACGATATTTCAGTTTATTTAACATTAAAAAAAAGTTTACATTAATGTAAATATTTGTTTTTTCGGCCAATTATATTTTTAGATCCAGATATAGCGACATAATAAACACATTATTATTTACTTTGAGAAAAAAGCAAATTGGTTTTATATAAACCAGACACGATTTTAAATCAAAAAATGTTGTAACACTTTAGCTTCAATTTTTTCTTTTTAGGATTTCGTAGGTATAACTAACAAACTTTTATACTGGCACTAATGTGTCTCTCTATCTTTACAGTAGAAATTGTGGCCAAGCAGCTACTCCTAGAGCAGTGGTTTTTAAACTTTTTAAAAGTCAGCACCCCCTTGAAAAATTATTATTATTATTATTATTATTATTATTATTATTATTATTATTATTATTATTATTATGAGATTTGTCAGGTCTTGACAAGCGTCCACTAATCTCAAACTTCCGCAACCTTTTGCGCCGCGTCATACTAGAGACTAGTGAAGCTAAATACACACGACTGCATCCCAAACCCTGGCGATATGCAGCCGCGGAAATTACGCTACATCCAGTGCCCGCACAATGCGGAATGACCCGAGCAGCACTGCTTTCTGCATCGTGCAGATCAAAGAGTTGGCAGAAGATCTGCAGACGGGAATGGACTCGATTTCCCTTCGATAGGAGGCTTTCATAGCAAAAGAAAAAATTAACGTTATTCACTGTTAGCATGTTCTACATAAATAATAAAATTTAGGAAATTTTACAAAAAATCAGATTAAGAAACAATAATCAAAAATCAAATTCTACACTGTTGGCATTTGGGAATTTAAACAATTTTTGAAAGAGTTTACTGAGACTGCACTCACAATATCACTGGGTAACTCGTTCCATTTATGGAAACTCTGTTCGTAAGGAAATTTTCACGGGGGATTCGTTTAAGTTTTTCAAGATAATTTATTTATTGCATAAACAAATTAATACATTTACAATACATACTATGTTATTACATATAAAACAATATCTACATTTAATGGCTTCGTTGTTGTTGTTTGTCCATAATTATCCTTTTAAAACGAGGCTCTTTTTAGAAAGAGCCACACGTAAGGTATCAGATGAATTTAAGTGATTTCTGGCTTTTGTTTTGATGTGCAAAAGTGATGAAAAACTCATTTCACAAAGGTAAGTGGTGGCAAATGGTAAAAGTGTCTCTAATGCTGTTTTTGCCAATTCTGGATAAAGTTCTAACTACGTAAACCAGAACTGTTCTGGTCCAGTTTTTCAAATACCATTTCAATACGTGCATTAGCTCGTACTGCAATAAGATCGTCTTTTAATAAAACGTTGTCGTCCATTGAATTTAGGTCAAACAAAAATGGTTTGAGTATCTATATATTAATTTCAATTTGAGTTAATCAAATGAAACTCAATTGGTGGGGGTGTAATTTTAGTAGTGGAGAAGAAGACACTAAGGCATGTTTCTCATAAGCGGTTAGGTGGTAATTTTCATTAAAAATTTAGAAACTTGCACCCCTAGAAATGCTCTCTCGCACTCCCAGGAATGCCCGGAACTACGGTTAAGAACCACTGTCCTAGAGCGTTCAAATTCGACGTGTGTACACTCTAAAAAAAAATAGTGTTAAGGGGACTTAATGGTACTTGAAAACTGAACTTAGTACACTAAAAAATTGATGTGAAGTGTGAATTTTCACACATTTCAGGGTTTTGCAGGTATTTAGTAAGTGAATGATGATTATTTTGGATGCGAAAACAAATTTTATATTAAAATATTTTTTTTGTTAATTTTAATTCGAACGCCTAATACCATTATTTAGGTTTCTAAATATGTGCAGTATTTTTTATTATATAGCAAGGTTCATTAAGAATTTTAAAAATTGCGCCTATGGCTTCCATTGGTTGTTATAAGTTCCGCCCCTCTGATTTCGTGTACATTGAAACAGAATTAAATTATAATTTAAACAATTTCCACTGGCTATTAAATTTACGCTTTTAAAAATTAAATGCAACATTTGCCAAAATATAACTAGAATTTTGAAAAAATAATTTAAACAATATAAAAATTAAAAAAAAAAAAAAACAAAAAATAATATAGTCTCTTCTCACAGGGTTCGATCCCTTTCGGATCGGGTTATTTGGGTGAAAATTCAGCGTCTAATACCACTAGACCAGCATACACGTTACACTGTGCCGTTACACTGTTACAAAGCTATAACTTGTGTACATTATTAGCAAAAAATCACAAAAAATGCGTTTTTTTCCAAAAACCTAATCTGATCAAAAATTCCTGTTGATCTATTCCGGTTCACACCAATGTACATTACTTAGAATTTTTTCAGATTTTTAGTTTAAACTATCTGGGCTACAGGGTGTGGGACAAAAAAATGTTTGCACACTTTTGGCAAAAATCGCTTCAAAATAAATTATTTTGAAAAAATAAAAATTTGGGCGTTAATCCACGTACGAAGGGCTTTCATTTGATACCCTACTCAGAATTATAAAAAAATATTTTTTTTCTCGATGACCACATATTTATTTATATTTTTAGGGGGATATGTTTTTTAGATGTTTTAGTATTTTTCCTATGTGCGGGTCAAAGAGTTGTATAAGCATGCCAAATTTCAACTCTCTAGGTTCAGCCGTTTGGCTACAATTTTTACCGAACAGACAGACAGACAGACAGACAGACAGACAGACAGACAGACAGACAGACAGACAGACAGACAGACAGACAGACGACAAAATGACGGTATAAGGGTTTTTTGGTCATACCTACAAAACCCTAAAAATGAACTTTTAGTGTACCAAGTTCCTAGCTTTTCGAGTTAATTATTTACACTTCTTTTTTGGTTAAATTTAGTGTTAAGTTTGTACCTCCTTCGTACATTCTAAATTTACCATTAATTTGGTAATTTGGAAACAATTTGTTGTTGATTTTGGTTCGTTATGGCCAAGAGTTATAAGTTCATACTGTTTCTAGAGAGTAGTTTTTTAATATGTGAAAATTTAATCAAATGTGAAATAAGATTCATGGTTTATTCTTCAGAAATGTCTGATACTGTTGACATAATAGGTCATAAAAGAACATTAATATCGTAGTACTGAAACTAAATAGTTTTCAAAGTAAATAAAATTGTCTTCAACTAAACCTTTATTGGTTTTTTGTGCCTATATTTGTTCTCTTTACTCGCATTCTCATCTACTATATTGAAAACTTCTTTTACTGCACTTATAAAACTGGATAAATTGCTTTCTAACAGAGAAATATTTGCTCATAACATTTTAAATTGTCTCATCTAATAATAATTTTAATGGAGTGATTATGAGAGTTTGCAACTTAACCCTTATAGGACAATCGGTTTATATATGAACCGCGGTTTGTATACTCTACTGGCCGAACGGTTTATATATGAACCGCGGTTTGTACACTCTGCTGGCTGAGCGGTTTATATATGAACCACTGTTTTTGTTTATTCTTTCTAAGCGCTAGCGTCATTAGAAGAGAACGGATATTTCATTTTAGAAAATAAAGTTTGATTTTGAGCCATAGGCGTAGATATTAAAAGTAGAATTTTATCTTCTAATTGGGCAGTTTTATATTGTCACTTGACGGGACAGCTTGTTATAGTTTCTAAAACCACGTAAAATTTGTATCGTTTTTATTGAATACCCTTATAATGGAAAACAGGCGAGAAAATGAATTTGAAGAAGTGATAGCAGAAGACGATTCAGACGAAGAGTTGGATGAAGAAATTGGTTCCATATTATTGATTTCACAAGAGGAAAGTGAAGAAGAAACTGAACAAGAAGAAGTGGAGGTCCAGTTTCGGCCTAAAGACCAGGAGATTCTGGCAATATTTTAGATTTTACATCACCACGTACTGGAATAAACCAAACAGCGGCCCCTAATATAACTGCCGATTCGTCGCCCTTTACCGTTTTTTCACTGTTTTTCGAAGTTTTCTCCATATTATTACGAGAAACCAATAGATACGGCCATCAGTTTTATGCAAGTAATGACGAACCAGGCCCTTCAGTTGAACCTCCCTTAATCAAATTCTTGCATTTTATCGCACGCGTTCAATTTTAATTCTGGCCGGCAGCGAGTACTAGGTTAATTAAATTTAGTACGTTAAGGGTTAATGTACGAGGAGCGATTGAAAACTAATCCACCTAGACAAGAAAACAAAATTTTTTCGGCAAAACTCAATTTATTTTTCAACATAGTCTCCTTTTAGAACTATACACTTCGTTCAATGATTCTCCAATTTTTCGATGCCCTCCGAATAATACGATTTCTCGAAGCCGTCAATATAGGCCTCTTTTTCAGCGATGACCTCCTCATTCGACCCAAATCTTTTACCACCGACCCATTCCTTCGAGTTTGAAAATAAATAATAGTCTCAAGAGGGCAAATCTGGCGAATATGGTGAATGAGGAACCAATTCGTAGCGAGTTTTGCCATTACGACTGCGCACTTGTGTATCTATGCGTTTTCCTGGTGGAACATCACTTTTATCTTCACCAAAAACGGTCGCTTTCTCTTTAAATCGGCGTCGAATCGGTCCAAAATCTCTGCGTAATACACGCCCATGATCGTTTTGCCCTTTTCTAGTTAGTCAATGTGAATGATACGGTGCGCATCCCAAAAAATTGTGGCCATGGATTTGTCTGACAGACCCACTTAGGCTTCCTTAGGCTTTGATTCGCCAGGAGCAGTCCACTATTTCGATTTTTCCTTGGTCTCTGGTGTGATAGATCCATGTTTCGTCCATGGTTACGAAACGGCGCAAAAACTCCTTCTTATCGATCGCGTTTGTTGTAGAATGAAAGCAAATTCGGCACCCATTTGGCAGAGAGCATCCTCATTCCCAAATATTCATGCAAAATGTTGAGCGACCGTTTGGTTGAGATTCCCGCAGCCCCAGCTCTCTTGCTCTTAAACCTCTCCACTATGAGAGATGCATCGATTCACGGCATCGATTCCGAGGCATCATGAACCAGGCATCACTGGCTGTTGGACACACACTACTGATGTCATGCCTCGATGCAAAACATTGAGTCGACGGTACAACACAGCTTTGTTTAATATACAGCTCGACGTTTGTTTGATTATCACCTGTTTAGAATACAATATAAATATGAATAGTGATTTACCATTGCCAGTAATAATTGCATTAATTGGTGTCTCAATTGAAAATCAAAGAAGCCAAAAAGAAAGTGGTGTAAAAATTGGCTTAAGGATAAAAATGTATATTCTAATTACCGGTTGTTGAGTGAGTTAAGAATAAATGAACCAAAAGATTATTACTATTATTTAAGAATGGATGACCGTCATTTTCAATACCTATTAAATAAAATTCGCCCAAGAATTGAAAAGCAAGATACACCCTTGAGGGCAGAACAAAGATTATCCGCAACTTTGAGATTCTTGGCAACTGGCAATAGCTATGAAGACCTGAAATTCTACAGCAATTTTTTAGCCAGTAATTCCATCAGAGCATCATTTCTTAAATTTTTATTTGTATAGTTGGAACATTTATTGTTCCACAAACATTCATGCAATCGGTACATGTTGATAAACGTTTCCCAAAAATCCCTATTGTCCTTATCATTCATTGAATGGTTATAATTTATGTACCATATTTATAGGTTATATAAGCTTGACACTATCCCTGTTGTATCAAAAGAACAACTATAATTGTAAACAAACATTGATGCAAGCCTACATACGTTAAAACATGCAGTCGGCATCAGTGAGGCGGCATCGCGGCTCTCCGACATTGCCATGATGCCGATGCGTACATCGATTCACGATATCAGTGATTTTTTTTTTTTTATTTATTTATTGAATTGGCGGCACAACAGGACAGTGTCCCAATAATAGTGCAACACTGATATACAAAAAAGAAAAATTTACAGTGTACATGTAAAATATTAATTCATTTATACAAAAACAAAAATAATATAGAATAGACAAAAAATAATAATAATAATAATAATAATAATAATAATAAAAATAATAATAATAACAATTAAGTTACGCAAAATACAATTTTATACAAAATTTACTATAAATAACAGTTTTAAAGACAATTTTTTATGACCCTTTTAAAAGTAAGAATATTTGAATTGAAAATATCTGGAAAAGATTCTAATGCGGAATATTTATTGAAAATTAAACATAATCTGTTAACAAGTGAATTATACGCCGAATTAGTGCGGTTACGCGGTAAGGAAAAGAAATCATTAGTTCTAGTATTATAGGATGGTACGTGAAACATTAGAATGTTTAAGATTTTTGGGCAATCAACTACATAACTACAATAACAATTTTAAACAGAAATGATAAATCTAGAAACTATCGTCTTTTTTCAAGAGACATTATATTAATCTTTGAAGTAGGAATTTTCCGACTGTAATATTTAACAAATCTATCCTGAATATTCTCAATACGTTTTATATACGTAATATAGTTAGGACACCAACAAATCGTAGAAAACTCAAGATGACTTCTCACTAGAGTGAAATATAATGATAGTATAGTCTTGCATTTCACAAAAGGTTTACTAACTCTTAATAAAAATCCTAACATTCTGTATGATTTTTGTATTATTGTATTGATATGAACATCAAATATCAATTTAGAATCTAAAATAACCCCGAGATCCCTAATTTGGCTAACATTAGATAATGGACTGCTATTAATTACATACTCATAATTCAGCACGTTTCTGTTCCTTGTGAAAGATATCTTATGACATTTATTTATATTTAATTTCAATCTATTCATTTTTGAATATTCAACAAATCTATCAATATCTTCTTGGATATTTTTGCAGTCATTAAAATTTTCTACTTTTCAAAAAAATTTCAAATCGTTAGCATACATGATAAATCTAGAGTTTAGGAAACATTGAGATATGTCATTAATAAATATATTAAAAAGTACAGGACCCAAGTGAGATCCTTGTGGCACACCTGATGTAATTTTTATATATTCTGAGGAAAACCCATTTACTACTACAGATTGTTCCCTATCAGCCAGATACGAATTAAACCATTTCAGAAGACTGCCATGTACCCCGATACTAGAAAGTTTTGACAATAATAAGTTATGATCAATAGTATCAAATGCTTTACTAAAGTCAGTGTAAATTGAGTCAACCTGTATCCTTTTGTCCATTGACTTTAGAATAAAAAAAATTGATGTGAAGTGTGAATATTCACACATTTCAGGGTTTCGCAGGTATATAATAATTGAAGGCGGTATGCTGAGTGTGTTTGCTGAACGATATTTTTAAAATAATTTATCGTCTGTTAATCATATAATAAGACTGGTTATTAAATTTACGCTCTTAAAAATTAAATGCAACATCTGTCAAAATATAACTAGAATTTTGACAAAATAATGTCAACATAATAAAAATGCAAAAAAAAACAGAAAAAATAAAATTCACTCCGTACTCGAACTCGAAACCCTTCGTTTCCAGCGCATTTTAGCTTATGACACCAGTGCTCTAACCCATTACGCTATCGCACGCCTTGCATGTGAGTGTCTTACATTGGTATAACTTTTATACTTTGTGAACCAAAAACCACAAAAAATGCGTTTTTTTTCGAAAACATAATCTGATCAAAATTCCTGTTGTACTATTTCGGTTCACACCAATATACATTACTTAGAATTTTTTTAGATTTTTAGTTTAAACCATCTGGGCTACAGGGTGTGGTACAAATTTTTTTTTGCAAAATTTTGGCAAAAATCGCCTCAAAATAATTTATTTTGCAAAAATAAAAATTTGATCGTTAATCCACGTACTAAGGGCTTTCATTTGATACCCTACTCAGAATTTAAAAAAAATATTTTTGTTTTCGATGAGCACATATTTGTTTATATTTTTAGGGGGGTATATTTTTTAGATGTTTTAGTATTTTTTCTATGTGCGGGTCAAAGAGTTGTATAAGCATGCCATATTTCAACTCTCTAGGTTTAGCCGTTTGGCTACAATTTTTACCGAACAGACAGACAGACAGACAGACAGACAGACAGACAGACAGACAGACAGACGACAAAATGACGGTATAAGGGTTTCTTGGTCATACCTACAAAACCCTAAAAATGATGAGGCATCATAGAGGCTGCCGTACACACAATGATGCTTGCATCGCTGCCTGCATCATAGTGTATGGGGGGTTTTAGTCACAGAATGAATTTTTCATGGATGTTGAAGCTTTTTATTGTTGAAATATTATTTGGGGTCCCAAAAAAATACTTGTGTTCCTTTATAAAGAAGCCAGCACTGATTCAAATGATAAATTAAAAGCGGCGGTAAACAGTTGGATTGAATGGTTGGAGGAAACACACTTCCGAGATAAAATAATGGCTCTAGAACACTGCTGGACAGTGTATTGAAGTTCACGGAGTTTATATTGAAAAATAGAAGTAATTTCAAAAAGAAAAATAGCAGCCTTTTATTTACTGGTAGGAAACATTTCTTTCATAGATAAAGTAATGTCATAACAGTTGACTATCCTACTTTAGTGTACTTTAAAGGACAAATAGTAAAAGTAATTTTGAGTGACTTATAAGGATGTCCGTTCATCCGGGTGTAATATTACGGACGACTGCTGCGGATCTACTACCAACCACTGCTCATTTGTCCGACCTTACCGACAAATCTAAAAGTTCCGTTTCACTGAGTTCTTTCTCCAGCTGTGCCAGTTTAAAAATAAAGGATATGTGGTTGAGATAATCCAATACAGGATCTATTCTTTTTGGAAGAAATATTTTACAAGTAGATGTTGCAAAAAAGATATTACAAAATACAAAGGAATACAAGTGTTATTCTCAAAGTTTTGTCTAACTATTATTTATTTTTCTAACATTTACCGATATTGCAGTAAAAGGTTTCATTATTTTCTTTTTATATAGCGGAATAGTAAAATGAAACGAGCATGGAATGATGGTCATTTCACAAGAGTATGAAAGTAGCACCACGAGCCGCAGACGAGCACAATTCATACTAGTGAGGAATAAATATTCCATGCAAGTTTCATACTATGCTTTTTCCATGACTATAACTTTATTACTTATTTAATTTTTTTCAGTTCCCTTTAAAAACTAAAATAATTTGACAGTTGCTTTCAGCCTATTTATTACGTTGCCTAGCAACGATCATGTACGTGTCGTCTGGAATCAAAATTCAGTTAATATAACAACACTTGCGTCATTATGATTAGCTGACTGACCAAGGCGAACTCTGTTAAAAAATATATTTGCAAAATTCGACAACTGTATTATTTAATTTTAATCCGGATTCCTTCACAAACTAACAATAATTTGACATATGTTTTCAACCTATTTATTACGTTGCTTAGCAACGGTCGGCCATTTTTGCTTTAACCTGTTATGTAATGAGCTCAACCTGTTACGTAATGGGCTCATTACGTAACAGGTCTGCGGTGTGTAATAAGTAGGGAACGTGCTACATTTACTAATCACTGACACGCCTGTAATGAACGTATATCTATATAGTCGTGGAAAATAGTATATTATGCAACAAGCATGGAATTATGGTTATTTCACTCGCAATTCATACGAGTGAGGAATGACTATTCCATGCAAGTTTCATACTATGCTTTTTCATGACTATAAATTTATTACTTATTTAATTTTTATTCAATTACCTTTAATAACTAACAAAAATTTGACAGTTGCTTTCAACCTATTTATTACGTTGTCTAGCGACGGTCATGTACTTGTCATACGGAATGTAATTTGAGTTAAAATAACAATATTTGCGACCGCTGATTAACTGACTAACCAAGACCAACTGTATAAAAAAATATATTTGCAAAATTCGACACTTAAACATATATTTTAATCTGGTTCCTTTACAAACTAACAATAATTTGACGTGTGCTTTCAACCTATTTATTTAGTTGCCTAGCAACGGTTGGCCATTGCTGCTTGAACCTGTTATGTAATGAGCTCAACCTGTTACGTAATAAGCTCATTACGTAACAGGTCAGCGGTGTGTAATAACAAGGACTGGCACGTCTATAATGAACGTACACTTCACTCAATAAGCCTCCGGTCTGACATATATATGGCAACACTGTTGACAGATCCATATGATTTCTGGATAGTACTAACCTTCAATCGATACGTGTGAAAATTTCATGACATTCTGACAATTAGTTTAGAGATTACAGTGGTTTTAGTGACTCCAGTTTTGTAATTTTCAAAAGAATGGATAAAAAAGAATTTCGTGTGTTGATTAAACAGTTTTTTGATGGAAAAAATACTGTTGAAGCCAAACAGTGGCTTGATAAGCGTTATAGAGACTCTGCACTAGGCAAAGCAGCTATTGGTATGCTGAATTTAAATTAATTCATTTTAATTTTTTTAATTTTAGGAGCGTTGGAATGAATGTATTACTCTTAAAGGAGAGTATGTTGATGAATAAAGTCGAATTTAATTAATAATAATAAAAATAAAAATATTTTTTTTTTACTTATTTAGACCGGAAACTTATTGAGCGTCGTGGTATATCTATATAGTCGTGGAAAAATATATTTTAGGTTATTTTAGCAACAATATTCATCTTTTGGTTTTGTTTTCTTTAATAGAGAATTATTTGTTTTTAACGTTTTTTAAATACCTGTGGTACGATTTTGGACCCATAAAAATGAAAACCATTTACCATTTACACATGAACCATTAAATTTTTTTATTCCTAAGCGCTCTCGTTTTTTAATTACAGTTTTATTTGTTTTGAATCTCTCTGTAATAAAAATAATTAGCATATCGTTTCGATTCTCAAGTACTTGTAAAATCGCATGGTTATGTATACTGCACTACATTACTGTATACATGGTTGCATATCAGCAGGGGTATTAGAAGAATACAAACAACTGAAATACGAGAAACAAAACAAACACTCGATATTACTCGATATAGCTCTCAGCTATTCAACGATCCTTACACAAATATTTTGTTTCATTGAAAATATCGGAAAATTTTCAAGAGTTGTAATTTCGAATGATTTAGTTTTTTTAAAATGCATTTAAAAACATGTTTACTTTCGTTAGCAGTTTAGAGGATTGAGAAACATTTATTATTCCTATGTTGTCGGTCAGTTGTTCTCAACCATTTTTACTCTTTTAGCCCTGGAAATTTTTATTTAAAGTAAAAGAATATGTTTCGTCTATTTAACATCATGTTTATAAAAAACACAAATGGTTACTTTTGCAAAACTTAATCTGATCAAAAATTTCTGTTGAACTATTTTGGTTCACATCAATGTGCATTACTAATGCCCGGCTGCATAAAAGTTTTTAAATTAATTATAAGCTAAAACTCGATATAAAATATAAAACACAAATTTACTTCCCAACACATTACGTTGCTAGGTATTTTTGAATTTTATATCTAGTTTTAACTTAACTCTAGTTTTATTTTCTTCCTCAGCCTGTATTTATCCACTGCTGGATATAGGCCTCCCTCGTCTTATTCCACGTATCTTTATCCTGACCTATTCTTTACCATTGATACTGGCCGACGCTCTTTATAATAATAATAATAAGAATAATAATATTTATTAATGTTGAATACATTACAGAAAATGTTTACACAAGTCAAAATTTATAACAAAAAGTACAAATTTGAAATAGATATAATAATAATAAATAAAGACAAAAGACTGGTTTTGCAGCAATTTATTGACATTAAATGCAAGCAAGAATCAACAATTAATACTCTCTCTCAATAGAAATGAAATTGTAAATAATGCCTTCAGCAAGCCTCTAAAGTTTCTTGGTCTTAAAATAGACAATCAGTTGAATTGGCATACACATGTAAAAGATGTAGCTACAAGTTTGTGTAAGGCCACTTATACACTAAGAAAATTACAAAGCTGTGTCACAACTGAAACAATTCGGACAGCATATTTCGCATCTTTTCACTCTAGGCTCGCTTACGGCATTTTGTTATGGGGAACATGCAAATCTGCTAAAAGAGTTTTTTTGATACAGAAACAAGCTATTAGAATAATCAGTAATGCTCATTACCGAGCACACTGCAGGCCACTATTTATAAAACTAAACATTTTGTCTTTTTATAGTTTATTTTTATACACATGTTTGCTTTATGCCAAGGAAAATTTAAACATTATCTATAAAAAATCAGTACATAACCATAACGTAAGAAGTAAAGAAAATTTAGTTATACCGTATATTAGGCTTGAGAAATCTAAAACTGGTCCTTATTTGGCTGCAATATTCTACAACCATATACCTCAGTCGATAAGAATTCTCGACATTAAGAATTTCAAACTAAGATTGAAAAATATACTAATAAAAAATTGCTTGTATTCTTTAGAAGAATTTTTTGATATAGATTTTACAGATCATGTCTGATTATATAGATATAATGTTTCTAGTTTTTTAAAATTAAGATGTTATAATTTGTATTATCTTTTTGTACTGTTGTATTGACTTGTGTAAACAATCCTTTGTAATTGTATTAGCACTAATAAAACATTATTATTATTATTATTAATATATTTCAGCAAAAAAATACATGAAAGTACATATACAAATTATTAGATATTACAAAATCAACATGTTACAATGAAAATATATAAAAAGTACAAATTTTAAAATGATATTACAAAACAACATTTTAAGATAAAATAGTAAAACACAAGTCAAATATGATCTTAAAATACAATATTAAAAAAAATCAAAATCATAAAGACAGTTATCAGTTAAAATATTTTAAAATTTTTTTATAAAGGTTTTCTTTTTAAGAGTGTTAAAACTTTCAGGCAGATGGTTGTAAAAGAGAGCGGCCAAGTACATACCATTTTTAGATTTGGTTAATCGGATTTTTGGGCAGCGAATATCAAATTTGCGTCTCGTATCATAGGAATGATTATCAGAGTTTGTTACATATTTGGTCTGGTTCTCTTTTATATACAGTAAACAATTATAAATAAAAAGACTGTACACAGTCATAATTTTATTGCGAATAAACAATGGTCTACAATGGGCTTTGTATAGAGCATTATTAATTTGCCTTAAAAATTCGATCAATCGAATATATATATATATATATATGTCAAGCCAGCGTTTTTGAAGCCTTCCAACGCAGTATCGTGAGTGTATATATGCTTGCGTGGGAGTGTGTGTACACACAAACGTATATATGTATTGTAAAAAATATATTTATAGTATTACCTTAATTCATTATTATTTTTTTTTTAATTTCGTACATTGCACTAAAAATGTCTCGTTCAATCACATGTTAACTTATTATTTAAATATTGTACGAAAATTAATATTTGGATCAGGTTTCCAAATTTTTCTATAAAATCAAGTTTTTCGTCTATCGAAATTGATCAACTTGCTTTTCTCATCTTTTCCGCTAAACATGCAATATCGTCTGTATTTTCATTTGAGTTTTCAATGCTGGTCGTTAGGTTAACATTTTGTGTTTTCGTGTCTGTACTAACTTGACATGTTTCTTTAGAACTATGAGGATGATCATTATGTTCGCCTTCAGTTTGTTTTGGTTTTTTTATTACAAAATTCCATAGAGTATTTAATTGTTTTTTTCTGCCATGTATCCAAAATGTACGCAAAGTAATTTTATATCCAACTAGCACTAAAACTAAATTAATCAATTCACTTCTAACAAATACCTCCTAAATTTATTTCAGTTTTATGTTGTTAGTTACATTTTTAACACTGTAATTATTAATAATAAAATAAAAAATTAAATTAACTCTTTTAAATATTTCACAGTTCACAAAACTGAAAAAAGCACAGAAATATCTGACCCACAAAAAGAACAACAACTGACCAATATCGGGGACAAGTTTTCACCATCACTCGATATAACGAACAAATAGAACAATTGTAACTATTGTAACAATGAATCGATAGAAAAGTAAATTTGTGTATGTAGTAAACAGGGTTTTAGACCACCAAAATGTATAAAATGTAACTTGCATTTACGTTTAAATAAAATAATAATTGTTTTTCACCATAATAAAAATTAATATGATTAATTTTTTATTTAAACTTTGGTTATATATGTATAACAGATCGTGATCTGTCACTTGCCGGTACTGCGGAAAATGCGTTCGTTTTTACAAATTTGCACAATAGGGGATAGGCATGATTTTTTAATTTTTTTTTATTATGTTCCTCTTGTTGCATATAAACATAAAAAACAGTTTTTAATTTTTTTTTTTTTAATTTGAAGGTTTAAAAAAATCATAAACGTATGTAGCGCGCGAAAACGACGTGTGACGTCATACCCTCCTAACTGACACATGACACTACTAGTCTACACAGCGTACATAGTCTGTTATGAACTTATTTGTTTGTATAACTTTTATAGGTTATGTAAAGTTAGAGTGATTTTAATTAAAATAAAGTTTAATTCTATAAAAACAATTTATACATGTTTACCGAATTAAATTTTATATTAAAATATATAAAATATGGAAGATCCAGGCCCCAGACTTCGAAACATAGTCGAAAATATTGTTCAGTACCAATGTGCACAAATAGTTCAATTAGAAATCCAAAAAAATAATTTATATCATTACCTGATGACGAAAAACAACAGAAAAGCTATGAGGCGAAATAAAACCGATATTTCAGAAAAAAGTAAACTTTATGTTTGTGAAGACCATTTTAATGTGAGTACATATATTTTATAAATTATTTTAATAATAAATGCGTGAAAAATTGTTTAAAAACAAATACAAAACTCTCAAACAATACAATATAAACACGTAAACATTATGTTTTGTCTGTATCTGTGACGTCAAACCCTTACAGTCTCAGTCGTATCTACTCGGCAACCTTCGCGGCGTGGTCGGCTTATTTCAAATTTTCAATATTTTAATTAAAAAAATTGGCTATAATATTAATTAAAATGTGATTTTTGTTGTGTTAGGTGACATAACTAACATTAAATTATCAAAAAAATGTAGATTTAAGGAAATATAAATTTTATGCGTATCCCCTATTGACACAGATGTCGCGTAGATGCACATCAAAGGTTACACACAGTTGTGAATTAACGAACCCACCTATAGAAACGCTTGATATTTTCCAAGGAATCCACTTTGGAAACACTGTTTTAGGACTTTTCCTTTTCAATATATCGATTACTTCGAACTCTTTATCATTTTAATGCAGATAACCGATTGTTTACTATGGTTTTCAATTATTTATATGACATGATATTTAATGATAGTTTTCAAAGCGATGAATCCCGACCATGATTACATTTCTCAGTATTTATATGACAATTTTCTTGGAACACTTGGAAAGGATTCCCACAAAGTATCAAAATAGCCCGAAGGAAACTCTTAGTGATATCTCGAATGGAATCTGACAGTGGAAAGCGGAAAGATATTACGGTAGAAAATTCCGATCAAGGATATAAAATTGTCAAAAAACGTTACTTTGATATATTTGAAATTCTTGAAACGTCTACTTAAATAAACATTATATAGAAATCAAAAATAGATTTTATTGCAGAAATATTTTATTTTCTCGAGGGAAATTAAATATTTTCATTAAGAGTAATGAAGGGTTATTTCTAGTTAAGCAGAAAAAAAAAAATTATAATGGAGTTATCTTATCTTTTCTGGATTTACATCGAATAAAATTATGATCAGAGGGCGGCATTTATATGCAACGGTACTTTTGCAATAGGCGTGCTATTTTAAACTTTATTTGAACAAAAAACAAAAGAATAAAACACTTGTACCGCAATTAATTCTTATCTTAATAACGACACCTCATTATTTTGGGATTATATCCGAGATAGGTAATTCCGTTTACTCCTTTGCCATTGGTCAGATTTTGATAAGATTTTTATACGCTACGCTATTTGTCAGCAGGGCACATTACAAATATCTATAATTACATTTTATTTCTACAGATAACACATGTGCTGCTTTTTATCGAAAAACACCTAACTAAAGTACCGTTGCATATAAATGCCGCTCTCTGATAATGATATTGGTTATAATTATGGAATTATGGTCTTTATTAATGTTGTTAATAACAGGTAATTAATTAAAAACATTGTGTTGTGTTTCACTTAATTTTTTATGAATTTACTGACTGCAGTTTCGGCTCTAGCCATTGTCAAAGTTGCAGTCATTGTAGTCCATTTAACAGCCTCTTATTTATAAGTAAGTTTCAGAGAGTAAAATTGTCAATTCGACATATTTATTAATGTTCTTTACTAACTAGTAGATATTGGCGCGTGAGCGATTTTAGCATCACATTCTCTTCTTTTTTTTATACATAATCTTTTATTACCGGTTCAACAAACACATTTGTTATTCACAGCAGGGTTATAAGTGTTAACAATAGTTCTTATTCCTTAGGTAGAGATTACATAACTTCCCTAATTTAAATTTATGTTATAAAATATTATTATTAAAAATATAATATTAAATAGATTTAGAGCCAGTCTTCTATGTCAGAAAAATATGAGCAAAGATCTTGGGGTTAGCGTCGCTTCAGTCTTTTATGTAGTTCTTTGTTACCAATGTTGTAGTGTACAGCACTTTGACAGTTGTTTAAGCTTTCTAGACAACGTTGAGTTTGTTTTTTGACTTGGGTGGATTTTGACGATATTAGGAGTTCATTATGCAATTGTTCGTTTCTGGTAAACCAAGTGGCATTTACACTAATTCTTAGTATTTTATTTTAGAGCACTTTTACTTTGCTTAGATTAGTTTTGGAGGTATTTCCCCACACTTTACAGCCGTAAAGTACTAAAGGTTTTATTTGACATTTATATAATAGGAGTGCACACTTTGTTTTAAGGGTGGATTTTCAATTTAATAAGGGGTATAGTTGGCGAAGTCTGGTGTATGCTTGTTGTAGTTTGATGTGGTGGCTCCAAGTTAGACGGGTATCTAAATATAGTCCAAAATACCTCACAGTTTTATCTTTTGCATTCCATTCAAAAGTTTTGATTGAAGGATGAAAATATTGATTGGATTTCGGATTCTCTTTAGGGCAAATATTATACCTTCGCACTTGTCCGTATTTAAAGTTATATTCCAGCTTTTGGTTATATTCCAACGACGAACAATATCAGCATTGGCCTGTATTGCTTGCTGTAGTTCAAAGTTTTGCGTGATAATTGCGGTATCATCAGCGTGCATGGCAATTTCTGCTTGAGCTGTTGGGATGTCGCTGGCATAGATGTTGAATAAAATTGGGCCTAATATACTGCCTTGTGGGACTCCTGCTTTAATAAGCTTTAATTCCGAGATTTCATTGTTCTATTTCTATTTTAGGAGCGATGAAATGGTTGGTAGGAAAATAATTCTGGTTTTTGTTTTCTGAATTTTAACCTTTTTTTAGTGAAAATATCATTTCATCGTGTTTATGTTAATCTCATTTTAAAGTGTATTTTTTTATCTGTATTTTTCTAATATTAACTTCGGTTTAATTATTAATTTTTCTTCAAATTGGACTAGTGAATTAAAGAAGAAAAATGCAAATTTGAGCAATTTCAAAACAAGTGGTAACTCATAAATTTAATTCATTTGACGTACCTGGGGGTATGGCAGGTATGGCACGTGCCCTGGGCGTCACTTGAAAAAGGGCGCAAAATGGCAAAAAATAAATAAAAAAGGAAAACAAAACAAAAAGAATAAAAAAAGTGAAAAAGCATTTTGCCCCTTTAGGGGTGAAATTATTTAAAAAACAACTCAATAAGTTTCTTCTCTAAGACACTTATATGCCAAAACGGAATGTTATCTCAATAAACATAGGAAATGCGAAGCGTTCTACAATTGACCCCGAATGTAGATTTAAGGGTTGTTTAGGGCAAAATTCTGAATTTCGTTCATAAATATTTGTAATCTTTATAAGCAAAAACTAAGTCGATATCTTATTGGTTCCAAGATACATTGAGGAATCCTTGAAATCATATTTCACCATATTTGACCCCCTTAGGGGTCGAATTACAAAAAATGTCTTGTTTTTGGGTGCTTACATCATGGAGAAAATATGCTTTCCGAATTTCATGACTATGTCCAAGGGCCGTTTTATACAATAAAAAATAGATAAAAATAAAATACTTTCGGGCAATTAAAATTAAAAAAATATGTTAAAAAGATACTTTAAGTTTTTAAGTTAACAGTTTTAATCCCAAAACACTTCCTTAGAATGAGAATTTTGAGATGCTATATGGCTTCTGTTCGAATCCTGGTTTTAATCTATTATCATACTAAATTTGGTTAAAATATGTCACTGTTTTTAAAAAAGATTTGTCAAAAGCAAAAATAATTAAACCAAAATAATAAAGTTCATAAATATCGGCAAAAATAAAAAAATATAATATAGATGTTGTCTCGTTCTACATAGACTAATCATAGTTTTGCTAAATAACTGAATAAAAATCAGTGCTGTTTACCGACAATATTTGAGCCGAACATTTCCGATGCTGCCCGAAGAGCCACTATTAGAATATAGTCATCCAATCAACTATTGAACGAAAATTCCTATCCCCTCACTGCATATTTAATAGATATTCCAATGGTCCAATATAATTAAAAACAAAATTATTAATTTCTCGTTTCTAGTGGGACTTTTTTGAGATTTTCGATTTTTCTAGTTATGATGAAGGTATTTCCTACCTGTATGCAAAATTTCAACTCGGTAGCATATCTGGAAGTGGGTTAGAATTTCCGGACATACCCAGAAATATTCAGTTTTATATATAAAGATTTTCAGCCAAGATATTTTATTTTAATTTTCAAAAAGTGGATGTGACATGTTTGGATAGGGGCACAATTTTAATTTTTGCCATGGGCGCCATTTACCCTAGGTACGCCCCTGAACGTACGATGGTGGTTCCAAAAATATTGTGTTCAGGACGAGAATCTTGAAGATGACGAATGTCGAGGGCGTTCTTCTTTAGTATATAACGACCAACCTAAGACACTAATTGAATCAAAACCACAAACAACTATTCGACAACTTGCACAAAAGTTAGATGTTAGTCATCCAACAGTTCGAAACCACTTAAAACAGAATTTGAAAGTAATAAACCACAATTATGTTCCTATCAACCTGTTATAGTATAAGGATGAGGTGATAAAGACGAACACAAAAATCCATGTCCTAACTTAAATTTCGAACAAATCCCGGGTAAGTAATTGCCCTAAATTACAAACTCGTATAGATCGAGAAATTCCGGATAATAAACTCATCAAAACCCCAAATGTCCAAAGTTTACGCTCCCTAAAACTTTCAAACTTCAGCCATCATTAAAATTTTACTCCCTATCGACGTGATTCACAATTTTAGAACGATACTATAAACAAATATACAATTTAATATCATCGTAAATTTATTTAAGGATTTATGAATCAGTAATTACAAATTCAAAATTCCGGTTATAAAAATAATAGATCAAATTTTATTTTTGGATTAAACGTAAATGATGTTTTCAGGAATATTTCACAAGGTGAAGCTAGATAAAGATTGCAAAAACATCTGGGATTATTTATTATGATTAAAAGAAGGTAGCGTAGATGTAGTGGTGGATCCAGGGGGAGTAATAGGGGTAATTATTCTCCCTAAGATTTGTTTTGAAAAATAAAACTTAATAAATACGAGTGCTACCTAACAATTTCACTATCTTACAAAGAAAATTTTGTTTTGTCAATTTAAAATAAATTTAATTTTAATATGATCTCCCTTAACGATGCTACAAATTGATGCTCCCTTCAGAATGTTCCATGCTAGCGATGCTCCAAAGTCATTATACAGTGCGATCATAAATTCTTGACCATTAAGCTGCATTCAGACCTCTTTAAATTAACAAGTTATAGACTGTTCATTGTGTCGCTCTGAGTTATGCTTTAATGCATTCTTTTAACGTTCCATGTACCGTTCACATCTGTTATAAATTACTACGTTACGAATACCCTCCATCTGTTGATTTTGAAACCAACTATTTAGCTTCGTAAAATATTTTGTATGTATTATCGTTCTTATAATTCTGTTATCTTATATTTTAACTACCAAATTAGCTAAATTGATCATATTTACTGTCCGTCTTTGTAATTTTGAGCAAGATTTGTTAATGATTACATTATGTTAGGTTATGTAAAGGCATTCGATAACTACGGTGTCACTGATAGAATGCGATAGCCAATGTGTTTATATATCTGTCTCATTAAAACATCTCACTAGCTATAAGTTTAGAAAATTATGCACAATCCACAACAAACAGCGTATTAAATTTGAAGGTCTGAACGGTTTCACGTCTTATCATATAACAAACTTTCTGGTGACAGTGAACAGTCCATAAGATATTGATTTAAGAGCTCTGAATGCGGCTTTATGCAATACTTGACAGAAACATTTTGTTATCAAATTTATTTCCAAAGACATGTACATATAGACGTATCATTCTATTTTTATTACCTTATACGAATGATTATTAAATTAACACTTTTTTTCTCTACACGCCAATGAGTTGATAACAGATATTAAGTTAGCAACACATATTTTTGTTGTTCCTCGGGTGAAATCGGGCAAACGAGTTAATCTGATTGGTTTTTTGTTAAATTGGGATTTTCAGCTGTGAATTAGAATGCAGTTCTGATATTTTTAAACTCATTGTTTACTGTTATGTAACGGTCAAGAAATTATGATCGCTCGGTACCATCTCTTGTGGTTTTGCCAAAAGTCAGTTAAAAAGAGCTAAACAGCTACTATCACCTCTTCATTTCATGAGATACGGTTTCCACTTACGTTTATTTTATTTATTTTTTATTTATTTATTTATTTATTTATTTATTTATTTTTAGGTGGGAACAGATAAATGTCAGAGCTAGCCAATTCCATTAGAAACCATCAATTCGTACTTCAAATCTCGAATTTTTTCTATTGCTAAAGTCAACCCTTTCGATACGGGCTATTTTTAAGGTTACAGGGCCCCACTCGAACACATACTACTCAGACAAAACACCATTCAATTTGCATTGCATCCCGATATATTTCATTATTTTGAACACCAAGATTTGTTGTACAAAGTTTACAAGTTCATATCCCTAAATGATTTAGACAGAAAGAGCAGTGCCAGAAAATATTTGAGGAAAATATGGGGAGGCAGAAAATATTTAAGGAGGGCATCATCCTCCTTTATCGTTTTTAATAAACTGAAATACAAGATCTGAAAAAAAAGGTCATCATCTCTCAAATACAAAAAATATAAATGATGAGCAAAAAAGATGGGCCTCATTTCTAAAATATAAGTGATGAACTTTCTTAAAAAATAGAACAGATCTTTGTTGCATTGTTGCACATACATTATTCTCCAAGCAGTTCTAAGGGGGGGGGCAATTGGGGGCCAGAGCAATTTTTGAGGAAAAAAATTGAAAACAAATTGAAAACAATGGTCAATGTTGGAGATCATCTACTTGAAAAGGACAAAAGTAGACAAAGAGTGCCCGACAAAAAAAGGCAGAAAAAAGACAGAAAGGGATTTTTGCATCCCTCCTAATTTCTCAGCATCAAGTAAAAATAAATGATAATAACAATTTTCTTGTGTTTCTTCAGTGTTTAATCCATGTATACAGAATATCATCGTACATATATAATTAGCTACCGTGTGTTAGTGATTGTGTAACACTGTGACGTCATTTTTCCTAAGGTTCTCGTGATTGGCTAACTGGGAAACAGGGTGTTCCCAGTTTGACTTGATTGACAAGTATTTTGCAGATTTATTCTCTAAGAATCTACGAATATTATTACATATAGAAATTTGTAGGATTTCGTAGGCATAAACAAGAAACTCTAGATACGCCTATATCATTTGACTGATATCAACAATATTTTGCAGATTTATTCTCTAAGAAACTGCGAGTTTAATTCTATACATAACTGCCTATGGATTCGTAGCCATAAACAAGAGACTCTAGATACTCCTGTTTACTTTGACCGATATGAACAATATTTTGCATATTTATTCGCTAAGAATTTACGAATATAATTACATAAATAAATATCTAGGGTTTCGTAGGCATAAACAAGAGACTGTAGATACTCCTGTTTCCTTTGACCGATATGAACAATATTTTGCACATTTATTCGCTAAGAATTTACGAATATAATTACATAAATAAATATCTAGGGTTTCGTAGGCATAAACAAGAGACTGTAGATACTCCTGTTTCCTTTGACCGATATGAACAATATTTTGCAGAGTTATTCTCTAAGAAACTGCGGATAAAATTTTATATATAAATGTTTTGAGTTTTGTAGGCATAAACGAGAAACTTTAGACAAGCCTATATCCTTTAACTGATATGAACAATATTTTGCAGATTTATTCTCTAAGTATCTACGAATATAATTACATATGGAAATGTCTAGGGTTTCGTAGGTATAAACTAACGTCTCAAATTATTTTTAGTTTTAACAATATAAACGTAATGTACTAAGTAAAAATGAATCGTTTTCTCATCTTAAAAAGTTAATGAATAAATAATCTAACTATATAATTAGCAAGTGTCTGTATGTAGTATCGGTAACATTATGACGTCAATTTTTCTAAAGTTCTCGTGATTGGCTAACTGGGAACAACCTGGTTCTTGATTGGCTGACAGGTGACGCCCTCCCCCGTGATTAGCTAACTGGTGATATCCTGTCCCATGATTCGCAGACTGGCGACGAAATTAGGATACGTTAAAAAATAAAACCAAATACACATACAAACAATTGAAATTTTTATATTATAAATCCGTCATTATTGACGGGTAATAACCTAGTAACTATATAAATAAATAAAATAAAGGCGGTGTCCCGTTTTATTGTTACACCCTGTATAAGTAATAATTGTTACCCCAGTATCTAAAATTCTGAACACATTTCACGTTAAGAAATTTTTTGAGAAACATTTTTTCTCTTCAATATTTTCTAAATCAATATTTTCCTTTATCTTCACCTCTTGACCTCTCTGAACTTTCATTTTTACCCATTTACCGAGTATACACATAAGAACTGCCAATACCATCTTTCCCCCCTAAATATGATATACTTCAAATCGAAAATGACGCGAATATTGAGAAAGCCATCAAATGCGCCCTGGAAATATCACACATGTCTGATAAAAAAAAAAACTTGGAAATATGTAGGAAAATATAAAATATGCTGCAAGAGAGATGGAGCAAGACAAAAAGTTTGAATTTTAAAATGTGGGTCCTTTTAGCATTAAGGAATTTTTTTTCCAAGAAAATATATTAAATAAAATCAATAGTATATAAAAACCAGATCATAAAAATGTAATGGCTTTATTTTATTCATGGTTTCATAATAATATTACTCCTAAGTCGTGTCCTTTCGGAAAAATGTTCCTCCAGATGCGTCCATTTTCATCTCACTATTGCAATTTATTAAAGAAATAGGAATTATTGTATTCCATGACAGATCAAAAATCATTAAAATTGAAAGACGTAAGACGATAAAATTTCCCCAAAACTGTTCACTGCAGTTTTAGGGTATCTATTCAAAAGTTTTTCCTGGGAAAACAAGAGCATTAAAATTAATGGTGTGAGGATAAATCACCTGAGATTCGCCAATGATATTGTTCTCTTGTCAGATTGCGTTCAGAATGCATTCCAAATGCTGCAAGAACAGAATAAGGTAACTAAAAATGGACTCAATGTAAACAAACAAAACCCCAAAATGGTGACAAACTTTGTACTGAGCGAAACGCTGAAAATCAATGATGCCAACATTGAACAGGTTGATGCTTAATGGGTCTATTCTGTATGAGTTTTCTACCGCTGTAAGCGCTATAACTTTGTAAAATACAGCGCTGTAAGGAAAGTGCTATTCTGTATTGACACGCGTTGCTCTGTAAACTCTACACCGATGTAAAATATCGCTGTAAAGTTACGGCGATATTTTTCTGGCCGTAAGTCAATTACAGTACTGTATAGAAGTCAAGTTGTATATGTTTGTGTTGTTCGTGTCACCTTAAAAAAAATTAATGATCCAAATTTCGCCCTATTTCTAATGCAACTACTACAAGAGGATCATAACAGGTAATTATGCTTAAAATATCACGTTACAACCACACATAAACTTTTTTTATGCATACATGTTTTCATTTATATATTTTTATATACAGTTTTTAGAAACACTGTATTTTTTAAGTAATGGATCCTATCAGGTTACTACAGGGGCTCACAATTTCACTTCTTTGAGCCAGCCTATGGTTAGTAGATCGATAATAGAAATTTGTTATCTGATAACAACACATCTAATGCCAATTCATATAAAGTTCCCCACTACGAGAGAAGAAAACCGTGGAGTGAAAGAAGGGTAAGTTTTGCATAATATAGCAACAAAAGCAAGAATACCTAACTATGCTGAGATTGATGATGATGAGCTTGAACCTGTAAATAATGAAGATCCTGAACCTGAAAATAATGAAGATCCTGAACCTGAAAATAATGAAGATCCTGTACCAAATGGTAAAATATTTGAAAAGTATTTAAAATTTTCAAAAACTGATTTAAATAATTTTTTAACAGCTAATCAAGATATGAATTTGGGAAAGCAGATTAGGAATTTATATGTTCAGCAGTGCATTGTATAATTTGATGTAAAAAATATGTTTATATGGAATAAAGATACATAAGATGCAAACAGAAACTTTTATTTTTATAAACAAATTATAACAATAATTAATAAAAATTACAAACGTAAAAAACATGAGTATATGTGTATATACAAATATGATATACACTTACCGATCGATGTCATTGATCCATACGTCAAATTTTGAGGTTAGAAATAAACATAGTGAAGTTAGCTACAATGCAAGCAAAGTTTAAATCGACCGAAATTACAGAATGTGTTACAGAATAGCTAATGCTCAATATTTACAGAGCCGCCGTAACTTGGCACTTTACAGTGCTAAGCTCGCTACAGCGCTATAGTGATACAGTACTGTAAACATGTTTTTACAGAATAGACCCATAAGTATCTTAGACACGGAATACGAATTAACAGAGAAAATCAAACATGCGAAATCTTCAAAAGAGTATCTTTTATCCAGAGGATATATTATTATTATCGCAAGGATGGACAGCATTTGATAAACTACGAAGCATTTTTAAAAATTATATCCCAATATGTTGGGTTGTTACATGTTATGTCTTACAAGTCCGTTCGTTTTTTTTTTTTTTGTCACCTTTTATTTAATAAAATATACATTCTAAAAAAACTTTTATTATCAAATGTACTGTCCATTATTTTCTATCACTTTGGACAAACGCTCAGGCAATTTCATAATGCCATCTCTCCAGAAGGTTCCGTTTTTGCTCTCGAAAAATCTGTCCAGGTGAATTTTGATATCGTCCACAGATGCGAAATTTTTTCCGTTAAGGGAATTTTGTAGAAAGCGGAACAAATGGTAGTCGGATGGTGCGATGTCTGGACCATATGCTCCAACATATATACAATACGAGCAGCTTCTTCATTAACACTTTGCTGGATCTTGCGAATTCCGTATATTGCAGCACTAAACTTAACACTGACTGCGTTAACATGATTTTTCCAATGTAGTTGTTGGTCAAGGTAAATGCCTAAAAATTTATTTGGGGGTTATTAGTCTCACAATCTGTAATTGGACGGGAGCAAAATCTCATTTGCAAAGTTTTGCCCTCATTCCAAGTAAGTTCATCAGCCGTAAACCAATCTTTTACTGTCTTCATTATGATTTTTAATGTCAGCAAGTGCATCATCATAATACTTTCGGGTAATTTTGAATGAAGTATCATCTGCAAAGAGAACTATACTTGCATTAATATTAGTAGGTAAATCATTAATAAAAAGTAAAAATAAAAATGGACCTATAATGGATCCCTGTGGTATACCACGAGATAGCATTACCTTCGTACTTAATGAATTGTGATGCACTTGTGGACTTCTATTATTTAAATATGATCTCAAAAGATTTAAGCATTTACCTCTTACACCATAATATTCTAGTTTGTTTATTAGAATTTTGTGAGATACGCAGTCAAATGCTTTAGATAAGTCTAAGAAGGCACACAATGCTTCAAATTTATCTTCCATAGCATTTATGATACAACTAGTTAGCCTAGACTAGACTTAATAGACCCAAACGGGGTTGTTTGGTCGGTAGAACTGAGTATACGAATTAACATGCAAACAATAAGAAACGAGACTATTGTAAACCTACATTCGTGAAAATAACGAAAACGGGGTCGTTTACGGTAGCACGAGGCTCTAATAGCCTGACTTATCGATACTAGATTAAACGCTATCAGTCAGCGCTGGTTCAATACTGTCTCACAAGAAATATAAGACCTAATATAAGAAACCCTCCACTTAAATATTAAAAAGGTAGACCAGAAGAGGGGCGCGAACAATTAGTAAATTCTTAATTCATGTCTCGTTAAAAACTGTAGTAATCTTTTTGATTTTGTGTACAATCCGTCGGCGCAGAAATATATATACAAAATCGAAACAAAATTCTTGTAATTCTTATATTTTATAGTTACCATGTAACAATATTGTTTGTTTGGAAAAACGTACGATCAGATATTGGTTCTATTCAAAAACGGTAGATGGAGAATACTTCTTAAATAGCAACCCAGAAGCGTAACTAAAAATAAAGAAATACCAGCTATGCAGTCTGAATTTGAATGCAAGTTTCTAAGAAATGTTACTCTCCTTGAATTCTGAAAACCTGATATACAGGACAACAGAATTTTATTATTTTGTTATGAGTAAACTTTAGCAGAGACATCATATTATATTCGTTTTAGAGTTTGAAGTGTCAACATAAAACTATATTATCAATAAAGGATTTTATTACCCAGACTTGAATACCAAACTATATTCCAATAGTGTTTTTTAGTTTTCTTATTTCAAAAAGATTACCATCGTTTACGTATCCATAAAAAGAGTATAAACAGAGCGATATGCACAGAATATTATATATTTTCAAAGAATTATAGTATATAAACACCAGTTACTTAGTATTATAACTCCTTTTTATACTCGGGGAGGATTAAATTAGCCGACGCCCGCCAGAAGAAAGGTATGATTTAATTTAGAAACTCATAAATACTAAGCGATGCTATTGATTTAAGGCAGACAGACTTAAAAAGACGCATATTACTGTATATGGCTGTATTAAACAAAATGAAACTTATTTTCTATTCAGAAATGCCTAAAACTTAAAAAGCTCAAACCTTTGATCAGTGTATACTGTCACTGCCCACATACGGTAGTGAGCTATGGCCAATAAATAAAATAATTATGAAAAAACCACAGGTCACACAAAACGCAATGAAGAGTCGAATTATAGGTCACTCTGCAAGACAGTAGAACTAATGACTGATGCTTTCGTGTCAATTATTCTTCCTATTTACGTATCCATACCATCGTAGCTGTCTTTCTGCTCTTTGTTGCGTATGTTCTGTGTCAATATTTTCTCGGAAAATCGAATTTGGTTTCCCTTCGACTTTCCTTAGGTAACTCATGTAGTGCTAATTAATTTACTCCGCATTATTTGTGTGTTAGTCCATGAAACTGAGCCATACGTTAACACTTTAACTGCATTATATTTTAATTATTTGAGGTTGTTTGTTTTTGTGTCCATTTTTACTTGCTATTTTATAAAAAAATAAATAAATGAATAAACAAGATTTATTTTTAAGAAAATCTAACATAATGCAAAATTTAAATTTGCTCAATAGCTTTGTAGTATCAAAGGTTATGTGAGTATTTCTAACCTTCCAAATTTATTCAAAGACATACGTGGTTTTTTCCTCGGCCTACTCTGAAGTTATTTTTTTTTAATCACACGTTAATTTACTGTATCTTTTTCTTAGTGACGAACTAAGGAAAATCGGGACCCTAGGCAATGTTCTCATTGCGGGCTTTACTAGTTAGAAAAATCATAAAATAATAGAAAAAATGTATAATAAAACCGTCTAGCGAGCCCCAAAAAAATGGGAGCCCTAGGCAGTTACCTAGTTTGCCTAAGCCGAAGTCCGCCCCTGGTTTTCTTAATTTAATTATTATTATTTTTTTTTTTTTGAAAACGTTTTTATTTATATTGTGTTTACTTTTATAAAAACAAACTAAGAGGAAATTTTGATTTCAATAGTTTGCGCCTTTGAAATTGTTTGAAAATGTCTGAAATATTGATTCCTTATTCGATTTGCGTATTTAAAAATTATGACAAATTTTAATATGGCGTGATTTATAGAAATTTTCATCTTCGCATGGACGTATCTTAAAAACGAAATATTATTCTGTAAATATACATTTAAGAGTCCGATTAAAAAATATTACCTTATAGGTTCCAAATCCTAAATTTTTAGCTTCCTTATGGCATGTAGACCTTGAAACACGTCTTCGAACAACATCGCTCCACAGTACACTCAATTGACTGTAGTTAGCACGTCTGTTATCCTTAATAATTCTTTTCAATGCACGTTTGTCATTGTCCGTCAGTGTAGTTTTCTTCACGTACTGGAGCTTTGGGGCAACTGAACCACTTGTTTTGTACAATTTTACAATATTTCTAATACTGTATCTTGACAAACCTACTAATTTTCCGATTTCGGAATTGGTTTTTCCTATTTTTGCTAAGTTCACAATGATTAACCGAATATTTTCATCAATAGCTTTGCCTCTGCCCATGTTTTAAAATTATTTAGACTTAAAACTTATAATACATCACAGTCAATAAACAAACTTTGTTTTCCAACGCCTACTACGCATAGCTACCGCAAAAACCCAGTTATTTTATATACAGTACAAGAATACATTAACTTAAAAAATACGTTTTTTTTAAGAATATTGGGCCATGTTCATAATCTTTTACTAAATATTGCGATTAAGCGTTACTTGTTAAAATAAGCAAGTAGGATACTATCGTTAGTAGTGTTCATAATCACAATACTAAGATATTTTAACTAATATCGATGTAAATATGACAACGTTGCTGTTGGCATTAGAAAGAGATAGACATATGCACTGTTCAACATGTTAAAAGAGATGGAAGGCTTGTTACTAGCTTGTATTATCGGTTATCTTACAATTTGCATCACAAATAACCTGTGAAAAAATATAATAAATTATCTTATTGTCATACATTTTGGAAATAAATTTACCTGTACATTTAATGAATGGAAACCTTTACGACATACATATGCATCACGATAAGGTCCACCTGGGTTTTTGATTTTTATGTGCGTCCCATCAATAGCACCAACTATATTAGGCATTTGAGCAATGCCATAAAATTTTCGTTTTACAGTTTCTAGTTCTGCAGGAAATAATATAAATTGTGATCGTTTTCTGGCTAAGGCAAAACTAACATATTTTATAATTCGCGAAACAGTTGATCTGCTGACTCCATGTAAATCAGCTACAATAAGCATTGTTATGTTAAAAGAATTCTGAATAAAAACATAATGGTAACTAATTATTCATGATATTAACTACTTACCTATATCTTGTTGATATGAACCTTTCGCAAAATAACGTAAAGCAATACATATTTGGAGTTCAGTAGAAATATTCCACCTTTTGAAGATACCGGTTTTTTATCGTCATGTAAGATTTTAATTAATGTTCGAACTCTGTCTTTTGAACATCTATAATTTTTTTTGAAATCTTCTTCACTTAATATTTCCTATACATTTATTTTTTTACTATAAAATTTTCTTGGCAATTGTGCCCATAATTTCACGAACATCACGCAAATCTCTCTTATACATGATTAAAGTCAATCAATATTATGAACACAATTGCTATTTTAATGTATTTAATACAGCCTCTCCGCACTTCTAAATCTGTACTACTAAATTACAATTTACTAAGCACTACTAACAATAATTCTGTATTATGAACACCCATTTTTAGTAACGCTTAGTATACTTGTCTTAGTAGTGCTACTAAGATTTAGTAAAACATTATGAACATGGCCCATTATTTTTATAATCACAAATTAAATATTACGGAGTAAATTTTGACCCCTTTGCTTCTAATATGATTATATTGTCAAAAAATGTACAAAGCAGCATTTACTTTTACTTATTATTTAATAATTTCTAAAGAAACTGAAAATGTCATAGCTGGGCCAACTGAAAGTGGACAGGGCTCGTATATATATACTGTGGGGGAGGAGGAGTTATAGAATTTTACCTAGGGCTCGAGAAAATCTAGTTGTTTCGTTACAACCTAAATAACTTATAGAATATACGAGGAACTATTTCTCAAAATTCTTACAATTTCCCCCCTAATTTACCTATTTTAATACTCTTGGAATTCCCAAAATTGTCAGGAAGATTCATTTTAATTTTCCCCTTTCCCGAGAACAAAAAAAATCCAGCAAATATTACTCTCTAGTTCCCAGGTATTTAATATTGTCTACTTGTTCCATTTCATTTTAAACTTTATTGTTATTTCCCTTTGCCGTTCAAATAATTTATACAGATATATTTCATTAGATATGAAATCCATAAATTATGAAACTATTATGTTCGATTTTAAATCACATTTCATACCAATATGTGCCATAGTATGATAAAAAGATCTATAAATTCATGACTTTAAATGGAATTGTCATCAAATAAATACGAAGATAATAGTGATTGTCAAACACATCCAGCTACATGCAGCGTGCGGATTGGACCCGAGCCAAACACCAGAACCGGACACGAGTTTTTACAGCCCGTTACTCTCAACGTTAGTGCAATGTAATATTTTACGTGAGGTTACACTGACATAATAAAGATAGTTAATATACGAAGTGTGTAAATTAAGTAACTGGACTGGCAACATAGCGTTTGATCTGGCAACATTTGGGACGCAGGACTTGGACGGGCGACAGGTGAACATGTGATACGCCTTCAGTACCAGTTTGAACTCGCTAGAGTAATTTTGTTGCCCGTAGCGATTTTTTTCGTGAAACAGTTTTTTCTAGTGCATTCTAAAAATGAGTGACATTCATTTCGAACAACGGAGTGTTATCAGGTTTTGATTCAGACATGGGTACAGTGCAACGGAAACTTTTGCAAAACTTCAGCAGGCCTACGGAGACAATGAGAAAAAATGACATTCATTTCAAGCAACGGTGTGCTATCAGGTTTTGCTTCAGACTTGGGCACGTGAAACTTTTGGAAAACTTCAGACGGGCTACGGAGACAGTGTTTTGTCAAGGACGCAGGTTTTTTGGTGGTTTAAGGCATTTTCAGAAGAGAGTTGATTGAAGATGAAACACGCAGCGGTAGACCTTCATCTTCAAGAACCGATGAAAATGTCGACAGAATCCGGGATCTTGTGCGTTCAGATCGTCGGTTGACTGATTCTGACTGTCAACCGACGATCGGGGAAAAGATGAATTTGACTCACAGTACCGTTCATCAGATTTTGACCAATGAATTGGGGACCTTGTCACACATCAATTTCAATAAACGAGTTTCTGGCAAGTAAAAACATTCCTGTGGCTTCTCAGCCTCCTTATTCGCATGACTTGAGTCCTTGTGACTTTTTCCTCTTCCCAAGATTGAAAAATCGCCTCAAGGGACATCATTTTGGGACACTCGAAAATATTCAAACGTCCGTAACAGACCAGCTGAAAGCTATTCATCTTCTCTCTCTCTCTCTCTCTCTCTCTCTCTCTCTCTCTCTCTCTTTCCAGCACTCTTCTAATATTATGTTTTCTATTCTTCTTTGTTGCTATTCTTTCTGTTAGTACTCTTATTTTTTCCCTCTTGGTTTCTTCCAGTATGATATAAGTTGGTGTTTGTCTGTTGAGTCCCAGGGTCCGTTTTAGGTATTTTCCGTGTATTTTTTCTATTTCTTCTTATTCTTTCCATCTCTATATTTCCACTCCATATAGCATCACGATCTTACCATAGTATCAAACATAGACATTCTGCGTTTGAAATTGTACGTAAATTTTCTCTCGCCTATTCCACAAACTTGCGCCATTTCTGCTTTCGCCTTCTTCGTTAACTTCTGTATATGTCTGTATTCTTCGTTATTTTTTTGGAAGTTATATCCTAAATATTTAAACTCATTTTCTTGTTCTATACTCCCCCTCCCTTCCACGTCCAACGTTCCGTTTTTGATCTAACTCCTAGTTTTCTAAATTCCATAACTTTTGATTTTTCTATGCTCAGGGTCATTTTCTTTCCGTCCAAGTATCTAGTTGTGAACAATATTTCTCCGAATTAATGGTAAAATTTAAAAAAAATTATAATATAAAAAAAAACTTAAATTTTCTGAGTCACTCACATGGACTGAAAATAAATAAATTTAAAAAAAATCTCTTCCAAAAATGGAACAAATGTGTGGCCGATGATGACTGTAATGGGTTCAACTACCATCTAATATCACAGATATACTATAAACTCGTTAAAATTTAATACAAGGCTTCCAACATAAAACAACAAATTCGATCCTCTCAGGAAAACAAGCTGTCGACGTGAATTCTGTCAACTAAAGAGACAGACAGAGCGCAGCACAGTCCAGTTAGAAGAAGTAAGGAAAATGAATTCATTGTAAATAGAAAATTGTGACTTAGATACAAGGCATTCTACCTACAAAATAAATGTATGGACAGAAAAACAAACCGGAAGCATAACCAGAGTCACCCAACCAATTATGTCTCCATTTATATCTCCTTCTAGGAATACTAAATGGGATAAACTTCCTCTTCACGAGAAGAGTGAGAAAAACAATCTAAATAATTATCGCCTCTTTTCATTACTTCCAATTATATTTAAAATGGTTGAAAAAATTCTTTACAAACAAATTATGTTATAATTTGAAGGTAACAATTTTAATATTTCTGAATCTGGCTTTCGTTCAAGTAAGTTTACTGTTCTTGCTATCCTTTCATTTATATCTGAAGTCTCTGAAAGACTTGAATGTGGTATTGTCTTTCTACCTTTATAGATTTAAGCCAATCCTTTGTGTCTCCCATTCAATACCGGCAGATGTGATTCACATGTATAATGTTAGTTCATCCAGTTGTTCACTTCTTCTCGTATATTTGAACAATCGTTAACAATTTGTTGCTTTTAAAACCAAGCATCTAATTCATTGCCAGTAAAGCGTGGAGTACCACAAGGCTAGGGCCCCTCTTGTTCATTATATATAAATCAATTTTCTTCCATGGTTCATGAAAACATTTCTTTATATTCAGATGATACTCTCATTACACGATCATGTTTTCTTGAAGGAATAATAAACAATAATGACTGCACAGTAAGAACTGCCGAAACTTGGTCAATCTTTTGGCGAACCAGTCAGATTCCTACGCTTATTTATCGATGGCCAATTAAATTGGGAACGGCGCATTGATTTTCTTGCGTCTTCGTTAAGAACAACTTCGTTAAAACAATTTTGGGTTGAGAAAACTTAAATCGTGCGTCTCATAAGATATATTACGCATTTTTTACTTTGCCAGTCTCGTATGTCTTATGACATATTACTCTAAGGTGGCAGCAGTTTTCTTGAGCTTATCTTTAAAATACAGAAACAGGCCTACGAATAGTGAACAATTTAATATTTTAATATTAATTAATCTCATTTTAATATATTGTAATATTTTTGTAACCTATTTTATTGTAATTTTATCCAAATTGACATCTATGTAATTTTACTTGTATAAACATTTATTCAAAATGTACATATCATCAGTAAAAAAATATTATTTTTATTATTATTAACTCTAACAAATTTTTACTAAAACGTGCAGTACAGGTACGGAATGGATCATATTTTGAATAAAATGCATGTTTTAATTTTCTATATTGTGTTTTTGATTTTTAGGGTTTTGTAGGTATGACCAAAAAACCCATATACCGTCATTTTGTCGTCTGTCTGTGTGTCTGTCTGTCTGTCTGTCTGTCTGTCTGCCTACCTGTCTGCCTATCTGTCTGTCTGTCTGTCTGTCTGTCTGTCTGTCTGTCTGTCTGTCTGTTTGTCTATTTGTCTGTCGGTCTGCCTGTCTGTCGGTCTGCCTGTCTGTCGGTAAAAATTGTAGCCAAACAACTAAAGCATAAAGAGTTTAAATTTGGCATGCATATACAACTCTTTGACTCGCACATAAGAAAAATACTAAAATATCTAAAAATCATATCACCCTAAAAATATAAACAAGAACGGGCTCATCGAAAATTTTTTTTTATTTTTTAATTCTGAGTAATGAAATGGGTATCTGTGTATCAAATGAAAGCCGTTAGTACGTGGATTAACATTCAAAATTTTAATTTTGCAAAATAAATTATTTTGACGCGATTTTTGCCAAAAATGTGCAAAAAAATTTGTAAGCCAGAGGGAGTAACCTAAAAATCTGAAAAAATTGTCCCATACCCTGTAGTCTAGATGGTTTAAACTAAAAATCTGAAAATTTTCTAATTAATGAACATTGGTGTGAACCGGAATAGTACAACAGGAATTTTTGATCATATTATGTTTTCGGAAAATAACACATTTTTTGTAGTTTTTGGTTGACGATGTAAAATATTTAATACGCTTATGTAACACAGAAAATCAGTAAGCGTTCATAGTCCAATGGTTAGCCTTCTCGCTTTCTAAGCTGCAAACTAGGGTTCGTTTCCGGGCTGGTAAATTTAATAACCAAGGGGAATTGGTGAAATTATAATTTAGTTCTATGTTTTAATGTATACAATATCAGAGGGGCGGAGTATATGACTTAAAACAATCAATTGGAGCCATAGGCGCAATTTTCAAAATCTTAATGAACCTTGTTAATCATCATTCACTTACTAAATACCTGCGAACCCTGAAATGTGTGAAAATTCACACTTCACATCAATTTTTTATAATTATGCCCTAAAACTTATTACCGCACTGTGTATATATATATTCTTTATTCCTTAGGCCTTGCAGCGTTCAGGGTATTAACAATTACAAATAGAAATAAAACAATCAAAAATAAATAACGTACAATACAATTCAATTTACAATATTTTTTATCTCATTTCTTTCTTCTTACTCCAGTGTCCCTCTCTGTGTTCCTATTCTCATTCTCATTACCGCACTGTGTGCAGAGACAAAGATATACAGAGCAAAAAAAAACATAAAAGAAAAATAAACAGACACAAGACACAATATAGACATAAACAATAATAAACATAATAATAAAAATAAAAAAACAGTATCTGTTGGGTGTTACAGAAATGTATAACAGAAAAAAAGTAACAGTAAGAAATCTAATATTTAATCATAAATATTTGTAAATAAAGTCTTCAGACTCTTTCAATTTCCTGGTGGTTTTAATTTCCTAATCCAAGCGAAGTACCTCAGGGCAAAGCTGATCACCAAAGAAACCAATAAAAATCAATGATTTAAGCCCGTAGGAATTGAAACGCTCTGCGAATGACCACCGCAGATGCTCTCAGAATGTTTGGTTATCTAGGACATTATTTACTTTCTTCAAGTTGGTTTGGTCTTTAAACTTGAGGTTTATATCAATACTATTGGAAATCAGATGTTTAATTTGTTCAATAAGTTGAAATGATAAAAATTTGTCAATAAACAAGATTAAAAACAAAACTATAATAAAATTACAACAAAAAATTGGTTACATTCCATTTTATTGTATTTTTTTATAATAAAATTCCAGTTAAAAAATGTAATGACAATAAAAGTTTGTTCTACAATATAAAAATACTTGTAAACCGGAATTAATTTGTCTCTGACAGCTTTGTATTCACACATTTTTTTGTGAAGCGAATGTAAATTGTAATATTTAGATACAGCCATTTCATGCCTCGTCCAGATCAATATTGTATTGTTTTTTTGTCATTCAGAAGCATAGAAAAACGAAATGTGATAATATACGTAACACGATTATTTAAAGGGGGATTTACAAAAATATTTATTGTACAGTTGCAGTAATAAGGACAAAAATGTCTTTGGTCAAAAGTACTGGGCTGAATCTACCATCTAATAGCGTGTCCCGTAATATTTTACTTACAGCATATCATGCACTCTTTCATAGTCACATGTCCTACGCGATTCTTGCCTGGGGACACTCCCCCTTTTCACAGAGAATATTTTCTTTGCAAAGACGCGTTATTAGAATAATAGCTAACTTATCCTATAGATCAGACTGTAAACACAAATTTACTGATTTGAATATCCTTACCTTGCCATGTTTATTTATATTTCAATGTCTCGTCTACGTACATTGCAACCTGATTAATTATGAGCAGCAAAATCAAATACATGCTCATTTTACAAGAAAAAATGATATAATCAGACCAAAATACGTAAGATTGACCAAATCAAGGCAGTCCTTCAATTATTTTGGTATCTTATTCTACAACATACTCCCCTTGGCAATAAAGAAGTTAAACAACCAGCAATTCAAAAAGACCGTAAAAACATATTTAATAACTAAAGCATTTTATAACTTTGACCAATACATCGCTAATAATTTTAATGACTTGTAATGTAATTTTGTAACTTTATTTTTAATGTTAAATTCAATGTATTATTGTTTATGCTATGTTTATTTGTAGTATTTTTTTCCCCATTATTACTTTTATTAACTGACGTATGTAAAAATATTTTGTATTTGTTAACATCAATAAAATTATTATTATTATTATTATTATCTAGATTGTTAATGAAGAAGTTGCAATATCATCCTATCTTCGGAACAAGATCCTTCTCTAGAAAGACCAACTTCAGTCTCTGTCAATCTATGGTCATTAAGGGGGGGTATGGTCAGAGCAGCACATTTTATACCCATTTTCAAGATTTTTTTTTAGAAAACTGTTAATAGTAACTTGATTGGGATAATACCTACAGTAAAGAACAACCTTTGAAGAGTATCCAAAAAAAATTTTATTGAAAAATATCGAAAATTAAGCTCGTGACATGAATTTGAAATTTTCGTTCAAGACAAAGAGTTGATTTGCGGTGAGACACCTAACTAATGACTGGATCATCTAAAACAAAAAAACCAAAAATATTTCGTTAGTTTATGAGTTTCTTAAGGTAACGCTGTCGAGATATATTTTTTTTTCTTGCTTTCTTTTTTTTATGGAATTTTTTACAACTGAAAACAGAAATTTCGAAAAAAAAAAATTCCGTTTTTTTCGTTTTTTTTGACTTCAAACTTATACCAAAAATAAAATAATCTAGATATTTGAAAAAACTCGACAGCGTTACCTCAAGAAACTCATAAACTAACGAAATATTTTTGGTTTTTTTGTTTTAGATGATCCAGTCATTAGTTATGTGTCTCACCGCAAATCAACTCTTTGTCTTGAACGAAAATTTCAAATTCATGTCACAAGCTTAATTTTCGATATTTTTCAATAAATTTTTTTTTGGATACTCTTCAAAGGTTGTTCTTTACTGTAGGTATTATCCCAATCAAGTTACTATTAACAGTTTTCTGAAAAAAAATGTTGAAAATGGGTATAAAATGTGCTGCTCTGACCATACTCCCCCCCCCCTTAAAATCATATTACCCTATTTACTGGACAACGTGAATTTTTCACCTTCCGATAATGTGCAGTTAATTCAGGGTTTGGCTCATTCTAGCCCGCCTGTTTTCCTGGAAGCCTCAGAATCATTGGCGCGACAGCCCGAAGTGAGCCTAGGCCTCCTGTTTCCCTGAAAATCTTGAAAAAAAGGTTTCGTGGCCATATTTTCATTCTGTGTATATTCAGAAGTATGGTCAATATAGGCCATTCGGTCAGTCAACGCTCTTCGTTATTTTCCGTCATAACTTCAATAACAAACTGTAGCGAGCCTGATACGTTACTTTACAACGTACCATTTAATGTCCACTAGGTAGCGAGCCTGTGATATAAGTCTAATCTCAAACTGAAGTGGGATTCCTGACTAAAGGAGTTCGGGTAGTAGGCGTGAGTGTTATCCAAGGTTCATCATTACTATATGTGGATTAAATGATGTGTATTAGTATTTCCCAACCGACTGATCAGGCATCTATTTAATTATTCCTATTCTTAGCTGTTCACTTAAGTTCTTAAAGGTGAAGGTTAAGTAAGACGGTTTATAATTAATGAATTTGATTTATTAATATTCACAATTAGTTTCAAAGATTAAAATATAGGTAAAAATATAATGAAAAGGAGTAAATAAATGGAAACGGATAGATCACCAGAATGCCGACACAGTGCCTCTAAGAATTCAACAAATTAGATCTTTACGCTAACCGACTACTGTCTGATCACGTCTTTAGAGAGACAGGAGTTTTTATAAAACATTCTAGTCGCATTTCTAAAAAAAAGGGTTTAAGCCTTGTTCAAGAAGATACTAGTGTTCAAAGTTATTAAGCAATAACTCTAAACAAATCTCTCCTTGAACAATGAACCATTTAAAAATATATTTCTAAAGTGTACGTGCTGAAACGAAAGGTTTTTAATTTTTATTTTATTATCTGAATTCTTAAAAAATGTTATTTTAAAATATCTCTTGTAAAATCATTAAAAAAAAGATGTCAAAGAAATTCTCGCGACGGGTGATTTGTAAAAGTTCCGGCAGTCTAAACCGATTCGTTACAAAACTTAGTGGCGAAAAAATAACTAAATCGATTTTTTATTTGCATTTGAATTATAGACTAATATTGATCTTAACTATTTTATTTCACTAAACCATACCTATTGAAATCATATCTAGTTTGTGTTCGATAGCAATTTTTTTGGCGCACACAAAAAAGTACCTACAATTTATAGCCGGTTGTGAATGGCTAAGCAGAGCCATTCACAGAGGTTTTCAAAGGAAAAGATATAAAGAGGAAGATCAGCAGTGAAGTAGAAAAATCACATAAACAATTTGTGAGATAAACCTATGTGAGGAAGACTGGGATGTTTGGAGCCGATGGCATCTGACAATGGTAAAACTATAAAGGGAAAACGTCAAGAAGAAATGAATTCCTATTTAAACAAAAATAATAGACCACTTCGAAACATATCGCTGACCATGTGGTTTTCATGCATATACTAAAGGTCCAGAAACCCTCTAAGTATTGGTTATTACGACCATAGTTCGGAAAGGAGAAGATTCTAGACAAAAGAAGCGTTGGCCTTAGAAACACTGCGAAGAATCCCAAAAATGGTTTAGATTTCAGATACACATCTATGCATTCTGAGCTATTATGTCCAAAGTAAAAATAACTTTGCTGGTTGAATACCTTTGGGAGACGATGTGGAAAAATTATTTTGCGAAAGATCTTCAAGAATAGTCCAAGTGCACATCTATAGATACTGAGCTGTTATCAAGAGTTAAAATTGCTGTAATGGTTAACAATCTTCGAAAGGAAACGGTGTAGAAAAACTTCAGGACTACGAATCTCCATTAATGGTTCGGGTGCATGTTTATAGATTTATTTCAAGTGGTTATATCAAAAGTCAAAATAGCGGTGATTATCAGTCCTCGAAAAGAGACGGCGTAGAAAGTTCTTCATTTCCATAAAGTGTAATTCCAGAAATTAAATTAACTAAAAATATTTACTTTTAATTGACTAAATAAAAATTTACTTGAGTAATTTAAGAGTTCAAAGCCAAACTTTTGTGAAAAACTTTTAATTGGTATTTGTCTGGTGAGTGTAAGTCTTCTGACGGATATTAAAAGAGTCTCAGTGGTATCTTTAGTTCAGTACGTCTCAAGTATTTCTAACGAAGAACAACCTAAATTTAACCTGAGAACTAAACAAACTTTGAATTAAGAAATGTCTTTTTGTTTTCATCAAAAAGAAACTAAAGGTTCTATAAAGTAAATAACATTTATCTTAGTTTCTTTCTATTAACGATTTATAATAAAATAAAAATACTAGATAGATTTTAATTATTTTTTCAACTTTAAAAATAAATTATAACTGTTAAATGTTTGTCTGACACTGGAAAAATAAGCCCGACAATGAAACAAAACACAAGTCTTAGTATGCCTATAACATAAAGTAACCAGTCATAATTTTTTTTAATCTGGAACATCGGCTTCTGGACTCTTAGGGTGATCGTTTCCGGGATTCTTAGGTTACGAACACGTAGAAAGATTGTTTTCAGCATCTATAAACAGGTGACTCTAGGTGCCAAGGTTGCCAAGGTCACCTCAACATGGGAAGCAGACAATGCGGCACATCGGGACCCTGAAATAAGAACTTGAGAGGCACCTTTTTTTTGGTCGTCTCCTTTTTAGGGTTTTGTAGGTATGATCAAAAAACCCTTATACTGATATTTTGTTGTCTGTCTGTCTGTCTGTTCGGTAAAAATTATAGCCAAACGGCTAAACCTAGAGAGTTGAAATTTGGCATGCTTATACAATTCTTTGACCCGCACATAGAAAAAAATACTAAAACATCTAAAAAACATATCCCTCTAAAAGTATAAACAAATATGCGCCCATGGAAAAAAAATATATTTTTTTTAATTTCTGAGTAGGGTATCAAATTAAAGCCTTTAGTACGTGGATTAACGATTAAAATTTTATTTTTACAAAATAAATTATTTGGATGCGATTTTAGCCAAAATTGTGCAAAAAAACAAAATCCCACACCCTGTAGCCCAGATGGTTTAAATTGAAAATCGGAAAAAATTCTAAGTAATGTACATTGCTATTAGACGGAATAGTACAACAGGAATTTTTGATCAGATTATGTTTTCGGAAAATAACGCATTTTTGTGTTATTTGGTTGACGATGTACAAAAGTTATAGTCATGTAACACACTATACTAGAAGGCGTATCCTGGTCTAATGGTTAGCTTGTTCGCTTGCTACGCAGCAAACTAGAGTTCGGTCCCGGGCAGAGGAGACAATTTTATTTTTTGTTTTTTTTTTCATTTTTTTCAGGCCAAAGTATTTCACCTCCTCTTCCAATTCACTTACTTGGAAATGCCAAATTTAAATATTCTTTTACTTCGGTGCCATAATGCGCTGCACAACCTGTTGAAAACAAATTTCATCTTTAGCTACAATTTCAAATATCTTGTTTGCAATTTCGTTTTGCAACAGATCTAAATACAATCCTGAATTTTGGTTTTCTTCAACAAATACGGGTCCTAAAATTTTATTTTTCAAAATACAAGGTGTCTCAAAAGAAATTTTATATTTAGTGGATCGATTAAAAAAAAAGTAAGCCGTATATAGAAAAAATGTTTATTAATTATTAAAATACACTTTTTGGGGATTTATTTCTTAAAAATAATATCGTCTAAATGTAGACCCTCGCGTTCTCGGCACTCATTTAATCGAGCAGTAAAATTACTTATGACGTCTCGGCAGGTGGACTCAGGGATGGCTGCCATTTCGTGACGGTATTTTCTTTCAAATGCGCCAGTGAAGTCGGTTTATTGGCGTAAACTTTAGATTTAAGATAATCCCATAGGAAAAAGTCCATAGGGGTTAAATCTGGACTGCGTGGAGGCCAATTTATGTCAATCACCTGATTTACGAAATTAAGCCTCTGACTGGCATCTTGGGGCTTTAATTCTTGCACCAATTGAATTGTAGGGGTGCAGCTTTAGATCTTTGTGCATAATGCGATGTAATGATGATCTATGCACATTTAAAGCACTTGCGCGCTTCCGAATTGAAAGGTTCGGGTCGTCACGAACAGACTGATTAACATTCTCCACGTTTTCTATCGTTTTGATGACCTAGGTCGCCCGGATTTTGATTTATCCAGCGTTGTACCAGTCTCTTCAAACTTTTTAACCCAATGTCGAATGAGAGGAATGCTTGGCGCATCATTTAAGTGGCGAAAACCTCGAATACTGCAGAATTTTCTACGCGCTACAGTCGCCGAATCACCGTTTTTGTAAAACTCTCGCACGCATAACGCGCGGTCTGCTCCCGAGAAACGCTCCATAGCGAATGAATTCCCAAGAGCCAGGCTACCGATTGACATAATCCGCGCGCCCCTCGGATACGTTGCGTTCACGCAGTAAGCTAAATAAATATAAAATTTCTTTTGAGACACCTTGTACCTGATTTTCATTTGTGCTTTGAACTGTTATTTCCAGATATAAATAAAAAAAACATTGTGCACCTTTTTTCAAACAAATTGGGATTTTTTAATTCAAAATTAGACACAATGTTTTGAGACTAAAATACTGAACAATTTTTATTAATAAAGTTTTTGTCTAAAACTCATAGTAGAGACACAATATGTAATGGAAAATTTAACATGGGAAAGCCCTATGTTGCAAGTCGAAAAAGGATATACGGTATATATAGAGATTAACAGTGCAGGATCATCTTAAGTAGATTATATCTTCAGAAAGAGCTTTAGACCTCCATAAAAATATTTTCATTTTAACATAATAATGACTCACTATATGCTATAAAAGTGTAAAAGCATAAACTTGATACTAAAACTATAGTTTCCGATGCAACAGGCAATCTATCTACCCATATCGGCATACATTTGCACAGCTAACCAAGAAAGTGCACTGGTTAAACACAAGTTGCCACACCTGGCTGTTACAAGACGTAATACGGTCTACACCAACACCCACAACTTGCCTATTATACCTTACACGTTAATTAATGGTAATATTGAGGGTAAATGGTCTTGCATGTTTAATTAATTATTTATGGAAGGGCTGTGAATATTAAAACTATAAATCTAAGGATAATTGAATAAAAGTAAAGAATGTTTATAGGAAAACTGTCTGTTAGGAAGCTTATAATCTTCAATTAGTTTCAACTTTTTCTTTTGTGTTAAATCGTTTTATTATTTTAAATTTATTAAAAGATGCTACGACAGCTAAGGCCATTAGCACCTAGGAACTACAGTTCACATACAAGTATTATTATCAGGTCTGGAAAAAAGGTCGTGGCGTTTTTGCCGATAGACGGCTCCAATTGCAAATAACTCAGGAACCATATATCGCAGCGACACCACTAAGCATTCGTTGGAAAGGTGGCAGTTCGAGCGTTACTTTGAGTGTCTTAACATCAAAATTTGTACTGTAGTTGGAAAGTTGTTTGAAAATGGAGAAAAGTAATGAAAAATTGCGCTATATTTTGCAATATTGTTACGACAAAGGGAAAAACGCTGCGCAGGCTTGTGAAAAAATTTGTGCTGTGTACGGTGAAGGTACTTTATCTAAATACTGCTGCGCGGAAATGGTTCGCTCGCTTTCGTTCTGGTAATTTTAATGTGAAAGATGACTCACGCTCTGGTTGTCCAATCAGTGAAAAAGCTGATGAAATTCTTGAAAAAGTCCAGCAAGATAGGCATATCAGCAGTGTCGATATTAATACGGAGCTAGGCATTGACCACAAAACTGTTTTGAAGCATTTACGGAAAGCTGGCTACAAAAAAAGCTCGATATATGGGTTCCTCATGAGGCGAGCGCGAAAAACATGATAGACCGAATTAATATCTGCGATGCGCTGCTGAAACACAATGAAATCGAGTCATTTCTGAAACGTGTCATAACCGGTGATGAAAAATGGATCACGTACGACAATCAGAAGCGTAAAAGATCGTGGTCAAGGGATGGTGAGCCGTCACAAGAGTTCGCGAAGCGAGGATTGACTCCGAACAAGGTGATGTTGTATGTGTGGTGGGACTGGAAGGGAATCGTCCACCATGAGCTACTTCCAGATGGTCAGACGATTGATTCTCTACTGTGGACAACTAGAGAGATTACGCCAAACAATTGAAAGAGAACGGCCCGAATTGAATAATAGGAAAGGTGTTGTCTTTCATCTCGAAAATATTCCAATGAGTTCCAGCACTGCTATGAGGATTGGACGAACCGTCTCCAGCACTGTGTGGCTTCACAAGGAAGTTATTTTGAGGGAGACAATATTGAATTGTTAATCGTAGAATAAAAAAAAAAAAAAAATCAGTCCGGTTTGTTAATTTATACACCTCGTATACTAAATTTTACGTAATATTTTATTTCATTTCTATTGCTACACAGCTATAGACTAATGTTTTGTTTTTTCTTATCCCTGAAACTGCGTAAAAGGACGGCATAAACTTGGCTCACCTAAATAGGCAATTTTAGCACACCAGCCCTGGTTTCAGGTCCCCAGTAAGATTCAAGATGTCCTATTTTTTTAAATTTAGTAAATATAATCAAGAAACTTTTACACCGTCATTACTATTTCTGTTTGCCTTTGTCTGTCTATCTCTTTGCCGTCTGTATATAGTATTTTTCGATTGAATTAAATTTAAATTAGAGCATCAAATGAAAGCCTTTGATGCGTAGATTAATAGGGCAGGTAAAGTAGAGTGCAAATGTTTATTCATTTGTTGGCAATTGGCTTCCAATAATTCCTGCGGCACCCTCTTTCCAAGCTTCGATAGCTTTCCCATCTTCTGTTCGTGTCTAAATATCGACTGCGTCATTCCAATACCTCGTATCTCCAAATTTATAATTTTACAGGAGATGAAAAAACTGCTATTTGTAATAAATTTTTACACTAAATATAATGAGTACACTGAATATAATCAATATAATATCGCAATATCTATTTGATTCAATTAATGTTCACGTAAAAAATCACGTATTTTTAAAAAGGTAATCTACTCGTTCATCAGGCTGAAAACTTCTGTATCTTTTGACATGTTGCACATGTTTTAATATGTTGTTTTACAAACGCGATTGATATATGGCATTATTCATTTGGATCTAGTTCTCCAGTCAACAGAATTTTTCTACTCTAAAAATGTGCTGTAAGAATTTTAAACAATGATTTTAACAGGTACATTTTGTTTGTTTATATATTGTTGAATTTATTCATCAGAAAATACCAAATTGTCGAGGTCGCCACTTGCGTGTAAGGCTTTCAGTGCTTTTGATCGTTGAAGACGAGCCTTTTGTACCAGTGTTAAATCCTATACTTTTTATATCTTGTAAGGCTTCAATTTAAGTTCATTTTTCAGTATGCGCCATATGCTTAAGTCAGACACTTTCAAATTTGAAGCACATTTCGAACCATTTCTGGTGATGTTGCTGTTTTTTAATGACCGCCTCCAAGCTGTTTTGCGATGCTAGCAGTAACATTGTAACGCTTAATGGTTCGATTCACAATTTTTTTTATTATTTTTCCATTTTTTAATTATGTTTATTTTGGGGTGCTTCAACTGCTTGGTTATTAACACCCCGTGACGATATTTACATGGTACTACATTAATTACATTACATATTACATGAAAATGATTCAGAGAAGAATCGAAACTAGTAAGCAAATAAAATATGTTTTAACTATTTGACAAGAAAAGAACGTAGTTTTATTAGACCGATACCCCAAAAAAATTAATACTTATCCAAACCATTTAATACGGTCAAAGAATCTATTTATACAAATTACATATTAAATTACATTACATAGATTATATTAAATAGTAGTACTAAACTGTTTATATTTTGTTAAGCAAATTAGCGGCTTTTAGGAACTGAATTATTTTAGCACTTATTTCTAGGTTATCTGACCGAGCTACCACAAATGTAACTGCTACTTTGTTACTCCGTTTTTCTACGTCATATTTTTCACAGTCTATTAATAATGTTTGACTGTAATGGATATATTGCATGTATCGCATATGTCGGGATCAGTCCTTTTAAGTAGATGCTGGTGAGTCAGTAGCGTGTGTCCGAATCGTAGTCTAGTTATAGCGGTTTGTTCTTTTCTTCTTCCTAAAGTACTCCAGTGACCGATATTTTATTTAAACTTCCCTCAATTTATTACCTTGAACTGCTTGGCAGACCGAATTCCATTCTTCGAGCGTTTTTTGTTATAGGTAGCTTTTGAAGACGTGTTGTGGCATTGGCATTTATAGTTCTTCAGCTGTTATTGCTTCCTTGGCCGCTTGATCAACTTTTTCGTTGCCAGTAATTCCTGTATGCGAAGGAATCCACAGTATTACAATTCGTTTTCCACTTGTTATCGCACTGTGTAGATTATCCTGTATTTCTTGAATAATGTGTGTTTTTGCTGTACAGTTGTTGCATACTTTGAACAGTGCTTAAGGAATCAGTCTGGATAGTGTAATTTTTCGTCTCTCGGTTATCTTGTTTTATAAATCGGCTTGCTTCAAGTATACTGTATGATTCAGCTGTGTAGACACTTATTAAACTGGGCAGATGGAAACAAACATTTTATTCACACATAAATGCGGGAGCAAACAATAGCTACCAAATACAAGGAAATCACACTATTACATTTGAAATCCATTTTGATTTTTGTTTTTTTTTTTTTTTTTTTTGTTTAATTACGACGCTGACTGATTTGCTACCCTAGGCTTGTAAACAACTTGATAGACTAACGTTTGTCAAAATATGAGCTCGCTGTAATCAGCTGTTTAACAACTGCAATAGTGTGAAGTTGGTATCACTTCGAGTGACTCTGTACTATGACATAGAACAGTGATGGCGAACCTATGACACGCGTGCACGGTTGACACGCCAAGACATTTTGGGTGACATCGTTTACGGACGGGCTTCAAGTGTTTGTCGACTTGAGGTCCAAGCTTGAGAATCAGAAAAGAAATCGGTTGGAGAATGAAAAAAAGTGCCACTATGAACAGGAAATTTGGAGCGCTTGGAACTGATTACCAGACTCTTTTAGCGCTTACAAATCTAGCGACGGATTGATTCAAAATTTTTCCCTCTACGTACTTTTGTGAGACCTTATTTTACGCGTTAAATAATATTAAAACCAATAAAAGAAACCGGATGACAGATGAAGTTAGTAGCGCTTGCTTGGGCTTGAAGTGCACGAAATACCAACCTTCAATTGAAGATTTAGCAAATGCAAATCAGCAACAAAAAAGTTACTAGTGAAGAAAATTTTTGTTTTAGCTTTTTTAACAAATAAATATATCAAAAATGTAACTATTTTTTTATTCGGGCTGCAAATATTACAAAATTATGGATATTTCTAGACGTGAGTTAATTATTTACATTTTTTGGCGCACAGCTTTCTAGACGTGAAACGGCTCCCGAGTCAAGCTAGTTTTTTTTTTTTTCGAATTTTGACACACCGGACTCTAAAGGTTCGCCATCACTGACATAGAACATTAAACACCTATCGTGCACGTGTAAATAACAAGTTTCCCTGTCCTACAATGCCATGTCTGTAAGTCACATAGTTAAAATGATCTATTGTTTATTTTGCAACGTCTCATCAACTGTTGGCTAAATTCTTATATTTCAAATGCCGTAACATATAATAAAGAACGTATGGTCACTGTATGTGTACATGACCAAACAATTTAAGTCGTCTTATTTTCTTGTTGAGTTTATTGAATATCGTTAAATAATTTATTACGAAATATTTTTCTATCCAGCGCAGTTCGAAGTCGATAAGTAATTTATTTAAATACAAACTTCCCTCTAAATCACGTCTGAATTTAGAGTAGAACATTATAAATTGAAATATTAGAAATACGGTTTGAAGTATTGTATTTTACCATGTTTTCTCCCTTGACAAAAATTCAATATCATCAGTTAAATAGTTCGAACGAAGATTGCTCGTGTTCATTCTAAAAATAGGCGAAGAACGTTAAATTCCAACAATTTGATTTAGTGCATTTCTCGTTGATTTATAAACTTTTCCACCAAACGAAATTTTCAACTTTTAAATCTGTTTAATTTGATTAATTTACTGGTTTATTAACCAGAAGAGCTTTAGACCTGTCATATCCGCTTAAATCCTAGTTTTCAAAGCTATCTTAGATTATTTTTTGTTTGAAAAGTTATGATTTATTAGATTTTAAATAGTTTAGTTGGATTAAATGTTGGAAAACTTTAATTATTTCGCTAGAATTTTGAATAATGAGATTTTCATATTGGGTCGCTGTTACTGACGAGTCTCCTCCATTCGCTTCTATCCAAATACTCATCCCCTACTCAGGGCCGGATTTGAGGTGATTGGACTGATTGCGCCAATCGGGCCCGCGCTTTAAGGGCAGCACATCAAAATTTATATATTTAAAAATAGGACATGTTACAAAAATAAATATCTAAGTATATTATTATTAAAAATAAGCTAAAAAATCATTAGAAGATCGTTTTGAACAATGAAAAAATTGATGTGAAGTGTGAATTTTCACACATTTCAGGGTTTTGCAGGTATTTAGTAAGTGAATGATGATTATTTGGGATGCCAAAACAAATTTTATATTAAAATATTTTTTTTGTTAATTTTAATTCGAACGAATACCATTATTTAGGTATCTCAATATGTGCAGTATTTTTTTTTATACAGCAAGGTTCATTAAGAATTTTAAAAATTGCGCCTATGGCTTCCATTGGTTGTTATAAGTTCCGCCCCTTTGATTTCGTGTACATTGAAACAGAATTAAATTATAATTTAAACAATTGGTTATTAAATTTACGCTTTTAAAAATTAATGCAACATTTGCCAAAATATAACTAGAATTTTGAAAAAATAATTTAAACAATATAAAAATTAAAAACAAAATAGTATTGTCTCTTCTCGCAGGGTTCGATCCCTTTCGCATCGAGTTACTTGGGTGAAACGCCAGCGCAAAACCACTACACCAGCATACACGTTCCATTGTAGCGTGTTACAGAGCTATAACTTGTGTACATTATTAGCAAAAAATCACAAAAAATGTGTTTTTTTCCAAAAACGTAATCTAATCAAAAATTCCTGTTGTGCTATTCCGGTTCACACCAATGTACATTACTTAGATTTTTTTCAGATTTTTAGTTTAAACCATCTGGGCTACAGGGTGTGGGACAAAAAATGTTTTGCACAATTTTGGCAAAAATCGCTTCAAAATAATTTATTTTGCAAAAATAAAAATTTGATCGTTAATCCACGTACCAAGGGCTTTCATTGGATACCCTACTCAGAATTATAAAAAAATATTTTTTTTTTTCGATGAGTACATATTTCTTTATATTTTTAGGGGGATATGTTTTTTAGATGTTTTAGTATTTTTCCTATGTGCGTGTCAAAGAGTTGTATAAGCATGCCAAATTTCAACTCTCTAGGTTTAGCCGTTTGGCTGCAATTTTTACCGAACAGACAGACAGACAGACAGACGACAAAATGACGGCATAAGGGTTTTTTGGTCATACCTACAAAACCCTAAAAATCATAATGGTTTATTTGGGTTTTTGGAAAGGTTTCAAAATATGGAAAAAGAAGAACTAAAAAAACGTGCAGCAGATTTTGAAATTGCTCTGACAGATTCTAAGATTACACAAAATGATACAACTATTGATATTGTGAAGGAAGCAGACTTAGACGGTAATATGTTAGTCGAAGAAATGGAAGCTCTAAAATCTATTCTATCATTAAAATATTTCCAAAATCCATTTAAAAATTTTCAATTTTTATCTGAAAATGACAGAGCTACGGCATTTCCAAACTTATTTATTGCCCTTCGAATATATTTAACAATTGCAGTCAGCGTTGCTGGAGAGAGGTCATTTTCTAGATTAAAACTTATAAAAAACTATCTAAGATCGACAATGACTCAGGATAGATTAAACAGTTTAGCGATCATGTCGATTAAGTCAAGAATAGGATGTGCATCGAAGGCAAAACATCGATGTTTAACATCGATGTTAACATCGGTGCCTTATTATCGATGTTGAAAAAACATCGAAGGAAAAACATCGATGTTTCCGATACATCGATGTTTTATTAATATTAAAAAAAAGCTATTTATTTATATTATACAGGTTTTATTTAATGATGTAAAGATAAAATACGAAAAAAAGTAACTTATAATACAGAAAAAGCATTTATTAGATTTTTAAATAGAAATATTCTTTTTTAATAGTAATTAATTTCACATTAACATTACCCAATATAATAATCTTAATTTGTTCCTACTGTTTTTACATTTCTAAAATGAAATATTGCATTTTATTATAATACTAATATAGTAATCTTAATGTTAATTTTATATTATTTAACATAAAAATAACATACTGTCATACACTTTTTTAAGTTGAAATACATATTACATTTTTTATAACACTAACATAGCAATCCTAATAATAATTTTATTAATAAATAAATTATAATTAGGTTTCTCAATACGGTAATTTCAGGGATTGGAGGAATAACAACTGGGAAAGTGTCAACAAAACTCAAAAAGCAACAAGTTTGTTGGCGTCGTTGGTCGTTGCATTGTTTGCAAAAATTAGAAGTTTCTTCTAATTTTTTTCTTATTCTGCTAACTGCTAAAAAGAATAAGAACTAATACTATTAGTATTGTTATATCACTATAGTTGGCGCTTATATTTTGTGTACTAATATTAATAAAAATTTAAATTTTAAGATTCCAGCGCTCTAGCAGTAGTTTCTGAATTTCAAATTTTAAACATCGACATCGGTAGTAGACATCGATGTTTTATCGATACTATCGCCATCTAACCATCGATGGTAAAAACATCGATGTTTTCGATACATCGATGTTTTTTTCCCATCCCTAGTCAAGAAGCAAGACAATTGGATTTTGATACTATTTTAGAAGATTATTCAGAACAAAAACTTAGGAACATGTAAAACATCTCTATATAGGTTTATATTCAATAAAATTCAGTTATATTCATTCATCAACATATTACAAGATTTTTGATGGCAAAAATATATGTAGTTATATTCATTTAAAAATATAGAAATACTAAAACATATCTACGTTTTTTTTATTCAATGAAATGTAGTTGGTACAGATTTTTTAATGTAGAAATTTGTCTACCTTATGGTTCATGACTTTTGATTTTTATAATTGGATTTTGGATTTTGTTTTCTATAAGCATTTAAAATCTCTATTTCAATATATAAATTCTAAATGTTAATAAATTTTGTTATTTAAAGTTTGAGGGGCCGGCAAAAAAAAATCCAATCGGGCTTCGCATCTATTGCATCCACCTAACCATTCTCATTTCTGTCACTTCCATTTTTCTTTCTTAGGACTGCTTCAACGGCCAGGTTTCAGACCCATAGAACAGCGCAGGTCTTACTAAAGTTTTATATACTTTTCCCTTGACTCGTTCACTAACTTTTCTATCACACAAAATACCTGATACCCCTTTTAATTTCTCCAGCTTGCCTCTATTCGGTATTGGATTTCTTTGACCAGGTTGCTATCTGCTGATATGTACGAGCCTAAGTATTTAAACTGTTGTGGTCTGTTTAACTTGTATCCTTGTAGCTGTACATCTCCACCAAACTAAAGGTATTGTCTTTTTCCTACTAACTTTCAGACCTCCATTCTCTAATGCCTCCCTCCACTTTTCCAACTTTTCTTCTACTTCTTCTTTACTCTCGCCCATTAATACAATGTCATCCGCGAAATTCATCGATTTTGGAGTCGCCTCCTTGACATTCTCAGTAAGTACATCCATAACCACATTAAAGAGATACGAACTAAGGGCAGACCCTTGGTGTAGACCTACAGATATTGGGAAACTATCAGTTATTCAAACGCTTGTTCGAACTTGTGTATTTGCCCATAGATACATATCCTTTATAATTCTCACATATTTCCCCGTCGTACCTTTCTTTCTTAAATATCTCCATACTTCTTGTCTTGGTAAGGTATCATAAGCTTTTTCGAGGTATATGAACACAAAGTGCAATTCTTTTTGTTTTTCTAGATATTTCTCAGTTATCTGGCTGCGAATACGGCATCCATTGTTCCTTTTGCTGACATAAAACAAATTGCTGCGGGTTAATTCGAGTTTCCGATCTTGTTTTATTCTCTATACTCGTGAATTACATTTCAAGTTTTTTTCTGATGTACCTATATTCCATCTTTTCTACTAATTAATCTTTTCAATATAACCTGCTTCCTACACACGTTTCAGAATTACCAACTTTGGGGAAATTAATTTCAATTCTAGCTGCCGAGTCTAATCAAAACATCATTTCTCTTTCTATGGAATTATATTCAACGTCAATAAATGTATTTTACACCGTTATATATTTCTTCTTTAGAAAACTCATTATCTTTTCAAATATAAATTCGAATAAAATACTTATTTGTTATTTGTGGATAATACGAATTTATAAAAACATATTTACAATTTGTCTGGTTTTCTTAGGTTGACTCAGAATCAGCGTTGTTTGGAACTGATCAACATAAAAAAAATATACGTCTAGACGCTTTTGAAAACAGTGTGGATAAAATAACGACAATAAGAGAAAAATACAAAGATAAGTTTAATGAAATATGATATTTTTTTCACATAATACAAAACTTTCTACGTAGAATTAAAGGATGTTGAGAGGAGACAATTCATTGTAACAAAAGTTTTCAATTTTTTAGAATGGTGGATTTAGAACCATTATATACGAGCTTGGGTCATAATTTACGCGGTCTTTGCGCGTTTAATAATACCTACTTATAGGGCCTTGATATGACGCGTTATTTGTGACTTGACTGGCGTTAATTTTTTTGGTTTTTCTTCGAATCTTATAGCGGTTTTTGTAATTTGACTTTTTTTTACCCCTGGAGATTTTAAGAATGGGCCGGATAGAAGAGCAAGGAGTCTGTGTTAAATGTTGTTTTAAACTTAGAAAGATACTTCCAGAAAATCTTAAGCTTTTGAAAACAGCTTCAGACGTTTTAAATATTGTTAAAATTCAATCAAACATGATGAAAGATCGGATAGGTTTTCAATCCACTAAAGAATTATCTCGCCGTACAGAACAACATCAACGTCGTATTTGAATGGGCAAAAACTTCCTCATAACTTCAATAAAACAATCGTATTGCACATCGGCTAAAACAACCCGGAACGTCAATATAGGTCGGTGTAGCGAGAAAGTTGCTGAGCAAAGTGACTTGGGAGTAGTAGTCACATCTAAACTGCAGTGGTCCTGTCAAGTGGCTAAAACAGTTAAGACAGAAAATTTTATAATATTTTCAATATTATAAAATTCCTCCTTCTGCAATCCGTTACCGGATTTACTACGTAAGCTGTACGTGACCTATGTTCGGCAGCCCTTGGAGTTCGCTATTTGCGTGTAGTCTCCTTGGCTATGCCGACATATTAACTTTATGGAATATATGCAACGCCGTGCCACCAAACATTGTAGTAAATTAAGAAACATGCCGTACAAAAGAAGAATCTCTTTGTTTTAACTCACAACACTGGAACAGCGATGACTGCGTGGTGATTTAAAAACAATTTTTCGGCTAATTCGTGGTGATTCGCAATTTATCGAGTTTACTTAACTTTTGCAGTGACTCTCGATTACGCGGTCTTGGACGTAGACTCAAACATGAAGCTGTTAATAAAAATGCACGAGCTAATGCCCTAACAGAACTGTCAATTTATGGATCAGGTTCCTTCAAGTGTGGTGTTCTCCGAGTATCTGAATAGTTTTAAGAATAACTTAGATAATTTTCTTACTGATAATTCATGTTATTTGATATTAGTCTAATTTAAGATTATGTCAAAAGTTAGTTTTAGTAATTTTTGTGAACTTACAACTTGTTATTGTATTTTGTTCGACTCTATTTTTACTTTATTTTTTTTGGTATTTTTGTATTTGAGCAATATAAGCCTCAAGGCGCGTACTGACTAGAGCATTTGTGCGCGCACCAACGCTGTGCGCGTAGAATTGCTCAGGTGATTACGAGGTACAATTTGTGTGCGCGTACACTTTTACGCGCACGAATGCTGTCCGTAGCTTGTCGGTCCCATCGATAAAATCAAAGAACTTGAGCGCTCAGTGTGTACGGGTTTATGCATATAATTGTGCGCGTAAATTTAAGTAAACATTAGTATATGTTCAATATGGAATGGAGTAAAAGGTACTGCATGCTGGAACACGAATCCCCAGTTGCAAAATATCATAGGGTTATGGCTAATCGTTCTTTCACGGGAACAGCCTTTATAAATCTTGTATTTTTCGTTCCAATTTTGTGACCAACTTTATTAACGAGTAGTTCAAAATCTGCCTCTGACATTAGAACCAAATTTTGAAATAGTCTAGTAAATTTGTTCTACTACTACTATTTTGAAATAGTAGTAGAATAGAATAAGATTTGAGAGCAAAACTTATACTCTACCCGGGACAGAAATACCTAACTACAGCACTGAGCTCCAGATATGCCGCAGTATTTCAAACTTATAATTTAAATGTAATATAAATACGAGGTGGACAGTAGACTTCTCTTGACTTTCGAGGAAAATTCAATTTAACATTCATATTATATGGAACATATTTGCCGCAGATTGTAAATAAAAATGTTGAACATCGCTGATACCCATAAAGATCTTTATAACTCGGATGTAATCATGTGGCATCTCTACAACACAACAAGTAAACAACAGTTGATATCATTAGCAGTCTAGACAGCCAATTCAGATCATCGGTCAACCACGTGCAGGACAATTACCTTTATAATACGCCAGGATTATTCACTTCTTTTATCTTATAACATAGATTACGCTATTTATACCCCATATGATTTGGGCACTTGTTAACGAATATCTGAAGTTTGCTAGTAGTGGATCAGTGGCATAAGAGGACTTTAACTTATCTCAAAAAGATAAATGACCATTTAGAAGAAAAGAACATCTTAATAGCTGAAACATTTGGTTTTCTCAACATCAGCCCAACTTGCTCGACTAGCACACAATGTCACCCACAGTTTCAATACGAACAAATACACAGGGGTGGTAACCGTCGATATAAAAAAGGCTTTTGATACTGTCTGGTACAAAACACTTATTTTTAAACTGATAAAAATGAAATTTCCGGACTACCTTAGGGCCAGTTGCACCGCTAACACTTAAACTTTAAGTATAACTTAAAACTGTTAAGTGACGTTTATTCCATTGCACCGCTGTTTAAGGCTTATTATTTAAGTGAAACTCAAATGTCATATTTTGAGAGTTATTGAAAATATAAGTATTAACATTTTTAATTATAAGAATGGATGGTGAAGTAATTGTGGACGATGAACAAGATATTTTGGAAATATATTTAGGTTTTATCGAAAAAAGGGTATGAAGGACAAAATTATTTGTAATAATGGATGAACATTTCGAAAATATTTCGATAAATTAAGATACTGTGTGCCAGTTATTAGAAAAATTTAATTGAAAATTTTAAATGACAGCTATACGAAGATCTGTGGGCATCATCTACAGAAACTAAATGCTAATATAATTAACCTCGAAATAATTTTATTTAACATTAAATACATAGTTGCTGTTAAAAATAAAATTATTTAGAACAAATAGCAAGACTTAATTTTTGATGTTTATGCATTGTACTAGTATTAGGTATTTGTAATATTAAATAATTTCTTATTACGTTTTATAATTGACGTTTTCACTTTTGCCTGGGGAAGCCATATATACTAGGGCCGACTTTGGTGAGTAGGTATGGGCTCTTCCATACCTTTACGCGGAACTACCTGGAATTTTCATTTTTGTAAATTGTCATAAGCTCTCCTTTTAAGGTTTGAAGAGGGCTTTTGCTAAACAACATGATCAAAAGCCTTATTTAAACGGTAAAAGTTACTAGAATTGAAAATCTAGTTCCACTTAAACCAAAAAGAACAATTTATATTGTATTTCAATTTTATTTAAAGTAATTTACTTTATAATTTACTTTTATTCATATTTATTTATATTTACATACATATTTTAATTTTAGAGTTTCACCAATTTAAGAAATTTTGATTTTAAATTACTTTACGATTTTACTCTACTAGTTGTCATCCAACAACCGTAGCTGACTATTATTTACCACGTTAAATGTTAAAATTAGAATTTGGTAAAAACAAGTGACAGTTATTCTTGATAAAAAGATTACATATTTAAATTATTCCGTGTTTCACCACCTTAAACCATTCCTTAATAAAGCGCTCCTGAAAAGTAGTCGGTGCAATGCATTTATTTTTTAAGTGTCATTTAAATTTAAGTTACACTTTGTAAAGTGTTTATTACAAAGTGGTGCAACTGGCCCTTATACACCTAATTAATTAATACGTACACGATAGATTCTTCCATACTAGCATAGGTGAGTCTGAATCAACAAGAAGGTTAATAGCAGCTGGAGTCCCACAGGGATCAATTATAGGCTCCATTCTGTTTTGTATATATATTCATGATAAACCAAAACTGGAAAACGTGAATTACTCTTTATTTGCTGAAGATACTGCTATATTTACCCCATCGTGGAGAACGTGCGCTATAATAAATAGACTACAACAAGCTTTATCAAAACTGTTAAAATTTATGTCATGATGGAAAATTAAGATCAACGAAACAAAAACAGAAGCCATACTCTTCACAAAAGGATGACCGATGGTTAATAAAAATGTCAGTATTCAAAGTTCCAACACCGAATGGTCTCCGACAATCAAATATCTAGGACTCCATCTAGATAGTAAACTTAATTATACCCAGCACTGTAACCATGTATTTCAAAATGCAACATCAAAAATGAGCACTCTGTTCCTACTTTTAAATAGAAGATCGCGACCTCAGAAAACATTACTTTTCAAAACAGTAATTAGACCTTCCTTAATATACGCATGTCCAGTTTGAAGTAACACATGTGACACAAATTATCATAAAATACAGATAATTCAAAACAAATGTCTTCGAATTATTGGAAATTACCCTAGATATAAGAAAGTAATTGAAATACATAAAGAACTTAGTATTGAATATATCAAAGACTACGTATTCAAGAGTAGAGAAAATTTCTTTACCAAGTCCAAATGCTATTTTTTTCATCGTAGTTGGTTTGAAAAAACATAGATGTCACAAAATTCGCTAGGCATTAATTTTCAGAGCCGTAAACGCTTTCGTTAAACGTTAAAACTATCTACTAAATAGGGGCCTCAGCCCGGCTACGCCGGCCGTCACCCCCTTATGGAGCCGGGGCTACGCCCCCGGCCTGTGATTGAGCTTGAGTTTATATCATTGTTACTTTTGGTAGAGATCAATAGTAAAACTTTCTCAAAAACTGTGTTCCGTAAACTAATTGGTGACAGATTTTAAATTAGTACGGAATGAATAATCAGTTACGGGTTACGATTAACTTGTGGTAAATATTATTAATAGCACTGCTTACTATTCTGATTACAAACTATATAGATAGCTCAGTTTAAGAATTTTATTTTGAAACCAGACGTAATCATTTTATATAACAGCATATAGTTTTTATCGGAGAGAGTGAAATTTTGCAGCAGCAAAATTTGATGACAGGTTTCTCAGTACAAATATTCGATAAACGTGAACCAAAACTATTTTCATACATTTCGAATACACCAATAAAGACGTTTCATCTTCTCTCCATGTAAAAATTTAACAACAAATCCTTTGTCTCATCTCATAGCTGAAAAATATTCAAAATACTTTTAGAACATTTAAAAAAATAACCAATATAAACACTTATTCAATTTTATGTATTTTTATACATTTCTGTAATTAAGTTAACTTAAATCCTCCAGCAGTTTAACAATTTTTATGCAAATTAAAGCAAATTTAATCTTTATAGATATATTCTTCGAAAAATAACCTCAAAAAATGTCATTATAACTGTGGGAGAGAATATACAGTGAGCCTTGGTTTAACTTTAAGAATTTATGCAAAATTGTCTCGATTAATTAATCAAAAAGCATACACGTTATCTTACACGTTTTTAAAATAATTTAAAAGTAATATCGTAGTTATTTTGTATAGAAAACTAAGTTGTCATTTCTCCTGTCAATTTACATTCAAAATGTAGTGGAGCTTGGTTTAACTATGAATTGTAAAACTCTGGCGATTCATTAATCGAAATATATTTACAACTTAAAATAGTATTTTACATGTCTGAAATAATATTTAGTTTTCGATTATTACCTACTTACTTAGTAATTTTCAGTTCAGTAACATTTTTAACTGTAAGACAATTTTATGGTCAGCAAAAATGTTTGAAATCTTGAAAATTACAAAATAAATGCGTAATATTTACCCACACTTATGTATTTTTTACACACCGGATAAGACAGCGGTTCATTTTCCTCTCTCCGCGTTACCGGAAAAATGAAGATACACAAGAAGTTGAATAGAACATACATACCAACACTTGTACAATATAAATAAATAATAAATAAATAAATTTATTTATTAATTAGCTTCTACAGCTAGTACAAAATACTTATATAAATAAATTTGCAAAAATAAAACTAAAAATTGTACATACATTTATACATGTAATACAAATTATACAACAATAACACTATAAAACCACATACAAATCAAATTATAGTTAATAATATACATCTATAAATGGGTCCCAGTTAGTTGTTTAACTAAAAGTTTTTTAAATGTTTTTACATTAACGCTATTGCGGATTACATTTGGTAAGGTATTATACTCCAGAAGACCTCTATGAAAAATATTGTTTTCAGCCATTGCTGTTTTAATGGGTGGTAGATAATAATTGTCCTTATATCTCGTGTTATACGTGTGTATATCTTTAAATCTCTTTATATCTTGAGATAAATAACTAGGCAGTAAGTTATTTTCCATTTTGAAAATAAAGGACATCGCATTCACCTTAATAAAATTTACAACATTTAACCAACCCAGAGCTTTTAGCATATCCGTTATTCTGGAGTATCTACTTTGTTTTAAAATTATCCTCATTGCTCTGTTTTGCAGAATTTGCAAACGTTTAATTTCAGTTTTGTTGCAAATATATAAAAAGGTACAACAATATTGGAAATGTGGTTTTATTATTGCTTCGCATATTTGCTTAGCACACCAGAGTGACACGTGGGGCCGTATTCTTCTTAAATAATTAATCTTTTTAACAATTTTTTTAGAAATATAATTTACATGGTTTTTACCCGATAAATCTTCGTCAATAATTACCCCTAAATATTTAAATTCAGATACTAAATTTATTTTTTCTCCTCCCATTTCTATTTTAAAACCATCTTTTGCATTTTTTGTTGCTTTGTTACCAATTAACATTCCCATGGTTTTTTTAATATTAAGTTTGAGCTTATTTTTATTCAGCCATTTTTCAATATTGATAAGTTCCCTGTTTACTGTGCACTGAATATTCTTTATATCGTCATTCGTGTAATAAATCAAGGTATCGTCAGCGAATAGGTGGACATTACAATTTTTTATCACGTTTTTAATGTCATTAACAAAAATAATAAAAAACAGTGGTCCTAGAACACTACCTTGAGGTACTCCAAGATTATTCTTACGAAATTCTGACTGATGGTTATTAAATTTGACGGCTTGCAATTTATCTGATAAATAAGAGCGTAAAAGGTTGAAAGCTGTCCCTCTGATACCATAACTTTGCAGTTTGTTTAAAATTACTCCCCTATCAATTGTTTCAAAAGCTCTACTTAAATCTAAAAATACAGCACAGGTTAATTTCTTATCATCTAATTCATGTTTCCAATTGTTTATAATATAGTTAATAACCGTTTCACAAGAATGCTTCCTTCTAAATCCCGATTGTTCGGCTATAATTATATTATTTTCCTCAAAATACATTTCCAGCTGTTCTTTAATAATTATTTCAATAATTTTTTTTTTCATGGCAGGAAACATATTAATTGGCCTTAGTTCATTTGCATTATTCGCGTTGGCTATTTTAGGTATAGGTACAACAAATGATTTTTTAAGTATTGACGGGAAGGAACCATTCTCTAAACAAGTATTAACTATGTGTAGTATTTGATACCCAAGTATGAAGAAATATTGCTTAAAAAACTTAAATGAAAGAAGGTCGACACTTGATTTGTTCTTTTGTGAAAAAATTACTGTTTTTAGTTTCTCAAGGGATATTTTTTCAAATTTACAAAAAGTTGTTTCAACAGACATATCAATACGTAAGGGACTAGTACTATGGATTGAAGAGGCTAATTTTTCTATACTATTAATATAAAACATATTCAATAAATCCACTTGAATTTCAGGATCTGAAGTAGATATAGAATCTATAGTGAGAATATTATTAATACAACCCTTACTATTTGGAAGTAATTTCTTTAAAGTTTTCCACATCTTTTTCGGATCATGTTTACAATTATCAATTTTAGATTCTAGGAATTTACATTTTTCTTGTTTTATAATTTTAACACATTCATTACGCAGTTTTTTAAACTTGCACCAGTCATTTAGATTTTTAGTTAAACAGAATCTTTTATATGCTATGTCTCTATCTTTGATTGCTTTACGCACCTTTTTATTAAACCAACCATTGTTTTTTCTTACTGACTTTATGGATCGAGCTTCTGAAATTGCACCAAGAACTACATTATAGAAGTTTTGAGTTATTGTATCTATATTAGTGGAACCAAAACACCATTCATTTACACTTAGTAATTTATTCCGAAGCAAATCATGGTTTATAATAACTATTTGGTCAGTTTGGGGAAAACACAAAGAATTAATATTGCTGTAAACACAAACAATAGCATGATCACCAATTTTAGGAGTATATAACACATCCGTAGTGAGGTCATATAATAGTAGATTTTACACACAATGCATAGTCTATAGTCGACTAATTTAAGAACTGTGAATGCAGCTTTATTTGGAAGTCTGCATAGGCCTTAAGTGAGCTATAAACTTGTCTACGCTGCTTCATACTGAAATTTAATTATTATGTTTGTCCATTTTCTACCTTAACTTTTATTTCCATGAAATAAATATTTTCCATCCAGAAACTTTTAGTTGAATTGGACAATTCCCATTATTCTTTTATATCTTGGTAAATTCGATTGAACTATCAAGGTCCTAGATTCTTTGTTATCAAAGTTAAGTTGTTTGTCCCATCGAACTAAATAAAACTTAAAATAAAATATTAAATTTGAAAAAGTTTTTGGGTTCGGGGCCACATGTTAGTAAGTGAGAAAGTTTGTTAGGATGCTGACGAGTACGTGTTTTCCACAATGTGGCCTTGCGGTATTGATCTACAAGACTCATCTCTCAACATAACTGATATTAATGACAAAAACACGTGTAACACATTATATACTAACACACAGATGACTTTTTAATAGTGTTAATCTTATAAATTACAAGTTTGGTGTCATAACGACCAAATCCTGCAAAAATTATTAGCAAAAAGTTTCATTTATATTATAATAAATTCATGGCGGATTTACAAATACAAAGTTTGTTTGTATGTATGTTTAGAATCAACTATAAGTATGTGTGAATATCTAAATTTGTACGAGGAGTGATCAAAAAGTTCGTGTTTTTTTTTAATTCCCACGGTACATTTGTGATTGATAAACTTTTTTGTTGTCATGTTGCTAAACCTGTCTTTGACGACTGTCTCAATTGGTAGCCACATTGGATGTCTATTTTAGATTTGACAGCTAATTATGTTGTGTTTCTATATACGAGGTGTGTAAGTTAAGTAACCGGACTGGCAACATAGCGTGTAATCTGGCAACATTTGGGACGCGAGAATTTGAGGGGCGACAGGTGAACATATGATACGCTTTCAGTACGAGTTTGAACTCGCTAGAGTAATTTTGTTGTCCGTAGCGATTTTTTTCGTGAAACAGTTTTTTCTAGTGCGTTCTAAAAATGAGTGACATTCATTTCGAGCAACGATGTGCTATCAGGTTTTGCTTCAGACTTAGGCACAGTGCAACGAAAACTTTTGCAAAACTTCAGCAGGCCTACGGAGACAGTGTTTTGTCAAGGACCCAGGTTTTTTGGTGGTTTAAGGCATTTTCAGAAGAAAGAGAGTTGATTAAAGATAAATCACGCAGTGGAAGGCTTTCATCTTCAAGAACCGATGAAAATGTCTACAGAATGCGGGATCTTGTGCGTTCAGATCGTCGGTTGACAGTCAGAATGATCGGGGAAGAGTTGAATTTGACTCACTCTATCGTTCATCAGAATTGACCAATGAATTGGGGATGAGTAAAATCTGCGCAAAAATAGTTCCAAATACCTGTCAATAAACGTTTTTGGCCAGTAAAAACATGTAGCTCCTCAGCCTCCTTATTTGCCTGACTTGAGTCCTTGGGACTATTTCCTCTTCCCAAGATTAAAAATCAACTCAAGGGATGTCATTTTGGGACACCCGAAAACATTCAAACGTCCGTAAAGAACCAGCTGAAAGTTATTCCAGTATCCGAGTTCCAGCACTGCTGTGAGAATTGGAAAAACCGTCTCCAGCGCTATGTGGCTTCCCAAGGAAGTTATTTTGAGGGAGACAATATTAAATTGTAATTCTATTCGAATAAAAAAAATTAAAAAAATCAGTTCGGTTACTTAATTTACTCACCTCGTAGTTCATTACATGAAAATAAAAGTGGTCTTTAACATGTTAATCATCCTATTTGTGCAATAACTCCCCTTGATTGAATACACACAGCGGTTGTTGGTTTAGTGATATATATACAACAAGTAAACAAACACATTGTTAAAAGCTGTACATAGTTGTGACATATTCCATTAAAGTTATAATATAGTATGAAGGTTTTCTCACTCTCTCTCAACCATAATTAATCAAAACATGATTTATTTCGCACCGAAAACACTGCCTTGACAAGGATACAATAAAGAAAAAATAGGGTAAATCAAAATGTTGAATGAGAATACAAATTTATTACATTAATTTGCGACTGAATCGATAACGATCAGGGTGAATTATGAACTGGAAAAAAAGTACGGCATTACCTTGCATAACAGGGTTAAATAGTAGGGACAAAACCACACTGTTTAAAACAGGGGTTTACAAATTATATACCGCAGGACACTCGTGGTCATCAGACTTAATAATAGACCATAAATACATCACAAAATGGGCTTCCGTGTTACCGCCTAGCGGTTGGTTTCCTTTTATTTGGATTGTGCATGTTGTTTTTTTTTTTTTGTATTTTTGAAGTATAAGTTAAGTTTTCAAAGTAAGGAAATGCTTCACATCGAATCTACAAGGCAATATTTATTTACTAAAATTCTTATTTTATACATTATTGTTTAATGTCAATATTTTTGCAGAACTATATTACTTTGCAGGGGAATTTTGAAAAATTTTACGTTAATAATCGTTATTGTGGCAAATAACATAGCAGTAAATCTGTCTGCCAGTTCTAAATGGTTTGAAGGAACAATATGTTATTCTTATTTTATCCATTATTATTGTCATTTCCAACTTTCAGAAAACGAATACATTATATATTATGAATATGGCTGTAATAGTTGCAATTTGTAGCAAAAAAATCACCATTATGTATACTCGTGTAGTTAGGGATATTCAGGAACATAAAAGACCTGAAAATTAACAAATCAAGATGTAGGACTTATGTGAGTGAGGCCAAAAGTCAACTCGACTAACCAAAGAAGAAGAAACAGAAAGGGATATAAATATTGTCACATAGGTAATCCTAGGTCAGGATTACGACATCTAGACATTGTGACGGTCAGCTGTCTGATTAAAAACTATTCGTCAGCGTCTGGCGTATGTGGCCTGATTACGAAAATGCAGACATTGCATTTTCATAATGAGGAAATATTTGTCTTGACGAATGAATATTGGAACTGGGTTAATTTTCGTTACAAAAAGACCGGCAGTCACAAAATATGGAGTGAGTAGAACATAGCCAACTCCGCTGCACATATTAGTCCAGAAGGTGACGACCACGACACTGACGCCAGATTCTTGTATCGAGAGAGAAGCCAAGCAAGTAGTGACCATGTGAGTGGGAGAAAACTTCTCCAGGCTCCAAAAATTACTATAGTAGTATATTACTGTAGTAAAATTTAGTTATTTTATGAAACAGGCTACTGTTCGTAATTACCTGCTGTATCAAATTCACCATTATAAATCATGGTACCCAGGTATTTGAAAATATAAACTCTACAGCAATGTAAAAATTAGCTAATTGTGTTCACAATAATATAATATGACCGAAAATAAAGGCGATTGTAAAGTAAATAATAAAAAAATGAGATACTTACTTGGCTTTTTTATTACTGACGATTAGTCCTACTTTACGAGCTTCGACATCAATATGGTATTTTGGTATATTACGTACGTATATTGGTACGTCTTCTTTACTTGAAACTTTATTTGAAATAATATCCAGGCCATCTGCATACCCTAAAATCTTGTGGTATCCAAAGAGCTGTAGACCACGATGGTTGGTACTTAACGGACGAAAAATCATTTGCAAAAAATTGTTGATTTTATTTTTGAATATTTTAAGGACCCCTGGACTAAATAATAAACAGACACTAATAATTTTTATTATTTCAGGTGCACCCCTGCTCCAAATCTTCTCCAAAGGTAAGTCAGTTTTCTCTTATAATACAATTCTGCCTCGTTTAAAAAAATTCCAAAGAACGAATGGATTCTATAGATTCCTGGTGTTTATTCAATTCTTTATTATAATGATTTGTCTTACTGGAACATTTTGACCTTAAAACTTTGAATATTTATCGAAATAAATTTGTATGAAATCATGGTAATCGGATACAAACTCTTTACTGGCTTCAAGCTGAATATTTTATATTTATCAATACAGCTTTGTACGTTTCCGTTTTTAGGGTTTTGTAGGTATGACCAAAAAACCCTTATACCGTCATTTTGTCGTCTGTCTGTCTGTCTGTCTGTCTGTCTGTCTGTCTGTCTGTCTGTCTGTCTGTCTGTTCGGTAAAAATTGTAGCCAAACGGCTAAACCTAGAGAGTTGAAAATTGGCATGCTTGTACAACTTTTTGACCCGCACATAGGAAAAATACTAAAACATCTAAAAAACATATCCCCCTAAAAATATAAACAAATATGTGCTCATCGAAAAAAAAAAATATTTTTTTAAAATTCTGAGTAGGGTATCAAATGAAAGCCCTTAGTACGTGGATTAACGATCAAAATAAAATTTTTGCAAAATAAATTATTTTGAGGCGATTTTTGCCAAAATTGTGCAAAAAAATTTTTGTCCCACACCCTGTAGCCCAGATGGTTTAAACTAAAATGTGAAAAAATTCTAAGTAATGTATAATGGTGTGAACCGGAATAGTACAACAGGAATTTTTGATCAGATTATGTTTTCGGAAAATAACGCATTTTTTGTGTTTTTTGGTTGACGATGCATACATGTTATACTCTTATAACACACTAAGTTGATAAGCGTTTGGTGGTCTAGTGGCTCAGTTGCTCGACAACCACACAGGATCGTTATTCACTACACAGGTTCGTTCCTGGCTTGTGGAGTCAATTTTATTTTTTGTTTTTTTTTTTTTCATATTTATTATGTTTAAATTAATTTGTTAAAATTCTAGTTATATTTTAGCACATTTTGAATTTAATTTTCAAGAGCGTAAATTTAATAACCAATTGGAATTATATTTTCATTCTGTGTCATTTATATGAAGCCAGAGGGGCGGAGCGTATGATTTAAGACAACCAATGAAAGCCATAGGCCCAATTTTCAAAATCTTAATGTACCTTGTTATATAAAAAAAATACTGCACTTATTTAGAAACCTAAATAATGATATTAGGTATTCGAATTAAAATTAACAAAAAAATATTTTAACATAAAATTTGTTTTTAAAGCTGAGATTAACAGACGATAAATTATTTTAAAAAGATCGTTCATTTTGCCGTGGTTACTACAAAGCAAAATTTGTCCTACACACTCAGCATGCCGCCTTCACTTATTATATACCTGCGAAACCCTGCAATGTGTGAAAATTCACACTTCACATCAATTTTAATAGTTACTGTCCTGATACATTTTCTATTCGTGGTTAAAAGTTATCAAAGTATTGTTATTACCAAGTTCGTGAAAAAGTAAATATAAAGCATATTTTACTGTGGGAAATTTTAAAGTATTCTCAAGAAAACAAAGATGAGGTTTCTACGAAGTTTTCAGAACATAACTTCCAAGTAAGTACATCCAAAGAATGAGATACAGTGTCCATAAAATAAAATTTGTATTTGTAGAACAACGGTATTAAAATAAGTGTTATGCATTTTTCCCGTGAATTTGCTGGACATCACGTGATACCTCAAGTGTGTGATATAATTTTAAAATATTTATTTTCAAAATGTTATTATTTATTATATAGTTGATAGGTAATGGGATTCGGACCAGTCAGAAAATAAAACAAAATTTATTAACTTCGCTTACTTTTTGATTTAATTTAAATCTTCATCAGAGCTTGCAAGCAAATATGAAGCTATTCCACGACAATTCGGTCCAAATGATTCATAATAACGAGTTCTACAATAATATAGTACAAAAACTGCGAATTATATCTGTGTAACACAGTGCACAGGTGCAAAAAGTGACAAAAATTTCGTCTTAACTTCGAAATGTCACAACATTTGTAAAGAAAATATGTAAATCGACTAGGAGACTCAGCCCGGCTACGCCGGGCTTCTCTCCCTACGTTGACAAAATGTCTAATATCCTTCCTAATACATTGTTCTTTATACTTTCGTTAATATAGTTAGTAAAATAGTTAATAACATACAGTTTCCAGAATTAAAATAACAAAACTGCCTAACAGATCTATCCTCACCCTGAAAACTTATTTGAACGTATTCTACAGATAGGTTTAACATTTAAAACCTTCGAACGACCCTTAAAATACATTTAGATAACTCAAAACTGATTCTTACTTTCTTAATTCTTACTTTCTTTTCCGTTTAATAGCATTTTTAACTGAAGGCAATTTTATGGTCAACAAAAATTTTCAAAATTTATGAAAATGTGTTAAAACCGTAAAAAACTGCATTATCTTTATCAACTCTTATGTATTTTTTACACATTTCATCAATTTTATTAATAAAATACCTTCAACTGTAGTTTTTCAATTTATTTTGGTCTGAAATTGTCTCATAAATAGTAGAAATATGAATAAACAGCTTTTATCGTCTGGTACAACCTATCCGTGCTGAGCAATGGTGACGATCAACGCCACGGTTTCGAGGAAAAAATGCATGATTTTTATCAATAAAAATTAGTTAGTACCCTCTGTCGAAATAAAATTAAGCCTAAGCACTAAAAAAATATCACCCGCATAAGACGGTGGTTCATTTTCCTCTCTTCGTGTTACCGAAAAAATGAAGATACACCAGAAGTTGAATAGAACATACATTCCAACACATGTACAATATAATAGTAGATAAAATTTTCGGGTGTTTGAAGAGAGAAGTTAAAATACCGGAGAAAATTAGGGGCCATTGAGCGGCAACGAACGAGCACAAAGTTGGAAAGTGCCTAGCCCGATTTTTTGTACTATTTTTAGTATGTTTTGTTCCGTGACATATTTTCCACTTTTCCAAATTGTAGATAATTTGTAAAAAAAATATTTGTTTAAAAAAATGTAGATAACACATCGTTCATGATTGTCCCCAAGGGGACAATCAAAAGGAAAAACGAAAATGTTAAATTACCAGAGGTAAATAAATACAATCAAAAGTCTAACCAATTTTTTTTGTCATTTATTAATTCACACCTCAGATAAATTTTATTTTTAACATTTCAATTCATTTGATGTGATTATAGCGTAAAATCAAGTTTGTGGCTGCAATCTTTAAATCGTTTTTACTTGCTGATTGACCGTTAAGCAAGGGTATGGAGTTCAACTGCCTATGTCAAATAATTTGTGTAAAAATGTTTCTACAAATTACAGGTTCTTCTTAGCCGTTCGCAACCGGCTTTAAACTGTAGGTGCCTTTCAGTGTACACTATAAAATGGACGTAATACTGATCATATTTCTCCTCAATTCACACAGATTGAAAATATGGTTATGAAACCTGGAAACAGGATGCCTAGACTCAATGTCGCGTCAATGACGATTTTGCTGTTATGCACTGCATTCCTTGCTCAATTAGTTGGAAATAATTGTTTGAGAAAAATCTGTAGCTAAAAAATAATTTATTAATTTATTTAGTATTTGTTACAATAGAATTGGTTATAATAATTATTTTAAATTAGTAGAATGTATAAAGTATAAATTATAGTATAAAATATATCGAATATTAAAAAGACGCGGTTAATGTTCCGTATAAGTCCACCGCGTCAAATTAGAACTAGGCTGTATCTTTAGAATAGAATATATGTAAGAGTGGGGAACCAATAGTAATCATTCTTGCATATGTGCTCGGTGTAATCAGACACAACTTTTGTGCAATTTAGAATCAAGGGAGGACGGTGTCTACACAGGTGTTATTTACATAGTTAGTTCCTGAAACTTGGAAAATGGCTGATAATTATTTCAATTTTTGAAGTAATATGGAGAGTAAAGATATGAAAGAGGTGTTAAGGTGGTGTATGAATGAGGGTCTGATTGTGTCTGAATGTAAATGTCCCAAAAAGTTCCCAGACCCCTGATTTATATAATTGCAATGTGATCTAAATGCTATCCATTTTTTCCCAAATTTAAACCCAAAATGTGATAGCTAAATTTTATCGCGTACAACTTCAAAGAGTTATAAAAAGGATGGATAATTTTATATAAAAAGGTATTCTGTGGCGATTTTCACGGCTCTGGATTTGCCTACTAGTTTTATCATTGTTTGTTTGCATATAGTGAAGATATATAAATGCTTTATACATTTTTAATACATTTACATAATTTGGTATGTATGAATGCGATGAAAAACGGAATGTCCTATTTTAGACATAAAATTGGTAGGTCGGAATATATTGATAATTTGAGGATTCTCTCTTTTAAGGTGATAATGTAGCGAACTCAAAAGTCAAAGTTTGTCCGCGGGGTGCGGTGGCCAGGAGACTTAATACGTCACAGGAGGTGTGGTAACAAATTCTCCCACCTCGAAGTAGCTTACAGGGAGAGGGAAAAGTGCTCATATTTATTAAACAAACCAGGATTTTTCGGAACCGTAAAATATAGACTAAATATGTTCAAATCAATTTGAGTTTTTTTTTTTAAACTTCTAGATATGAAAGGAAAATTTTGATTTATTTTTGATTTTCAATTTTACAGTGCTGAACTTTTTTTTTTACTTCACATCACTGTTACTCAGTAAATGATGTTATTATTTCGAGATATCTTAAAAAGACACCTAAGTGCCAAAAAGAAATGTTAATACCCGACAAACACAGGAAATACGACAGGATGTATAATTCGCCCAAATTATAGATTCACCCCTTTAAGGGTTGATTAGGGCAAAATTCTGAAATAAGTTTTTCGGTATTTGTACGGGTTATCTTTGTAAGCAAAAACCAATTCGATATCTTATTGGTCCTAAGAGATATTAAGGAATCTTTGAATTCACATTTCACCCCTTATCACCCTTTAGGGATGAAATAAAAAAAAAACGGTCAATATGAATTTGTATTCTACCACGGAAAGAGCAAAGTCTAAAATAAAACACGTAAATTTGACATCACAAACTGTTTTATTCCAAAGATCTTCAGTTACCAATTTTTATAAAACAATAGAAAATTATTGAATAAGCATAGTCAACAGTTTATGTCTTACTAATTAAACACCAAATACAAAGATATGTGTAGAAAATTAAGGCGGAGCTTAAGACTCCCTCTACTATGACTAGATTAGTTTAAAACCACGCTACCAGATGGATACATCTCTCGATGTTTGTAAATGCCAGTATTTCATATAAATAGTGTTTCGGTGTGGGTCAAAGAATTGGTGCTAAATATTAATTAATTTTCATAAACAAGGGCTCATTTTAAAGATAAAAGTACAATCTATAGGATTTCAGCTATGGAATTTACAATTGTTATTGATTTACGGAGTAACAGTGATGTGAAGTTACACAAAGTTTAGGACATTGTAAAACTGAAAATTAAAAATAAAACCAAATTTTAACTCTGAAATCCAACGGGGCCAATCTTAATCATCAAATTAAAAAAAAAATCAAATTGATCCGACAACATTTGGTTCAAATTCTTTGGCCCTTCCAACTGCACGTTTCCGTTGCGCGTAACCTAGGTACATTACGCTCTTAATAAAGTTAGTGTTTTTCAACATATGTATACTATAAATCTCATTCAAACTATTTAAATATGACTTTAAGCGTATAAATACTGAAATTTCGTTATTCAAGTTTTTCTTTAAAAACCTTAATACGAGCTAAATGTTAACAAACATTTATTAAATAATTGCTTGGATTTCAAAACGTATAACTATTAAGTACTTATTTAGATTTCAGAATCGTAAATGTTATGTTTTGAAAGAAAGGGGCGGCGCTTCGTCAAGACCAAATCTCATTCCAACTAGCATACACGTTCTGTCTGACGAGCTATGCCTGGTGGACTTATACGGAACATTAACCAAAGACGCTGATATAAAACCGTTGGATCCAGCCTTATTTTGTGCAATAAGACAGGGAGAGCGTTTTCGCGCTAGAACGGGTTACGTCGAGTACACAGCTTCTGTATTTTACACAGCGCAGCTGTCTACGTTTTATAATCAGCGTTTTTTTACGCATGCACGGGTTATTTCTGAGTTTTTATTTAACTATTTTCTTTATGGCTGGATTTCCGAATTCGAATAAAAAATAGTTTTTATAGGTATTTATTAATTTCAGGGTTTCAGAAATAACCTTGTTAAATTCAGACGTAATTTATGAATTAAGAAAAAATTACTTATTGACAAAAGTATACCTTAACCTGAACCTTAAAAGCGAAACTGTCATTAAAAAGTAGAGTACAGTCGACTCTTGAGAATCGCGAAAATATTTTTGCCTACATGCATTTGTTTTCACTGCATCCCTTAATCAGAAAGTCACACCACGGCAGTGCTGTTGTCAAGAATAAGGGAGATATTTAAAATTTTTAGTTTTGGGTTGCCCCCGTAACTTTCCAAATAGTCATCCAATTGAAAAAAGTTATCTATTTGCGGAACGATGTACTAGAACGTGTTTCTAGAGTAAAATACATGGGTAAAAATGTGTCCAAAATCTTTGTCTCATACTTCTTTGGACAACGGGATCTAATTTAGGTATTCTGTAAGTCTCATTAAGTTACTAAATACCTTCAATATTGTGAAATACTTAAGTATTTACACTTCACAGCATTTTTTAACATTTAATTTCCTGTAAATTTCAAACTATCATATAATCACAAATGTACTTATTAACTTTTTAAAGCACAATTCTTCCGGCCTTGAACTTTAAAATCAAATTAGTTTTGAAATTTATAACTGAATCAATACCAGTATCAAGTTCTTACCAATTACAATGATATTAGAACAAATGAAAAAATAATGAACCAGAAATTTTTATTAAAAAATTTGTTTCATTACATTAACTCACAATGGTGTTATTAATACGATTAGATCATTACCAAAAATTTCGTTCATAATTTAAGCATTTGCGTGTTTTAGAACATTAAATAACCGGTAGTGAACCATTCATGGGTGAAAACAGGCGCATTTGATGTAGACTGTTATTTATCACTTTTGGCCTTGTTAATTAGCAGTATTATCAACTACATCAATACCTATTTGAGGTTTGATAAAAAGAAAAAAATACGGAAACACGTGTAATGCCTACTAAGTGGAGAGGGGGTAGCAATTTGATATTATGCAATGTCCTTTGTGAGTTGACCACTGTAAAGTTTTTTCCCGAATTTCGTTCGAATTTTATTAATAAATATAAATACATATTACCTGTATGTAGACAGACAGACGGACAGACGGACAGACGAACCGACAGACAACATGCTAAAAATAGTCAAAACGTTATGTAGGGACCTCAATTCGTGGAGATCCATCGAAATCTCGAAATGTCAAAATCGGTAAGATTCTTCTGTTCTTTTTAGGGTTTTGTAGGTATGACCAAAAAACCCTTATACCGTCATTTTGTCGTCTGTCTGTCTGTCTGTCTGTCTGTCTGTCTGTCTGTTCGGTTAAAATTGTAGCCAAACGGCTAAACCTAGAGAGTTGAAATTTGGCATGCTTATACAACTCTTTGACCCGCACATAGGAAAAATACTAAAACATCTAAAAAACATACTCCCCTAAAAATATAAACAAATATGTGCTCATCGAAAACAAAAATATTTTTTTTTAATTCTGAGTAGGGTATCAAATGAAAGCCCTTAGTACGTGGATTAACGATCAAATTTTTATTTTTGCAAAATAAATTATTTTGATGCGATTTTTGCCAAAATTGTGCAGAAAAATTTTTGTCCCACACCCTGTAGCCCAGAACCCCTAGGGGTTCTGGGCGTTCACCTCTTTCCCCCGAAATAATAGAAGCGGATTTTGTTTTTACTTATCAGTTAAAAAAAAAATTGATGTGAAGTGTGAATTTTCACACATTGCAGGGTTTCGCAGGTATATAATAAGTGAAGGCGGCATGCTGAGTGTGTAGGTCAAATTTTGCTTTGTAGTAACCACGGCAAAATGAACGATCTTTTTAAAATAATTTATCGTCTGTTAATCTCAGAGCTTTAAAAACAAATTTTATGTTAAAATATTTTTTTGTTAATTTTAATTCGAATACCTAATATCATTATTTAGGTTTCTAAATAAGTGCAGTATTTTTTTTATATAACAAGGTTCATTAAGATTTTGAAAATTGGGCCTATGGCTTTCATTGATTGTCTTAAATCATACGCTCCGCCCCTCTGGCTTCGTATAAATGACACAGAATGAAAATATAATTCCAATTGGTTATTAAATTTACGCTCTTGAAAATTAAATTCAAAATGTGCTAAAATATAACTAGAATTTTAACAAATTAATTTAAACATAATAAATATGAAAAAAAAAAACAAAAAATAAAATTGACTCCAAAAGCTAGGAACGAACCTGTGTAGTGAATAACGATCCTGTGTGGTTGTCAAGCAACTGAGCCACAAGACCACCAAACGCTTATCAACTTAGTGTGTTATAAGAGTATAACATGTATGCATCGTCAACCAAAAAACACAAAAAATTCGTTATTTTCCGAAAACATAATCTGATCAAAAATTCCTGTTGTACTATTCCGGTTCACACCATTATACATTACTTAGAATTTTTTCACATTTTTAGTTTAAACCATCTGGGCTACAGGGTGTGAGACAAAATTTTTTTTGCACAATTTTGGCAAAAATTGCCTCAAAATAATCTATTTTGCAAAAATTAAATTTTGATCGTTAATCCACGTACTAAGGGCTTTCATTTGATACCCTACTCAGAATTTTAAAAAAATATTTTATTTTTCGATGAGCACATATTTGTTTATATTTTTAGGGGGATATGTTTTTTAGATGTTTTAGTATTTTTCCTATGTGCGGGTCAAAAAGTTGTACAAGCATGTCAATTTTCAACTCTCTAGGTTTAGCCGTTTGGCTACAATTTTTACCGAACAGACAGACAGACAGACAGATAGACAGACAGACAGACAGACCGACAGACAGACAGACAGACAGACAGACAGACGACAAAATGACGGTATAAGGGTTTTTTGGTCATACCTACAAAACCCTAAAAAAACGATTTTTTTCTGCTCATCAGTTTAAAAAATAATTTTAAATACAATGTGTATTATATTTATCATATATACATATTATATAACATTATCTGAACCGAAATAAACCGATATTTTTTTTCGGTTCCGCTCCGGTTTTCGTTCTGACAAAAAATAACGGTTTTTTCCGGTTTTCGGTTTTCGGTTCAGTTCCGGTTCGAAGCCCTGATATAAATTCAAGACATGACTTTGGGTTTACAATGTAATGTTTGTTTTATGAGAAAAAGAAGTAAAATTGACCTAAATTAACAAAAACCACCCATTATAATCAAGAATATTCCTATTCCGTTTAAATTTCATTCTTAATATCACAGTTTTAACTTTTATCCCAAGATTATAATGTGAAACATTATAAATAAATTTCCAGTTGCAAAGTGAGAAGCAAAAGTAAGATATAATCTCATGGTATTAAAAAGTTTTAGATACTCGTTTTTCGTAAGCGTACCACAAATCCCTTTAAAAATATCCTGGGTTTAGTGTGATAGGCTAATGCAACACTCAGGTGTAATGTGGGTTGCTGACTTATGCGTTAGGGGCAATGTAGAGGAACATTAATTTTATTTACTACTTTTTGCAATATTCAGAGGCGGAACAAAAAAACCTAAATGGAAAAAAGAATTTTCAACACTCAGATCAGGTTTAATGCTCACATTTAAACGCTGTTTTAAGTTATTTAATGATATAAGTAAATATATAATAAGTAGTAGATAAATAAATACTGTTCATTACGACTTAATTGAAACAGTAAAATCGCTAATAAAAGTATAACTTATAACCCGGAAATCGAACCCACAATCCTCAGAATTGCAAACCCGGGAATCGTTCCCGGGAAGGTTGTATTTTGATATCAATTTTCCAAGTTATACTTAACCCGTTTCGCGTTTCAGTTAATTCCGAGTGATCTCTGTTTATTAATTGAAAATTCCCAATAAAATCAAGAAAATAATGTTCCTTTGTTACAAAACAAAACAAAAAAAAAAAAAAAAATTTTAGCGCGGTGCCCATTCCGGCTTAGAGAGAACATTCCAGCATATTTCACCTTTTTTCATCAACACCTGCGGCATTTGGATTCGACTCTAGCAATAGGAGTATTTCCCTCAAATTTTTTATTCCTAATACGGTAATTCTTCCTTCCTGTCAAAGACAAGAGCTCAAGTATGAATAAAAATTTGGTGTGAAGCGTGATTTTACACATATTTCAGAGTTTTGTAGGTATTTAATAAGTCAACATAATACTGGATGTCTAGGACTGTTTGTTCTATAATCACATCAAAATCAAGTTTTTGATAACCACTTTTATTCGTTATTTGAGTACTAATGGCCGGTTGCTAAAGTAAGAATTATCCCTAACTCAAGTTAAAATCATTTGTTTTTGTATGTTATAGCATAAAAAAACAAATGATTTTAACTTGAGTTAGAGAAAACTCTTACGTTAGCAACCCGCCATAAGAGCTTCAATTTAATTTTGTTTATGCAAAATTTAAATAATTGGCCAAAACGATTTTTTCTGCATTTTCTTCGTATTCAAGTCTTCATTAGAATAATAAGGAATATATTGATAAATGGCTTAATTTTTTTCAATTGCAGAAATGTATTTTTCACTATTAACAATGTTTTATTTGATTAATAATTATTTCATTACTATAAATGATTTATTCCTCTTTAATACCTTAAAAACAAAAATCTATAGTAACTCAAATAATAGGTTGAATCACAACATATAATAGTATAATAAAATAACTGAACACTACACTCTATAGTGTAGAGTGTAGTGTGGTGTTCATATGCGTAGAGTCCACACATTTAGCTGTTAAATATTTTTTATTTCAAAAAAAGACACATACTATCTTAGCCATAAATACAAAAAATTCATATCATTATTAGCCATAAGTTAGCCATGATTAAAAAAATAATTAATTTTGTCAAAAACACTAAACAGCAAAATTTTTCAATCTGATCAAAAATTCCTCTCGTACTTTTCCGGCTCAGATCAATGTACAATATCTGTAATATTTTAAATTTTTTATTTTAACCCCTTTAGGTAAAAGGGTGCGGGACAAGAACTTTTTTAGCACTTTTATGGCTAAAATTGTGTTAAAATAAATGAATTTTGTGTTATCAATGACACAAAAAATCGACATCTTTCGAAAAACTAATCTGAGCAAAAATTCCAGTTGATTTATTTCGATTTCCAAAAATGTTCATTATGGAGATTTTTTTCTGATTTTTAAATCAAACCTTCTGGGAGGTAGTGTATAAAAGTTATTCGACACATTTTTGGCAAAAATAACAAGAAAAAAATTACTTTTTCAAAAATATAAATTTGCTTGTAGATCCATTAATTAAGAGGTTCCAGTTAGAGTGGTATCCAAAATTTTAAAAACAAATTTCAAAAACATATTTTTTTATTAAATAAATATTTGTTCATATTTATCCCGGGATGTGTTTTTTGAACTCTCAATATGTTTCCTATATGTGGGTCAAAGAGTTGTATAAGCATGCCAAATTTCAACTTTCTATGCCACGCTGTTTGATTATGATTTCTCCCGTATAGACAGACAGACACATGAGCAGTGGAAAAAAATATATTTTAGAAGTAAGGACCTTTTTTTAGGTCATTACTTGTATTTTCATATGTAAACGATCAAAAAATATTTCCTGGCCGCCCCAAATTTTACTCCAAATTTTTTTGCCTCCCCCCCCCCAGATTTTAAGAGCTAGCGCCGCCACTGCACTTGAGTGAAGTTATAAGGGTTTTTTGGTGGTCATACCTACAAAGCCCTAAAATTGGAGTCCCAGCACAGCATTTATTTAGCTTTTAAATACATTTAGGCTGAAAACCCTAAAATATCTCACTATACAAGGTGTCTCAAAAGAAATTTTATATTTAGTGGATCGATTAAAAAAAAAGTAAGCCGTATTATAGAAAAAATGTTTATTAATTATTAAAATACACTTTTTGGGGATTTATTTCTTAAAAATAATATCGTCTAAATGTAGACCCTCGCGTTCTCGGCACTCATTTAATCGAACAGTAAAATTACTTATGACGCCTCGGCAGGTGGACTCAGGGATGGCTGCCATTTCGTGACGGATATTTTCTTTCAAATGCGCCAGTGAAGTCGGTTTATTGGCGTAAACTTTAGATTTAAGATAACCCCATAGGAAAAAGTCCATAGGGGTTAAATCTGGACTGCGTGAAGGCCAATTTATGTCACCTCTCCGGGAGATCAATTTGCCTGAGAGAATTTCACGAACACGTGGCAGAGACATATTGGACGTGTGTGAAGTTGCTCCGTCCTGTTGGAACCATGTTCTTTGGTTATAGCCAGGAAAGTTTTGCAGTTCAGGTACCAAGAAGTTGTCTAACATCTCCACATAACGCTCTGAATTCACTCTAACTGCACGCCCACTTTCGTCTTCAAAAAAGTAAGGGCCGATAATTCCTCGCGCCGACATCGCAGCCCATACGGTCACTTTAGGCGAATGTAGGGGTTTCTGATGTTTGCGTTTCGGATTCGTTGCACTCCAGTAGCCGCTACTGATAGTTCTGCTTATTTACGTGGCCATTAAGATGAAAATGAGCTTCATCCGAAAACAAAATGTTGGTAAACGTTGAAAATCGCTCAATTACCTGATTTACGAAATTAAGCCTCTGACTGGCATCTTGGGGCTTTAATTTTTGCACCAATTGAATTTTGTGCAGCTTTAGGTCTTTGTGCATAATGCGATGTAATGACGATCTATGCACATTTAAAGCACTTGCGCGCTTCCGAATTGAAAGGTTCGGGTCGTCACGAACAGACTGATTAACATTCTCCACGTTTTCTATCGTTCTTGATGACCTAGGTCGCCCGGATTTTGATTTATCCAGCGTTGTACCAGTCTCTTCAAACTTTTTAACCCAATGTCGAATGAGAGAATGCTTGGCGCATCATTTAAGTGGCGAAAACCTCGAATACTGCAGAATTTTCTACGCGCTACAGTCGCCGAATCACCGTTTTTGTAAAACTCTCGCACGCATAACGCGCGGTCTGCTCCCGAGAAACGCTCCATAGCGATTAAATTCCCAAGAGCTAGGCTACCGATTGACTAACCCCCGCGCCCCTCGGATACGTTGCGTTCACGCAGTAAGCTAAATAAATATAAAATTTCTTTTGAGATACCTTGTATAACACTTAAAAATGCGTGCTGCCTTTGGTCGAAGGTTTCTTTTTACAGCCTATTTATAGTATTTTCTATGTTATAATCCATTAAAAATTTCCTAAATCACATTAAAACATTTATAAATTTTATATATAATTTTGAAAATATAACATGAAAATGTAATTAATGCATGAAAGTTTAAAAATAACTTTCTGATAAGGCGTATAGTTTGTAATGGAAAAATATAACCGAACTAAACAAAACGCTTGTTTCCTTATCAAAATTATAGTTTAACAACAGAATTTAATATTCCAGGATTGGACTAAATATAAATGCTTATATTTTTATACGCAGTTTGAATAGTCTAGTGCAGAATGTGGGGTTATACATCTTAATTTCTGCTTAATTTACACTAATTTAACTGATAAATCGGACATATCTGAACGCTGTTGTGTGTTCTGAAAATATTAAAAAATTTAAAACATTTAAAAAATAGATAAGACCTTAATTTTTATGTCAAAATGGGCCGTAACAGCCGTAATGGCTTACAAATTTGTTGCTTTGTAAATTGGTAAGTTACTTTCAGTTTGCGTAAAATCAATGGGCTCGTTCAACGAACCACTGTCAATCAGCATACTCATATTCGCTTAACGCGTTCACGAAATTGACGCACGAGTTAATCTCAATAGTGTATATATACGAGTGTGAACGACGGAAAACGAACATAAAAAAACAGCGAATTTGGTATCAGTAAACTGTAAAAGAAAACAAGTGAACTAATTCATTTGCCTTCATTGTTTGACGATGTCACTACAAGACAGCATCATAAATTGCATGTAATTTGTATTTTGTATATCATTGTAGCTTTAAAAATGGTTAACGCCGAAATTGCTGTCAACATGACTAATACATGCTTTTATGAAATTTAACAAGTATTTTATTTAACCCTTAACTGGTACAGTGGGGTGTTGGTACAGCCCAGCATCTTTGTTTTTGATACTGCTAGTATTTTTAAATTGCAAAGACGCTTAATAAGGATAATGGCGGGAGTATCCTACAAAGCAGAATGCAGGGAACATTTTATCAGTTTAAATATAATGACTCTGTCATCCCTTTATATTTATCAATGTCTCCTCTGCGGATTTAAAAATGTTGGATCGTACACTACCGTTGAGCAGTTACATTCTTACAACACAAGAAATAAAACAAAAATCTACCCTGTTTATACTAGATTATCAAAACCAATAAATTGTAGTAACTATTACTCAATTAAATTCTTAAATGTGTTACCAACAGAAGTCAAATTAAATTCCATAGAAATATTTAAAAGTAAAATGAAACATTTTCTTATACCGCATCCTTTTTATAAACTGGAAGATTTTACTAATTTTAATTTTAAGACGATAAAATGGTAATTTTTAACTTGTGTTTTTGCAACGTGTTTTTATAAATTTTATTATTGTATGACCTAAGTATGTATGTCGGACTGACTTAAAACACATTACGTGTAATTTTGTCAATAAATTATTATTTATTTATTTATTTATTTATTTATTTATTTATTTATTTATTTATTTATTTATTTATTTATTTATTTATTTATTTATTTATTTATTTATTTATTTATTTATTTATTTATTTATTTATTTATTTATTTATTTATTTATTTATTTATTTATTTATTTATTTATTTATTTATTTATTTATTTATTTATTTATTTATTTATTTATTTATTTATTTATTTATTTATACTGATGCTTGTCTATTCTTCTCGTTCTAGATCAGTGTTTCTTAACCGTATTGAAAGAATCGCCCCCTTTACCACAGTAAAATTATCCACCGCCCCCTCCACACAAAAAACAAAATTTACACTTTTCTCTATGTAGGTGTGTATTTTATGCAATGAATTTCCTACTACAAATAAAAAATGATGAGAAATAGAAATAAAACACGTTATTATTTTTATACACATTATGTATTTATTGCCTTTTATGTCATATTAATATCACATACAACATTATAATAATATTTAAATAGAATAAGTAAATAATTCAATATAAAACTTTTATTAAAAAAAAAAAAAAGTTAATGAGATCCTTGAGCCTCATGTGATTGCACCAAGTTCGTAATATAATGTTTAAGTTTAGTCAAACATAATCTCAAATCTCCTCTTTGGCTTATTTGTAATCGATTTCGTGATTTTTTCAATATATGCATTACTGCGCTAAAACCCTTTTCTACTAAATAGGAAGATGAAAATGCTATGATGAGTAATTTTACTTCTTTCCACAGAAGAGCGTATTGAGGACGAAAACGAACCCAAAAAGCATTATAATCACATTGATTGAATATTATTTTGGCTACACAATCATTTTGTAGGTCAATAAACTGCTCTTTTAAATTTTGACTGACTTTCTACGTCTGATAAAAATGGATTAATTAACCAAGCTGGTATCACAAGTTTCTGCAAGTCTTTGAATCGTAATATCATATCTTCGATAAGGGCGTCCATGTGGCTACAGTATGTTTCCAAATCAGAATTCTTGAGCGTATCTTCTTTTAATTGTTGTAAAGAAGGAAACTGATGGTATTCTCGCCGACAAAGATTATTTTTTATATAATTTGAGTTTATTGATAAAGCTCAATACAACTCCTTTGGCTTTAATAAGGCTGATATTGTTTCCTTGAAGATTCAGGAGATTTTCATTCATCTTTTCGAATATATCCGGCACTAATTGTCAAAAGCCAAACACTCAGACGCAACGTCGTAACCCGATCGCGATATGTTATTCGCGATCGTCTACACAATTATTTACAATGGTTATGTGTGCAGTGTACGCAACAATTGAGCAAATGAACATACCTTATTTTTCTATATTGATACAATGCCCACTTGAACTTTTGTAGCGCTCCCTAAATGCTAAAAATTTAAAAACGCCCCGCCAGACCTCCAAAACGCCCACAAAGGGGCGCTGGCGCCCCGGTTAAGAATCACTGTTCTAGATAATCCTGTATATCGAGGCGTTGCCTGTTTTAGTGCAAACAGTTTCTGTTTGATTGCATCCGTTGGTTATTATTTTTGATTTTGGGATGAGTAAACGCTAAAAAGGTTTCTTTTTTAAAGTTCTAAACTTCTGTTAGATGGAATAATCTTGAACTTTAGTCTACAGATTTTTTTTTCTATGGTGTCATCAATAATAACTATGCCAAGTTTAAAACAATGTGTAACAGAATTATTAATACTTGAAAATGTTATTACATGAAAAACTATTATTAAATTAAACTAAGAATTTAAACAATTTAACAAGAAAGAGTAAAGTGGGGAACAGAATGCAACGAGTTCTACGGCACGTTGACGACGTTTGGACGGCGCTATCTGTCAGAAGAAAGTTAAAACCAAGCTTTCGTACGCAAGTGCACAGAATGTGTAACGTCCTAGCGGCGTTCGAACGCCGTTGATACTGAATGTTCGTCAACTTCCAACTTTTGACGCCGTTGAACGTTGACGTAGAACACGTAATCTCAGTTTTTACTGAATGGAAGTGTTTGTATGTAAAAATAACTTGCATAAAACATAAATAACATCACACACAAGTCTTCATCATCCATTATAATTTTAACGGCGACATTAAAATTAACGTGACACTTTGACGGCGTTAAAAATGATTGCATTGTGTGCAGGCGAAAATTCAACGGCGTTCTCAACGGCGCTAACGCAACGCCGTCGCAAATGACGGCGCGCTGACGACGTAGCGCGCTGTGCATTCTGTTCCAGGCTTTAAGTGGGAAACAGAATGCACCGAGTTCTACGACGCGTTGACGCCGTTCGTACGGCACTATCTGTCAGAACAAAGTTAAAACCAAGCTGTCGTACGCAAGTGCACAGAATGGACAACGTCCTACCGCGTTCGACCGCCGTTGATACTGAATGTTCGTCAACTTCCAACTTTTGACGCCGTTGAACGTTGACGCAGAACACCTAACCTCAGTTTTTACTGAATAATAAAGTGTTTGTATGTATAAATAACTTGCATACAACATAAATAGCATCACTCATAAGTCTTCATCATCCATTATACTTTTAATAAAAGAAAGCGCATGTATAAACACAGATATAGGTTGTCAAGTGACACTTGACGGCGTTAAAAATTATTGCATTGTGTACAGGCGAAAATTCTCAACGGCGTTAACGCAACGCTGTCGCAAATGACGGCGTAGCGCGCTGTGCATTCTGTTCCAGGCTTTAGTGTAAAGTACGTCCCTAAATTTAACAAAACACACACCAATAACAATAAAACTGTATAACGCTCACAAAACTATTCAAATTCACTTCTTGATCAACTGTCCACAAACAAGTCTCAACCTGAACTGGCTAACCCTCGGAGGCCAGCTGTTAAGGGTTTTATGGCTGAGCCGCTACAAATGTTAATTTTATATTTTGTTCACGATACTTACACGATATCACGATACGACTATTTGGTCGTCATAATATATAACTAGACATTATAAAATTAAAAAATCTGCTTCATTTATGCTGTTTTATCAAAAAATGTCTCAAATAAAAGATGTTAGTTATTGCTTTTATAGTAACTTTTGTTAAATAATTTTTTTCGAAATATTTCTCTGTTGTGAAATATTCGCAAAAACCGACACGAGTTATCGGTTAACCTGAAACTCCCATTTCAGGTTAACCGATTTTTACCAAAAGTTGATCAACTCGTGCCATTGATGTCAAAAGCTTAAAGATGAAGTTACATAAAAATCCTTTTAGCCGAATTTGTTCTGCACGTATACACGGACCTACAGACAGACAGACAAACCGACAGACATAATGTTAAAAATAGTCAAAACGTTATATAGGGGCCTCAATTCGTGGAGATCCATCTAAATCTCTAAATGTCAAAATCGGTATGATCAGAATACCTCCCTTATATGTTGGCGGTCGGTAAAAAATCCAATAATCTTAATTCTATAATATCATTCTTGTGACCAGGAGTGGGCGCGAGTGTCGCTTGCGCCCCTAGCCAGGATGTAATGTGGCGCCCCTAGGCAAGATTTAATTCAGCGCCCCTTGGCATATTTCCATGGAGATATAAGGAAAATATTAAAATAGAATTTTTACATGCTACACATAAATACATAAAAGTCCTAATTTCCTAATAGACTCGCCTAATGGTAAACCTGGGTTTTAAAGGGTTAACTGGGTTAAGATTTTTAATCCTTAACCAGGCTTTAGAGTTAAAAACCTTAGCATATAACCAAGTTTCACCAAATAAAACTATAAACTATTTATCTTGAATATTTTTTTACGTCCAACAGAATTTTATTTATAACTGTTACAATAAAATATTTATTTACTTGAAAATGTTTAGTTTTTTTATATTTGTTATTTTAATTTAACTACTTCTTTCCATCTATCTAAATATAAATGTGTTTACTTTGATCTACAATATCGAATATAACATAAAAATTTTGTGTAGAAAGAAGCTTTTAGTATCAAATCCAACTCTGCAATATTTTAATCTAAATAAAACCGGTGAACACGCTAACACGTGGCAATGGGAAATATTGAGGAACTAAAGTTAGAGAACTAGTAATTGTAAATTAATATCTTGCATGTTTCATGAATGGAATTTAACGTAATCTTGGAGATCTACATTTAAGAATTTTGCGCATTTTATACGCAATTTTTTATTATCTTTGGTGTAAGATTTTGGCAATTTCAGGCTCGAAGAGAACCGCCACGCAGAAGCGAGTGAGTACACACTGCATCCCAAACTCTGGCGATATGCAGTCGCGAAGGTTATGCCAAACCCAGTGCACGTACAATTCGGAAGGACCCGAGTAATACAGTTTTCTGTATCCATAAATTTAAGCCCAAAACACCAATAATTAGAGCAACAAGCTTGACCTTAAAACCTGGATGCAGCTTTCTAAGCTCGTGCAAAAGTTCCATGCATATTATTTGTCATGATCCATTGAAGATGATTATTTTCAGATTATTATATTGATTATAACGAATATTAACATTATAAGAGCGTTCGGCATAAGTTAGTAATCTACACATTTTGCCTAATTTACACGCATAATGAAACGTTCGGCATAAAATATCTTTGTGCTCCGTGCCGCATGAAGATTGTTCGGCAAATATCGTGCAGTGCAGTTTGTGCTGCACACTTGTCCCAAATTTAAAACGTACGGCAATCTGTGCAATAATATTTTTCGCGGTAAAAATATAAGCTATTATTTTTTCGACAAAACAAAATGAATGAAAACAATAAAGATATTATTGTATATACCTGCAGCATTTGTCAAATAAATAGTACAGACTTCATTGTCATTAATTCCTTCTCTAAAGGAACTGGCTGTTGTTCTTTATAAAAAAACTTTAAGCTGTTGTTCTTTATAAATTACAAGCGTGCTTTTTATGCAAAATACTTTCAAAATTTTCTGAATAAGAGAGGAAATGTAAATTGTTTGTAGTCATATTTGGAACGGTAGTCTCGCCATATTCAAACACTGTTGCCAAAATATTTTCTTGTTCTTCATCTGAATTGTTTTTCTCATCAAATAAAATTTATTTTATATTACTTAAAAGCATCCCAAAAACTTCATGCATCATTCAATATCGTACGAAACATTTAGCAGAAGACAGACTTCATGAATCACACACTTATAATTAATTTGTTTACAAAAAGAAAAGATTAGAATCACGTGAATAACTGCACAATCTTAACAAAGCGTTCGTCTTTGACTTTCTTGCACAGTGTACACAGTATCACGTGACAAAAAACTTGCACGCCACTTAATTAATAAATGTAATCAAAAATTTACCACAGCAGAAATAATTTTAAAATTTAGTTTACGCCGAGAACGAGAAATTTCTGTGAGGATTGTGAAGTACCGATTGTAGAAAGCAAATCTTCATTCTCGAGCTACTGAACAAAAATTGTTGCTTTATAGGGGGAAGAGGCTGAAACATGCTCTGGATAGAAACTTCAATGGACACAAATGCATCGAAATAGATTGAAAAGTGCTTTGAGCAAATGAATCATAGTATGAATCATGTAATTTGTAGATTTTTCTTTAATTTTACCTAATGAGTGAAATCCCTGGTCATATTATTAGACGTATCTTGATTTTTGAATAGAATTCTGTTTGAGAAGAGAAAAAAATTTACTAAATTTATTTTTACATTCATAATAATAAATAAATAACAGCCTGTTCCGCCCACTGCTCAGTAAAAGCTTCCCTCATTAAAGCCCATTTCTTCCCGTCTTTTGCTGTGCACTACTTATGTCTCTCCAACGTAGTTATCTGCCTCGCCTTCTTCGTCTTTTGTAAGGTGTCCATTCTGTTGATATTTTAGCCCTTTTTTAGGGTTTTGTAGGTATGACCAAAAAACCCTTATACCGTCATTTTGTCGTCTATCTGTCTGTCTGTCTGTCTGTCTGTCTGTCTGTCTGTCTGTCTGTCTGTCTGTCTGTCTGTCTGTTCGGTAAAAATTGTAGCCAAACGGCTAAACCTAGAGAGTTGAAATTTGGCATGCTTATACAACTCTTTGACCCGCACATAGGAAAAATCCTAAAACATCTAAAAAACATATCCCCCTAAAAATATAAACAAATATGTGCTCATCGAAAATAAAAATATTTTTTTATAATTCTGAGTAGGGTATCAAATGAAAGCCCTTGGTACGTGGATTAACGATCAAATTTTTATTTTTGCAAAATAAATTATTTTGAAGCGATTGTTGCCAAAATTGTGCAAAAAAAATTTGACCCACACCCTGTAGCCCAGATGGTTTAAACTAAAAATCTGAAAAAATTCTAAGTTATGTACATTGGTGTGAACCGGAATAGTACAACAGGAATTTTTGATCAGATTATGTTTTTGGAAAAAAACGCATTTTTTGTGTTTTTTGACTAATAATGGAAGGCTTATCTTGGTGTAGTGGTACTTGCACTGGCTTTTTCACCCAAGTAAGTCAGTTCGATCCCCACGAGAAGAGACATTATTTTTTTTTTTTTGTTTTTTTTTGCATTTTTATGTTTAAATTATTTTTTCAAAATTCTAGTTATATTTTGGCAAATATTGCATTTAATTTTTAAAAGCGTAAATATAATAACCAGTGGAAATTGTTGAAATTATAATTAAATTCTGTTTCAATGTACACGAAATCAGAGGGGCCGAGCTTATATCAACCAATGAAAGCCATAGGCGCAACTTTCAAAACCTAAAAGAAGCAGGCTATAAAAAAAAAAAAACTGCACATATTTAGAAACCTAAATAATGGTATTAGGCGTTCGAATTAAAACAAAAAAACAAAAAAAAATGTAATATAAAATTTGTTTTGGCATCCCAAATAATCATCATTCACTTACTAAATACCTGCAAAACCCTGAAAAGTGTGAAAATTCACACTTCACATCAATTTTTTCTGCATAACATGGGTTGCCCAATTTGTATCGCTCGTAATGATAATGATGAAATCTAGTAATGATATTAAGATCCTGGCTAATTAATCCCATTAAGCTAAATGGCGACACTTTATTGAGGCGCTATACTCCATCTAAGAGTTAGGGGAACTAACATATTTACAAAAATATGGTCAAGGCCTGCATGTTCAGTTTTATAACATTTTTAGATTTTCTGTATTAAAATCTTTTACCTTTTTTCATAAACCCTTGTTTCAAGACTCCTGTTCCAATGAAACAACAATTTCTATGCTCTGGAGAGAAAATGCTCCCCTTTTTCCGTAATGTAAATATATTTTTCTGCGTCCTTTCCGGGCAAATGTACATACTTATCTTACAAAGTACATAATTAGAGCCCTCTATAGTGATATGTCCGTGTGACTACCAACCAACATGCGAGAAATTAATCCACTAACTTCTGCGGTGTACTACGGAATATATGTAGCGTGACCTGCTTAAGATTTTATGTTGAATTATTTTGATGCAACGTAATAAAAGATATATTTATATTTAGAGGAAGATGGAATTTTATGGGTGTATATTTTTAGTTCAATTAGGTTTAAAGGTATTTAGGCTTGTCCGTCGGCTAACCTAATTACAGTTACTTTTGAAACCTTTTAATACCTTTGGGTTTTTTTTTTTTTTTTTGATAATATTTATTCATGTTAATAAAATTTGAGTTTTTTACATTCGTCATAATATAAAATAAAATTAGTACAATTTAAAATAAAATGAAACATATTAAAATATAAAAAATGTTATTACAATTTACAATAAAAAAAGAACATATTAAAATATAAAAAATATTAGTACATTTAACAATAAAATAAGACATATTAAAATAACAAATTAAAAGTTAAGAGGCATATATTGCGAGAAAAAGCTGCAGTCACGTAGAAAGTTTGTTAAAGTTTGTCAAAATTGTCCGTTAAAGTTTGTCAAAATTGTCCGTTAAGATACTCGTCAAAGCAATAAAATGCCTTGTTAATTAGGAGGGATTTTAGTTTGATCTTGAATGATTTCAATGGCAATTTTTTTATTTCATAAGGGAGAACATAGTAAAATTTAGTGGCATAATAGTTCAACGAGTATCTAGTTGAGGTCAGTCTTGTATAATCAGGCCTGATTAGTTCTTTGCCACGGGTATTGTAGCTGTGAACATCTTTTTGAAGCTTTTTGTCTTTATAATTTAAGTGGACATGTGTCAAGCAGCAATAAATGTACAGGCAGGGAAACGTCAGAATACCTAAATTGACAAAGGAACTTCTACAATCATCTCTGTATGCTAAACCGTTAACAATTCTAACAACACGTCGCTGCAAACCAAAAATTCTTTCGGCATGAGAGGAATGCTCCCAGGCTAATAAGGCATAGGTGACATGAGACTGAAATAATGCATAGTATGCTGTTAATAGAACATTTTGAGTAACCTTCTGTTTTAAATTCCTGATACAATATATGGACTTACAAAGCTTTGCGGATGTTACTTCTATATGTTTCTCCCAATTTAGATTAGCACCTATGACAACACCCAAAAACTTTACTGAGTCGTTGTTAACAGGGTCGGGAGCCCTCAGGGAAAAAAACAGATGTTGTGTTTTAGCTACATTAATACTTAACATATTAGCTCTGAACCACTCTTTAATACGTTCCAGGTTTAACTGGCTTTGATCTATAAGCTGTTCATAATTAGAATCATTATTCAAAATTGTTGTATCATCTGCATACAATATAGTATTAACTTGATTCATATATAATGGCAGATCATTAATATAAATTATGAACAGCAGTGGTCCTAAAATTGAACCCTGTGGCACCCCAGAATTTATCTCCAGCTCTTTAGATTTTTTACCATTAGCCCATACGTATTGTTTCCTATTTGATAGATAGGACTTCAATAAGTTAATACTATCAGGGCCAATATTGTAGAGGATAATTTTGTAATTAAGAGGTCATATGGAACGCAGTCAAAGGCTTTAGTTAGATCTAAAAAAGTAGCCATGCTATGAGATTTATTTTCTAGACCAAATGTTACGTATTCGATCAAGTCTAGAATAGCATTACTGGTAGATCTGCCAGCTCTAAAGCCAAATTGACTGTCGTTTAGTAAACGGTTATTCTCAAAATGTTCAATCAACTGCTGCAATAATATTTTTTCAAAAATTTTTGAAAAAATAGGTGAGAAAGATATCGGCCGGAAATTATTCATGTCATCTTTGTCCTTACCCTTATAGACCGGTATAACTTTTGATATTTTTAAGGCAGTTGGGAATGTATTTTCTCTTATACATCTATTAAAAATCTTACTTAATGGGTCAATAATCAGATTTATTGACTTTTTTATAAGAGAAACGTATAATTCATACGCGTCTTTACTTTTACTGTTATTCAGTGAAGTAATGGCATCCCTCACTTGATTGTGCGTAATTTCTTTAAATGTAAAGACGGGTATGTTGTCCTTATTTATTAGGGGCAAAATTATATTAACACAGTCTTTGTTATCCTGTGGTCGATTTTGTAAAATATTTTATTGTTGTTACCAGAACACAATTTTGGATTGGATGGCAAACTACAAAAATTTATGAGTGAATTGTCACACATTTCAGTGTTTTGTTGGTATTTGAAGTAAACAGAATACTGGATGTCTTGGAATATTTTTTATCCAGGATCACTATAGAATTTACCAATTTTTACTACATAAAGTAAATATTTTAACACAAGAGTTGTAATGTTATTCTAAAGCACTTACCTTCTTATGCATTTTGCGTGTATTTCATTTCTCCACTAGTGAAGGAATCATTATTCCGTGCTTGTTATCAGATATTATTGTTCACTATAAGGTATGAATTCCTCCTGTAAGTGTTGCGGATGGTCTATATGGCGTAGAAATATTGAGACAAATGCAAAGGTCGTTTAAAAAATAAACTAACATAACTTACTAAAAAGTACTAAAATAGTGGACGATGTGCGGTTAATTAAACTAAAATTAAACAAAAAACTAAATTAAAAAATAACTTTAATCAGCTAATTAATTTTTTATATATGTTGATGAATTATGTCCGTTAATAATATAATAGTTAAATAATAATATATGAATCTCATAAACTTAACTATTAATTTTTTATGTAATATAAATGATTTGTTTGTATAAAAAGTTTGTTAAAATAATTATTTGTTAAATTCCTATTTTTTCTGGTGGTCGTGGAGAAAGTAGGGTCTGTGACTCGGTTGGAAGAGAAAATTCGATGCTCGTGAGTTTTCACTCTCGCCTGCGATTCGCGCTCGCAATGTTCCACTCGCATAAAATTTTCTCATTCCAACTTTGTTACAGAATATACTATTCTATAATCACATCAAAATCAACAGTTTTTTGATAATAATTTTTATTCGTTATTTGAGTACTAAGAGCTTCCATTTAATTATTTTAATCTAAATATAAATAATTTGCTAAAATTTCGCCATAATAAAATTTAAATTAAAAAATCCCGCCGAATTTTTCTGCATTTGCTTCTTATTCAAATCTTCATTAAATTAATAAGACATATTTTGATAAACGGATTTTTTTTCCATTTCAGAACCGTATTTCTCACTATTACCAATGTGCTATTTGATTTATAAGTAATTCACTACTCTAAATGATTTACACCTCTCTGATGTCTTAAAAACAAAAAACTAAAGTAATTCAAATAATAGGTTAAATCATAACGTACAATAGTAGGCGAAATGTACTGAACACTACACCCTACAAACATTAAATCGATTCTCAGCTGTTAAAAAATAATTAATAATTATTTTTAATTTAAAAAAAGACACCCTACCTTAGACATAATAAGAACAAATCCATAATTTATTAACCATAATTTAGCCATGAATTAAGAAAATAATTGATTTAGTCAAAAACACAATATTTTCACAGAATTTTTAAAGAATTTTCACGCTAGTGGTAAATATTAACAACTTTTTAATAATAAGTTATGTTCAATTAAGAGTAATTGAAAATTTTACTACGTAATTTTTGTTTTTTTGTTAACCACTCCCTCATTAAGCCTTTTCCATCATAGGTACTTAGCGTAGAAAACGCTACTTTCTGTTTTAGCAAAATCTCAAAATTGTCCCGGTTTAAGAGAAAAAAAAATATATGGTAAGTATATTTATACATAACAAAAAACATACGAGGTATATGCAGTGCCGGCTGTGGGTTTTGCGGGGCCTCGGGAAAATATTATATGCGGGGCCCCTTCCCAAAAAGGAAGAAATGATACATGAACATAAATTTATAAATTTATTTAATGGTGCACATCGGACTTGTAAAAAACGTTGCATTTGGTGTCAAAAACTTGCCCTAGCTACTAATATTTGTTAGAAATATGAAAGCGCGGGGCCCCTTTATGCGCGGGGCCTCGGGAAAAATCCCCGAATTCCTGACCTCTGAGCCGGCCCTGGGTATAGGCACTTGTAAGTTTGTACAGTTTATACTATAAAAATAGTAATATTATCAGTAAACTATTTTTGGTCGTAAATGTATTGACAAAGTGATACATATACTATAAATATTTATATGTATCACTTTTTATTTTTTCATAATAATTTTTTGGTGATGCTGATAAATTTCAAAATTTTCAGATAACCAGTTTTTTTCTGACTGTGTGCTTCAATTATTGGATAACGTTTTTCTAATTTAATTATTATAAAACATCTGGTGACAAACTAAATTTATCTAATAAGTGTCAAAAGTGACGGCATCCTTCATTGTATTTATTTTTCTTTTCCTTTAGTAACAACAATCTTTGTTGAGGCGTTTTCATTTTAGATTAACCTTATTTCGAAGCGTTATTAAATTATTTTTTGTGAGAAAAATTAAACACTAACCCTGGCTGAAAATATGAATTTAAAACGAGCAGTTTCACACAGAATCCACAAGTCCCATTTCCATTTTACGTGCTATAAAGCAGGTCATTTTTCTTCAGTTTCTATCTAAACTGGATCTCTCTTCTCGTCCATATACAACATAATCGGAACTTCCGAAATAGCCTATTAAGATGAAATGATGCTGTCCATATAAAATAACATCCTTGGAATATAAGAAAACCATGATCATAAGCGCCTATAAAATATTTATGGTGGTTAATTTTTTATTAAATCTACAAAAAAATAATATAAGTAAAAATTATTGTCACATTTGTTATTTTTTACTTTTATCAGGAATACCAAAAATAAACTTTACAACTTCTATTTCAAATAATTCCTACAATAAATACTCCCCTTGTCCTAAAATATTTGTCACTTTTAGGCTCAATCTTTCAACCTTCAGGTAAACCTCTAGGTAACTATCTGACAGATAAGTTATGTGATATTTTCTGTGCTAAATAAATGTCATCCCGTCTTGCAATACAAATTTATCTATCGGATAGTTATCAGCCAACGGAGTGGCCGAGCGCATTAAGTCGTGCGGTTTTAGACTGTTAGAAACAGACGTGACTAGGCGGCCGGTGGTTCGAGCCTGCTTTGTTGGTGATATTATTCGGGCGAGAATAATATGTTTACATTACTCTCAGTTTCACAATTATTCACCCCTCATCCAGGTGCAGGAGCTTGCCCCCTAGCATCGGCGATTAGCCTCGTTGCAGAAATAAAGGCCGATGTAAAATAAATAATATAATAACAATAATAATAATAGTTATCTAACGGATAACGACTGACGTATTGAACTCACTGATTGGTATTGAAATTTATTCAGCAGATGAAGCTTTTGACATTTAATTTATATTAAATAAATTTTAAAAAATTGATGTGAAGTGTGAATTTTCACACATTGCAGGATTTCGCAGGTAATTAATAAGTGAAGGCTGAGTGTGTAGGACAAAATTTACTTTGTAGTAATCACGGCAAAATGAACGATATTTTTAAAATAATTTATCGTCTGTTAATCTAAGGGCTTTAAAAACAAATTTTATGTTCAATTTTTTTTTTTTTTTTTTTCGTTAATTTTAATTCGAATATATAATACCAATATTTTGGTTTCTAAATATGTGCAGTATTTTTTTTTATATAGCTAGGTTAGGTTAACATTTTGAAAATTGCGCCTATGGCTTCCATTGGTTGTTTTAAGTCATATGCTCCGCCCCTCTGGTTTCGTATACATGCACTTAGAATGAAAATATAATTCCAACTATTCCAACTGGTTATTAAATTTAGACTCTTAAAGATTAAATGTAACATTTGCCAAAATATAACTAGAACTGAGACAAAATAATTTAAACAAAATAAAAATGAAAAAAATACAATAAATAAAATTGTCTCCTCTGCCCGGGAGGGAACCTTAGTTTGCTGCGTACAAGCGAGCAAGATAACCATTAGACCAGGATACGCCTTTTAGTATAGTGTGTTACATAACTATAACTTTTGTACATCGTCAACCAGAAAAAACAAAAAATGCGTTATTTTTCAACAACATAATCTGATCAAAAATTCTTGTTGTACTATTACGGTTCACACCAATGTACATTACTTAGATTTTTTTCAGATTTTTAGTTTAAACCATCTGGGCTACAGGGTGTGGGACAATTTTTTTTGCACAAGTTTGGCAAAAATCGCTTCAAAATAATTTATTTTGAAATAAGAATTTGATCGTTAATCCACGTCTAAGGGCTTTCATTTGATACCCTACTCAGATTTTTTTTTTTCCTTGGGCACGTATTTGTTTATATTTTTAGGGGGATAGGTTTTTTAGATGTTTTAGTATTTTTTCTATGTGCAAGTCAAAGAGTTGTATAAGCAGGCCAAATTTCAACATTCTAGGTTTAGCCGTTTGACTACAATTTTTACCGAACAGGCAGACAGACAGACGACAAAATGACGGTATAAGGGTTTTTTGGTCATACCTACAAAACCCTAAAAATGATTATAACCTGCCTTTTAAGAACAATACTCTCGATTGATGACAAGAATGTGCGCGTCGTGTGTATGGTATTTACATGCAAATTCAAGTCTACACCAATGTTGGTTAAATCCCTTTGACTTTTGATAAGAATTCCGTCTCGGAATAGGGTGACCATTCGTCCCGCATTTTGATTTGGTGTCCCCAGGGCCGAATTTTGCTCTGTACTTATATTTGAGAGGTGAAGACCCTTTTTTGCTCTTTACTTATATTTGGGAGGTGAGGACCTTTTTTTTGTTTGCTCTTCACTTATATTTCGGAAGTGACGACCTTTTTTTTGCTCCGTCCCGCATTGCCGTCTCCAAGAAAATGGTCACCCTATCTCGGAAGCGAACGTCGGCCATTGCCAAGCCCAACGTACGTTGGTTATGACTTGTGATGTGTTATCCGTACACACGATTCGCGGAACTAGACATGTGTAAACATTAGCCATCACTTGCCACGCCGTCTGTAGGTGCCTTTACGTATAATTTTATAATTGTTACATCCAGCTGACATCGTTACACTTTCCAAAAATGCTACATGGGAAGAATGACATCCAACTTGGTCATCCTTATTTTCTCGGGAACATTTTTGTTTGTCTTAATTAGTTCATCTAACACATCGCTTCTGGAGATTAATCCATAGCAAATTTGCCACGTCTACATTGCTCGACTGTTTTACCAAGTAGTTCATTTAGGAACTTCTTACCTAAAATTTAAACCATATTATTTTTGTAGCGCCACTGTCAGAAGTTTTGTTCATTTTCTCAGACATACGAAATGCTTCTAAAAAGCTAAATAAAATCGTTTACGAGGATAATTATTGGAGCTAACAAAAGTTAAGTAAGCGTTATAATAAAATTGAAATTCCTTTGTATTTTACAGCTAATAAAACACGTATTGGTTCACATTATTGTTTATTTCAGGGAACTAATGTTTTATTTAGATTATTGGAACGTGAAATGTGTTTAAAGAAACGTATCAGAGCCGTACACAATTTTTTTTTTTCTCAACAGAATATAAGTACTCGTCGACCGTCAGTTAAAAAATTATAAGACTTTTTAGCAAGGGTTATTCGGTAAAGCGATTTTTTGGTACCGTGGCTCCTTAAACTTTTAAGAGTTATATCCAAAGTTTCATTTTTGTTACTGCACCAAAACTAGTAGTAGGTATTGAATGTATAAGATTATTGGTGTCTATGTAATAGGAGTTGTACGGGTTTTTCTTGGATTTCCACCGAATAAATATAATATTAGTTATGTATAATCTTTATTAAAGTTATTGCGACTAGTTTCGCTCATTCGAGCATTATCTAGCTGATTGTCGTAAATAATAAATACAAATAAATAATAAATAAATAATAGTTATCATGTGAGTCAAAATACGCGGTAAAACCTTGTCAGAAAATAAAATGGAGTATCAAATTCATACTCCATTTTTAATTTGGTGAAAAATAAGGACTAAATAATTAGAAAATATTCTTAAAATTTTATTTATAGTGAAAATGAGAACAGTTTTAATTACATTTTAATTACATAAAATAAATATACAAAATAATTTAAGGATTAAAAGGTCGTTTGTAAGATCTTCTGGAGTGCACCATTCCCGATAAGTCTCTTTTAATACTCCAACAGTAGTCAGCCATCATGTGAGTATCCCACCTTCCTTGATAACATCTCTCCATCTCTTTTAAATCCTGATAGAAACGTTCACCCTGTTCATCACTAACATCTCCAAGATTGACAAGAAATTTGTTAAGATGACAAATGAAGTTTCACGCTCATGTTGCACCCTAGATAATAATTTTCAATCAAATTTTCAACGACCTTTTCTGGGAAACTTATTGAACAACAAGTACAAACCTGAACATTTAATGGATACAACGGTCATACTAAGTACCTTACCCTTGACCTTGCAACCCCCGCCGTTGTAATAAGATCTATAACAAGTACCTGCATGTAAGGCATTCCTACGAAATATATTGGACAACAAGAACGAAGTTGAAATTAAAGTAGACGTATATCAGAACGTGAAAAGGTGAAAAAAGTCAAAATACATAGAACAAAAATTTGACGTGATAGGCAGAAACTGTTAAATTTTTTTAAAAATTATATTAAAAATTGTACTCCCGAGTTCGTTATCAGGTGTATATATTGGATAATCTTCGTCCACGTCTATGCATTTCATTTAGTTCACAATTATTGGTAAACGGCCAATAAACTATTGCAGTGGAGCGGCAAAGCAATTAATATTGATAACTTGGTAATCATTTCCCTAAATTCGTGTTGAAAAGATGCGAACTACATATGACTACTTATGTACTAGCTGTGCTCCTCAGCCCATACTCTGAAGATCTCTGTTTTATAACCTCAAACCGCGTTTACCCTCTCAAAACTCCCTTCATTCAGGATGAAATGCCAAATTATACCGAAGTGGGTTAGAAGAAAAATGGAGTTGTAAAAGTACATATCATTATTTTGTGTTTCAGAATACAAAATTTTTAATAAAAATATATTAAAAAATAAAGCGAATTCAAGAGTTTGATTTGAATTTTAGATGACGTTCATTTTAAATAAAATGTGTTCGTATCAGGCTCTGTATTTTTGTTTCCTTTTTCCGCTATTTTCGTTGAACACAACCGGAATACACAATGCTCTAAAAACTCAGCGTTTTTCAACAATGTATTGAGTATTCGGGTGGAGTAGCTATTATTTAAGCATCGTCGTTAAATATGTTAAACTGTTTGTTAAATATCAAAATCGCATTTGTTTTGAGACTCATTTAACACAGCTGCAAACAAGAGAAATATTAAAATTTCTTGTTAACATGAATTTATAGAAATAACGTGACAAGAAGGACAAAAAAATATATAAGAAAAATATGACAACAAGAAATATATTAGATCGTCAAGGATGAAATTTGTAGAAAAAAAAAGGCAAGGTTGGTTGATAACTTACAAATATAAAGAATTATTTTATTCATCAAAGTATGCACCCATATTGTCTATACACTTTTGCCATTTAACCGGCAGGTTGTTCAGGCCGGTGGTATAAAGCCCTGGCGGACGAGAGTCAATGAATTCCTGGAAGGCCAGTTTTACAGCATTGTCGGAATTAAACTGCTTTCCTATTAAAAAGTTGTCCAAATTGCGGAAGAAGTGATAGTCAGTGGGGGCTAGGTCTGGTGAGTATAGAGGATGATGGAGGGAATTAGCGTTTTGGACAACCTGGAGCCATCTTTGTAAGACGTAGGCCGGGTGAAGTTTTTCATCCTGACAACATCATCCCTATCAAATTTGGTAATGGTAGCATCATGATCTGGGGGTGCATGTCCGCCAGTGGCTTAGACGAAATCTTTTTGTGCGATCAATATTAAAATTATTTGATGAAAATAATCCAGGATATGGTTTTCAATAAAATAATACCTCCTGTCACAAAGCCAAAGCAACAAATGAATGGTTTTCTAAAAACAATGTGCCACTTTTTGCATAGCACCCCCCCCCCCCCAGTCACCAGATTTATCGCAAATTTAAAATTTATGGTCGATTCTGATAAACAAGGTGTATCTTTACAAATGCAAATCAAAAGAAGAATTTAAGAAAATTATTGTGGACCAATGATTCAATGTACAATCCGATGTACGTAAAAAACTTGTGGACAGTATGCCTAAAAGGGTACGTGCGGTAATTAAAGCACGAGGTGGTACCACAAAATATTAACAATTATGATTAAAGTTGTCATTAAAAGCTGTATGTATTATTTTATTTACCATTTTTCCTGTAATAAGCCTAAAATTCAATAAAACGTAGGGTGCTCCATATATTTGTCCAAGGATGTATTTATAGACAAACAGAGACAGTTTCCAATAATATTTTGATCATAATTATGACATCCGTGAAATTGAATCGTTATGATGTGAAATTTTTGATTTCATGCCACGAGTTAATGATTCAATTCACAAATACATAAAATTTATGTGTGAAGTCACGAAACGAGCCACCTACGCTAATGATGTCGTTAATATTATATTTTGGGTTTACGGCAATTGAATTGGCTTATTCACACCATATAATTAGCTGTTAATAAGCCATAACTTCATAAAATATTTGATACCAAATAAAATAAATGTATTTTCCACATATTTATTTTTTAATATCATTTAATAATGATATTCATCGTCATGTTATGTACGTGTATGACAAACATATGTATATTTTATTATAATAAAATCAATAGAGACATTTTATATTCCAATAATTTAGTGCATATAAATAATATATGCATTTTCTTGCAATTAACATAAATCTTTGCAATGCCGGCTGGTCCTAAGCAGCAAAAGGCTACGTCCCCTCCATGTACAAATGTAAGTATAAAAAAAATATATATAGAAGCGAATCTTTTACGACTGTGACCCTTTTTAAAAGGCGGTAACCTTTCGCATCTTCTTCGCCAGACGTCTCTATCCCTCCAGTCGCCTTCATGGAGACCTCTCTTTTCCATTGCTTCGTACACATCTGTCTTGCAGGATCTTATAGGTCTACCAGGTCTTCTGGCACCTAATTCCACGTTCTTTTGGGTCATCGTGTATCTGGCATTCTTTGCATATGGCCTCTCTGGATCGTTGGCGCTTTCTTACGAAGGTTACCTTTTATGTTTTTACAAACGACCACTAGATGGCAATATTGAAATGTGCCATTACTATATACGTAAAATTTTACATTTGTTATTGTGAAATCAGTGGCAGCTTATAAATTGACCGAAGAGTTTGTCGACAGAGATCGTTAAAAAATAAAACAAGTTTATGAAAAAATGGATATTACTCGTGAAGGATTTCGTTGAATGATTTTTTACGATTTTGGTAAAGGCCTAACTCAACAACAATGCATAGATTCGCTTCGTTCAACGTTTAATAATGAAGCACCATCAGAATGGACTGTTTACAAATGTGTCAGTGATGAATCTCGTGAAGGTCGACCAAAATCGGTTGTGATTCAAAAAACATCGATGCTGTGCGCAAAATGATTGAAGAATATTGGCATGTGACTTATCGTGAGATAGAGGCATCCTTTAGAATATCGCAGAATGCAATACAATCGATTTTGCATAAAAATTTTGATGTAGAAAAGATCTGTCCCCGATGGATTCCGCATAATTTGCCCGAAATTCAAAAAAAAGCTCGTGTTGATTGGTGTAAGGGAATGTTAAAAAAAATTAAACGTAGGTACTGCAAAATTCGTATACAACATCGTTACAGATGACTAAACTTAAATTTATTCATATGAACCGGAAAATAAACAACAATAAAAAAAATCGTTCTTTTTTTGAATTTGTCAATTTATGGTAATTTAAAATTATTAAAATATTAATCGTTATCACTATTATCATTGTTTATATCACTATCAGAGTTTGTGTTACTACCACTGCCATTTAAATTAATAATTATTGAAGATTTATTAGGTGGAATTATAAAAAAAATGATTCATTTATCTTTAGTTCTACACATTTTTTCCACAAATCACTACTTATTGCACTTGTTTCGTCTTTAATTAATTGTATGACAATGTAATTACCTTCCTAAACTAACTTTTTATAAACGTTCAGTATCAGAACTCTGCAATTTTCTGGCAAATGACATTTTTCTTTAGTAGCCACGTCCATATTTTCACATTCCACGTCAACGTCCACATTTTCGCACTCCAAATCACCTTGCACAGATTCACTGTTTTCACTACAGAAATTAGGAATTTCTTCAAAATCAAATGGTCGCCAACGATCCATGTTGTTAATGTATGCACGCTATGAACGTTGAAAATTAACTAACAAACAAGTATAACAACCTCTAAAATTTAGAAACAATAGTATTATAAATTTGGAAAATATCCTTAATTGTTTTTAAGAAACTTCAATTGAACTACTGTTATAGTTCAATTATACATCTATTTTATTTAAATTTAAAGTTCCCTTAATACCTCTTATATTTTTTTTACAGCATTAAGTCTCAGGATTACTGCCATAAACCCATTACCGCATTGTTAAGCTGCTTAACAAGACCAGCCATTTCATTTTGTAAATACTATACTAGATTACTTATTTCTGAATCTCTGAAACGTCTGTTTAATATCTCAGCAACCATATTTCAGGAGAAATAATATACATTAGTCACAAGGGTACGTTAATCTTTAATTATGATTATCACTCGAAATGATTAATATCTCTGCTCTTAATTGGAGCAAAACCTCGTTCTTGTCAGTCCTAACATAAGATATTTGTGAGTTGTTTCAGACCGCTGCGGGTTCACAATATTGCCTATAGATCTTACAGCTTTGCTCTATTCTCTTGGGGCAGATTCTTGTCCTCGTAAAACTCTTAATTCTCTACCTGTTTTCTCAACATTTATCCAGAAGGGTTTTACGACAGGAAATAGGACAGAAATTTGCCAGAATCATATTATTCTTGAGTGCTGTTACTTTTCTATTGTTGTTATAATATTTGCTAAGTTACTTAGGATTGTAGTAAGGATAATAGAGACATTTTTATGAGGCATTTCAAATATTAAGCACATTATATGTGAAAAATAGTCGTCCTCGGTAGTGCAGCAGTAACGTCTATTCTTTTCGAGCCAAAGGGTTTGAATCCCAATGGAAGCATTTATATTTGTGTTCGTCTTTATCACATAAACCTCATTAAAAAATTAATAGAAACATTATCTTACATAAAAATTTGATAAAAATAAAAAACTAAATTTTTTAGAAGTTAGCTAAATGGATAATTCAGACCCAATATCATTATAAAAAAATTGATGTGAAATGTGAATTTTCATACATTTTACTGTTTTGTAGGTATTTAGTAAGTAATAAAAAATTGTGGGTGCATATGAAAAAAAAAGATAATTTCGATAACTTTTGAAAGAATAACCTCATGCTTCCATCTAGAGACTTATAACTGTACTTGTTACCGATATATAACTGTGAGCCAGTAATAACTATCCAGTTATCCAGTCAGTCAGATAAATATTGTAGCACGGTGTTGCTCTAAAAGTGAACTCCAAAGCCAAATCATCATAAAAAAAAATTTGATGAGTGTGAATTTTCACACATTTCAGGGTTTCGCAGATATTTAGTAAGTGAATGATGATAAATTGGGATGCCAAAACAAATTTTATGTTAAAATATATTTTTTTAAATTTTAATTCGAATACATAATACCATTATTTAGGTTTCTAAATAAGTGCAGTATTTTTTTTTTTTATATATAGCAAGGTTCATTAAGATTTTGTAAATTGCGCCTATGGCTTCCATTGTCATAACTCTGATTTCGTGTATTCAATTTCAACAATTTACACTGGTAATTAAATTTTCGCTTTTAAAAATTAAATGCAACATTTGCCCAAATATAACTAGAATTTTGAAAAAATAATTTAAACAAAATAAAAATGCAAAAAAAAAACTTGAAAAAATAAAATTGTCTCAAGACCGGAGCGAACCCTAGTTTGCAAATTAGAACGCGAGAACGCTAACCATTACACTATCAGAGCATGCTGGTTTAGTGTGTTACATAAGATATTAAATATTTTACATGGTCAAGCAAAAAACACAAAAAATCCGTTATTTTCCGAAAACATAATCTGATCAAAAATTCCTGTTGTACTATTCCGGTACACAAAAATGTACATTGCTTAGATTGTTTGAGATTTTTAGTTTAAACCAGCGTTCTTCAAACTGTGTTCCATGGAACTCTGGGGTTCCACGAGCTTTTTCTTAAACTTAATACAAATTAGCAAATTACTTGGGCGTCGGTTGATTTTTCCCTCTCGCGTAATTTTTAGAGGTGAAGACCTTTTTTTTTTGCTTATTACTTGGATTTTGGAGGTGAGGACCTTTTTTTGCTCATCACTGGGTTTTTGGATTTGAGGTCCTTTTTTTTTGCTCGTCACTTATTATATTTTGGAGGTGAGCAAAATTTAATTAAATACGCTGTATTTCCAATTTTTCTTTTCAATTTTAGTGTTTACCTCAACTGAAATTTGGTCATCCTGCATAGGTATCAATCTTATGTTAATCTTTTTTTTTCCTTGAGTTCCACGAAATATTATCGTAAAAGTTTGAAGACCACTGGTTTAAACCATCTGGGCTACAGGGTGTGGGACATAATTTTTTGCACTATTTTGGATAAAATCGCCTCAAAGTAATTTATTTGGCAAAAATAAAATTTTGATCGTTAATCCACGTACTAAGAGATTTCATTTGATACCCTACTCAGAATTAAAAAAAAAAAATAAATTTTTCGATGAGGGGTGATATGTTTTTTGGATGTTTTAGCATTTTTCTTATGTGCGGGTCAAAGAGTTGTATAAGCTAAAGTCACTAGATTATACAAAGTAGCGCAACGGCGGCCATACTGGGGCTAAAAATGTCGCCAACACAAATGATTTTCAGTGATTCCAACAGTAAAAAAATAAGAAACTAGTACTACCAAAATTTTTATTTTAAACATTGTATTCACGATTTTTTTAATCAAAGATGCACTATAACAAAATTGTGGTATAATTTCAATTATTATTTTTATTTTTATTAAATAAAATGGATATAATATATAAATTTAAATGAAATTTAACCTTAAATATTCAAACCGCTGACAAAGGAGGTTATTAAATTAGAGCGAGAAAGAGAGATGTGACAGCGCAAACGCAAACTTAAGAACGATAAAATTGCTGCTTTAGTTTGCTTAATAGGGGAAGCAATGTTGCCAATCAAACCCTGGGATCTGTCGGCTTCTTCAAAGGCTTGCGCTACTTTGTATAATCCAGTGACTTTAGTATAAGCATGCCAAATTTCAACTCTCTATATTTAGACGTTTGGCTACAATTTTTACCGAACAGACAGACAGACAGACAGACAGACAGACAGACGACAAAATGACGGTATAAGGGTTTTTTGGTAATACCTACAAATGTAAATGATAAATGTTCTTATTATTAATCATTATTATTACGTCAGTTTCCTTTGCGTCATAAAATATTGTTTGTAAATTTTTTGTCAAATTGGTGAAAGATGCAATAGATGATTATCGTTTTGCGATAGTGAAAAATTGATCTAAACCAGAAGTCATTTCAAAAAGCCAAAATTTATTAACATCCATGAACTTCAACACTTCAATAGACTGTTCTTTATTTCTTTCACATAGTATTTCATAAGGTTACAATTTTTTCTATGTGCAGTGGACATCATAAATTTCAAATAACAGCCCATCGCAACAGAATGAAAGTATCACGGGAGATTGAGAACATATTGGGGTATAAATCTGATGGTCCTGAAGTCATCAGAGCACTTTCCAACACATGCTACCAGTTTCGACATTAAATTACTGACCTTTGACACAAAACAATGTTCTAAAAAGTTATGTTTACTGGGGTAGCTAAAGATTAACTTTATATCGACCGCCTTTTTAGTTCGAGTGACAATACACATTTGATAGCTTAACGGGTGTATTCTGTAAGAAATGCGTTAAAATTAGCGTCAGGTTAATATTTTTATTTTAACTCCATGTCTAACGTCATTATCCAAAAAGGCTATTCTGTAAGAACATTTGTTAAAGTAAGCGTTAATACAATATTTGTTAACGCGAGGCGCTAACACACCCTGTAGAGAGGCTTATATTAACTGCACACGCATGCGCTGTTACGTTGAATTTTAACAGGAGTATTTATTTAGTCAAATACCAAGAGAATCTTAACCAGATATTTCGGTGTTGAATTAAATATTCAGTGGCAAAATTTATTTTAAAGATGGAACAGAAATGTTTGGTCCTGTGATACTCATTATAACTAGTTTCCACAGTGTATTAAATAAAAATATAACTTTATTCAACTTTTGTTTAGTCAATTTATATACTACATTGTATTATAACAGTTTATCTAATTTTTTAATAATATGTGAATTATATGTTCATTCTATTTTTAAAAAGGTGTTCGGTGATATTAATTAGTAGTATTAAATTTGATTTATTACACTATTTCTACCCTGGAATAACACTGTTGTGATCGTCATTATAAATCTCATCAATTGTTTCTTCAAATAATACACCATTAAAATGTACTGCGATATTTTGAAACACGGCGGAGGCATAAGTGAAGTTTTGTAGCTTTCATAGGATTATAATTTTAAGTTCTGTGTCTCAACAAAAACCAAAACTGCTCTCCAATACTCCATTCACTTCCTTTCTATACAATTACTTGAACTTGCGTCTGGGTTACTTGTATAACAAAAATTATGAAGCGTCATTCTTATCTCTACTGTAAAGAATTCACTTTAAAAAGTAATAGAAAGTTGATTAATATTCCTACCGTCTTGTGTTTTATTCATTTTTTTTTAAATAACATGACATTTACTTAAATAGGATCAGCCATTTTTGCAAACTAAACACTAGCGTTAACTTTTAAAGCCACCCTTTCGGTAGGCGCTTATTGTAGAACGTTAACTGGCTATTTTAACGCCGCCGCGCTATAATGTTTAGCGAATAGCATTTATGTTAAAAGTGGTGTTAAAAAAATTAACGTCAGTTTCTGACGCTAAGATTTTAACATCATGCTTAGAGAATAGAGCCGTAACATTGTCAACAACGGGTTGTTATTGTGAAATAAATATTAATTCTTTTACTCCTACAAGGAGCATAGGCCATCCATGAAAGTCTTCCAATGGACGCGGTTCCTTGCTAAAGCTTTTACTTTATTCCAGGAGTTCCCCACTATCTCTACCTCTTTTAAAACAGTTTTTTTCCAAGTAATGCTCGGTCTTTCTCTTGATCGACTTCTCTTAGGATTCCAATCTAGAGTCTCTTTAGTTATTTTGTTGGAGCCTCTGAGTGTTTGGTCAATCCACTACCACTTGCGGTTTTCAATCTCAGTCAATATATGTCTCCTATTTGTCTTCTCTTGTTATTGTGAAAACGTACTACTAAATCTAGTCTTCAATTAAAACGATCCTTTGTATTTGCTTGCAATTCTTAGCAGACCTTAGAGATTGTGTTACAAACAAAACAGCCGCTGTTGGGGCACTAAAAATTCTCAAGTGGTTCATCGGCAACCATTACACCACAGATTTATAGTGTGGTGTGGAATTTGATCAGGTGATGTAAATGGAAGTTATTTATTTGAAGAAGATAATGCTGTAACTGCACTCAAAAAAGAAGTGTAATTAAATAACACGAAAAGCGAGGGACTTCATGGTACACTAAAAAATGAACTTTTAATGTACCCTTTAACACTACTTTACCCTTTAACTTTTTTTAGGGTTTTGTAGGTATAGCCACAAAAAAAAAAACTTATAACGTTATATGTGTCGCCAAACAGCTGAACATAGAAAGTTGAAATTTGGCATACTTGTACAACTTTTTGACCCACATATAGGAAAACTATAGAGAGTTCAAAAAAATACAACGCGGGATAAATATAAACAAATATGTATTTAATAGAAAAATAAATATATTTTTTTAAATTTTAAGTGGGGTATCAAATGAAACCTCTTAATGCGTAGATGCACAAACAATATTTTTATTTTTGAAAAATATTTTTTTTGTGGCGTTTTTGTCAATTAAATGGCAAAAAAAATGTCCCCCACCCTTTCTCCCAGAGGGATTGAACTAAAAATCTCAATAATGTACATTGATGGGAAACGGTATAGTTCAACAGGAAATTTTTATCAGATTGGTTTTTTGCAAAATATAGATTTTTTGTGTCGCAGAAAAAAATATTTTTTTAAAAATTTATTGTGTGGTATGAAAAGAAAGCTCTTAAGACGTAGATAAAGGACTGGGAAGTAGTTTTTTATTTTTTATAAATAAGATTTTTTCCAAATAAATACTAAAAAATCAGTGCCCCGCACCTTTTAACCCTAAAGGGTTAAATTAAAAATCTGAAAAAATTCTAAGCAATGTATATTGCTATGAACCGGAAACGTACGAGAGGAATTTTTTATCCGATTTCGTTTTAGGAAAATATTACAGTATTTGTGTTATTAAAAAAAAAAATAATAATAATAATTTAAATTTTATTGTGGGGATTTTAAATTGAAGCTCTTTAAGTGCAGATTAATAAATGGTAATTTATTTTTGAAATACATTTCATTTTGAGTAAATTTTACCAAATATTAACATTTTCGTTTAAAATCTTAGCTAAAATTAAAAATATATATTTGTATATACATGGATACATTTTGTTATGGGTAGAGAAGAGGTACGTAAATTTATTTTGCAAATATCGACTAGGAAAATAAATAAATAACTGGCCGGTAGCTGGGATTCCATTTCTAGTAGTGAGTCTGCTAGTTTTTCATATAGTCGCAATATAAACAATATCTCTGTAGGCGTTATGCTATTGGGTGACAAATGATCGCCCGCAGTGTCGCCAGGTCTGGATTTGAACGATATTTTTGCAATTATACAAAAAAAAGCGTTAAAATATATATATTATGGTATTATTAGAGATATATGACTACTAAATTAGTGATGTTCTAGTGTAATTAATACACGGTAGAAAAAATCTTACTGCAACCTTCTTGTCGTGACTATTGATTTAAAGGATTAAAAAATTGTAAGATATGTAGCACAATTATAATAATTCGTGGAAGCCAGTTATAGGGTTTACTGTTGGATTTCCTTAAAAACTGTAAAATAAATAAATAAAATAAATAAAACCAACACTTGTAATTGTGTTATGTAGTGACAGGCATTCATCATTTGGCCTTCTAATAATCATAATTCACTGACTAAATACCTACAAAACCCTGAAATGTGTGAAAATTCACACGTTACATCATTTTTTTTTAGAGTGCATTTATCAAAATGTACTATTAAAATGTTTTAACATTTAATAAAGTAGCAGCTCATGAATGTTTATAAATGACTAAAAACTAATTATACCCTTTTAAATTTTTAGCTTTTTACCAAAACAAATTTGTTTACCAGCAAAGTCTTGCCCCCTAAAAAAAAACTCTGTGTGCCCCTGAAAGCATTTACATAAAAATATTTATTGTTTTGTATTTATTGTAGGAACTATTTGAAATAAAGTTGTGAAGTTACTTTTTCGAGACCCTGTAATATTGAATTTATTAGATTGAGCAAAGGGTTGTCCAAACAAGCTTGTAAACGTGAAAAGAACCTGTCAAATTATTCCTCCTGGAGTCACGCAATCAATAGCTCCTTTATTCACCCCACTACCTCATGTCCTTCTTAAGGACCACGGATAAAAGGATTAGGGAGAAGAAATTGAAAAAGGCCGGTAAAAACAACAATGTCTGAAAAATCGATCAGACTTAACATAAATAAACAAGAATAAGGTTGAACCACATTTAAGGAATAGAAGTTTTTGTTACAAAAGTTATATCCCTGCGGAGAAGTTGATTTGAATAAAAAATCTGACCACCACAAGGTACCTTTTGATTTGTTAAGAAAACCACGTAAAATACATATAGATGTTTTTGTATAACAACCCAAAACCAGCCAACAGAGTGACCGAGCTCGTTAAATAATGCAGTTCTGACTGGATAAAACAGTCTGCATTGTGATATTGCTGGTTCAAGTCCCTTTTTGTGAGATTATATGGGCGAGAATAATATGTTAATATTCCTCCCATTTTCACAATCATTCACACCTCATCTAGGTGTAGGAGCTCGCCTCTTGGCATTAGTGATTAGCCTCGTCGCAAAAATAGACCGATGTAAAATAAATAAATTTAATTTAATCCTTTACGTACTAAATTTAATTAACCTAGTACTCGCTGTCGGCCGGAATTAAAATTGAACGCGTGCGATAAAATGCAAGCATTTGATTAAGGGAGGTTCAACTGAAGGGCCTGGTTCGTCATTACTTGCATAAAATTGATGGGCGTATCTATTGGTTTCTCGTAATAATATGGAGAAAACTTCTTCGAAAAACAGTTAAAAAACGGTAAAGGGCGACGAATCGGCAGTTATATTAGGGGCCGCTGTTTGGTTTATTCCAGTACGTGGTGGTGTAAAATCTAAAATATTGCCAGAATCTCCCGGTCTTCTAGGCCGAAACTGGACCTCCACTTCTTCTTGTTCAGTTTCTTCTTCACTTTCCTCTTGTGGAATCGATAATATGGAACCAATTTCTTCATCCAACTCTTCGTCTGAATCGTCTTCTGCTATCACTTCTTCAAATTCATTTTCTCGCCTGTTTTCCATTATAAGGGTATTCAATAAAAACGATACAAATTTTACGTGGTTTTAGAAACTATAACAAGCTGTCCCAACAAGTGACAATATAAAACTGCCCAATTAGAAGATAAAATTCTACTTTTAATATCTACGCCTATGGCTCAAGGTTAAACTTTATTTTCTAAAATGACATATCCGTTCTCTACTAATGACGCTAGCGCCTAGAAAGAATAAACAAAAACAGTGGTTCATATATAAACCGCTTAGCCAGCAGAGTATACAAACCGCGGTTCATATATAAACCGCGGTTCATATATAAACCGCTTAGCCAGTAGAGTATACAAACCGCGGTTCATATATAAACCGATAGTCCTATAAGGGTTAAAAAAAAAAATCTGAACAGAGGAAGTCCTGGAGGTGCAAATAGCCTTCGTTTTTGTACGCCATAATGTTAAAGAGGAGGTCCTGGAAGACGAAGGATTGTTACCTGGCTCTCTAACTTAAGGAAGTGGTTTGAAAATACATCCAGACAACAATTTAGGAATGCGACAACGGATGAAACAGATTATTTTTATTTTACATTTTAAGAACACAAGCAGGACGAACCCACAGCAGTGTTCAAGAATTTTTTAACAATTACGTGCGTAAAATTTACATATTACACTATACTACAAGACTGCAACGATTTTATTTTTGATTTGAAAAATTTTACCGTTTATTTATAGTTATTATATATTGAATTGAAAAAATCGCGACAGTCATGTACGAACAAGAGTATTACAATAAGCAAGTTACATAATACAACAATTTAAACAGAAACAACTGGAGTTAGACTGAGCTTGAATCCAAATGTTGTAATATAATTTTACAATGTGATTTAAATTTATTTAATGTCAAATTTGAAATATCAACATTATTAAAAACATTGTTGAATGTGGAAGATAGTCTTTCAATGGGTGAATTGGAAAATATATTATGGTTAGTTTTGGAAACGAAAAATGAATGTTGGTTGCGGACATTATAAGACGGAACTAAAAAAGTGAACAACATTAACAGATCATTGCAGTCTATAACACTATTGCAAATTTTATATAATGTAACCATATCCGACAGTGTGCGACGATTCCTTAGTGACAACATATTTAGTTGAAGTAGAGCTGAACTGTAGTCAGTAAGGCGAATTTTTTCTTTAAATAGAATGTATTTCACGGCTTTAATTTGTACTTTTTCTAATCTATTAATGTATTTATCAAACATAGGATTCCATATGATGGAGCAGTAATTGAGAATGCTAGAAACATAGGCGTAATATAAGGTCTTGATACGCTGCGCAGATCGGAAGTCTTTAGTTGTGCGGTTAATAAATCCAAGCATTCGCAATGATAACTACCATGTATTTGGTTTTAGCCACGTTGATTTTGAGACCATTTTCGTCTTCTGCATTTAGCAATTTATTAAACAGTTCCTGAAGTCCATCTGGTACGTCAGCAATAAGAAGGGTGTCGTCCAGCTATATGAATGATGTTATTAATCGTCCTGCCATTTATCACTATGCCCAATTTAATTTCGTAAAAATCACAGTGAGACTGTCTTCGGTATGTGTTGAAGAGTAAGGGTGACAGGACGCAACCTTGACGAACTCCTTGCATTATTATCACCACAATAGTTTCCAAATTATTACCAAATTATGAGAGAAAGCTGTTACGAAAAATGTATGGGACAAAGAAAGTAAACCAGTTAGTATTTGGTAGAAATAGGACGCAGTACCAATGTAGAAGTATGGGAACTGTATGGGGATTTCAGTTTAGGTACTGAAGTCAAAGGACAAAGGCTAAAGTAGTATGGACATATAACCTGTCTATCAGTAGACAGTGACAAATTTAGCCCTCCAAAGAGGAATAATTGTCAAAAAAGAGGCGAAGACTTCCAAAAGAAGGAGGGTTTAAGGTGGTCCAATAAAACCTAGAACAAAGAGGTGTCAGGAACTGGGAGCATAAGGCGATAGACAGACAACAGTGAAGATCAGTTGTTCAACAAGCCATGATCTTGCTACATCTGTACTGCTGAATTATTGGTTTGTCAGATCTTGCCAAGCGTCCACTAATCGTAAACTTCAGCAACCTTTTGAGCTACATCATACTAGAAACTAGTGGAGCTAAATACACACGGCTGTATCCCAAATCCTGGCGATATGCAGACGCGGAAATTACACCAGATCCAGTACCCGCACAATGCGGAGTGACCCGAGCAGCACTGCTTTCAGCATCCTGCAGATTAAAGAGGTGGCAGAAGATCTGCAGGCGGGAATGGACTCGATTTCCCTTTGGTAGGAAGCTTTCATACCACCCAAAACACCAATCATCAGGACTACAAGCTTAACTTTATAACCTGGATACAGCTTTCTAAGCTCGGACAAGAAATCCATTTATTTGGACTTCTTATTTTCCTCCTTGAGAGAGATGTTCTTCTCGGCTATTATTATTATTCCTTTGGATTTACTTATTATTTTTCTATAGAAATATTCTGTAGGCCGTGTAGCGGTACCAGTCCCAGACTGAATTTTCAATGTACCTATGTATTTTATTAATTATGAACAATTTAATCTAGAATATTATACTGTTGTAGTTATTCTGAGTCCAATTAAACAATTTTATGGGCATGAAAGGGTAAAACAATCTGTTTAGATTGTGTTTAAATCCTGCAGCGATGTGTACTCTAATCTCTATTCCGTGTTGTCCCTCGTGATAAAATTTGATTACGTTTTATCTGTTTTTTATTTAAATAACCTCTAGTCCGTTTATTCGGGCAATTTCTCCATGACTGAGACTCAATGTGATGTAAAATCAGAAATGACAATGTGAATCAACAGTCACAACATGCCTACTTTATCAGTAAATGGGACAGATATTCTTCAAGCGTTAAATCTATTGATCTAGTAATGTATTTGTTGACTCTTCAGTTTAGGATTTTGGTTAGTTAAGTCCAAAAACAAAAGATGGGAAACTGAGGTATTTGGAAATATATATTTGATCCATACAGTGGTGACAAAAAGTTTTGCAAGAGTTCCTGCAACGTCAAATCTAACGTTTGTCAAATATTTTTGTTATTTATACCGACAACTATTTATTTTATTTTATTTATTTTATTTATTTTATTTATTTTATTTATTTTATTTATTTTATTTATTTTATTTATTTTATTTATTTTATTTATTTTATTTATTTTATTTATTTTATTTATTTTATTTATTTTATTTATTTTATTTATTTTATTTATTTTATTTATTTTATTTATTTTATTTATTTTATTTATTTTATTTATTTTATTTATTTTATTTATTTTATTTATTTTATTTATTTTATTTATTTTATTTATTTTATTTATTTTATTTATTTTATTTATTTTATTTATTTTATTTATTTTATTTATTTTATTTATTTTATTTATTATATTTATTTTATTTATTTTATTTATTTTATTTATTTTATTTATTTTATTTATTTTATTTATTTTATTTATTTTATTTATTTTATTTATTTTATTTATTTTATTTATTTTATTTATTTATTTTTTTTTTTTTAATTCATTTATTTGCCGGCAACTAGGCCAAAAATTACAAAAACAGATATAAAACATACATAATAACATATAGACATTAATACAATATAACAAAATAGACAAGATAACAAAATAATATAACAAAATAATAAATACATTTAGACATACAATTACAACTACTGGTTTAGACGGCCGCATACCAATACAAATCACAGATTTATTTAGGTACCAATAGTCTGCACCAGTAGTTGCTGAAGACAGCATCGTTATCTATACAATTTATAACAACTTTGTTGGTTGACAGCCACAGTCTGCTGCGTAAGGAATAAATTCGTTTACGCAACATACCCCAACTATCTGTCATCCTATTCTCTACAAACATTTGACTGGCGCTACAGTACTTCGGAAGGCTATTTAAAATTCTGAATGCATTGTTATAGCACGTTCTGAATCTGAATCTGAATCTGAATCTGAATTTATTTATTTATTTATTTATTTTATTTATTTTATTTATTTTATTTATTTTATTTATTTTATTTATTTTATTTATTTTATTTATTTTATTTATTTTATTTATTTTATTTATTTTATTTATTTTATTTATTTTATTTATTTTATTTATTTTATTTATTTTATTTATTTTATTTATTTTATTTATTTTATTTATTTTATTTATTTTATTTATTTTATTTATTTTATTTATTTTATTTATTTTATTTATTTTATTTATTTTATTTATTTTATTTATTTTATTTATTTTATTTATTTTATTTATTTTATTTATTTAATTTATTTTATTTATTTTATTTATTTTATTTATTTTATTTATTTTATTTATTTTATTTATTTTATTTATTTTATTTATTTTATTTATTTTATTTATTTTATTTATTTTATTTATTTTATTTATTTTATTTATTTTATTTATTTTATTTTTATTAATAAAATTGGAGTGTATATCCCCTTTTTTTACATTTTCGGCCTTATATTTGATTTCTTCACGTTTCAGATGATTATAAGACAATATCCGCATAAAAATCATGTTTTGTATCTGTCTATTTATTTATTTTATTTTTTCTAGGGAGATGTTAAAAAGTTAAAACTGTTTATTATAAAACTTAAAATATCTCCCTTACTAACAACAAAAATTGTTTATTATAATAAAACAAATCTTTTTTTATGTATATAATTTTTCGATTAAATGAATATTTGGGGAGTTACGGAAGTACACCCTAAAACTAAAATCTTAAAATATCTCACTTATAATGTATAAGACGAAACATTTTTTTCCTCCCATAAATGCAGTTTTTTAGGGACCTTTTTAGGGTTTTCTAGGTATGACCACCAAAAAACCCTTATAACGTCACTCATATGTCTGTTTGTTTATCTGTCTGTCTGTCTGTCTGTCTGTCTGAAATTTGGCATGCTTATACAACTCTTGGACCCACATATAAGAAAACTACTGAGAGTTCAAAAAAATAACACATCCCGAAATAAATATAAACAATTATGTATTTAATAAAAAATAAATAAATATATGTATATATATATATTTTTAATTTTGAGTGACATACCAAATGAAACCTCTTAAGACCTGGATCAACAAACAAATTTTTATTTTTGAAAAATTAATTTTTTTATGAGGTTTTTGTCAAAAATGTGTCAAAAAACTTTTGTCCCCCATGCTATCTCCCAGAAGGGTTGATCTGAACATTAATGGACACCGGAATTGTTCAACAGGAATTTTCGATCAGATAACTTATTCGAATAATGTCGTCTTTGTGTCGTAGATAAAATACGAGAGGAATTTTTGATCAGATTGTGTTTTTGAAAAATATGGTAGTTTTTGTGTTTTTGACAAAAATAATTATTTTTTTAATTTATGACTAAATTATGGCTAATAATGTTATGGATTTTTTGTATTTATAGCTAAGATAGTGCGTGTATTTTTTTAAGTTAAAAATATTAAAAAAAAACAATATTTTTTTTATAGTTGCAAACCGAGTTACAGACCTCACCACACTACACTCAACAAATCAGTTTAGTTAGGAGTTCAGGAGTGTTCAGTTATTTTATTATACCATTATACACTGTGAATTAACCTATTTTTTAAGTTACATTAGATATATTTTTTTAAAGTATCAAAGAGGAATAAATCATTTGTAATAAAATACTTATAAATCAAATAACGCATTGTTAATTGTGCGAAATACGTATCTGAAATTGAAAAAAAAGCCATTTTTTAATATATATCTTACTAATCTAATGAACACTTAAATACGAAGCAAATGCAGAAAAAAAAAACGCTGGTATTTTTGTCAAATAACGAAAAGTGATTATCAAAAAACTGTTGATTTTGATGTGATTATAGAACAAATATTCGTAGATATCCAGTATTATGTTGGCTTCTTACTTCTAATACCTACAAAACCCAGAAATGTGTGAAAATTCACACTTCGCATCTCTTTTTACTGAATGAAAGTGTCCTGCGAATATAGTTTCTAAAGTTTGTGTTCTGATATTCTTAAGACTGGGCGATAGGTGGCCAAATGGTGGTCAGACCCAAGGCCAATAAAGTAAATTTTAAACCAGTGGCGAAGGGACACCTCCGCTAGACTTGCCCTCCCATAAAAAAAATAATAAAAAAATACATAAAAAAAAAATAATTTTTTAAAAAAAAATTTAAAAGAAGATTTAGGTAAATCTTCTAAAATACATCAAATTATGTCCTATACAAATTTTTGTCCAAGGTTTGGTTTACTAGTTACGAATTTTTTTTTAATTTTAAAGTTTAATAACTTCCGTTTCCGGTTTCGAATTTTAATAAAAAACAATAGGGCTCTTCCCAATTAATAGGAGAATTTTTTAGTACCAGAACGAACTCTTTAAGTTAAACCGTTTTTGAGTTATCGTGTATACACACAAACACACAGACACACAGACACACACACATACGGACGGCACTTCGAAAATAGGTTTTTTGGATTCCCTGGACCATGAAACGTGGTCATCAGTCAAAATCTCGATATCGAAAATTTTCGCGATTATAATACTTGCCCCTTATATATTAAGGTCGGGCAAGTAAAAAAAAAGAAAGATATTCTTATGTTGAAGCTGCATCCCGTATGACCTACATATGCGTAATTACTCGTGTCACTTTAATCTACAAACTTCAACAAGATCAATTTTTTCATTTTGTCTTTGTTATTAACAAGGTATTTATTAATATTTTTCATGGTTTTAAATGCTAAATTAAATTATTTATTAATTTTTATTTTAGTCGCAATTTTATATAAAAAGTTTTTCATATAAGAACCTTTTCCCTATATACGTTTCACCAAGTAAAACGCAACTATTCAATAATCCAAACATATTGATTAAAATTTTTATTTTCACCCTGACTTTATTTTTGAAAACATCTTCTTTATTAATGATTCTTTGTGGTGTAACAATATTTAATTCATCTAAATAGGAGAATAATTAAAGTGTTTGTTGTAACATCGAGGTGTCTGAGTAGATTCGAGTGTTAATCTTACTCATCAAGGGATCCGTTCTGGTTCCGGCCCCGAAGGGATTTCTCGAGACTTGCTACACTCATTTATAATTTGTGTAGAATACCACTATAACCACCTTAACGAAAACTCGGCTTAAACGTATCATATAAATATCATGGCTTTTTGAATATTTTTACAGAAAAAATCTGTAATGTTGGCAACACATTATACAGGATGAGACAACACTTCATCTTGATTCTATCTTTAATAAAAAGAGTTATAAAAATATTGTTCAAATAAAAATTTGGGGTAATAGAGGTCAGTTGTATCAAACTTTTTTTTCATTTGTTCTTCAAGAGGCACGGCAGTTAATAACTATTCTTCAAATTACACTACATATATTATTTAACACAATATTATAGAGATTTTTCTTCTCTTTTCAAAGGTGTAAAACTTTTATATCCTTGCATAACAAAATTTTTGAGAATAGCGAATTTTTGTGGTCTTAAAAATAATAAGTATCCGATTTATGAATTTTATTTGTTCCAAAATAAGTGTCCAATTTCATAAAAAAAATATGCAAAGGGATAACGTATATTTTCAAACTAAACTAAATGTGAGGAAGCTTGTAATCGTTGCCTCCTCTATGAAGCATGGTCAATTCCATACACTTCTGCAGTGTAATGAAACAATTGTCTAGTTTTTCCGCGGTTATTTCATCCCATCTTTTATGCACGGCCGCAATGAGTTCATCAATACTGGACGGGGACTCTTTGTGTTGTACTGATTGAATGGCGTTAAAGAAACCCAAATCGAGGACTAATTTAAATAAATAACTACCGATACATTTAATTTCATTATTTCAATAATCCATTAAAAAAACTTAAATCGGACATTTATTTTGGAACAGAGGGAGAAAGTAATTCCACAATTTGACAAGTAGAAACAGCGTAGAAGCAAGTAGAGCATGGATTTGTTTCCATTATTTACCAACAAGTAAGTCGTCATTTTGAAGGCCACATAATACTATTTTCACAAAAAAAATGTTATGTATAGTTGATTTTACACAGTTCAATTTATTGATCAAGTTTTTTGGCAATTAATTAAACAATTTATTGGTAACCTTGAAAATAAAAATCACTTTACACACATCAATTTTGAAAACTTTTATATTACCAGCTGTAAAACATGTTGACGTAAAAATCTTCACAAAATTGCGAACTGTGAACAAAAAGAAGAGAAATAACTTAGAACAGCGGTTCTTAAACTAGGGTCCGCGAAACAATTTTGACATTAACTTTACATCCCCCAACTTTTCATTTTTATTCAAATAACTCATTTAATAAAAATCCTATATGGTCAAAACTTTTTATATTTGTTGTTATCTAACTAGTTATTAACATAACTTAACAATAATTAGTAAAAATTTAATGTTTTTTATTCAGCTGCAAATTATTTACAGAAAACATATAATAGTAAGATCTATTTTAACCAGTATTTGACCAAGAAATGTTTGTATGAGTTTATCCTATTATAATTTGTAATATTTTTAATATTTGTTACTACTATTTTTATTTATTTTATGTTTTTTATTCTATATGCTAATAAAAATGTTCATATCTATAAATGCGCAAGACCATTTATTAAAACACTTTGTTATTATTGTCTCAAATTTTTTTGGAATAACCTACTCGCTCGTAATTAGATGATCGGACAAAAGACTACTATTTTTTTTTTAAATAATTTTTTGGCTCACTGTCGTATGTATATATATGTACAACCATATATAGCTATGTTACATAATGATTTTACATGTTATATATACAAACTAATACATAGTACAATAAATATGATGTACTTCTAATAATTTGATTATTTTCCGCGTCATTCTTTTAATATAAACATTTTTAATTGTTGATTGTATAACATTGTCAATTTCGTCTGTTGAGATGTCTGTGTCCACGTTTCGAATTATGCCTATTCTTACTAAAACGGCTTCCGGTATGTATGCTTGAAAGCTGAGGCTTGCCAGATCTTCAGCTGCATCTAGGATTTTGTTTGCAGACTCCCCATTAGACATATCAATTTTGATTTTGTTTCTGCCTGTTGTATATACAGTTACTCACAAAATTGAGCGTACAAAAGTTTTAAAAATATACCTCCTTTTATAATATACATATTTAAACCAATTATTTTTTATTTCTAAAATACATTTTAGAGATACAAAACTATCATAAGTGGTATAAAATTTAATAATATTTAATAAACATTTGTTAAAGAAAACAAAAAATATATACATTTTCAGAGACACAAAATTGAGCGTACAAAAAGTAATAATACTAATAAAATAATTAGAAAACAATCAGTTAATTTAAATTAATATTGTGTCGCGTCACCTTTTGCTTCCATTACTGCTTGAAGGCGATTTGGCATAGACTGCACTAATTTTCCACAAACTTCTGCTGGTATATTATTCCATCTTTCTTGAAGTTTATTTTTAAAATCATTTTTATTAGAAAATGAATTTGCTTTTATCCGAACTTTTAATTCTCTCCATAAATTTTCAATTGGATTGATATCAGGTGATTGTGGCGGTGTTTTGAGTAATTTTGGTGCATTGTGTAACAGCCATTCCTTTACAATAAGCGCAGTATGTTTGGGATCGTTATCTTGTTGAAAATAATAAACTGGTGGCATATCTAATTTTTCTGCAGTAGCCGTAAGATTATTTTTCAAGATGTTTAGATATTTCCATTTATCCATGATCCCTTCTATAAATTCTACATTACCTGGGCCGTTTGAGCCCATATCACCCCACAACATAACTGATCCGCCTTCGTGTTTTACTGTCAGAACGGTATTAATTTTTTTAAATTCTGTATTGGGCTTCCGCCCAAAAATTTGTCTTCTGTCCGACCCAAAAAAATAAATTTCGTCTCGTCAGAAAAAATAACTTGATTCCAGAAGGAAATTGGTTTGTTTACATACATTTTTGCAAATTCTAAGCGTTTCTTTTTATTCGTTTTTGAAATCAATGGTTTCTTGCGTGCAATTCGACCATTGTAGTTATTATTCCGGAGTACTCGGCGGACTGTTTCTACAGAAATTTATTTATTTAATCTTTGTGACAATTCTGACGTTAACTGGAGTACACTAATTTTAGGATCTTGCTTGATTTTTCGCAAAATAAATATTTCATCCACAGTTGATAATAATTTTTTTCTGCTTCTGCTCGTTTTGTTTTTGATAGTACCTTCATATTTTTTATTTATTATTTGTTGAATTGTGGAATGTCTTCGGTTTACTATATCTATTATATAATTTAACTATTAGTTTTCATGTAGATTCGTCAGTCTATTTACGTTTATTTTCCATTATAATAGAAACAAAATCACTGTACTTGAATGTGGCCTAATGCAAACTAAACTAATGAAAAAAACATCTGTTGTAAGATAAAACCTATGCAATATAATTTCAGGAAAATACAGGTCTTAAATCAAACGAAATGAACCAGTACGCTCAATTTTGTGTCTCTAAAAAAAATTTTTTTTTTCTATTTAGGTTTCCTTAACAAATTTTTAACAAATATTACTATACTTTTGTAATAATTTTGGATCTGCAAGGTGTATTTTATAAATAAAAAATAATTAGTTTTAAAAAAATCTGTTTTATAGTCACGTTTTATTAAAAAGTATCTTTGTCAAATTCTTGTATGCTCAATTTTGTGATATATAAGGGCCATTGTCAACAATGAGGTATCTATTGTTTTTATTTATTTGGTAGTAATTTAAACTATTTGAATCAGCCTGGTTATTTGTATTTTCGGGTATAGGTACTAATTATTGCCGGATTACGGCTTATCTCATTAGCGAGCTCATTCTGGACTGGCGATATCACGTCACCAGCTGATGAGTGTGCAGTATATGTTTTCTTTGGTTCGGATGGCGTGTTTTGTGAATTGCGGCTTCGTTTTAGTGTATTGTGAAAAGTGATGTGATTTTCTGGTGTTTCATCTAGTTGAGTAGAGTCATAATTATTATATTCGTACTGGAATGGACTGTTGTGGAGAATAAAGGTAATTAACTTTTGTTTGGCTATTTATTATTTTTTTTTTTAATTTTTTTTAATAATTTTCACCAGTTTGTCGAAATTGACTAATCACTTTTCTATGGCAAATTGTGATTTTTGCATTTTCACGACTGTTTAGGGCAGCGGTTCTAAAACTGGGGTCCGTGAAACAATTTTGACATTAACTTTACATCTTTTTGCTTTTATTCAAATAACTCATTTAATGAAAATCTTACATGGTCAAGACTTTTTGTATTTGTTGTTACCTAACTACTTATTAAAATAATTAAACAATAATTAATATTCAACTGCAAATTATTTACAGAAAACATATTATAATAAGTTCTGTTTTGACCAATATTTAACCAAGAAATGTTTGTATGAGTTTAACGTATTATAATTTGTAACTTTTTTAATTCTTTTTACTACTATTTTTATTCACTTTATGTTTTTTATTCTATATGCTAATAAAAATGTTCATCTCTATAAATGCCCAAGACCATTTATTAAAATAATCAACGATACTGTTTTACCAATATTTATTATAATGTAGTGCCTATGAGATTATTGAGCCAGAAATTAAGTCTCAAGAACGACGTAAAATACCTACGGTTGGGATGGGGTCCGCAAAAAAAATGTTGTCCAAGAGGGGGTCCTCGGATTACATAAGTTTAAGAACCCTTGACCTAGAAGATGGTGAATTAGAACGTTTGCGGTTCACATTTGAAAACGAAACACATAACTAATACATTTCTTGGTTATGCTACAACTAAACAATAACTAAACAGATAAAAATATACCTAGAATTCTCTAAAAAATTGATGTAAAATAGAACATGTTCTACTTTCAGAATAAATTGATTAATTTATTCGTGAATAAATTGTTCAATTTATTTATGAATATTGAACACTTTACACAAATCAATAAATTGTAGGCCAACTTTTTCAGTTTATTGATCAATAAATTGAACCTAGTATATACAAGTTTTACACCATTGAATAGAGAAAAAAAGTTCAATACTAATATGTAAAATAATATGTGTAGCATAATTTGAAGAAAAATTATATATTGTCATACTTTTTGCAAAAATAATCCAAAAAAATCTTTTGATACGGTTATCGTCTGACAATTGCCCCAAATAAGTTTTATTTGAACAATATTTTGATAATTCTTTTTGTGCAGGAATTAATCGAGGTGAACATAAATGTCGGCACACCCTGTAGAAGCCACAACAATTTAGTTCTCATAAGTTTCCAGTGGCGCAGCCCGGATTTTGTCTTGGGGAGGGCCGAATCAAATTTAGAGGGCACGCGGGCCACATACGGCCCTCAACCTCATTTTTTGTGGCCCCTGAAGCGGTAATCAAAATCATTTGAGCTTATTTAGGAGAAAAATATATTTAAAGATATAAAAAATACTCTCTTCCCCTTTTCTGTTTTCAAACAAAATGTCAAGAAACCCTTCGGGATATTTAAAGTTCCGTCACTGCTTATCATTTTGTATGTAAAATAGACTGCGACCCAAATCAGTTCGACACCCCTGCTGTTGGATATTGATGTATATATCAAATAATAATTTCATTATTTGTTGATAAAAAATTGTTATTGTTAATCCATGTAAAAAACTTTCATTTGATTTTTCTTCGATAAATACATATTTATTTATATTTTTCGCGGGATATATTTTTGAAGTCTCAATATTTCTCTTACTTATGTTCAGTTCTCTAAATCAGCCACTTGGCCACAATTTATACCGAACGAACAGACTCATGTGACTGAATAAGGATTATACCTACGAAAACCTAAAAATAACATGTAAATATGAATTTTCTGTTAATTTCAACACTAATCATAATAAAATATAGCTTATTATTATTGTAAAATACATAAGTTATTTAGCTGTACGATTATGATAAATTTGTTGAATTTTCATTTCATTGAACCTTCAGAAGAGACTTACTGTCGTACCCACTGTTGTTCATTACAACTTATATCAGTCCTTTTTGTGTGTAAAACATCAGAATTTCGATTGTCTCCAAAACTACTCTCTTTATTATATTTCTACTATTTCTACTCTATTTCACGTTTGAGGTGTCATTTTAAAATTATATTCTGAAGGTTATACCGAAGTCAGATTTCCACTTTATCTTATCTGAATCGAGTAATTAGTTGTTTCAAACAGTTTTATCATTTGACTGGGCGAATATTTTAGTCGATGTGTCAGGGGGAAAAGGGTCAACGCTCCCCTTCATATAATTCGGTGAAGCATATTTGGAAAGTGTTGAACAATAATTATGTCACTTTATCAAGAGTAGGCAATCTTAAAAAAATGTTCATATATACGAAAAAAAAAAATGCCAATATTGTTTACAATGAAGTAATTTAAAAATTAACTACTGTTGTGGTTAACAAATTTCATCTTCAACTCTCCGAGCAGCGCCGCGTAATCTGCTGGTCCTGGCAGGGGCCCAGGCCCGTCGCCCCCCCCCCTTTGTTTGCGCCGCTGGTTGTGGTTAACAAATTTTATCTTCAACTCTCCGAGCAGCGACGTGTAATCTGCTAGTCCTGGGAGGGACCCAGGCCCGTCCGCCCCCCCTTGGCTGCGCCACTGTAAGTTTCTTATAGAAAACTTACAATCTGAAACAAAATTAATAACAAACTATACATGTAAATTTAATTTTCAATTTTACTATATTTTTTCGAAAAAAATACAAACAAGAAAATATCAGCATTTGAAAACATGGCCAGCTCTTATATAATAAGGTACATACAAAAATTATCTCCCAAAATCAATACAACTGGGAATATTAAAAATAAATTCGGAAATTCGAACATGAAATAAGTTCCCTTAGGAGCAGGTTATTCGTGAACATCCTGTTGTCAAAAGCTCGTTACCTAACCCTGTCGATCTGTAAAAGGGAGTTTAGAAACATTCAGCAACAATAAAACCTGTCCATTAGAACGTTACTCGCTTTAACCCAGCTGTAAAAACAAAATAAAATGTTTAACGACAACAAGAACATATAAATATAAATTTAGAACAATTTAACGAAATAACACTATCATAAGGCAGACTAATGCCCATACTAAAGCACGCGATGCCATCTATTGCTGGATTTACATACAGCTAATAACTTCATTATTTGGGTGAATACTGTACGAGTATCTATATTTGTTTTTGTCTAGACCAGGGTTTGTTGATAGCTATGAAAAGATTATATTATGTAATTTAGACAAAAATAAATATGATTTAATATAAAGTTTTTGTGACAGAAAAAAAAAATATATGTGAAGTGTGAATTTTCACACATTTCAGGATTTGTAGATATTTCGTCGGCTGAAAATAATAAGGTTGTATGTGACATTTTTTGTCAAATTCACTTTTCAATACTATAGAGTTGTATGTCACATAACCTACTTGTTCCAATAATTTCCATAATATAGCATTACTGGTGTCTGAGAAAAAAGCAGAAAACCATAGTTGTATGTCTTAAAAAATAAAAAACTTACAAAACATAGTTGTATGTTAAAACATACACCTTTGTATTTTAATTGTTTTTTTTTTTAATTCATAATTTATGGTTGTATGTTTGACATACAACATCTTTTATGTTAAATATAAAACATCTTTTTCGGGCACCTGGCTTACAAAAAATATTAAAAAGAATAAAACAAGGTCTTGAAGACTTGTTAAATAGATTTAGAGACATTAATGTTTCATATTTAAAATGTAATGCCACAAGATTATCTTTCGAATAAAAAAAAATTCATGTCAATCGAATAATCCATCGTTGTTTTATTGCAATTTAAAGTTCTATACCTCTAAAAAAAACACCCATTACAAATAAAAATCCGTTACCAGAAAACAAGGTAATCGCTTTAAAATCTATGCTGGATTGGATGCCTACTATGGATAAATCTTATTATGAAGCAATATTTCCAAGAAAGTAAATCTCAAGAAAATAATAAAAATACAATTTATTTCGTTTAATTTTTTTATTTCGAATGTTTCAGTTTCAGTTGAAATTATCTTAATTTATTTTAATTTTTTGTAGATTAATGTTTCATTTGTTATTATTTTGCAAGCATATTGTTTAATTTGTGTTATTTAATCAAATAAAAATTTAATACGTGACTAACATTTCTTTTACCTTTTCTGGTACCTTTTTAACAATTTTCAGAAACCTAAAAACTGAAGCTTTACCTATAAACTGAATTTCCCCCAGATATTACTTTGAACTACAAAGCTATATCTAACGTTAAGGTACCAAGTTTCGTGTTTTTCTTAATCAAAGTTGTATGTTCATTTTTCAAATTGTTAAAATGGTATTATTCAATTTTTTTTTTCGAAATAATGCGTTAATGACAATAACATATCAATATATAGTTATTAAAAAAATTTCTTCCTTGTATTGTAACCTTATATTGGTCTTTTCCATGTCAAAATTTTTGAAGCTTGTTTTCTCAAATGTAATACACTTCGACATACAACCTTATTATTTTCAGCCGACGATTTATTAAGTGTAAGAAGCCAACAGAATGCTGGATGTCTAGGACAATATTTTTTCTATAAAAATATCATCATCAATATCAACAGTTTTTTTACAATAATTTTTATTCGTTACTTGAGTACTAAGAGTTTTCATTTAATTTTTTTAAATAAATTTGAAAAATTGAGTAAATTTCACTACTGTACAATTTAAATTAAATAATCCCAACGATTTTTTCTAAATTTGCTTTGTATCTAAATCTTTATTAAATTGATAAGAAGTATATTGATAAATGGCTTAATTTTTTTTTAATTTTAGAAATTTATTTCTCACTATTAACAATATGCTATTTGTTTCACAAGTATTACTATAAATATTAATAATAATAATAATATCTTTATTTAAAAGCACAGTGGCCAATCAAAAATACAAAATATAAAAAATAATAAAATTTATTTATTCAGTAGTTAAAATATCATACAATTACAACATATTCATAGTTCCGAATACACCTCTGGACATAATTTAAAACAAGAGCTGTTCAAGACAATAATATTACATCAATTTATAGTACTTTTCAACTTGAAGGAAAAAATTAAAAAACCTTTAGCAAATTAGCAGTACACAGTTACTGTTTATTTAGTTTGCATAAATATATTAATTATTCATTATGTTATGTAAAATTATTTTATGATTTTTATGTTTATTTTTAAGAACTGTTTTCCCAACATTCGAAACAAGTTGGTTTTCGTGTTTAGAAATTCTCTTAAGTTATTACTATAAATGATTTGTTCCTCTTTGATACTTAAAAACTAAAATAATTCAAACAATTGGTTCAATTGTGCCGTATGATAATAGGCGTAGCTTACACACATGAAGTCGATTTTCAGCTATTAAATGTGTTTAATTTCAAAAGAAGACGTACACCACCTTAGCAATAATTATTTAAAAAATGAAAACATTATTAATCATAATTTAGCAATGAATTAAAAAAATAATTACGTTTGTAAAAAACTGCAATATTTTCCAAAAACGAAATCTGATAAAAAATTCTTATCGTACGTTTCCTTAGATCAATGTACATTACTTAGAATTTTTACAGATTTTATTTTAACCACTTTGCGTTAAATGGAGAGGGACAGTAATTTTTTTAAAACATTTTTGGAAAAAAATCGCGTTAAAATAAAAGAATTTTAAAAGGTACTTTCCATCCCTTAATCTACGTATTAAGAACTTTCTTGCGATACAACACAATAAATTTAAAAATATATATATATATTTTCAAAAATTCTTGTTGAACTATTCCAGTTCGGATCAATGTACATTATTGAGATTTTTTTCAGATTTTTAGATCAATCCCTCTGGGAAATCTTGGAAATGTGGAGGGGGGGCTGAATAAAAGATTTTGACATATTTTTAGTGAAAATCTCATTAAAATAATATATATTTTGGAAAACAAAAATTTGCTTGCTTATCCATGCATTAAGAGGTTTTATTTGATATCGAACGCAAAATTTTAAAAAATATTTATTTTTTTCACTAAATACATATTTGTTTATACTTATCTCGTGATTTTTGAACTATCAGTATTTTTCCTATGTGTGGGTCAAAGAATGGTATAAGCATACAAAATTTCAGCTTTTTATGTTCAGCCGTTTGGCTACAATTTCTGCCATACAGACAGACAAACAGACACATGATTTAGAAGGTGTTTTTGGTAGTCATGCTTACAAAACCCTAAAATGGTCGTCGCATCTATAGTGTAATTAACGACCTAAAAAAAAGTTCGTCACTTCCAAATGGCAAGTAATGACCTAAAAAACAGGTCCTCACTTCTAAAATGCAAGTGATGACTTAAAAAAAGTCATAAGCTCTAAAATTCAAGTAAGAACTATACACCTCAAATGTGTTACTAAAAACTCGTGTTTTTTGAGTGCTTGGGGGGAGGTTCAGACCCTCCCCCCTCTGGGTGCGCTCATGATCCACAGCATTTCCAAACTTTTTATTGTTCTTCGTATATTTTTAACTGACCCAGTTATGGTATCATCAAATAAAAGATTTTCTAAATTAAAATAAATAGCTTTTGTGATTATATTTTGAATGTGCTTTTTACAATAACCCCAGAACCCCAGAGAATATGTGAAATAATTTGAAAATTTTTAGGCGGGTTTCCGTCTGACCAATTAGGAACCACCTTAAGGAATGTGTATAGCCTGACACAGAACTGATAAGTGCTGATTTACGCTTTGTTTGTATAATTTGTGCTTTAGTATTTGTGTTTGATATAATTCAAGTTGATTTGAATTTATAACTCAAAATTGATTTGTATTTATAACTATTATTAATATTTATATACGAGGGCATATTGAAAACTAATGCCTCCATGGCTATAACTTTATTAGTAATTGATATATGGTTTGCATATAAATGTGAAATAATAGTATAAACTGTCCTCTACGCACTGATATATTCACTTTTCCACGTAATCGTCATTGACAGTAAAACATTTACGCCAAAGTGGTACGAGTCCGTCACGGAAAAAGTCTGAAAACTTCCCACGGCACCATTTCCGCACCTCCGCTATCACCTCTGCATCCGAAGAGAAACGCTTGCCCTTGAGATATTCCTTAAGCTTTGGAAAGAGGAAAAAGTCACAAGGCGCAAGATCTGGGCTATAAGGTGGATGAGGTAAAACGTCATGAAACCTCATACAGATACTGGTTGGCCACTGCATGCCCGATCATGGCCATCCGTTTCAGCAGGACTTGCGTCTTTCACAGTCCTTACCCACCTCCTAACAGTACTCACATCAACACACGCCTCACGGTAGAAGGCACTTAACCTTCGATGGATATCAATGGGTGCTACACCCTCCGCAGTAAGAAATTCAATGACAGCTGGTTGTTTTTACCGCACATCCATGCCGGCCGCCATGTTTAGAACTGTCATGCGCAAACGCGATGTTGCTGAGAATCTCCGCTGGGAGGACTTATGTACAGACTAGTGGACCCGTTGCCAACTGTGTTGGCAAACAAATCATTACCTTAATGTGGAACTTGCTCGATACCTCATACTTCTTTCTCTAGCCATACGCCTAACTTCATCTAATTCAAATTGAATCAACTCTTCGCACATTATTAAAAACTGGACAAATAATGAGTATTATTCCGAATTATTAATTCATTAACTTTTTAAGATGGGAAAACGATTCATTTTCACTCGTGCATTACCTTTATAATAATAAAACTGAAAATGATTTGAGACGTTAAATTTAAAATATATTTATTAAAATAAATTTTCCAATTACTTATATAATATAAAAATACGCACACGGAAAAACGCGCAAATGAAAAAATACACACACGGAAAAAAGCGTACTTACGCTATATCTCAAATCAGTTTGAAATATATCGTGAGAAACTATTACAAAGTAAAATTTAATTGCTGGCCCGTTTACTTTTATAGTGTAGTACTGACTTTTAAATGTAAATTTGTCATTTCAAAATATTCCTTACGCTGTAAAACCTACTTCAGATATGTTGGTTATGATCATTATAACTAAGATATCATTTATCTTTATGATATATGTCAAATGGAATGAAATTTTAAGAAAGTGAAATTTTTTACCATGTTTTAATACCAACATGACATACAATTTCAAAGGTGCAAACTATTGAATGTATCAATTTGTAATTTTTACCAAAATATTTTAAATATTTCGAACCAATTTTAAATTTACACAAATAAGTTGTCACCTAGCGCATTTAATGACGTTTGGATACTTCGGTAAATTTCGGTAAGTTACGTTACATGTCGGAATCTTGCTGCTACTATTTTTAGTGAAATATATTAAATTATTATAAAAAAGAAGCAAGAACGCCAAAAACTAATAGACAGATAAAAGAATCACTATTTAAATAATTAGAAATCGTAGAAATAAAAAAATAATAAAGCATTGAAAAAATAATAATAAAGAAAAAAAAGTCAACTACTTTCATCAAACCAAATATTTTTTAAAATAATTATTTATCTGCTAATAATAATTTTAATCAAAAATGTCGAATATCACGGAAGGATAACGTTTTTCTGTGTTTTGTTTCGTAATAAACCGATCCGTGTATTTCACAACTACAGTCTGTTTCAAACGCTTAGGCGGAACTAAATGGGAATTTCGTTCTTTTAGGTTGTCACGAGAAGGCACCTTTCTTGGGTTATTTTATTTTTCATGTTGGAATGTCAAAATTTAAAATTACAACAATGAAACCATGGAAACGAATGACCTATGTCAAAATTAAATTACTTTTTTATATATTTTAATGACAAAAAAATAAATAAATGGGAAATTTGTATTAAGAATTACACAAAAAATCTAAATATAAAGAAACTGACAATTTAAAATGATTAACCTTTACCAAAAAATGTTTATTGTAAGTATGATTTACAAAGCTTAAACAAAACGGCCGAAAAGCACGATTTAAGCGATGAAAGTAACTAAATTGCAAAATCTAGTTCCGCCTAAGCGTTTGAAACAGACTGTAAATTAATAATTGTGAATTTTTACTAATTTATTGTCAACACTGAAAACTAAAATTCACAGCACACTACTGTCCAATCCATAAATTACTACTTCTATATAATAAGAACCTCGCTTCAATTGTTTTAGATTTTCACGCACCCAGACAGCCAGGGACACAGGTTGGGGTATTATATTATAGATACTTAAGGTAAATGGCAAGCCACTTTTGACACGGTCTGGCCTGTCATTATAAAAGTTATGGCCATGGAGGCATTAATTTTCAATATGCTGTCGTATAATAGTTCACACATATATAGAATTTCGCGTGAATGTAATATGCCGTTGAGTGTACTTGAGAACGCATAGAGCGCTAAGACACGCCTACCCAGGGACTTTGTTTGCTTTGACGAACTATATCGAAATATCATTTCAAGGAATCAAAAAATACATGTTTTATTTTAGGAACTTGATTCTTCCACCTCACTACATTGTTTTGAATCGAGCCTCGTGTTTCATAGAACCGGTTCTGCCTACTGTACAAACACAAAATCATTTTTATTAATAAAAAGAATTTTTTCCAGTTAAGAGCTTTAGGCAGCTTTGAGGCTGGCAGTTCCCAACCTCTACACAATGTATGCAAAATTTTGCGCTCCGTTTATCCCACCCCTAAATAAACAACTCCTGACCAAGTTTCCTTAGACCCACTCAACCTATTAAAACCTTATAAACGACCAATTAAGCCTAAACGACAATGTTAGTAGATGTCATATTATAACAGTATGTAATTAAAGATGTAATAAATCATGTTATCTTGGTCACGTCCAATTTCAAATATTTCAATGAGAGAGCTCGCGAGTCCAGGTCCTGAAGCCGGTATTCGTATTGATTTCCAGAAGCCTGTAGCTGGATTCCATGGTAGCACGAAGTACCTCTGCTAGAACATCGCAATAACCTTAACTACTTAATAATGAACAACAAATTATAATTATGTTATTTTTAATTAGTTTATGATTATGTAAATTATGGTAATCACTTTTTAATATAACTAAGTTAGTCCGTTGTCAACACCAACAATTTTAATGCAATTTATTGAAATCATAAATGGTTAACAGAGAAGAAACTTGGCGAAACACAATAAAAGCTATCAAATTTGTAATCGGAATGAAATACATGATTTAAATCAATAATTATTTGTGTACCAAGGCAATGAAGTCAAGTTTGATTTTCACGAATTGTGGATATTATTTTCCGAGGTGTTAGCCGAGGTAAATAACCACGTGAGTGATAAAAAGAGCTACAGTGCCAAGGTGCACATTACTCCTGAAATTGTATAAAATGTAATATTTAATTTTTAGGTTAGATGTTTTTTTTTTTTTTTTTCATTTTATTTCTTTTAAGACACTTCAGCTGCTTGGCTATTAGTGTCTGAAATTACTATGGTTACATGATTGATACATAATTAGTTTATTGATACATTATTAATTTTAAACTTATATTAGATGCCGAATATTGGTTGCCTGTAAGAAATTGAGTACGTTATTGGTCATTGTTGAGTCTAGTCTAGGGTGACCATTCGTCCCGCATTTTGATTGAGTGTCCCGCATTCTAACATTTTGTCCCGCATTGTAAATTGTATTTGAGGACCTTGTTTTGCTCTTCACTTGGATTTTGAAAGGTGAGGACCTTTTTTTTGCTCTTCACTTGGATTTCGGAGGTGAGGACCTTTTTTTGCTCTTCAATTATATTTGGGAAGTGACGACCTTTTTTTCCTCCGTCCCACATTGCCTTCTTAAGAAAATGGTCACCCTAGTCTAGTCTTAAGTTGTCTTTAAGGTCTTGTGGTAAATTGTAGTTTATACGTAAGTTAGTGTAGAGTTGGCAGTTAATAAGTATGTGGTTAACGGTGAGTTGTTCGTTGCATGCCTCACATAGTTTGTTGTCTAGTCTTGCCATGAGATGTTCGTGTGTGTGTCTGGTGTGTCCGATTCTGAGTCTTGTCATTATTACTTGTTCTCGTCTGTTGGTGCCTGAGTTCCAGTTTTGTATGTCGTCCTTAACTGTTCGTAGTTTGTTGTTGGTAGTTTCACGCCACTTAGTCAGACTGCTCGTGTGGAGTTTCATCTTGATGATCTGTCTTATGTGGGTTTTGTTGGGGGGATGTACTACACATACGTGGGCTACCTTTTAAGTTTTTACAAAAATTAAGAAAAAAAACTTTTTTTTTGGAGCAAACTGTTTTATTGCTTTTCAAAATATTCACCTTTAAGATTTATATACTTTTGCATGCGTTCAAACCAATTCTCGAAACATTTTTTCCACTCTGAAGTTGGTATCTCAAAAACATGGTTATCAAAGGCATCAACAGTTTCTTGAGGTGATAAAAAGTGTCCACGCATTTTTTGTTTGACATTGGGGAACAAAAAAAATCTTTAGGGGATAAGTCAGGTGAATACGGGAAATGAGAAATTAATTCAATGTATTTCTCCTTCAAATAATCAATTGTTTAACGTGCTGTGTGAGAGCTTGCATTGTCATGATGAAGAATGATGCGAAGTTTTTGAATGTGTTTCGTGAACAAACAACTTCTGTGGGTTTCGGTTCATCTTAGAAGACCCAAACAGTGGATTGTTGCTTAGTTTCCGGATCATATGAATAAATCCAAGTTTCGTCACCTGTAACGATGTTGTATACGGATTTTTTAGTGCCTAGGTTGAATTTTTATCGACCGCCAACATATATAAGGGAGGTATTCTGATCATACCAATTTTGACATTTCGAGATTTCGATGGATCTCCATGAATTGAGGTCGCTACATAACGTTTTGACTATTTTTAGCATGATGTCTGTCTAAAAGGATTTTTATGAAACTTACTTTGTGATGGCGGTCGGTCCTGTGGTGGCCACAGCTTTTTAGCATTCCCTTACACCAATCAACACGAGTCTTTTTTGAGCTTCGGTCAAATTATGCGGAATCCATCGGGAACAGATCTTTTTCACAGCTAAATGTTCATGCAAAATCGAACGTATTGTAGTTTGCAATTTGCCAAAGGATGCCTCTATCTCACAATAAGTCACATGCCGATCTTCTTCAATGAAAAGTAAATTTTGGACATTTTTAAAAGCAACCTACTTCTTTTTCTTCATAAATATTTCCAGCCATTTCCTGAAAATACTCTTTCACTGCATACACTAGTAGCTGTGCCGAAAATTTCTTGTCATTTTATTTAAAATGGGACATGGATTTCCATTATTTCCACCACATAACGAGTCATCGGTTATTTTTAAGATTTGTTTATCAAAATATATACTAAGACCTTATTAATGTTTTTCTGCGGACGTTTCTAATAAGTGGAGCAAATGAAAAAATACGCTAAAGAAAATATATTGGCAAGATGTGCGTGTTGCTCAATATATATATTTTGTTAATAAAATTAATAATATTATCTATTTTGTTTGTTAATAAAATTTAATTGCTCACCTATGATTATTAATTATTAACAATTATTCATGCTTTTTGTACTATGATCACGTGTAATTGCAGTTTTTATTTAAATAAAAAGAATTATGTAAAAAGTATGATAATATCTACCTTATATTACCTTCATTATTTCATTAAATGAATTCATAAATTATTACTTTAACGAAGGATAAAGTAGGTAATAAAAGTTATCGTATGACGCACAAATGACACAAATTATATCAATCAAACCTGAATTTTTGATCTTTTTTTATTATTATTATATTATTTATTTTACATCGGCCTATTTCTGCAACGAGGCTAATCGCCGATGCCAGGGGGCGAGCTCCTACACCTGGATGAGGGGTGAATGATTGTGAAAATGGAAGTAATGTTACAATTTTATTCTCGCCCGAATAAAATTACTAAAGAGGACTTGAACTAGCTACTTCACAATTCAGACTATTTTAAACAGTCAAAACTGCCTGATTTAACAAGCGCGGTCACTCCGTTGGCTAGATTTTTGAGCTTGATAAGTTATATTCTAAAATAATGATATTTTCAATCTATGTAGTAAATAAAATTCAATCATTTATTTTGGACATTACGAATTTTATGTAGAAATACAACGTTTCGCCAATAAATAATTAGCTTCTTTAGGTGCAATTCTAACGTAGGTTATAACGGGTGTTTTTTTTAGAGGTATAGAACTTTAAATTGCAATAAAACAACGATGGATTATTCGATTGACATGAATTTTTTTTTATTCGAAAGATAATCTTGTGGCATTACATTAAATCATACCAACAAGACGGCGCAACATGTCACACAGCTCGTGCCACAATCGATTTATTGAAAGACACGTTTGGTGACCGCCTAATTTCACGTTTTGGACCTGTGAATTGGCCTCCAAGATCTTGTGATTTAACACCGCTGGACTACTTTCTGTGGGGCTATGTAAAGTCATTGGTCTATGCGGATAAGCCACAAACGCTTGACCATTTGGAAGACAACATTCGCCGTGTTATTGCCGATATACGGCCACAAATGTTGGAAAAAGTCATCGAAAATTGGACGTCCAGATTGGACTACATCCGAGCCAGCCGTGGCGGTCATATGCCAGAAATCATATTTAAAATGTAATGCCACAAGATTATCTTTCGAATAAAAAAAAATTCATGTCAATCGAATAATCCATCGTTGTTTTATTGCAATTTAAAGTTCTATACCTCTAAAAAAAACACCCATTACTAAATATTTATAAAATTAAATTATAATATTAAAAATTATTATTATAAGAATATTTAAAAAATAAATAAATAAAATAAATTAAATCTATTTTTGTTAATAAACATTCATTCAAATCAGATTTTATCCTTGTTTCGTCCATTTAAACCAATATTTGTCTACTAAGTTCATACAAAAAGTGATTGGCCCAAATTTAAATTACGATTTTTCGTTTTTTAAAACTGCATTACAGCGACTACTCACGCTTTGAATATTACGCAAATTTTAACGCATTTTTTTTTTTTTTTTTTTTTGTATAATTGCAAAATTATCATTCAAATCCAGTCCTGGCAACACTGCGGGCGATGTTTTGTCACGTAAGAGCATAACGCCTGCAGAGACATTGTGTATATTGCGACTATATGAAAAACTAACAAATTCTCTACTAGAAATAGAATCCCAGCAACCGGTCAGTTATTTATTTATTTTCCTAGTCAATATTTGTAAAATAAATTAACGTATCTCTTCATACCCATAACAAAATGTATCTATTAATTTACAAATATATTTTTTTAATTTTAGCTAAGATATTAAACGAAAATCTTAGTACTTGGCAAAATTTAGTCAAAATGAAATGTATTTCAAAAATCAATTGCCGTTCCTTAATCTACACTTAAAGAACTTCCATTTAATAACCCCACATTAAAATTTAAATTATTATTATTATTATTATTTTTTCCTATAACACAACAACTGTAATATTTTCCAAAAACCAAATCGGATAAAAAATTCCTTTCGTATGTTTCCGGTTCAATTTTTTTCAGATTTTTAATTTAACCCCTTAGGGTTAAGAGACACTGATTATTTAGTACTTTTTTGGAAATAAACGTACTAAAATCAAAAAAAAAAACTACTTGTTCCTTTAAGTACGTCTTAAGAGCTATTTTTGATACCTCACAATAAATTTTTAAAAAATAATTTATTTCGACGACATAAAAAATCAATATTTTGCGAAAAACCAATTTGATCAAAATTTCATGTTGAACTATTTCGGTTCCCATCATTGTACATTATTGAGATTTTTTTCAGATTTGAAGTTCAACTCCTCTAGGAGATAAGTTTGGGGACACAAGTTTTTTGCCATTATATTGACAAAAACACCATAAAAAAAAGATTTTTCAAAAATTTTTTTTTTGTGCATCCATGCATTAAGAGGTTTTATTTGATGCCCCACTTAAAATTAAAAAAAAAAACACATTTTTTTCTCTATTAAATACATATTTGTTTATATTTATCCCGCACTGTATTTTAAACTCTCTATAGCAGCGGTTTCCAAAGTGGGGGGCGCGACCCCCTTGGGGGTCGTACAAGATTCACCAGGGGGTCGCGGGTCGCAAGATTTTCCACATTAGCTGTTATTAAAACTAAATATCGCGCACGGTTAATAGTGGAAGACGAAATAAGAGTGGTTCTTTCTTCATATAAACCGCGATTTAACGAATTATGTGCGAAGAAACAAGCCAATACTTCACATTAAAATTGATTTTTATTACATTTTTAATTTGTATTACATATTTAATATTAATATAATTAATTTTTATATGATTTTCGTGATTTATGTTGTTAAAATAAATATTTAGGAATTAGAGAAAATATATAATGTAAATATTACATATTTTTGCTACTTTTGTGATTATTATTTCAATAAAGAAATTATTTACAAATTGTTTATAAATTTCCTAAACTAGAGGGGGGGGGGGCAGAGATGGGATTTTTACTTGCCCGACCTTAATATATAAGGGGCAAGTATTGTAATCGCGAAAATTTTAGATGTCGAGATTTTGACTGATGACGACGTTTCATGGTCCAGGGAATCCAAAAAACCTATTGTGCCGTCCGTATGTGTGTGTGTGTCTGTGTGTATATACGATAACTCGAAAACGGTTTAACTTAGAGTTCGTTCTGGTACTAAAAAATTCTCCTAATAACTGGGAAGAACCCTATTGTTTTTTATTAAAATCCGAAACCGGAAACGGAAGTTATTAAACATTAAAATTTTAAAAAATTCGTAACTAGTAAACCAAGCCTTGGACAAAAAATTATATAGAACATAATTTGATGTATTTTTGAAGATTTACCTAAATCTTTTTTTAAATTAAAAATATATATATATGTATTTTTTTATTATTATTATTATTTTTTTTTTTATGGGAGGGTAAGTCTAGCGGAGGTCTTCCTTCGCCACTGGTTTCTAAGGGGGTCGTTACTGAACAAAGTTTGGAAATCGCTGCTCTATAGTTTTCCTATATGTGGTTCAAAATGTTGTACAAGTATGCCAAATTTCAACTTTCTATGTTCAGCCGTTTACAATTTCTATCGTACGGACAGACAGGCAGACAGACTGACAGACAGACACATGAGTGACGTTATAAGGATTTTTCTGTGGTCATACCTACAAAACCTTAAAAATCACTTTTAACGTGCTCTGTTGTTTTATTATAATCCAACCACTTTGTAACAGTATTTTTGGCAGGTTTAGGTATTTTATTCCACAGATGAGAAGGAAAGTAACTAGGAAAATAAGCAGTAAACACAAATATAACTATATCTGAATTACTATATTTTTAGGAAAGAGTGCATAATCGTAATACAATAACACAGACAATACAAATACTGTAGACTTAAACGGGAATGATTGGTTTTTCAACTGCGGACCGATAACATTTGTAGACATTGTATGTAGTTTCTTTTGGTGTAGCTCCTTTTTCATGTTGGCATTTGACAACAACTTTCTCGACTTCTGCTTTATTAACATCAGCGGGAATCTTGGCCTTGATAACTTCTACCTGAATTTCTCCTTTATCATTGACGAAGCCAAGATTATGGAACATGCAGTGGATATAATCTTTCAGTTTGTCATCGTTTACAAATTCAGCAGCACGGAGCTTTTTGATGAGGGCTTCATCTACTTTGGTTTCTGCAACGCATTTGTCATAATAGCCCTTCAGTTTTGCCTTTTGGGCATCATCAAGGGCCTAGAACAAAGAAATATCAATTAAAAATTAAACAAAATATTAAGATTAGAGATTAAACAAAAATTTTACAAAATTTTTTTCGTTTTATCAAAAAAACGTCTCAAATAAAAGTTATTAGTTATTGTATTTATAGCAACTTTTGTTCAATAAATTTTTTCGAAATATTTTTCTGTTGCTAAATATTCGCAAAAATCTTAAAATTCGTGTCGATTTTAAGTAAACTCCCATTTCTAGTCAACCGATTTTTACCAAAAGTTGATCAACTCGTGTCATTGATGTCAAAAGCTTAAATATGCAGTTTCATAAAAATCGTTTTAGCCTAATTTGCTCTGCACGTGTACACAGACGGACAGACAGACGAACGGACAGACAGACAGACGGACGGACAGACAGACCGACAGACATCATGCTAAAAATAGTCAAAACGTTATGTAGGGACCTCAATTAGTGGAGATCCATCGAAATCTCGAAATGTCAAAATCGGTATGATCACAATATCTCACTTATATATGTTGACGGTCGGTAAAAATTATGAAAAGTGTGAATTTTCACACATTTAAGGATTTTGTAGGTATTTAGTAAGTGTAAGAAGCCAACATAATACTGAATATCTATGGGAATATTTATTCAATAATCAAATCAAAATCAACAGTTTATTTATAATCATTTATATTCGTTGCTTGAGTACTAAAAGTTTCCATTTAATTTTTATACAAAAATTTAAATATTTGCGAAAATTTTCTCACAATAAAATTTAAATTAAAAAATCTCAGCGTTTTTTTTTTTCTAAATTTGCTTCGTATTCAAGTCTTCAATAAATTATAAGAAATATATTTCAGAAATTTCAGAAACGTACGTCACACTATTAACAATGTATTATTTATACCGACCGCCAACATATATAAGGGAGGTATTCTGATCATACCAATTTTGACATTTCGAGATTTCGATGGCTCTCCACGAATTGAGGTTCCTACATAACGTTATGACTATTTTTAGCATGATGTCTGGCAGTCTGTCTGTCTCTCTGTCTGTTTGTCCTTCTGTCTGTCGGTCCGTGTACATCTGCAGAGCTAATTCGGCTAAAAGGATTTTTATGAAACTTCATATTTAAGCTTTTGACGTAACAATCGATTAACTAGAATTTGGAGTTTACTAGTGTCGGTTTTAAAATTTTTGCGAATATTTCACAAAAGAGAAATTTTTCGAAACAAATTATTTAACAAAAGTTGCTATTAAAGCAATAACTAACAACTTTTATTTGAGACATTTTTTGATAAGTATATACTAATATATACAGTTCAGATACCTTATATTATAGAATAATGTTTTTATAAACATATAAATAAGGATTCCAAGATATATTTATAGGTTACGTTTTTAAATAATATTAAAATCGAAATATCTTTAGTATTTATTTAATTAAAACTAAGTAAACATTAATATTTTGTTTCGGAATGTATAATGGTGTATTATTTTGCTCCATATTGAAACCATTACAGTCACGTTCTTAACTACAATTTTTTTCGTTTTTTGACAGGTGAAAATGAAAATCAATAATGGATAAAATAAGAACAATATATTGTTCCTTCAAACTTATAAGAAATGGCAAACAGACTTATTGCTATGTTACTTGCCATAATGATAATTATTAACGTAAATTTTTCAAAATTAACCTTCAAAATAATATTGCTCTGCAAAAATAATGACGTATTAAATTATAATGTATAAAATAAGAGTTTTAATTAATAAATATTGACTTGTAGTTTTGATGTAAAGCATTATCTTAATTTGAAAACTTAATTTATACTACAAAAATACAATTTAAAAAAAACAACCTGGTAAATTCAAATAAAAGGAAATCAACCGCACTGAATCCCATTTTGTGACGTAGTTACTAATATGGTCTATTTAAAACTTAACCCCAATGTTCTACAAATGACCAAACTAGGTATTGGCCTCTGACACTACCGATAGAGGCGCTACTGCATTCACATCATGGCTGACTTTGGTAGGATATTTTTGACAGGTTCAATTGTATCTTCATGTAATATTTATTTAAACACACGGGAACACACTCTAAAATGGTCTTTAACTATCTTTCCACTTCTAAGAACATATTCCCATGCTTGTCACAAACTCGACTATCCTACAACCGTCAGTTTCTCAAAATCTCACTAGAGGCGCTTCAGTTATTGTCAGTTGACAATACATATAATATATGTCAATATGAATCAACAATATTTATTAAACTAGATACTTTTAAGTGATTCCCCCTTGGATGAAAGCGATATGATGAATTTATCATGGATAATTTGAGTTTCGCGCCATAAAATGTGGAGGGGATTTATCTTATCTATTATCTGATTTTTCTTAGATTATCTTATCTTTTCTAGATAATTATTTTTTTAATTATCTTTATCTGTGTTTAGATCACAAAATGTGGTATTATCTTATCTTTGACTAGATAACATTTTAAGTTATCTATGATCAACACTGGCAAATTTGAAAACTTTTAAAATTTTATTTTATTATTTTGTCTTGTTAAATATTGATGCAATTCCCCAAGCTTGGTAAAGAGAATCAAAATTAGGTTAGAGTTGTTAGTTATTGTGGTAATATTGGTTTCAAAAGGAATCGCTAATTGAGAGAATGTTTGGACCGTATGGTATGCCAATGAATATTTCATTGAAGGCTATGATATGTTTGGCAGAGAAATTAAATTATTAACAGATTGTTCCATGATTATTATTTCAAATTTTCAGGTTGATTCCTCAAATATTAACTAGCAAACAACTGAATGCTGGCGGGCTTTTTTGAAAATTTAATTTGGTTATTGGTAAATATTTAATAAAATGAATATTCAACATTAATTAAAGCAAAACATTATTAGCAAAAAATAAATAAATAATAAAGCAAAATTTAAATTTGCTCAATAGCACTGTATAGGCTATTCCAAAACTTTAAGCGGAACTAAATGGAATTTAAATTTTCTTAAGTTGTCACTAGAGTCTGTTCCTTTGGTTTAGGCGGAACTAGATTTTCAATTCTAGTTACTTTCACCAATTGATTAAAGCTTTTGATCCTTCAGGAAAAGCCAACTTCAATATATAAAAAAATAGCTAATGACAACTTACAAAAATGAAAATTCCGGTTAGTTCCGCGTAATTGTTTGGAATAGACTGTAGCTAATTTTTTATATATTAAAGTTGATTTTTCCTAAACAAAATGATCAAAAGCTTCAATCAGTAGGTAAAGGCTACAAGATTTGAAAATCTGTGCTCTATATCAGCTTAGAAAAATATGTGTAAGAAGATAGGAGCTGTTGTCCTTGCTTCGGATTGGTTTAGAACATCATCCCTATTACAAAGTTAAAATATTGTTTTATACAAGTTGACTTAAAAAAGATGTTCAGTATCATACATGGTATTTCATAATATCATTGTCGTCAAGCACAGCTTATTATTCGAGAATATTGTAGGTATATGCATCGAAATATATATTATTTATAATGTATATTTTGTCATTATTTACATATTTAGACTTTTTTATATTCTTGGCGTAGATTTTATGGAGAATTTATGTAATTTGTCTTTACGCAGTTATATATATTTTATGTTAGGTATCGGACATATAAATATTTTTTGACAGCTGACAATTAACAGATTTAAAATTTTTCATTATACTGAATTTATGCCCTATAAATAACGTGTATTATCTGCCTACTTCAATAACTTATTAACCATTTCCTAAATAAAAATGTGTCCAGCCGTTTTTGCGTGAATCTCGGACAGACAGACAGACAAAAATAGTTTTTTTTTGCGGATATTGTCAAAGCCAAAAAAATAAAAAAAAGATATAACCTCCAATTGTTATATCAATTAATATAGATTTATAGCTTTGTATTTATATATGGAATAAAATATTCATCTCAAATAAAACCATTCATTCTATAAAACAAAAAAAAAAAAAACAAAAAATCAGCTGTGGCCATCACAAGACCGACTGCCATCACAAAATACTTGTTTAATATATGCTGCTTTATCAAAAAATGTCTCAAATAAAAGTTGTTAGTTATTGCTCTTATAGCAACTTTTGTTAAATAAATTTTTGGAAATATTTCCCTGTTGTGAAATATTCGCAAAAATATTAAAATCGATACGAGTTAACCCCCATTTCTAGTCAACCGAATTTTACCAACTCAATTGATGTCAAAAGCTTAAATATGAAGTTTCATAAAAATCCTTCTAGCAGAACTTGCTCTGCACGTGTACACGGACCGACAGACATACCGACAGACAGACAGACAGACAGGCATCATGCTAAAAATAGTCAAAACGTTATGTAGGACCTCAATTTATGGAGATCCATCGAAATCTCAAAATGTCAAAATCGGTATGATCACAATACCTCCCTTATGTTTTTTTTTTTTTTTTTTTAATTTTTGGACTTAGCTACTATGGCCAGTACCCAGAAGAAGCATTTTATTTTTGAAAAATCCATGCCATAACCTATTCGAACCCGAGCCCTCATGGTCTAGAAGTTAGTGCATCGCTACACTAGCCACTACGCCATGGTGCCGGCCTTGTATATGTTGGCGGTCGGTAAAAATAATACATTGTTAATAGTGTGAAATACGTTTCTAAAATTTTTGAAATATATTTCTTATAATTTATTGAAGACTTGAATACGAAGCAAATGCAGAAGAAAAAAAAAAGGCTGGGATTTTTTAATTTAAATTTTATTGTGCCGAAATTTTGGCAAATATTTAAGACTTTGTATATACAGATATAAATAAATAAATATGCCTCAAAATATAGGCTTTTTTATTAATCACTTTAGTGATCCCCAAAAAAGGACAATACGAAAATTGGAAAAAGTGTCAAAAAAGTTAATAGACAGGGAATATGCTGTAGTGTTCAATCAGTGTTGCATACATATGTATATAAAAGTAAACATAACATATCACATTCTTAATTAAATAATATTTAATTAATAAGAGCTGCGATATTGTTTTTGCACTTGGGCTGCCAACAATCCAGGAACGATCCTGGTTGTGCCCAGTGGCGGATCTACATAGGGGCTAATAGGGCTTAAGCCCTGGGCCCCAGATCCGCAAGGGCCCTCAACCTCTCGGACATATACCTATTATATTCTATACCAAGCACGGCTTATAAGAGAAAAGATCAAAACAAAAATATTACATTAAAAAACAACACAAAAAAATTTCCCTTACATGTGTAGGGCCCCTTGGTATTTTGAAGCCCTAGGCCCCCAAAAAGCTAGACCCGCCACTGGTTGTGCCTCCTTAATTGACGGGATAAAAATGAGTACTTACATTTACGGCCACCAGAGCAACAGCGAACACAATCAAGAACTTCATGATACTGTTTGTAGCTGACTACTGTTGATATCACTCACCCGGTGAGTTTATATACTCACCTCCGACAGGGTACAAGTGAGGAACAATGGTCAAGATGAACAAATCGAATGCATACTACTCTCCGGTCAAAGTCCAATATTATTTGCACTTTAATTATATATATAAAAATATTTGTTTACAAGTTTTTTTATGGGGTTTCCACTGGTTGAAATGATTAGTCAATATAATGACAGTTAAATTTATGGATTTCAATGTTCCAGCTTTGATCAAAAAAAGCGCGGACTTGCGTCATATAACTTTACTAATAAGAAATTTTATTATGCTAGCTGAGACAGTTGAACTTCGTACGTTTTTTTGTTAGATGCAGTGTTACTATAATATAAATAACAAGTTAGATATTTTAATTAAATCATAATAAAAACTGCATTAAACAAAAAATTTATTAAGTGTGAATTTTCTTTCATTTCAGTTTTATGTGATTATTTAGTCAGTGATTGCACGCGATAAATTGTAATAGACATATTGTGGGCCAGGCACGCACCCTGGATCAGGGGGGGGGCTCAAAATAAGTGGCGTAGCGTGGTTTTGCTGCGCCCGGGGACAAACATCTTTAAAAAAATTGTATAAACCGCTTATATCTTTTCAAGATGCCTTTCATTTTATTATTAATTGTTTACTTAGTTCTACATACATTAGCGCTTTATAAGGAGCAACCTTGATTTTTATTTTTAAAAGTATTTTAGAATAAATATATTTTTTTTATGTGAGGGAAAAAGATCGTTCTTATTTTTGGCGCCTCGTGAATGCCGGCGCCCAGGTAATTTGTTCCCCCCCCCCATCGCTACCCCACTGCTCAAAATAATAAATTATTTATATTATACAAAAGGTACTTACTGATCCTCACTTCTAAAATACAAGGGATGACCTAAAAAAAGCTTTTATTTTAACACGTAAAAAAAAACGTGTTTAGGAGTTCTTGGGGGGGAGGGTTCAAGCCTCATTGCCCTCTCTGGGTGCGCGTCTGTTGGAGGTACATATTAAAAATCATGAATTTCAATAAATTTTTAAACAATAATCCACGTTCTTCCATCCAACAAGTGTACTTGAGATACATTCACATCCTATACTCAGGCTACCCAGTTCTCCAGTCATTCAGATAAATACTTTAAACATTAAGCTGCAAAAAATTCGATAACTTTAGAAATAATTATCAGATCAATAATTCCTGATGTACTATTTCGGTTCACATTAATGTGCTCAGAATTTTTTCAGATTTTTATATTACCCCCCCCCCCTTGTGTTGTTCCTGTTATCCCATACTATATATGTGGGACAAAAATTTTTACCGACCGCCAACATATACAGGGTGTTAGGTAAATGTCTGGCACAATTTTAAAGGCAGCAAGCAAAAAGATGTCCCAAATTTTGAAAATATCTGCTTTTTTTAAATTTTTCATATTAATCCAGAAGTTGTGTAGTTGCCATAGAGAAAAAAATATTTTAATTGTAGTTCAATAATAGAATATCACATTTTCTCTATGGCAACTACACAACTTCTTACGAAAAATAAAAAAAAGTAAGTGGTTTTTAAAATTTGGGGTATCTTTTTGTTTGTTTATTTTTGGACGAAATTCACATTTTAGAGAAAATTGGCAAAAGAAAAATCGATTGCATTCTACGTCACCATGCTGCCTTTAAAATTGTACTGGACATTTACCTAACACCCTGTATAAGGGAAGTATTGTGATCTCCACGAATTGAGGTCCCTACATAACGTTTTGACTATTTTTAGCATGATGTCTATCGATATGTCTGTCTGTCTGTCTGTCTGTCTGTCGGTTTGTCTGTCAGTCCGTGTACACGTGCAGAGCAAATTCGGCTAAAAGGATTTTTATGAAACTTCATATTCAAACTTTTGACATCAATGGCACGAGTTGATCAACTTTTGGTAAAAATCGGTTAACTAGAAATGGGAGTTTATTCGTGTCGGTTTTAAGAATTATGCGAATATTTCACAACAGAGAAATATTTCGAAAAAAATGTATTTAACAAAAGTTGATATAAAAGCAATAACTAATAACTTTTATTTGAGACATTTTTTGATAAAGCAGCATAAATTAAACAAGTACTTTGTAATGGCGGTCGGTCCTGTGGTGGCCACAGCTGAGTTTTTCAACATATATTTGAAAAAAATCGTGTTAAAATAGAAAATTTAAAAAAAAAACTCGGTTGAACTATTTTGATTTCCATCTATGTACTGGATTTTTTCGGATTTTATTATCAAGCCCTCTGAGAGTGGGAAACAAAAGTTTTTTGACACATTTTTGATGAAAACGCCATAAAAAAAAATTACTTTTCAAAATTAAAATTTGTTTGTTTATTCACTCATTAAGAAGTTTCAATTGAAATCTCGAACAAAATTTTAAAAAAAATCCATTAAATACATATTTGTTTATATTTACCCACAATGTGTTTTTTAAGTGTCCTGTATGTTAGTCAAAGATTTGTAAAAGCATGCCAAATTTCAACATTCTTTGTTCAGCCATTTAGCTACAATTTCTACCGTGCAAACTGACAGACAGACTTTCTGACACAGACAGAAAGACAGACGGACGAACGGACAGACGAACAGGTAGACAGACGGTTGTTGGTTTATCAACGCATTAAGAGGTTTCATTTGATACCCACACAATTTTTTTACCGACCGCCAACGTATATAAGGGAGGTATTGTGGTCATACCGATTTTGACATTTCCAGATTTCGATGGATCTCCACGAATTTAGGTCTGTTGGTCTGTCCGTCTGTCCGTCTGTCTGCCTGTCTGTCTGTCCATCCTTCTGTTTGTGTACACATGCATAGCAAATTCGGCTAAAAGAATTTTTATGAAACTTTATATTTAAGCTTTTGACATCAATGGCACAAGTTGATCTACTTTTTACTCGTGTTGGTTTTAAGATTTTTGCGAATTTTTTCACAACAGAGAAATATTTCGAAAAAAATTACTTAACAAAAGTTGCTATAAAAGCAATAACTAACAACTTTTATTTGAGACATTTTTTGATAAAACGAAAAAGATTTGTAAGATTAGTATCTATTTTTTCATACTTATATGTAACGTTTCCATGGTAATAATATCTCTGTTAGAAAATATTATAGACCGGGAGCTCATGACAGTTTTTGGTCTCCGATTTCATACAGCATGCCTTTTGGAGGAGAGAATATTTGCCCTGTGACAACAAAAAAGGGATGGTACTAAACCCCTGCAAGCAATATTAAATCAGAGAAAAACACAAAAATTTTGTGCAAGTGGAAATGCAATTTTCCCTATGACCGGAAAGCGTGCAGGGGTTTAGTACCATCCCTTTTTTATTGTCACACGGTACATATTCTTTCCTCCAAAAGGCATGCTGTATGAAATCGGAGACCAAAAATGTCATGAGCTCCCGGTCTATTAGGCCAAGTTATTTCTACTCTGCTGCTTGAATGTATTTTATATAAGTACTTTGTGTAGGCGGTCGGTCCTGTGGTGGCCACAGCTGATTTTTTTAATATATATTTTTCCGTTTATACACATATTTTTATATTTTTCTCGCGATGTGTTTTAGTCAGCTTCGTACAGTCAGCTGCCATGATTCAAGTGAAATAAGTAAAATTATTATTTTACAAATCCGCAATATTATAGACCTTGTTAACAACCCTTTTATTTTTTATAAGAAAAACACATGGTGTATATTGATTTTTCTTTTTATATTTCCATTTGATACGAATTGAATGGTACCTTTTAAGAAAATATCCTTGAGACACACACCTGAATCTCAAGAGATGAAATTTGATAGATTACTTTCGGAAAATGCATGAATAGGAAAAATATCGAATGTGTTGTAACGTCAAACAAAATATATGATAGATGATATTCAACAAAACACAAAAAATAAAATAAAGAAGAAACAAAATATTTGAAGTAGACTTTGTACAAACTTCAACCTAGATAGCTATATCATGGAAATGAAGTAGCCACGATAGCAATACATATAACTTTGTACGAGGGTTACCTTTTATGTTTTTAAAAACGACCACTAGATGGCAATATTGAAATGTGTCATTACTATATTCGTAAAATTTGACATTTGTTATTGTGAAATCAGTGGCAGCTTATAAATTGATCAAGTAGTTTGTTGACAGTGAGCGTTAAAAAAAACAAGTTTATTAAAAAATGGATATTACTCGTGAAGGTTTTCGTTGGATGATTTTTTACGATTTTAGTAAAAGCCTAACTCAACAACAATGCATAGATTCGCTTCGTTCAACTTTTGGTAATGAAGCACCATCAGAAAAGACTATTTACAATTGGTGTGCAGAATTTCGTCGTGGTCATGCGTCTGTCGGTGATGAATCTCGTGAAGGTCGACCAAAATCGGTTGTGATTCAAAAAAATATCGATGCTGTGCGCAAAATGATTAAAGAAGATCGCCATGTGACTTACCGTGAGATAGAGGCATCCTTTTGTATATCGCAGACTGCAATACATTCGATTTTGCATGAACATTTAGCTGTGAAAAAGATCTGTTCCCGATGGAATCCGTATAATTTGACCGAAACTCAAAATTGGCTCGTGTTGATTGGTATAAGAGAATGCTAAAAAATTTCAACCTAGGCAAAATCCGTGTACAACATCGTTACAGGTGACGAAACTTGGATTTATTCATATGAATCGGAAACTAAGCAACAATCCACTGTTTAGGTCTTCTTAAATGAACCGAAATCCACAAAAGTTGTTCCTTCGTTCATCCATTCCTTTAGAAGATTGGAGAACAGTTAATGGTGAATGATATACAACAATTTGTTTGCCAGAAGTCATCGACAAAATCTTATTACGCTTATGGCTTCCATTGGTTGTTTTAAGTCATAATCTCCGCCCCTCTGATTTTGTATACATTGAAACATAGAATTAAATTATAATTTCAACAATTGCCACTGGTTATTGAATTACGCTTTTAAAAATTAAATGCAACATTTGCCAAAATATAATTAGAATTTTGAAAAAATAATTTAAACAAAATAAAAATGCAAAAAAAAAACAGAAAAAATAAAATTGTCTCGTACTGAAAGCGAACCTTAGTTTTCAATTTTGAAAGCGAGAATGCTAACCACTACACTATGAAAGCGTATTGGTTTACTGTGTTACATAACATATTAAATATTTACATCATCAACCAAAACATACAAAAAATGTGTTATTTTCCTAAAAAATAATCTGATTAAAAATTCCTGTTGTACTATTCCGGTTCACATTAATGTAAATTACTCAGAATTTTTTCAGATTTTTAACTAAACCTTCTGGGCTACGGGGTGTGGGACAACATTTTTTTTGCACAATTTTGACAAAAATCGCGGCAAAATAATTTATTTTGCAAAAATAAAATTCTGATCGTTAATCCACGTACTAGGGGTGTTCATTTGATACCCTACACAGAGTTTTAAAAAAATATTTTTTGTGCGATGAGCACATATTTGTTTATATTTTTAGGGGGATATGTTTTTTAGATGTTTTAGAATTGTTTTCTATGTGTGGGTCAAAGAGTTGTATAAGCATGCTAAATTTCAACTCTCTAGGTTTAGCCGTTTTGCTACAATTTTTACCGAACAGACAGACAGACAGACAGACGGACGACAAAATGATGGTATAAGGGTTTGTTGGTGATACGTACAAAACCCTAAAAAGCAGTTGAAAGTAAAAAGTAATTTAACTCCGCCACGATCATTTAGCAATATCATAAAACATAAACTTAGGGGCGTCATACACAAAGAGCCCGGGGCGCGAAATTATCTTGGTCCGGCCTTGGTTATAGGATACTTTAAAGAAATACTTCCTATCTCTTCCTCGGATAATGGCAATCGAGTTTAATTTTCAACTCTCATAAATTCCCAATTTGACTTCGTTAAATGATCTTTCCAGCTATTGTACAATAATTTCTTCTTCTGTTAGCTGATGTAAGATAGTTAAAAATAAATAAGAACTTTTGTAAATACTCAAGTTGGCAAACATGCAGGTATCGGAAAAAGATCTGCCAACAAATCACATTTTCTTTATTTCTAGTAACATTTATGTCGTGGGGTTGGCAGTGTTGAGAGTGCAATTTTCCTAAAAGATACATGGCATATACGCGTTGTTTCCCTAGACAATAACTCCTGTCGCACGAACTACCAGAGCAGACAATAAATTGAATTGTCGATCGATTTTGTATGTATTGTACGTTGCAAGATAAGCTGATAAGGATGATTTATCCAGGTTGTAAAATTTTTGGTACTATTGGTCTCAGGTAAATCCATGAATAATGAAACAGGTAACTTATCAGATGTTTACAGGTTGTAAAAAACAGAAACAAAATGTAGGTTTGTTAAACGAACTTATTAGCACCGTCTCGTAGTATTTTATTTTCTAAAGGTATGCAATTTAATATTCTACATACAATGAGTCGCCCTGAAGATGTTAAACAGTATTTTATTTAACAAGCATAAACCATGTCCTTTTTCGACTTGCAACATAAAGCTTTCCCATATTAAATTTTCAACTGCATATTCTATCTCTAACATGAGTTTTAGACAAAAACTTTATTAATAAATTTTTTCAGTATTTTAGTCCCAACAAATTGTGTCTAATTTTGAATCAAAAATCCCAATCTGTTTGAAAAAGGCGCACAATATTTTTTGTATTTATATCTGAAAATATCTGTTGCCGTGCACAAATGAAAATTTAAAGCCAAAATAATTAATCCTATAATATAATACGCCTGTTTGTATGTTCGTATGTTCGACCGGACGCCTGTTTGTATGTTTGACCGGTCGTTTCTTCATTCCCCGATAGAGGCACGTATATGTTAATTATTTATGTCAAAATTGTTTAAAATATATTGTTGATGCAATAATAGTGAATTTTCTACGAACACTTTTTATAATTATTATAAGATGCAATAATAGTGAATATTCTACGAACACTTTTTATAATAATTGATAGAATTGTAAGAAATTATTGTTTATGTATTGGACAGTAGTGTGCTGTGACTTTTGTTTTGAGTGTTGGCAATAAATTAGTAAAAATGACAGTTGTGTTTTTCATTAAAAAATCACTTCACAATTATTAATTTAGTTGTGAAAACCACCTAAAAATTGTTTTAAAAGTTCTGCACAGTCCCACCTGTTTAGAATCTCTATATATTGAACAAATGACGTGTGTGTGACGCATGCGCAGTGTTCAGTGGGATATTGTAAATCTACCCCCTGATTTGAGATATAGTGTAAGTACGCTTTTTTCCGTGTGCCCTTTTTGCCGTGTGTGTATTTTTTCATGTGTGCTTTTTTCCGTGTGCGTATTAATCCGTGTGCGTTTTTTCCGTGTGCGTATTTTTATATTATATAAGAAAATGGAAAATTAATTTTAATAAATATATTTTAAATTTAACGTCTCAAATCATTTTTAGTTTTAACATAAACATAAATATAATGCACTGAGTGAAAATGAATCGTTTTCCCATCTTAAAAAGTTAATGAATTAATAATTCGGATGAATGCTCATTATTTGTCCAGTTTTTAATAATGGGCGAAGAGTTGATTCAATTTGAATTGGATGAAGTTAGGCGTATGGCTAGAGAAAGAAGTCTGAGGTGTCGAGCAAGTTCCACATTAAGGTAATGATTTGTTTGCCAACACAGTTGGCAACGGGTGCACTAGTATTTGTAATAATATTCATCCGTGGACTATTGCAAATGTAAACAGAAATTTCTACAATAGATTAGGTATTGCCGTCAAAAGCGGAGTTAAGCAAGGCTGCCTACTATCTCCTCTACTATTTAATACCGTGTTGAACTGGGTTCTTCGTAATGCTGTCACAGAACACAGAGGCATACAGTGGGATTTCCAAAACCGTTTGTAAGATTTGAGCTATACAGACGATATATGCCTTCTGTCATAATTAGTCATTGTCAGAGGAACTCGGAGTTTAATGATCGGACAATATGATGTGTTTTTTATTAATTTTAAATTGTTATTTTATATGGTGACTATTAACTAAGCTCTAATGAAGATTTAAATTAAATCGAAACGTTAGCGAAGTTAATAAATTTGTTTTATTTTCTGACTGGTCCGAATCCCATTACTTATCAACAATAATTACTAACTTACGGACGTTACTCATCTAATCAAGATTAGGCATTTATGTTTAGTAGGTAAGTCAGACTAACCCGAGCGATCCAAGTGCTCCCGATCCGTTCGTAAAGTCCATCTGATTGATTTGCCAGAGCGTTTGCAATTTGCAATTCGAGCGTTTCCTAGCAATCCGATGTTCAAGCTAGATTGCTGGGATTAATGGATTGATGGTAGTAGGGATTAGCGCAGGTAAATTGATTCTTAGAGCCAATTGGAATTTGCTTAAAACATAACTTAACAAAATATACGAAATAAGTGCCTTTTTGAAAACAACTACGTTACAACTACAATATCTAGTTCCGCTGAAACTAAAGGAAAAGACTATTCTTACATAAAATTTTAGGTTGGGGCGAGCTGATTTTATAATTAAGTTATTTTCATTTCATCTTGACTTTTTGTGTCATTTTTAATACAAATTTCCGAATATATTAGATTTCATTTTTTTTTTTTTTTGTATTTTATATACTTTTTTTTTATAATGTCACTTTTTCCTTTTGACATTTAGATTTTGGCGGGCAACATGAAATATGCGAAATAAGTGCCATTTGTGATAGAATAGACCAAATTAGTAACTACGTCACTAAATGGGATTCAGTGCTGCCGCCTCGCGGTTGGATTCCTTTTGTTTGAATTTAGCATGTTGTTTTTTTGTTAAATTGTATTTTGGAAATATAAATTAAATTTTCAAAGTAAGAGAATGCTTCACATCAAAACTACAAGTCAATATTTATTTATTTAAATTCTTATTTTATACATTATAATTTAATGTCATTATTTTTGCAGAACAATATTATTTTGCATGTTAATTTTGCAAATTTTACGTTAATAATTTTATTTTATCCATTTTTTTTTTTTTTTTTTCGTTTTCGTCTGTCAAAAAACGAAACAATTTGCAATTAGGAATGTAGCTGTAATGGTTACAATTTCGAGCAAAACATTAAACTATTATGCATTCTAAAACAAAATATTAATAATTACTTAGTGTTAATTAAATAAATACTAAAGATATTTAGATTTTCATATTATTTAAAAACTTAACTTATAAATATATCTTCGAATCCTTATTTATATATTTATAAAATCATTATTTTATAATATTAAGTATCTGGACTGTATATATTAGTATATATTTATCAAAAATACATATTTTTTGCTCCAAAATTGAAGATATTCATAAAATTAAGGTAACAAAAATAATGCCACATGTATTTTAAACCAGTCAAAAACTTCCAAAGGACTCAGCTCTCAGATGGCAGCACATGTATGTGACGACACACCAATATGGTCTATTCTATTATTAGTAATAAACTCATATTTATAAAACAAAATGCGGTGGCAGTAATAATCAACGACAGAAATTTAACAGTTTCAGTTAGCGCCACCAGGCGTCACTACTTAACTTCAGACAAATATTGCTGACGAGCAATCCGACTAATCTTGTGACGTCACCAGATCAATCTGAGAAATCTTGTTGATTGACTAAACGTAAACGGTTATTGTGTAAAAAACTGGACAAATGGAGCCAAGGGGTTTATCGTTACAAAAGACTGATATTACCTAACTTAAGATGTTTATTATTTAAGTAAATTTGCACTGCCAATTACATACCAAAATATGGGAACAAAAAATTGATTTAAATAAATATTTTTACTAAAATATCATTGACATTGCATACGTAATACATGTCTTGGGACTCATAAATATTGATACTAAAGAATTCTGAGAACAATTTAAATAAAACCACTTGAAACTCATTAAAATATTACTCTATTAATAAACAAAAAAAAAAAACAAAAAATCTTATGCAACTTAATAACTAAAGTATAGAAATTAATGGTAAAGATAAACAAGGGTAAAGATATGTAAAATATTTCATAGATGAACTAGGTTCATCATGACGATTTTTATATTAAGGCTGCGTATAACCCCTAGAGGTTACCAATTTCTTATACAAAATTAACAAACTGAAATAAAATTAGTATCAATCTATACATCCAATTTTGCACCGAATTTTTATCTATCTAATAGGATATTTTGAATTGTAGAAATATTTATTGTAAAAATATTATCGCACAATAACTTAATAATTGACATCAGCAACATTGTTCTGTAATTTTTTAAATCTATTTATGAGTTTCAAATAACTTTTATATTTATATAGTTTTATGTAGAAATGTTCAAATAATACGTCAACATTTTTTTTCAACTTGATTACTTATAGTTTAGAACCCTCGAAAAATATTATACTTAATGATAATGGAATGCCACTTGGCACACGTATTCTTCACAAAAAATAAATCATTTTTACACGTTACAACTATTTTGAGAATCGTGGTAGAATCAAGATGGCAAATATAGACTACCAAGTACAATAACTATAAGTAGTTTTCACAATAGAACAAAATAGCTCAAATCCTTTTTGTAGAATGAAGCTTTAGCTACAATTTGCTGCATCGTACACAAATATGCGTCGATTGGTTTACAAGATGGCGCCTATATTGCAATATGCTTAATTACAATTACTTAACAGTTTTTTCTAAAATTTTAAATATTCTATTAGATAGATAAAAATTCGCTGAATATTTTGATATATAGATTGTTATTAATTTTATTTCCAATTATTAGTTTTGTATAAGAAACTATAGGGAACTATAGGGTTGTGCGCCGCCTTAACGTATGATGTCATTTGTGGTTACCGCAAATATTGTCAGGTGTGTTTCTTTATTGGGGGGGGGCAAAAATGCACACCCACAGAATACTTAATTTTATTTAAATGTTACAACTGAAATATCTACTAGCCATTTTTGATATTTTTTTGGGCTAAACTCCAGAATATGATGCAAGTGACACAATATTTTCTTATAAGGTTGGTAGTATAATTACAACTCAACGGCGCATGCGAAACATTGCAAAAGACCAGAGGTACTTCATATATGTTTTTTTTTTTCGCAATATAAGGGTCGTGAATTAAATAAATAAAAAATAGAAGGAATAGTGATATATTAAAAAGATTATTGTGAAATCAGTGACAGCTTATAAATTGACGGATTAGTTTTTTGACAGTGAGCGTTAAATAAAACAAGTTTGTGAAAAAATTGATATTACTCGTGAAGGTTTTCGTTGGATGATTTTTTACGATTTTAGTAAAGGCCTAACTCAACAACAATGCATAGATTCGTTTCGTTCTTTTAATAATGAAGCACCATCAGAAAAGACTGTTAACAATTGGTTTGCAGAATTTCGTCGTAGTACCAAAATCGGTTGTAATTCAAAAAAACATCAATGATGTGCGCAAAATGATTGAAGAAGATCAGCATGTGACTTACCGTGAGATAAAGGCATCCTTTGGTACATTGCAGGCTGCAATACATTCGATTTTGCATGAACATTTAGTTGTGAAAAAGATCTGTTCCCGATCGATTCCACATAATTTGACCGAAGCTCAAAAAAAGCTCATGTTGATTAGTGTAAGGGAATGCTAAAAAAATTCAACCTAGGCACTGCAAAATCCGTATACAACATCGTAACAGGTGAGGAAACTTTGATTTATTCATATGAACAGGAAACTAAGCAACAATCCACTGTTTCGGTCTTCCAAGATAAACCGAAACCCACAAAAGTTGTTCGTTCACGAAGCATTTCTAAGAAAATGATCGCTTGTTTCTTTGGTTGTACTGGACATGTCGCAACCATTCCTTTAGAGGATCTGAGTACAATTAATGCTGATTGGTATACAGCAATTTTTTTGCCAGAAGTCATCGACAAGATCAGGAAAAACAACCAAAAATGTTCAATCTTCATCATGACAATGCAAGCTCCCACACAGCACGGTAAACAACTGATTATTTGAAGGAGAAAAACATCGAATTAATGCTTCATTGCCCGTATTCAACTGATTTATCCCCGACTTTTTTTTGTTCCCCAATGTCCAACAAAAAATGCGTGGACAGTGATTTTCATAACTTCAAAAAGCTGTTGCAGCCTTCGAAAACCATGTTTTTGAGATACCAACTTCAAAGTGGAAAAAATGTCTCGATTATTAGTTTGAACGCATGCAAAAGTGTATAAATCGTAAAGGCAACTATTTTGCAAGGCAATAAACAGGTTGTTCAAAAAAAAAAAACTTTTTCTTTCTTAGTTCTGGTAAAATCTTAAAAGCTGGCCCTCGTACTACACCGTATTAACCTTATACTGAAAAATTGAAAACAAAAAAATTTAGGAACGTCCTTGAACCCAAAAATTTTATTTCAAACGTTCAAGTAAACATTTGCTAATATTTTTACAGCCTTAAGTAAAATTAACACAATTATACAACAGAGTAAACAAAAATATAGTAAACATGAAGGTTAGAAAAATAAAAATGAAAACATATTTAATAGGTTCTATAGGTAATATTATGTTTTCTTGTTTATAGTTCTTATTTCACATGACTATTAATCATAAAAAGTTTATAAACAAAATTCTTATAAATAAAAATATTGTGCATAATAAAATCTCGATAAATTGATCATGTTTTGTATAACAGGCCAGGGGCGAAGCTCCCGGCTTCACGTAGGAGCATCAACTCAGCTAAATGATTTAAATTTTTTGCGTAATTTTTAATTTTTTTTGTGTAATTTTAGAGGCTTTATAACACATGATACCGATTCGGCACTGGAAAAAAGTAATGTTGATAATAGGGGATAGGCATGATTTTTTTAATTTTTTTTATTATATTCCTCTTGTTGCATATAACATAAAAAACAATTTTGCATTTTTTTTTAATTTGAAGGCTTAAAAAATCATAAATGTATGAAGCGCGCGAAAACCACGTGTGACGTCATACCCTACTTAAGTGTACAGCGTACAGCCTACCCGGTGTACAGCGTACAGCCTACACAGTCTGTCGTGAACTTATTTGCTTGTATAACTTTTATAGATTGTGTAAAATTAGAGTGATTTTAATTAAAATAAAGTTTAATTCTATAAAAACAATTTATACTTGTTTACCGAATTAAATTTTATATTAAAATACATAACCTATATTGCAGTATTTGAATGATGCCTCTAACATTTTGTAACTTCATGTAAACAATGTAACAAAATTCTGACAAATTAATACTTATACTTATAAATTAAAATTAGATGTTTGTAGACTGCAAACCCTTACGTTAATTTATAATTGACGCATGCGCAGTAAGCACGCGTCAACCTAAAAATTTCTATGACCATATTTTTTTGCTTCTATCCACATCTTTGTGTTTTCTAAGTATATAAATATACATTTTTCCTCTATTTCAACTCTTTTCAGAACCATGAAACACTCAAAAACTCATTAGCAAATGTAAACAGCTGGCAAATATCTATCGATAAAGTAGAAATCGATAAAAATATCTGTCAGTGGCTTAATTTCTTAATTTTTATTGTGAATGCTGCCTAATTTCTACGTAGAAATTTTATGTTAAGTACTAATTTCACGTTAATTCTAATTTATAATTTGGAGGTTCTGAACGAAGCATCAATGTTGGGTAAATTATCACTCTGAGCCCAAACAAAATCTTTATTTGCTATTTTAATAATAAATGCGTGAAAAATTGTTTAAAAACAAATACATAACTCTCGAACAATAAAATATACACACGCAAAGATTATGCTGTAGTCTGGGCTGTCTGGGGTTTGACGTCATGCTCAGTCGTATTTACTCGGCAACCTTCGCGCTGTGGTAGGCTTATTTCAAATTTACAATATTTTAATTAAAAAATTTGGCTGTAATATTAATTAAAATGTGATTTATGTTTTGTTAGGTGACATAACTAACATTAACATATCAAAAAAATTTAATTATAATGAAATATACATTTTATGTGTATCCCCTATTTAGAAACGGCGAAAATCTAATATAATTCAACGCGCCGACATAAATGTAATGAAGCCAATTTATTTTTTAATAAACGAAAATATTCTATTTTAAAATTAGTTCAATTTAATGAAAATACGTAAACTTAAAATAAAATTCATTGGAAACGAAAAACGAAACGACCTTGACTTGGGTAATGTATCGATATCATTACTATTCTATATGTCTATGTCATTCAATGATACCTTATTTACACTCTATTGATCTTTTAGAGAAATTGTAAACGTATAAAATAGAAAATGAAGGTTATTTATAATTGTACTACAGAGATTTATAACTGAAACCATTCAGGAACTGTGAAGTCGGTTTAAATAATTTAAAAATAAAATTTATTTTTACTCTGGTAAATATTAAATTACATTTTTGAGATTTTGTAAAAAAGGGTTTAAAAACAATAACACAAACAATATATAGGCTATTCCAAACGTTTTAGCTGAACTAAATGGAATTTTTATTTTTGCAAGTTGTCACGAGCTTATTCTTTAACGACTGAAGTGGGTTTTTGCTAACAAAATGATCAAAGGCTTATTTACCAGGTCTACAAGTAATGAAATGCGGATTTTTTTTTAAAATAAAACACATTCAATTCAAAGAACAGTAAAAGTTTATTTATTCAAACTATGCTCCATTAGAAGTTATACATTTTTTCCATCTTTCAGGCAATTTGTGAATACCTCGCCAGTAGAACTCTTCCCCTTTCCCCGCAAACCATTCATCTAGCCATTCTTTAACATTTTCATATGAACAAAAGTGCTGCTCGGCAAGTGCGTGACCCATCGATGCGAACAAGTGGTAATCTGAAGGGGCCAAGTCTGGTGAGTAAGCGGCATAGGGTAGCACTTCCCACTTGAGTGCCTCCAATGTGTTGCAAACTGCTTTTGCCTTATGTGATGGAGCGTTATCGTTACCTTGTGCTGTCTTCTTTCGTATTCTGGTCGTTTTATGAACAGCGAATGGTTCAATTCGATCAGTTGTTGTTGGTAGCGTTGGGTATTAACTGTTTCACCAGGTTTTAACAATTCATAATAGACCACACTCTTTTGGTCCCACCAAGTACAGAGCATTGTCTTTTTGCCAAAGCGATTTGGTCTTGCAGTTGATGTGGATGGTGAGCTTGAGTTCACCCATGACTTTTTGCGTTTGGGATTTTCAAAATAAATCCATTTTTCATCGCCAGTAATGATACGATGCAAAAAAGACTTTCTATTGTATCGTGCAAGCAAAATTTCACAAGTTTTTTTGCGTTTTTCCATCTGCCTCTCATTCAATGCATGTGGAACCCATCTGCCGACTTTCTGGATCTTACCCATCTCTCATAGGCGATTGGAAACAGCTTGTTGACTAACGCCTAACTGCTCTGCTAGTTGTTTTTGTGATTGACTATCGTCTTCCTGTAGCAGTGTTTCCAATTTTGTTTCTTCATATTTTTTTGGAGGTTTTCCATGTTTTTTGTCTGTAAGATCAAAGTCACCACTTTTGAAACGCCGAAACCATCCAGTGGTAGTTTTAAGATATCTACAACTTGGTTACTGTACTGTGCACTAGTTCGATCTAATTTATAGTACTCGAATACAATCTGGAGCCCAAAACAATGTCCCACAAAAATCAAATAGAAAACCGACCTAAAATTGAGAATTAGAAATGATCACTTTTTCAAAATTTCAGAATCTATGTCACCACCAGTGATGGGCGTTTACACGTAAACTTTAATTGTTTACGTTTACGTGTAAACTTATGTAAACAATTGGTAAACTTGTCAACAATGTAAACAATGTAAACTGTCAAATAATGAGGTTAGTTTTAGTTATTTAATACGAATAATAGAGATTTAATGAACAAGTATATTCAGTTCATAACAATAAATTTATTAAAAAATGGTGGGAAGAAACCGAAGGAATAATTCTGAAGAACTAGGTTTTGTTTTAATTAAAGAAAATGAAAGAAAATATAGGACGTTATGCAAAATTTGCAATGAATCTTTTCGTTATTAAAAAATATAGGCTGATTTTCTTAAGGTGAAATTTAATGTATTTTGTTATTAAAAAAATTAGACTGAATTTTTTAAAGAAAAAAGTTTTTTATTTTTCATATTCATATTTACTAATTTGTATGTAACACCTGTATAATGATGCCAATTCGATTTTTATTAACATGTATATTAGCTTGTCCTAATTTTATATACTTACTTTTTCATTTAAAATCGTTTCATTAAAATTTTATTATTTATAAAAATGTATTGAAAATGAGGTTCTGTAATTCAAAACAAGTGCGCATGTCTAAATCATTGTTTACGTTGTTTACATTGTTTACAAGAGTTTTGTGTTTACTTTACATCAATTGTTTACGCGTCAACAATGAGGTAACTTACATCATGTAACTTACGCGCCCATCACTGGTCACCACGGAACAAAATGTAACAACTCATTCTAGTAATCAAGCAAGTCTCTAATAGAGATGCAGATATCTTTAACGACAATTATAGAAAGTTTGTTAATATAAAAATAAATTAGACTAGTTAAAATAAAAACACTCGGTTTATTGTTTAAAAAATTATGTATTGATACGTATTTCGACTTACAAAGTCATCTTCAGAATAAATAAATTACTACATAACTGACATATATACCAATATATATTGGTATCAGAAATATTAACAAGTTTAATTACGTAATTGTTTTGTTTTTTTAAATTTGTATGCACTGTATGTTATAATGTGGTTCATTTTGTATTATATTGTGTATTTGTGTTGCCTTGATAATGTTTATAGTCATTTACTTTTATAGTCTTACCAAACCACAACATTTATGTAATGTGTCATTGTTTCAATGAATTTATTATTATTATTATTTTATTTTTTGCAAACTTGGTTACGAACTAAACCAATAAGAAGCAAGGTCAAACAGCTTCTATCTCCTTCAGCTACATTCATAGATTCAAAATGAATACACTTTACGCTGTGAGTTGTGGATAAATTTAATAGACTGTTTGAACGATTTATAACAGCGTTCACAACTTTGAAAATTAATGCGTAACGAAGGGTAACAAGTAACATCCTTGTTTTTTCAAACCAACTAAAAAGGCGCAAATACATTTACAGGCTATTCCAAACGAATAGGCGGAACTAAATGGATATTTCGTTCTTTTAGGCTGTCACGAAAAGGGACCTTGTTTGGGTTATTTTAGGTTTGGTATGTGAAAATTTAAAATTCCAGCAGTGAAATCATGGAAACGAATGACATATGTCAAAACTTTTAAACATTTTTCCATATTTGAGACAAAAAAAAATAAATGGGATTTTTATAAAGAATCTAAAAATAAAGAAAACGGCATTTTAAAATGCTATTAACACTAACCAAAAAATGTTTATTGTAAGTATGTTTTACAAAGCTTTAAAAAAACGGCCAAAAAACACGAACCAAACGATGAAAGTAACTACAGTCTGTTCCAAACGGTTAAGCGAAACTAGATTTTGCAATCTAGTTACTTTCATCGTTTAAATCGTGCCTTTCGGCCGTTTTGTTTAAGCTTTGTAAATCATACTTACAATAAACATTTTTTGGTTAAGGTTAATATCATTTTAAAATGTCATTTTCTTTATATTTTGATTTTTTGTGTCATTCTTAATACAAATTTCCCATTTATTTATTTTTTTGTCATTAAAATATAAAAAAAAATATTTAATTTTGACATATGTCATTCGTTTCCATGGTTTCATTGTTGGAATTTTAAATTTTGACATCCCAACGTGAAAAATGAAATAACCCAAGCAAGGTCCCTTCTCGTGACAACCTAAAAGAGCTAAATTCCCATTTAGTTCCGCTTAACCGTTTGGAACAGACTGTAGAATGCCAATTCTAGTTACTTTCATCGTTTAATCTGCCTACTCTTTTGGAATAGCCTATATGTGAATTACTATACAGTTCTTACTATATTTTAATAACAAGTTATAGATGCTGTTCACTTTTGTAAGAACAAACTAAGTGGAAATTTTGATTTCAATAGTTTCACTTTTTTGTCACTTTTTTAAAATGTCGATCCATTTGACATATATCATAATGAAAAATGATATCTTATAGTGATAACTATAATGATGCCGACAGGCGTAGCGTAGTGGTAGCGTAACACATGTGCTCTGCGTTGCGAAGGTCTCGGGTTCGAATCCCGTTCAGGCATGGAAATTTTCTCAAATAAAAAAAATTGTCCTGACTAATTGCCACAGCTGCAAAGGCCATAAAATTAAAAAAAGCTATAATTATAACCTAAAAACCTAAAGTCAATTTTACAGCGTAAGGAACATTTTTAGTTGACATTTAAAGTCAGTAATACATTATAAAAGTAACCAAAATAACCAGATCTAGTTTGTCCTTACAAAAGTGAACAGCATATACACAATTTGCGAAATTTGTTGAAAATTGTACGACAGCATTTTTTAGGTTATGTAAAGTGAGAAGGCTAATGTGTGTTCATATATTTGTCTTATTAAAACAGTGTATTAAGTATTAAGTTTGCAGACTTTGTCTAGACTCCACAGCGCACAGTGTACTAAATTTATAGCTGTGAATGGTCGCTTGAGTTACCATATGACAAACTGATTTCAAGACAATCTACAGTGAGTAACTTATGACTCACAGTTTGGGTTACCAGATGTAAAAATGAAAAAGGAAGACATTTAGCATTATAATGGAGGAAGATAAGTTGAAAAGGGCAGCAAAATTTTAAAAATAATTTTTATTCGTATAAAAAAAAAGCAATTTTCGTAGATATTCTTAAATTAAAACCTATTTATAAAACATGTAGTAAAGAAGTAGTCAGAACCTATTACTTTGCAAATATATATTCTATACTATCTTATGGTATACTTTGTTGGGGTACAGGTTCAGAACTCATCAGATTGTTTCGGCTACAAAAACGTATTCTACGTAATATGGTTGGTTGCAGCCAAAGAACATCCTGTGTTAATATATTTAAAAATCTAAAGATTTTGACTTTACCAAGTATGTATGTGTATCAAGCCTGTGTATATGTACGACAAAATTTGTCAGATTATGAAAGAAGGTCAGATATACATGCATACAACACGAGGCAAAAAGCACATTTACAAGTACCTAAAACTAAATTTGCTATTACGTCTAACAATCCGACCATATTATCAAAGAAAATTTACAACAATTTGCCGCAACACCTGAAAGATTATGGATCACTTAAAACATTTAAATGTCAGCTTGTTGACTTCTTAATAAAAAAGTGTTACTATAATCTTAATGAGTATCTTTTACAACGTCATTAAAACGGACTAATTCATGTATTGATATTTATAAATTTTACTTTTAATTTTATTTATTTATTTTTTAAAATTTATTTATAAACTTATTTATTATTTTATATTTGACAAAAACTGTTTTATCAGTAATTTTTTATTGAAAGGACGAAATTAATAAATTATTATTTGGTTTATTAATTAATTAAATACTAACGTCTAATAGTATTTCTATTAGTGATGTAATTAGAATGAGTAATAAATAATAAAAAACAACTGATAAGTTTTCTATGACAACTGCACTGATGCAAGATTTTGTATATATTAAAAATATTTTCTGTATTTTTTATTTGGAAGTAATCATAAACTGTTTTGACCATAATAATAATCAATTGTATTGAAATATGAAAATAATGACTTGTCCAATATTATGTATGCATATAATCTTCTGGACCAATAAAATTATTATTATTATTATTATTATTATTATTAAACATAATATTCAATAACAACAACAAAAATTAGTAAATAAACGTGTAAACATAAAATTAAGTACATAAATCTTCGATGTTTACAATAATAATCACAGATACAAATTGTATTTCGTATATAATATTCGCGTACCAACTACGTATTTATGACTAGAATATGGTCCTTTTTAGGGTTTTGTAGGTATGACCAAAAAACCCTTATACCGTCATTTTGTCGTCTGTCTGTCTGTCTGTCAGTCTGTCTGTCTGTCTGTCTGTCTGTCTGTCAGTCTGTCTGTCTGTCTGTCTGTCTGTCTGTCTGTCTGTCTGTCTGTCTGTCTGTCTGTCTGTTCGGTAAAAATTGTAGCCAAACGGCTAAACCTAGAGAGTTGAAATTTGGCATGCTTATACAACTATTTGACCCGCACATAGGAAAAATACTAAAACATCTAAAAAACATACCCCCCTAAAAATATAAACAAATATGTGCTCATCGAAAACAAAAATATTTTTTTTAAATTCTGAGTAGTGTATCAAATGAAAGCCCTTAGTACGTGGATTAACGATCAAATTTTTATTTTTGCAAAATAAATTATTTTGATGCGATTTTTGCCAAAAATGTGCAAAAAAAAATTTGTCCCACACCCTGTAGCCCAGATGGTTTAAACTAAAAATCTGAAAAAATTCTAAGTAATGTATATTGGTGTGAACCGAAATAGTACAACAGGAATTTTTGATCAGATTATGTTTTTGGAAAATAACGCATTTTTTGTGGTTTTTGGTTCACAAAGTACAAAAGTTATACCAATGTAAGACACTCACATGCATGGCGTGCGATGGCTACATGCGTTAGAGCACTCTTAAACTGGCTGGAAAACGAAGGGTTTCGAGTTCGAGTACGGAGTGAATTTTATTTCTTCTGTTTTTTTTTGCATTTTTATTATGTTGAAATTATTTTGTCAAAATTCTAGTTATATTTTGACAAATGTTGTATTTAATTTTTATGAGCGTAAATTTAATAACCAGTCTTATTATATGATTAACAGACGATAAATTATTTTAAAAATATCGTTCATTTTGCCGTGATTACTACAAAGTAAAATTTGTCCTACACACTCAGCATACCGTCTTCACTTATTATATACCTGCGAAACCCTGAAATGTGTGAACATTCACACTTCACATCAATTTTTTACTAATTAGCAAAAATCAGCTTGTTACAAGAGCAACGGCAAAATTTGGTATGCTTGCAAGATTGATCCGCCTTTGCTTGATGGGTCACAAAAAATATGTTGCGAGCCGGATCCGGCCCGCGAATCTACCCCATTCTTATACATAAGCATCATAAGTGCCCCCCCTCTATCCATTAGTCCTGGATACGCCACTGACATTACTAGAATCGAACCATTACTACAACTGCAATTACGAGCTGAAATGTTTAATATTTAAAACTGTATAGAACTTTTGAATACTGGTGTTTATTCTGCCTTTGTAATTAGTTATTGTTATGATAATGCTGTGAAGGGGTTGCAAGTCTGTAATTACCTCCGGAACACATTGCTATGAAATATTATAGTTTACATAATAACAATGTTGCTGGTCTGGTAACACGAGTAGGCAGTCACTTAAAACTGTTTAATCTTTATGTACTTTAGATTATGCCAAACTGTTTATTTGAAATAATAAATTGTTTAACTAAGTTTGTTTGACTTTTATTATTTGTAAAAATATCACAAATTCAATTGATATTTTTAATCGATCTTTTAGAAAATTACACCCAGTTCTGTTTTACAAGGTCTTTTGTACAGGATATTATTTTAGCACTGTTTAGAACAGATTTTATCAACCGCTGGTTTTTTATCAAATCTGACTGGTCCACAAAACTCTATAGGCCAAAAAAACAAGTTTTGCGATTAAGTTAGTTACGTTTTGAATATAATAACTAATCCTATCTGGGTGATTCAAAGCTTCTGGGGCGTAGGTATGGCTAGAACCCATAACTCAGCCAGAAATAAGTTGACTTCGATCAGATATCAATACAGTGAATTAAACTAAAAACTTAAAACTAAAGTTAAAACTCCGGAAAATTGAACTAATCCTATCTCAAAATCCTTTCTTATGTACTATAGGACGGTTTGATTTTTGACCACATAAACATAAATCCCCTATCTTACTTTTTCAGTGTCAAATCTATTCAGGTAGTGGTTCTTAACCTATTTATGTCTTTGATCCAGAGGCGAATTAAGCGGTGGGCGGACTGGGCGGTCGCCCGGGGCCCACGAAGCCAGGGGGCCTATATCCAGGGGGCCTAAGTCTATATACAAATATTTCCATTCTATTTAAAATAATAGAGGGCCCATTTTAATTTTACCGCTCAGGGCCCCCAAGCAACTTAATTCGCCACTGCTTTGATCCCATTCAAGAATACCTGAATATATAAATAAATAAATAATTAAATAGTTAAATAGATAAATAAGTTATTAGACAGCACCTGTTACAAAAGTAACATGATCTGCATTTGTACCATAAATATTGTCGTATGCATTGTTTATTTATCTATCTATATATAATAGATAAATAGAATAAATAAATAATAAATATATCTATATATAAAAGGCAACGTCTCTCTGTCTGCATGTCTGTCTATCTGTCCGTATGTAAGCTTTTCATTCGAGAATTGCTGATCCGATTTTCATGCGGGTTTATTCTATTTGTAAAGGGTGATCCAAATTGGACTCCAAATTGGGATTTAAATTGCGCGCCATTTTCGTTCAGTAAATGTTGAAGTTTGCATTTTTACAGTTGGTATCTGAGACAAAACGGGACCTCTTGTCTCGTTAGGAAGGTTCACGTGGGTAGCTGTACACAAGAGAAAAACATTAACATTCATTGTATTTATTACATCATAAGATGTACACGTCAATCCTTAGTTATTTCATTGTAGAAAAGGGGCGGCATATTTATAGTAATTATTTAAACTCTAGTACAGGAAATTGAACTGAAGGTTCGTGGCTTATACTCGCTCTTATTGTCGCTGTGTGAAGTAATCTTCATATAGATTCCCGTAGTGGAACCGACAGGCAGTGCAAATACATGTAGCTTGTAGTTGGACTGGGTTCGGCAGTGGTGACATCCTGGACGGACAGGGAATGGAGTGACCTGCTCGCTCGCGTACTGTGAAATCGTGGTGTGAGGCAAGATCACGGCGAGTACACGGAGATTTCGTTGTAATGAAGCCGGCCCAGTCCGGATGTCAGTACTGTAGCCGGTTGATATGAGTTTATTGTCCTTAAGACATGTGCTTTCAATTGTACTCCGAGTATCACCGTTCTCCAACCTCACGTTGATGGCAACAACCAACGACCGGTACTCAGGGCTCTCGCCCGTCACACCTGACGTGGGGTAACGTTCTGAGTGCAACCCCCATATATAGAATCTCGTAACGGCACCAGATAATCGCTTCCTAGTCGAAACCAAGATCGAGCGACCCAAGGGTGTGACCGTCCGCCCAAAACGACTCTCGCCGCCGACGCGGACTACGTCAAAGTACCCTGGCAACACGAGCTCATGCCCCAGAACACCTCCGCCACCGGAAACTACATACCTGATTTAGCCGACCCCCATCTGTCGTAAGCTACCCTATCTCGTGACTGCACTAGATAACCGCTTCCTAGTCGTGACTAAGATCGAGCGGCCCAAGAGCGTGACTGTCTGCCCAAAACGACTCTCGTCGCCGACGCTGACCATGTCAAAACACGCAAGGAATACGGACTCCGAGGAGCGCGTATTCAGAGAAGTGTCTCAGTCACCGGACGAATGTACCTTACGACATCTGAGCCCTTCTAAGCGGCGTCCTCTTCTTCCGTGGTGCAGTGGAATGGAGCCTTTACGACTGGACCCTCGTTGTAGTCTGCTAGGATGGCTGTTGGACGGCACCGGCCCGCTGTAACCGCTGTTGCACTGCTCTGCCAGCCCACTGGGTCGGGGTCGGAGCTTACTTTGGAATCTCTCTGCAGTTACTCGTTCAAAGGCTCGTTTACGGCTGATCTCGTGGCCCTTAGTTCCATTTCTTTTATATCAAACAGCTGCTGGCTGCGGGGTGCACGGAAGCTAGCTAGCTCACAGGTCATTAGCACTTGGCGTCTGGAATGTTGTTTAGATGTTTTTTCAGATGTCCCACTTGAAACTAACATATGTCAGGGATGGCGTCTTCCAGTGGCGTAGCTGACAGACGGCGGGTGGCCGTTCTGTCACATATCTAAACACATTGCAAATTCATCATGGCACCCTATACAGTGCAGCAACGCATAAACATAGTGAAAGTTTATTATGAAAACAGGCGATTAGTTACGATTACGCGAAGAAAACTTCGACCACTTTTTGGACGGAATAATGTTCCAAGTATCTGGGGTAGTAGTGGGTAAGAAAAACCAATCCACAAAAATGCACTGTTTGGTGTGCATTATGGGCTGGAGGAATCATTGACCCGTACTTTTTTGAGGACGAAGCTGGTAACGCTGTTACTGCCAATTGTGTACGCTATCGGGAGATGTTAAACAACTTTTTTTCAATGAAACCAACGATTTGTACTTAAATGACATGTGGTTTCAACAGGATGGAGCCACATGTCACACAGCACGTGAAACACTCATTTTACTCCAAACCAAATTTCCTGGTCATGTTGTCTATCAGAGGGGCGACATCAATTGGCCAGCGAAGTCTTGCGATCTAACCCCATTAGACTTTAAGCATTACTATTTATATAAAAATGATAGAAAATAAGAAGGCAGACGCAATTATTGGCAGAATAATAAAGATGTGTGACTGAAAATTGCTGATAAGTTTAATTCATACTGTTTCAGGAATGTAAAATAAAGCAAAATATGGCTGTCTTCTTATTTTCAGTCACTTTTATATTATAAAATGCTATTTTTATTAACTCCTCTTCTATCTATATTGTCCTCTTTTTATGTGATAAAATTTGTTGAACGCCGTTTAATTGTCATTTTAACAGTAACACAAAAAATATACGTAATGTCATTGAATCTAAAGTCAAACTATTTATTGTCAAAATATTTAATGTCAAAATATTCAGTGTCAAAATTTCATCTCACTTTAGCTCTACAAATTTACGTATAGCTCTATCCCTCTTGCACCGTGTTACTATCACAAAAAATCAAAATATAAAGAAAATGACATTTTAAAATGATATTAATCTTAACCAAAAAATGTTTATTGTAAGTATGATTTACAAAGCTTAAACAAAACGGCCGAAAAGCACGATTTAAGCGATGAAAGTAACTAAATTCCAAAATCTAGTTCCGCCTAACCGTTTGGAACAGACTGTATTAGGGAGTTTATTAGAAACTGGAACTCTCGGCCCTTAACAACAAAAATTGTTTAGAATAAGAAAACAAATCTGTTTTGTTTTGCATATTTTTTGCTTAGGTAAACATTTAAGTAGTTATCAGTCACTTATTATTTACTTTACAACAAAAATGTATGAAATATAAATTGTTTAAAATAAAAAACAATTTTTATTCTATACATTTGTCAGTAGGATAAATATTTGGGATACAACTGGTTTTACTAACTCTAATAGCTTTAAATGGTTTCTATTCACCAAGAAAACTCTTCTTAAATGTTTAATTCAATCACTTCATCTTTAACTTTTCTATTGAACTAATTCTATTTGAAATTCTAGGTTGTAAAAAGTTCAGTCCTAAAATGTGCGTAAAATAATTCATACATAGACCTATTTTTAACTCAGCACTAAACACAATTTTCGTCCTTTTTCAAACATAAAACTTTAGTTTAGTCATAAAAGTGTTTTACTACTGAAAACAAATCGAAATATAAAATATATTCTGCTCACGTTTGCATCCCTTAGAAGTTTGTAGGTGACAGAATTGTAGGATATATTAACCCTTGGAACCATTTAAGCTTCCCCCTCGTTCCTTCCTTCATCCTTGCATTTATCATCTTTACGCTTTATATTTTTCCGACTGAATTCCGGTTGAACGTTGTTAATCATATTTATTTTTCTTTAACCTGATTTTGAAATCAAGTTAAATTAACAGGAATTTTCCATTAAATTTATTAACAGTGGAAGGAAGTTATTAAACAAAATATGAAGGTAGTTCAATAAGTCCTTAAAAAATCTAAGAGATAGCAGTAGTATCGAACAAGTTTGTTTCTAAAAAATACTATCTGTCAATAGGCTGTTGTCAATTTTTCAGCCATATCCATCGCGTGGTTTAATTTTGATAATCGACTGAAGCAAACAACGTTTGATAGTTTCGAACAATGGATAAAAACTAGTTTCGTGTATTGATTAAACACTTTCTTTTGAAAGGCAAAACACCTAAAGAAATCAAAGCAGTTTTGGATGTTCATGGCACGAGCGTTTAAAACTGTTAACAATTGGTTGAATGAGTTTAAACGTGGTCGTAGATCCACAAGTGATGAACATCGTTCGAGACGTCCACGTTCGGGCGATAATCTGATGGAGCAATGTCTGGTGAATACGGCGGGTGAGGTATAACATCCCAGTTAACTGCTTCCAAGGTGGCCTTTACAATTTTTCCAACATGTGGTCTAGCGTTATCATGCTGGAGAATCACTTTGTCGTGTCTCTTTGCATATTCCGGCCGCTTATCCTTCAATGCGTTGCTTAAACGGAGCAATGCGGCTGCATTTTGCAAAAACACAGTAATTGACATTTTTGTGAAAAATGAGTTTAGGACAATATTGAACTTGCTGTGTTCTTCTGCACCTGTTAATATAATTTTTTTTTAATCGGCGGTCCCAGTCTGAAGTTATGCATATGTAGCAACACAGTAACTGCATTTTATGGAACAGAGTAACCAGTCTAAAACACAGCATAAGACAATGTCCAAGGAAAAACACAGTATCTGCTACGGTGATACTGTGTTTTTGTGTGGTATTTGTAATTACTGTGTTTATTATTGGTCCTTAACTTAGCGTGTCTTAATGTCTGAACTTGATATAACATGTTTGAACAAGTCATTTCCAAACACAGTAAAGCATATCATTTGTTGTTTTCTAGTAATCTTATTTTTATTCCTAATTATATTACCACTTTAAAACACAGTAATGGCTAACGCTGTGGTTTTGTTCGTGTGGTACCTCATACAATTCTAAATATCCCCATTAAAAACAATGTATCATGCTGCCGATCTATGTTTTTTCTATGCTAATCCGTTGGATTTATCATGAAAAGAAAGCCAAGGGTAAGTAAGATACACTATCGGAAATTCATAGGCCTCAGATACTCCTGTTCGAAAGGCTGATAATTTTTACAAATTCCTTTTTTCTGACGAATCTGGTTAAGAACAATTACTGTGTTTTTGCAAAATGCAGCCGAATTGTTATTGGTAAAGTTCGGCAGTGATGGTATGGCTCTTCTTTAATAGCTCATGATACACTACACCCTTCTGGTTCCACCATATACAGAGCATTACTTTCTTGCCGTAAATATTCCGCTTTGGCCTCGATGCGGATTTTTTTCCTGGGTCGCAAATGGATTTCCTTCGTCTGGGATTATCGACATATATCCACTTTTCGACTACAGTCACAATACGATGCAAAAAACCTTTTTTTTTGCCTGGTAAGCAAGATTTCAGACATGGTTTTGCGCCTCTCGATTTATCTTTCAGTTCGTACGGCACCCATCTTCCTTTGTAAATCTTTCCCATGGCTGCCAAATGCACAGAAATTGTTGATCAATCAACAATCAACAATTGCGCGAGCTCATGTTGCATGATTGGCACGGATCGTCATCGATTAGCGCCTGCAATTCCTCGTACCTCGAACTTCTTCGGCTGACCTGGACTAGGCTTGTCATCGACACTGAAATTATCACTTTTCAAACGTCGAAACCATTCTCTGCATGAGTTATCGGTGGGAGTACTTCACCATAAGCTTCTACGAGCATTCGATGAGTTTTAGCAGCTGATTTCTTCAAATGAACAGAAAATGAAAACTTCCCGGAAATGATGCTTTTTTGCTCGAATTTCGACATTTTCGAATCAGATAAACACGATGTTATTGTTACAAACCCAAACGTTTATTAATGGAATATTATTGCCATATGTAAACACTAAAACATAAAAACCGGTTGCAGACATTAGAGGTTAGAAAATTACATAGTACAGCAATTGACCGCCATATGGACCGAATTAATTTACACACCTTATTATTATTATTTCTACATTTTATAAAAATACATATAATACCTACAATTTTGTTACAGCATTGTATTATAAAAAGTTACAATCTCGTTTTGTGTAAACTTCTCTATTTTTGGATATTATCACCATCTAAAAAAGTACATATATCATTATAGGCACGCTTATCACTGTCCTCTGATAAAAATTGTAAACGAACATGACGGCAGAAGATTGATAGTGACTTGACCAAAACATAGCCTTTAACAAGCTACGTGCACTATACCACGATTTTTAAAGTTCAGAAACAGTTTATATGTTAACATTTACAAAAATTATACACAATTGTAAAGTTTTCTCCAAAATTTAAATATAAATATTTATTTTACATGCACAATAGTGTATAAATGTAAATTTAACATATATTTCTGTGTGTTCTCTCTTCTCTTTTAGTGTTCAGTTTGTTTAATTATACCGTTCATTATCATATGGTTACCCTTATTTATCATATGTGGCTACCCTCATATCCCAAATGACCTTACACTCTGCCCTTCGCATGGTTTAAGACTTCAGGGCGCAAACCCTGATTTAAAATGTTGAAGGGTGAAAAATATAAATAATGTATAAGAGCTTATTTGGTGTTTTGAAAGTAAAATTCTGAGGATTAATCCAAAATAATGACATCAAATATTACAAAATATTGAAAACAGTGGACTACTGAATCATGGGCGTCCGTAGTAAAGGGCAATAGGGGGCACTTGCTCCTTCTGGAGTGAAAAAGTGGACACTTTTATGTTAACCCTTATAATTTTTTGTTTTCTCAAATTTATTAGTTTTTATATGTATATGTTTTATATTATACCATAACTCTTTTTATAATATCTTTGAAATTACTTTGCAATGGTCCAATATTAATGACACCGTTATTTTGGCCGTTTGCCATTGCTAAGAGTACTAAGTTGGAATAGTACAATATAATGAGTATTAATATCAAAGAGATAATACTTCAGTTTTACAGTTTGAGTAATACACTGTTCCAGCATCCTTTCCCCTATACGACAAATAAATTATCGGGGTTTATTGACAAACATTTCAAATTTTGATTCGTCCTGGCAAAGCACTCTGATCCATTCTTCTATCGTCCAATTTTTATGCTCTTTGGCCCAGGCTAAGCTTTTTTGTTTATGCTGTTAAAATACATGGTTTTTTAACCGCAACATGGCCACTGTCTAATTAATTTTATTTGTGAATTTTAAACGGGTTTTTATTTTTGTAAGGTGCGATTAAACTTATGGACGGTAGTGTATATATGATATATGACATTTTTTCCTCAAAATAACATGACACTCTAGAATATTGACCTTTTCTCCGAGGACAAAAACATATTCTTGTCATGTGTGATAATGCAACTTTTTTTGCACTGTCGTTTTTGTCGGTAAACATAAGGTCATTATCTATGAGATTACTAAAATTATAGCTGGTTGAGGTTATACATCTATTTGGATCAGTATGGAACAAATAGACCTAATCAAGCAATAAACTAAACCGCATTATCGATTTGGGAATGTGGTCTACAAATTACACCTGTTTCAGTTGCGTACTATGTGAAATTATCCAAAATTGTTCCAGTATCTTCTTGGGAAACGTGAGTTAAATTGATTCAAAAATCATTAACACATTTACATTCTAGTCTCCCATCTTGCAATATTAAATATCAGATATATTTTTCTGATATCAGCATTTCTCAATAAATACCTCAATTATCGAGAAATATAATGAACCGCAAGTCATTCAACAATAAATGCCGAAATTTTTCTTTTAGCGGCGTTGTGTTTCATCTGGAGCGTTAGGAACTATATTAGCTGGTAACTTTATAGTTATCTAAACACGTTTTCCTTATTGTAAGGGTGTAAGATTAAGGAGTAAAGAGTGTAAGAATAACTAATTGAATGGTGCAGTTCGCATGGTTGTTTCAAAGAAAAATAATAACGTACGTTTCAAAGTAGATTTGATACCTTTAAATAATGCAGTTATGGGAGGATTGTATGTACAATCCACGTTAAATCTTAATTTTGTGAACCAAAGCCTAACTCAAATCGATGATTCTAAATAGTTCTCTAGTTAGATGTAAAGAATGGATTCTGGCAAATGAAGTTCACTAAAGAAAGTTAATCTCTGACCATGTTTATAACATCTTTCGGAAGTTTTTTTTTTACAGACTTCCGTTCGGGATCTCATCAGCCCCGGGATATTATGAAAAGGAAATGGCACAAATTCTACACGAGCAAGAAAGAATAATATGAATTCAAATGTTAAATAAATTATGATTAATAACATGGCATAGCTACCTTTTCGGCAATGTACAACGACGAAACAGTAACAATCTAGAGAAATTTATTCTATATAATAAACGCCAAGAAAAAATGTCTCGTGATTGATAGCCTACTAGGAAGACAGATTACATTAAAGTTGTAACCGATTACTCTATTATACAGAGCATCGAAATAAAATGTATTTACACTATCCTAGTAAAAATATCTAATATTTGAAGCGAAGTCCTACAACAGTCGTACAACGGTCACTGTTTGAATGTTTATAAGTCCGAGTTTTTCGTTCAAACGGATGGTGTTTGACCGTTTTAAGCCTCAGCTATATCTGAGGCTTAAAATTAAGGCGAACTTATGAAATTGGACAGGCAAAAATTGTGGGAAGTATTGGAAAGAAGGGGTGTAAGGGAAGAAATGATAAAAAGGATGAAAAAAATATACGAGGAGACAAGGTGCAAGGTGAAGGTGAGAGAAGAATAGTCCGAAAGCTTTTTGGTAAATAAGGAGGTGAGGCAGGGCTGTCCGTTGAGCCCAACATTATTTAATATATACGTAGCTGACCTGGAAGAAACAATGAGGAAAGGGCAAGACGGAGGAGTGGAAAGGGCAAGATTGAAATCTCGAAATGTCAAAATCACAATATGATTTTGAGGAGATATAATCACAATACCTCCGTTATATATGTTGGCGGTCGGTAAAAAGGAAACGAATTGAAGTAATGACAAAAAATCCGGCTTCACGGAGGGTGGGGTGATTCTAACTACCCTAACCCCTGCTCTCGGTACTGTCTTGTCCAGTTATTTGAATAAAAGCGAAAAGTTGGGGGATGTAAAGTTAATGTCAAAATTGTTTCAAGGACCCCCGGTAATGGCTACGGGCCCCCAGGGGTCCGCGGACCATAGTTTAAGTTCTGTGATATATGATTTTTTTTCCTGAAAATAACATGACACTCTAGAATATTGACCTTTTCTCCGAGGACAAAAACATATTCTTGTCATGTGTGATAATGCAACTTTTTTTGTACTATCGTTTTTGTCGGTAAACATAAGGTCATTATCTATGAGATTACTAAAATTATAGCTGGTTGAGGTTATACATCTATTTGGATCAGTATGGAACAAATAGACCTAATCAAGCAATAAACTAAACCGCATTATCGATTTGGGAATGTGGTCTACAAATTACACCCGTTTCAGTTGCGTACTATGTGAAATTATCCAAAATTGTTCCAGTATCTTCTTGGGCAACGTGAGTCAAATTGATTCAAAAATCATTAACACATTTACATTCTAGTCTCCCATCTTGCAATATTAAATATCAGATATATTTTTCTGATATCAGCATTTCTCAATAAATACCTCAATCATCGAGAAATATAATGAACCGCAAGTCTATCAACAATAAATGCCGAAATTTTTCTTTTAGCGGCATTGTTTTTCATCTGGAGCGTTAGGAACTATATTAGCTGGTAACTTTATAGTTATCTAAACACGTTTTCCTTATTGTATGGGTGTAAAATTAAGGAGTTAAGGGTGTAAGAATAACTAATTGAATGGTGCAGTTCGCATGGTTGTTTCAAAGAAAAATAATAACGTACGTTTCAAAGTAGATTTGATACCTTTAAATAATGCAGTTATGGGAGGATTGTATGTACAATCCACGTTAAATCTTAATTTTGTGAACCAAAGCCTAACTCAAATCGATGATTCTAAATAGTTCTCTAGTTAGATGTAAAGAATGGATTCTGGCAAATGAAGTTCACTAAAGAAAGTTAATCTCTGACCATGTTTATAACATCTTTCGGAAGTTTTTTTTTTTACAGACTTCCGTTCGGGATCTCATCAGCCCCGGGATATTATGAAAAGGAAATGGCACAAATTCTACACAAGCAAGAAAGAATAATATGAATTCAAATGTTAAATAAATTATGATTAATAACATGGCATAGCTACCTTTTCGGCAATGTACAACGACGAAACAGTAACAATCTAGAGAAATTTATTCTATATAATCCTACTAGGAAGACAGATTACATTAAAGTTGTAACCGATTACTCTATTATACAGAGCGTCGAAATGAAATGTATTTACACTACCCTAGAAAAATATCACGGTCACCGTTTGAATGTTTATAATGAAAGTCCGAGTTTTTCTTCCAAACGGATGGTGTTTGACCGTTTTAAGCCTCAGCTATATCTGAGACTTAAAATTAAGGCGAACTTATGAAATTGGACAGGCAAAAATTGTGGGAAGTATTGGAAAGAAGGGGTGTAAGGGAAGAAATGATAAAAAGGATGAAAAAAATATACGAGGAGACGAGGTGCAAGGTGAAGGTGAGAGAAGAAGAGTCCGAAAGCTTTTGGGTAAATAAGGAGGTGAGGCAGGGCTGTCCGTTGAGCCCAACATTATTTAATGTATACGTAGCTGACCTGGAAGAAATAATGAGGAAAGGGCAAGACGGAGGAGTGGTGGTGGGAAGGAAGAAATATTGGACAATGGGGTACGCAGATGATCTGACTCTGATGACAGAGAATGAGCAGGGACTAAAGAGGATGATGGTCAGAGCGGACAAGTACTTTAGAAGAAAAAAACTGGAGGTAAGCAGAGATAAAACGAAGATGATGTTGTTTGGAAAGGGGGAGGAAAGAGAAAGAATTTAAGACGGGAATGCCACCAGCTTCTTACAAAATATTGGTGGATCATTTCAGACCACGTAATATAAATAGTATCGAATATAAACATTTAAAAGAGGTGCTAAATAAATTTTATGGTAAATTGGTTTTCATTCGAAGTGAACGGCGAGAATTTACATTACGATACAGAAAGCACACAGAAACGTATCGCCGTTAAATAAGCTTTATTACAGGTATGATGATTTGAAAACAACTGCTGGGCTAGCTTGGATCCGTACTGCTAAATATAGAGATAAATGGAAAGAGTTGATGAAAGCCTATATTCAGAAATGGATGTAAGAGACTTAAGAAAAACAAGGAAAATATTACTACCTGAGGCATTACAACATCAACCGATGATGGACAAGACAGTACCGAGAGCAGGGGTTAGGGTAGTTTGGATCCCCCCACCCTCCGTGAAGCCGGATTTTTTTTTTTTGTCATCACTTCAATTCGTTTCCTTTTTATCGACCGCCAACATATACGAGGGATGTTTCCAAAGTTCTGGGAATTTAGCTATAATTTTTATTATTTTGTTAATTTTCGTCAATATTACAATGTAGTTTTTCAACATAATCTCCATTTAACTGAATACATTTATCCCAACGATAAACTATTTTTTTTAAGCCGTCCTCAAGTATCAGATCTATTGAGTTTCTGTTCTGGTCCCAACAGCCTTGGCACCCAACGCGGCGAAACCTTGCTAACGCCCAAACAATCACGCAAGATGTCATGAACTTGTCGTGTACCTATCCCTAGGCGCACACTAATGTGACGAATAGTCATTCGCCTGTCCTCTTTCAGTAGGTCTTCGACGGCAGTAATATTTCTTTCATTTACCGACGTGCTTCGGCGCCCACTGCGTGGATCGTCTTCTAGTGATGTTCTACCGGTTTTAAAATGATCGATCCACCGATAAACAGTACTTTTGGATTCTGTAGACTCAACAAATACTCCTTGCAGACGCTGAATAATTTCTGATGTTTTCACACCTTCTTTCCACAAAAAGAAAATTATTGCTCTTTGAGATTTTGCTGCGTCTTCCATGGTTACAAAAACAGTGCTATGAAAACGCGTCTATATCAGTCGAACACCTAAATCAAACTGAACAATATTGCACTAGATAGTTGCATAAACATGTCAAGACTTGTCTGGCACCAATAACATTGCCTATAAGTTCTGCGAAATTTAATTATAGCACAATTCCCAGAATTTAGAAAACATTCCTCGTATAAGGGAGGTATTGTGATTATACATCCTCAAAATCAAAATCATGTGATTTTGACATTTCGAGATTTCGATGGATCTCCACGTATTGAGGTCCCTACATAACGTTTCGACTATTTTTAGCATGATGTCTGTCTGTCTGTCCGTCTGTCTATCTGTCTGTGTGTCTGTCCGTCAGTCTGTGTACACGTGCAGAGAAAATTCGGCTAAAATAATTTTTATGAAACTTCATATCTAAGCTTCTGACATCAATGGCACAAGTTGATCAACTTTTGGTAAAAACCGGTTGACTAGAAATGGTTCTCTACTCGTGTCGATTTTAAGATTTTTACGAATATTTCATAACAGAAAAATATTTCGAAAAAATGTATTCCATAAAAGTTGCTATAAAAGTAATAACTAACAACTTTTATTTGAGACATTTTTTGATAAAACGAAAAATTTTTGAAAAAAAAAAATCAATTTTTTTCATATTTATATGTAACGTTTCCATGGTTATGATAAATAATATCTCTGTTAGAAAATATTAGACCAAGTTATTTCTACTCTGCTGCTAGAATGTATTATATACAAGTACTTTGTGATGGCGGTCGGTGGTGGCCACTGATTTTTTTTATCATTACATCGGTATCATCCTCGGTTTTTAGTCATTGTTCATCACTTTGGTCAGTCCTCCTTTTTCTGAGGATCACTTCGATCATTTTTTTTAAATTCGTTATTTCAGATGTTTATTTTTTTACCCCCACCTCCATGAAGACATCCTGAATACGCCACTGGAAGATGCTGATATTTATATTTGAATGTATTTCTAATTCAAAATTCAAACAGAAAATTTCCATTTAGTTAATTTCCATGAATTCCTTGAAGTGGTTTAAAAACCTTGTTTATATAAATACAGAAGTGAGGGGGCTCTGTCAACAATCTGACTCAGAATTGCGATACCAACAAGATATAATTAACAACAAACAAATTATACAAGAGTATTTACCACTGAAATAATAGAAAATATAATTAATATTGTTTGTTTTTCGAGGAAGCTAATTTTAATACCTTTAATTTGTTGATTATTTTTATCTTAAAATCTATACAGAAACGTTTTATTATTCCATACTGTAGGATTTTTACCATATCATCTTGCGGTAAACAAAGTTACATAATATATTTTTCTGGGTTACATTAAAATGCTATATTCCACCTCGTTAGTATATAAATGTGGTTTACTCCGCGTTATTGCATCATCTGACGCTGAGATAAAATCTGCAACTACCTGAAATATCACTTGATTTAAGTGTTAAAAAACAAAAAGTTGGTAACACTTTGTTTTTATTAAAACAGACATTAACGAGATATCTTACGAAGGATCTTTCACAGGGAAATTTTGTAGGCTAACAATAAAAAGATATAACTGCTTCCTTTTCTTTCTTTTGCTTTTATCATTTATATGGATACTGATTCAGATTTATTTTTTTCTATATCTTTTCAGAACTGTCAGTCGGGTTTACTTTTGGCCTAACTTAAGCACCTCAATAGTAAGCCCTTGACATTTTATTTCAGTGAATTGCAAACTTTTTGTACTGATCTCCCACCTTTATGAATATAAAAAGTGGCACTTGCCTCCTCATTTTTCGCAAAAATTATAACAAAAACTTCAACAACTTTACGTTATATAATAACAATAAAAAATACGTAAATATTATGCTTAGATCATGATTTATTCATTATTAATTAAAATACAAAATTACAAATTAGATATAAATTAAGTACGAAAAATATGTAACATTATAGATATAACGCCATGAAAATATATATTGTAAAATATTGGATTTCGAGAATATCCAGAAACGCGCTTGTAATTACTGACAACTGGCAAAATGAAGGGATATATTATACTTGAAATTCGAATAAGACTTGTGGATGCAGCTTGTGACATAATTATTAGTAAAAATGTTGAAACTAATATTGAAAAATAGATGTGAAGTGAGAATTTTTACATATTTCAGGGTTTCGCAAGTATACAGTGATACATTTCAAAATAGACGAATATATTATACAGGAAATTATAAAAAGACTTGTGGCTGCAGTTTATGATGTACTAATTAATAAATGTGTTGAATCTAATAAAAAATTAATGAGAAGTGTGAATTTTCACATATTTTAGTGTTTTTCAGGTATCTAGTACCCAAGTTAAAGCAGCTATGTGTGGAACATTATTTTTTTTTTGCGGTAATCAAGTCAAAATGAACAATATTTTGAAAATAATGTACCGTTTGTTATTCTATGTACAAAGAGCTTTTCCTTAAAATACTACATGAACTTTTAAAATAAAATATGTATTTTTTCAACAATAAAAAAATTAATTTGACAAAAATTTCTTTTGAACTATTTTAGTTTCCATCAATGTACATTATTGAGATTTTTTTCAGATTTTTAGACCAACACTTCTGGGAAACAGGGTGGAAACAAAAGTTAACTTTTTTTTGTGAAATCAAAAAGTTAGGTTAGAGTGAGTAGCTTGAGGAACATTATAGTTATTTTATTTAATAATTAACTTAATAAATATTATTTTGGTTCTTTTTAGAAGTACATTAATAAAAAAAACAATACATATATTTAATAACAAGATATTTTTATTATAAATTGTTTAGTAATTTTTATTGCGTATAGATGGCAGCTAGATCGATTTATCTATTAAAACATGAGCTATGAATGGTACCAAAGTGTTGTGACTAGCCACTAACATTATCCATTAACATTATGCACTATGAATTACGTACTATCTATTAAAACATGAGCAGTGAATGATACTTTACGGCAGAAAAGCCCGTTTTGTGCATGTAATATGGTAAACGGTAATAATTTCTAAAGCTTTTTTTGTTAAACTAGGAAATTCTTTCTTTATTCATAGCCAAAATGCAATATTTTCTGGATCAAAAATCTGTTTTAATACATTGTCACATGATAAATCTATTAGCAGTTCTTGTTAAGATGGCTGAAAATCAGAGGCATTATATTTTTCTATTACAAATGACTGTGAGTGTCTGCTTACAATGGATCAAAAAAGAAATTGGGTGACTATTTGGAAGCAATGTTTGAACATATACAAACGCAATCCAAGTATTTTTTTTTTTTTTTTGAGGCTTTTTATAATTATTCATGAAATATGGATCCATTACTACACACCAGAAATGAAAGAATAGACAAAATAGTGGATTTCTTCTGGCAAACGTACCCCAGAGAAGTCAAAAAGGGTTCACTGGTCCATAAGGTCAAGACCACAATTTCCTAGAATTCATAAGGCATAACCTTCATCGACTATCTGAAAACGGAAAAAAACGATCATAAGACAATATTATACCGCTTTATTGGATGGATTACACGCTGAATTGATGAAAATGTGACCCCATTTGGCGAAGAAAGAAGTTCTGTTCCATCATGACAATGCATCAATTCACTCGTTCGCAATTACAACGGGCAAACTGGTCGAATTGCATTACGAAGTGCTTCCTCATCCACTCTATTCACCAGATTTGGCTCCCTGCGACTTCTTTCCTTTTCCAAATATGAAGAGCTGGAAAAAAATTCGTATCGAACGAGGAGATCATCGTTGAAACTTCGAAGGCTTCGAACCGTTATTTTTTTCGTTTCGGTTTTTGTTCTGGTTCAATTAAAAAAATATGTATCAGTTCGGTTCCGGTTTTCGTTCCGGCAAAAATAACGTTATTTTTTCGGTTCAGTTCCGAGTGAATTTTAAATGCTTTTATTTGTATTAGAAATTTATTTTCTACTATAATTTAGAAGAACATTTTATTCCTTATTTTGTAATAATCATACCAAGGCCGCTGCCAGGAAGGGGGTTCTGGGTGTTCACCCCCCCCCCCCCCTGAAATAATAGAAGCGCAATTTTTTCTGCTAATCAGTTTAAAAAATAATCTTAAATAAAATGTATTTTATATTTTGGTTCACTTCCATAAACCTTATCTGAACCGAAATAAACCGATATTTTTTTCGGTTCAGCTCCGGTTTTCGTTCCGATAAAAATAACGGTTTTTTTCGGTTTTCGGTTCAGTTTCGATTCGACGCCCTAGTTGAAACACAGGCCTATTTTGTAAAGTTCAAGAAATTTTTGGAAGGCTTAAAAAAGTGGGAATATCGTTGAACAAAATGTATCAAGCTAAAAGGAGACTATGTTAAAAAATTAGAACACTTTGGTAAAAAAAAATCTTTCATTTCCAAGTCACTGACTTATCTAACACCTCTGTTATTCTTTGTTAGTAGTATATAGAGTGTCCTAGAAGGAAGTTACCAAACTTCAAGGGTGTTTGTCTTTAAAAAAAAGTTATATCAACATAGGTGCATTTCGTAAAACTTTTTAGTTTGATTATTAGAAAATTAGTAGAAAGAATATTACATCTTTTGCATTTTTTAAATCTATTAATCATGTTCTTTAAATGGCGTCTTCACGGAAATGCATTAATAGATTTTTTTAGTATATTTATAATAGGGTTAAAGTTCAATTACAAATACAATAATAGATTCAAATCAATATAATTCTTAACCTTGAAATAGACCTTTGTAACTAGTTTCATTGAAAAACTGGACATCCCTCTCACCAATAATGAATAATAGATTGCACAATGTCTGTCATTACACTCAGTTTTATACATTTCATTACCGATTAGCTTTTATTACTTCAAAATATGCAAATGATTTCATAAAAAATTCAGTAAGGAAGATGACAATGGATAAAGATTGGTAGAGATTCTGAAGGATTTCACAATATTAGAAGAGCGACTCTAAGTTGGGCGGTATTTAGGAAGGATTCATACATATCCCAAAATTACAAATCAAAGGAAAAATATACGACTCATTCATACTTTAAGGTACTATTACCGTCTAGAATACTAAAAAATGGCATATATTCAACATTTTTTTTTTCACTTTCTTTACTATATATGGTTATCAAATTTTTTTTTTAAATATAAAACAATTCTTAAAGATTACGAAAAAAAAATTTATTTTCATTTTCTATTAATTTTACATTTTGTAGAGGGCGCTCAAATTTTCTTCTTAAAAAAACAATACTGCATGGCGGACAGTTATTCTCTGGAACGGTAAGTATGAAACATAAAATTCAAAATGTGTTACAAAAAGGAAGTGTTCTTACGTGATAGTTTACCAGAAAAATTGAAAAATCATTAAAAATAAAAAAATGGCGGACATTTTAAAATTTTTTTCAAAAATCAACTTTTTTTCCGTCCATTTTGAGACTCAAAAATTTTATATATTTTTTTTGAGGTCAAATTGTGGTAAACTATCATACAGGATATAAAAACAAACAAAATGCTTCAAAGTTTATTAAAATCGGCCCAGTAGATCCGGAGATTAACTGTCCGCCAGTTAAAAAAATATATATTCGAGAAAAACGCGTTTAAAGTTTTTTTTACATTTTTTTGTAAATATTGTTTTTAAAATAGATTTTTATGACTTACAATCAATGAATCGGCAATGCCTGGACCGTACAGAAGTAGACCTTCGTCCTCAAGTGCCTGATGTTGCTCCAGTAGGTCTTGCTTCTTCTCCAAGCGCCCGTTTTTGTTGCCGCGTTGGTGCCTTTTTCTGCTAAGGAAACTCGCTCGATATCTTTTTAGATCGCGTATTCGTAAGAATTTTGATTTAATATTTTAGAAAGTTATTATTGAAGGTATAAAGAATCAAAATACGTAAAAAAAAAATTGAGTTTTTGAAAATTCTAGACGGTAATAGTACCTTAAGTTGCCACCTACAGACTGGAATCTGGAAACCAGAAGTTTAGCGGTTTAATCAACTAGATACCAGTCATGGAAAGTACCATAATTATTTAATGTTTAATGAATAAATTGAAGAATGCAGAACCTACCTGTAAAAACAATATTTGGGATCCAAGAGAAATATTCGAAATTTGTCACGGTGAAATATTCAAAAACTGACCGTAAAGCAGTAGGCAATAGAAGCAATAAATAAAACAAATGTTAAGTAATGTTCAATATTCTGTAAGGAACTTAATTTCTTACATCTTGACTATTGAGTCATTTTTAATACAATTTTTCGAATATATTAGTTTTCAAAATTTTTGTTTTGTATTTTATATACTTTAACATGTCACTTTTTTCTTTTGACATTTAGATTTTAGCTGCCAACATGAAACATGAAATAATCACAAAGCTCGTTACAACTTGAGAAAATAAAAATCCATTTTAGTTCCGTTTGAACATAATAAACAAAGTATACAGAAAAAGAAAAATTAGATATGACTAAAAATAAAAATCTTTATCCTACATCATTAATCTGTTAATACTAATAATATTAATTGAATTTTTAACTGGAAAGCATGAAGGAAACCGTGTAAAACCGGTATTGAATATTTTTAATTTCATTTTCGTTCATGAACAGAGAACAAAATGTCGTTTCCGTGCTTTAAAAAATTCTGATAATATGCTATTTTGCTTTCGTTTTCGGATTATTTTCATCCTTGATAAAAATTTAATCAAAGAGTCGGGAGTCGATAACTTTTTCCGACTTCCGACTCCGACTCCTCCAAAAAGCTTTGACTCCTCGACTCTCGACTCCCGACTCCCGACTCCGACTACGACTCCCCATCTGGATATGTGTTCCACCTGAAGCACCCAAGAAAGATATGATTTTGTTCATGTGGCCAAAAATTAAAGTCTGAAAAAGAAATTAATTATATCTTTTCACACATATCCTCCATATTGCTCTATTACCACTTTTTGACCAGTAATTGCTTTTAAAATTACAATAAACTTAATTATTAAACAATAAGTTATTAAGAACATTTAAATATTATTTCAAATATTTTATTGGGGGGTTCAGAAAATATTTTAGGCTAGTTGAGGGGTCCCGAGTATAAAAAAGTTAACAACCGCTGTATTAAGTTTCGGGTTGTTCCTAAGCTCACTTTTACTGTGCTCAATTTTTCATACTCTGATGAGGTGCTAAATACTTACATACATGTAAAATATAATTATGCCAGTAGCGGCTGGTGAGTAAAATATTTGGGGGGACACTTTTTTCCCATATATATCTATTAAAATATAGTTATACGAGAAAAAAGTTAGTAAATAAAAAATACCTGAAAATATGTTCTGCAACTAGAAGAACTGACAAATCTGGCACTTTTATTAAGATTTATGGTCAATATTATTATCATTTTTGTAGTTATTACTTCTATTATTATTATTATTATTATTATTATTATTAAAATTGCAATATTATTAAGACAATGCTTTGTAGTCAGAAACATAACATATTTGGTTATTAATTAAGCAGATACCTACACATATTCAAATGTATTTAAATATTAGATTTAACCTTTTAGTTATGTTCTTTAATTGAAAGTTTATACGCAGTATCAAGTTGAAATCGTATATTTACCGATCCCAGCATGGCAAATTTGACCGAATAATGCATATGTTTATGAGACACATTATGTTTAAGAACTTTATCTTTGCAATGTTTAATATCTTTAACACTATTTACTGTCTTTATTTCATATGCGTCTGATGAACAAATCAAACACAGGAAACAAAAAAAAAAAACATTTTATTTATCACATCCACACAACCAACTTGTATTTAAATATTGTTTTTCACTAAACTTTCTATTAAATGTTCTATATCCATTTTTATCCTGTTGGGAAATATTCAATTTTGGCCGATGAGGACCCATATTTTTACCGACCGCCAACATATATAAGGGAGGTATTTTGATCATACCGATTTCGAGATTTCGATGTATCTCCACGAATTGAGGTCTCTACATAACGTTTTGACTATTTTTAGCACGATGTCTGTCGGTCTGTCTGTCCGTCCGTCTGTCCATCTGTCCGTCCGTCCGCTTGTCTGTCTGTGTACACGTGTAGAGCAAATTCGGCTAAAAGGATTTTTATGAAACTTCATATTTAAACTTCTGCCATCAATGGCACGAGTTGATCAACTTTTAGTAAAAATCGGTTGACTAAAAATGGGAGTTTACTCGTGTCGATTTTAAGATTTTTGCGAATATTTAGCAACAGAAAAATATTTCGAAAAAATGTATTTAACAAAAGTTGCTATAAATGCAATAACTAATAACTTTTATTTGAGATGTTTTTTGATGAAACGAAAAATTTCGAAAAATTTGTCGTAAATTTTTGTAAAATTTTTTGTCTCAAATTTTCATACTTATATGTAACGTTTCCATGGTCATGATAAATAATATCTCTGTTAGAAAATATTAGGCCAAGTTATTTCTACTCTGCTACTAGAATATATTTTATACAAGTACTTTATAATGGCGGTCGGTCCTGTGGTGGCCACAGCTGATTTTTTATTAATAATTTTGTTTCATAGTTAAGCACGTTAGTTGTATTAAAATATACAGTATATTTTAATAAAACTAACTTGCTTCATTCGATTCATTTTTACCTTTAAGTACTTGTCACAAATCACAACGACCGAACTAAGCTACGGGACACCGGCCGTAATTCACTAATACATGCAACACTAACCTTCGCCGCTGTTGCCGTTACTAGGAAATTTTTGCTACATATGTAGATAAGAACATTAGATATTGCATGTGGCAACGCTGTATCTTTGGACACTCCGTGGAGTGTCCAACAACGCTCGGAAGAGTTGTCTTGATTTAAATTTTTTAAATCTAACATTTATATGCAAAATCTTTGAATAAGAAATAATAAAAATAAAAATATGCAGATATATCTAGCTACTTTAATGCAATTTTAAAGAAGTGTAAATAAAGTATTAAATTTAGCTTTTTTACTAAAAATTTTTAGGAGGTCACTGTCCCAGCGCCTCCCTGTCTCAGCCGTCACTGAATTATGCAACATTTACCCTTATTAACGATCGTAGTGTGCTATACCGTTGCTAAGGCATATTGTTTTATGTAAATAGAATAGTAGAAGTTGATCAATGAAATCATGTCTTATTATTCATAAAATACCTTTTTATTAATATACATCCATATATAGTCAATGGCAACTAATTCAAGTAAATAATATATATAATTCTTAATTTAATTTATTGCATACATTAGTTTATCTAAAATCTAACAAATTGTCACATAATAGCTGTAACATTTATTATTTAAATATAATGACAGTAGTTAACCTCATTGCGAATATCATGTGTCGTAATTTTTAAATGACCTTGTTAAGACAGTGTCATTGTCAAGGTTTGAGGTAACAGTGTGAAATTAACACTCATTGTTGAGAAGGTTATTTAATTACAACTTGCTTTTAATACATACACATCTTAATTGTTTTTTTTTTTTACATTTGAAAAACAAATAACAAAATAATACTTCGTAATCAGGATGAATAAATTATAACTTTATAACATTACTATTCTATTGTGAAATAAAAGGATATAAAAATAAAAAGTGATGTGGTCTGCACAAGAATTTCCAGTTTATTTAATTCAAATCGGTCGTATGAATTTTTAAGGGGACATTCGCCTTTGGAATTGAAAAAAAAAACACTTTTTAAAAATTTTATTATGAAAAAACTATTATATTTATTGACAAAATTTCTTTTGGACATTGTTAAACAGTCTCTAAAGAATATAAAAAAAAAAAAAAATTTCATTTTTAGTTTCCCTTTGCTACTGTAGAGGGCGTCATCCAAAAGTTACTTTTCAAACGGTAGGACATATTGTGGACCTCCTGTAACAGATTTTTGAAAAATTCAAAATGGATTCTATTCTTAAGACTCAAAACTATACAATAAGCCTCTAAAACTCATACTTTTTCATATTTTGAAGTTTTTGTATGTATATTTCTGAAAAATGCGAAAAAACGGCATTTTTTGGGGGTAAGTCACCCCCGTAAAAAAAAGGGGGACGTATTTTTTAAAACTTTTAGAGGCTTATTGTTTACTATTTTCAATAAGTAATCGAATGCTTTTTGGTTTTTTAAAATCGGTCGAGTAGATTCGGAGAAAAATGTCCTACTAGTTTGAAAAAGGTAGTTTCGAGAAAAACGCGTTTAAAGTTTTTTTGCCATAATTTTATTGGATAAAAGGTCGAAAACTTTTTTTTTACCTTTAATCGGCCATTCCTGGTGAATACTGAGGACCCTCGTTATCTAGTAATTGCTGTAAGTGGCTGGCCAAAGCTTTTTTCTTCTTAATTCGACCTTCTTTTGACTGCTCACTGCTCCTCCTATTGGCTTGAGAGATACGGTCCTCGTCAACTTTTTGCGCAAAAGCCGTTGCAGTTTCGCCAATTTTGATGCCCATGAGATCCATAATAGCTACGTAAGTTCTCGAGCCTTCGTTGAAAATGGATGCTGCGATCCCACGCTGCAATTTCAGTCACATCTTTGCCAGAAAACTTGCTTTTCGGAGAAATGTTCCAAATCAAATTGTTCTAACTTTCGTTACTATTTTGAGTATTTTTGCAAAGACATCTTTGCAGCAACTCATCACTACTAAGTGACTCGTAAACTGGCAAAATGTAGCCACAAATGCTTGGATCTAGTGGTGGCTTATGAGTAAAAGGCTCATTTTTTTCCTCGCTTTGCAAAAATTTACACCAATCTTTTCGGTTTTTACTTATGGGCATACGCTGTTACAAATATAGCTGTAACTTTTTTTCTATTACGAATTTCTTGATGAAATTTTAGGAGGCAACTTTTGAACGTATATAGAATCAAAATATGTAAAAATCTCAAAATCGATTTTTTGAAAATTTCAAAAGCGAATGTCCCCTTAATGTAACTTTAGCGGCATAATAGCTTTTCATGTGCAATTGCAAATTTTGAATTTTGAGGCCCATATGTTTTTTTTTTCTGGTGAAAATAATAACAAAACAAATTTGGTATAAAAATAGACCTGTAGTGTGATTTTTAGGGTTTTATAGGTATGACCACCAAAAAACTCTTAAAACGTCACTCATGTGTCTGTCTGTACGATAGAAATTGTAGCCAAACGCCTAAACATAAAAAGGTGAAATTTGGCATACTTGTACAACTTTTTGACCAACATATAGGCAAACTATAGATAGTTCAAAAATTATTATAATGGCTTTTTTCATTATAATGGCAAAAAACTTTTGTCCATCTCCCAAAGAACTTGAACTAAAAATCTGAAAAAAATCTCAATAATGTACATTTACCCCACCCTATCTCCCAGAGGGGTTGAACTAAAAATCTGAAAAAAATATCAATAATGTAAATTGATGGGAACCGGAATAGTTCAACAGGAAACATTGATCAAATTGATATTTAGCAAAATACAGATTTTTTGTGTCGTAGAAAAAAATATATATTTTTAAAAAATTTATTTTGTGGTATCAAAAGAAATCTCTTAAGACGTAAATAAAGAAACGGAAAGTAGTTTTTTATTATTATTATTTTTTTTATTTTAATACGATTTTTTCCAAAAAAGTACTAAAGAATCATTGTCCCGCACCTTTTAACCCCAAGGGGTTAAATAAAAATCTGAAAAAATTTTGAGCAATGTATATTACATTGCTCAGAATTTTTTATGAGCCGGAATTTATTGCTATGAACCGGAAACGTACGAGACGAATTTTTGACGATTTTGTATAGATCGAAATAATTAAATAATATCATTAAAAAATAGATTAAAACCACGAAATTTAATTTGAATTGATATTAGACAACTTGCAATTTTTATAATTAATAGTTTACATATTATATTAAATAAAAATGATCGTCAGCTGCCGACATAACGGGGTAAAGATCGGCAGTTACATCAGCGGTTCGTAACCTTTTTATACTCGGGACTGCTAGTTGGGGGAATTAGCCTAAAATAATTTCTGGACCCCCCCCCAAGAAAGTTTTTGAAATAATATTTTATTTACGGAATATAAATGAATTTTATAATATAATTCATATATCAACTTACCAACTATGAATTTATATTTATTCCATTTTCTTTTAATTTCGGGATCCTCTAAGGGAGCGTTTCTTAAACTGTTGTCCGCGGACCCCTGGGGGCCCGCGTAGCCATTACCGGGGGTCCGCGAAACAATTTGGACATTAACTTTACATCCCCCAAGTTTTCGCTTTTATTCAAATAACTCATTTAATAAAAATCCTACATGGTCAAGACATTTTGTATTAGTTGTTATCTACTAGTTTTTGACATAACTAAACAATAATTAGTAAAAATTTAATTATTTTTATTCAACTGTAAATTATTTACAGAAAACATATTATAATAAGATCACCCTAAGAAGAGGAAAGACATTCGATATTTTTGTCCAGATTTTGACGTGGGGCTTTGCATTGTTCCTTGTTTAAAATTATTTCATACAATAAATAAATTATAAATAGTATTTCATATTGTTGGGTCAAATAAAATTTGCTTGAAATTTTTTGTTTATGTAAAACCTAGATGGTTTCTCAATCCCTGCCGGCTGAAAATAGGCTCTGATCCCGGGCCGTAAAACCCAAAAAATCCTAGATGCGCTTTAAACGTATATATACGTACGAGATTTGGGATATTCCATGCTACGTCCGCATTAATACGTACGATACAATTTTATATGCTTCGTACGTATATATACGTTTCAAGGCTTTCTTAACCTAGCACACGCAGTTGTGTTCAGCGTCCCTAACTCCGCAGCGAAAGGGTTAAAAAGCGCTGAGTTACATCATTGATTACATTGTAAAATGCTTAGGCTAAATGCCCGCTCAGCAATTATAATCCCTCAGCTGATGGTCTTACCCCCATTGTGCAAACAGCTGATTGTTGTTTTTATTATTCTAATTATATAATAAGTTCGTTGTATAAGTGTCATTGAATTTGAAATGACTACATCATTTTTTTATGACTTATACAAGCAACTGACGTATAATCCCCCACTACGCACTTTTATTATTATTATTATCACTTAAACAATAACTGTGCAAATTTTCAAGTGCCTTGAAATGACTTTTGGATTTTTTTTTTTTACAATATGTACATTTTCTCACGACCAGCCCCAACACTACCAACGCAGCTGACGCTTAGATCATCAACTTACTACCTGAAAGGAATAATTTCCAGTAGGAATCAATCGGGATGATATGACCAGGTCGCTTGCAACGCTGCCTCCCGGATAGGGTTGCCAGGCGTCCGGATAAAGCAGGACATAGTTAGGCTTTTTGATTGCGTGTCCGGCTAAAATAAACGGTGTCCGGCTTGTCCGGCTTTTGTTAGGCTTTTTACATTTCGCAAACGAGCGAGCGCCGTTTTCTGAACAATAACAAAGAGAACGTTAATTTCAAGAAGCTGTTAGCACACAAGAAATGGGTAGCCTATTTTAAATCGATGAGTAATCAAGATTGCTTTTCAGAATTCCTAACTATTTGTCAGTATTACTTTGCGATCCCAGGACATAACGCAAACGTTGAAAGAGTTTTTTCCTTGATAGGTCAGCAATGGTCAAAAGAACGCAACAGATTACATGTTAACACTGTAGCTAAAATGTTGGTACAGTCTGTTTCAAACGGTTAGGCGGAACTAAATGGGAATTTCGTTCTTTTAGGTTGTCACGAAAAGGGACCTTGCTTGGGTTATTTCATTTTTCACGTTGGAATGTCAAAATATAAAATTCCAACAATGAAACCATGGAAACGAATGACATATGTCAAAATTAAATTATTTTTCTTACATATTTTAATGACAAAAAAATAAATAAATGGGATATTTGTATTAAGAATGACACAAAAAATCAAAATATAAAGAAAATGACATTTTAAAATGATATTAACCTTAACCAAAAAATGTTTGTTGTAAGTATGATTTACAAAGCTTAAACAAAACGGCTGAAAAGCATGATTTAAACGATGAAAGTAACTAGATTGCAAAATCTAGTTCCGCCTAACCGTTTGGAACAGACTTTAGTAGAATTTAATTTAAAACATTTGACGTGTAAGGATTTTTACAACTGCATTTTGAAAGAAACTGAGCTTTTAAAGCAGATTTCTGCCTACCAAAAATATGAATAATTATTTTTATTGTTTAACTTAAAGTTTTGTTTTGTTTTTGTTTTGTTTAGATTGTTTTTTTTATTTTGTTTTGCTTTGGGAAGTAATAGCAAGTAAATAAGACTTATTTGTGCAATTGCCTTTATTTAATTTAAGAAGAATTTAAAAATGTCGATAAATGTTTATCTAGAATATAATTTTGACTGATGACTTTATTTGACTGATTAATAATAAATTACTTAGACTGATTTGGCGTTTTATTTATTTTTTATTTATTTTTCATTAGAATTTAACAAGATTTTTGGTAATAATCAAAAAAGCTTGATTCTATATAATTTTTTTTTGTCGTACCTATTAATACTGAGAAACAAAATCCTCCATAATGTAGGGTGTCCGGCTTTTTGACCCAAACGTCCGGCCAAACTGGCTGGTCTGTTCGGCTATTAGGTTTGGCGACCTGGCAACCCTACTCCCGGCCTATATAAATTTACTCGCCTACGGTTAAGGTTGTAAACTTCATCCTCATGCAATATAGCCTTCATTATATGCTTGTTAAATAAAATTCTACTCTAAAACACTTTATAAATTAAAGTTTAAAAAATTAAAAACGTGTTTGTTTTTTAAATGTTTGTCTAAACTTAATAATTGTTTTTTAATAACATTTTCTTCACTAATTACGGTTTTAAACTAAGTTATAAACTTGTATACCATATACATTTACATATTATTTATTCATATTAAAGTTCGCAAAACTACTTAGGTAAATTCTATAATCAATATTAGGTACGCAGACCGTTGGAGTGCCTTTTATATTGCCGACTACGGCGCAATTAACTCAACAAAAAATGCTTTGATAAATTTGACAGTTTAATAGGCTTATTAGTTACGCTATTGACGGTAATTTTTATGTTGGAAGTCAAAGTTGAAAAGAAAATTGAGGAAAATAGGCAGTTAATAAATGGAAAAAATTGTTCAATAGTTTTACATTTGGCGTTAATGAAGTTTGTGCGACAAAAAAATAGCTATACAGGATATTCATTTTGATTTGTCTACTGTTTCTATCTAGAGAAATACAAGGTGTCTCAAAAGAAATTTTATATTTATTTAGCTTACTGCGTGAACGCAACGTATCCGAGGGGCGCGGGGGTTATGTCAATCGGTAGCCTGGCTCTTGGGAATTCAGTCGCTATGGAGCGTTTCTCGGGAGCAGACCGCGCGTTATGCGTGCGAGAGTTTTACAAAAACGGTGATTCGGCGACTGTAGCGCGTAGAAAATTCTGCAGTATTCGAGGATTTCGCCACTTAAATGATGCGGCAAGCATTCCTCTCATTCGACATTGGGTTAAAAAGTTTGAAGAGACTGGTACAACGCTGGATAAATCAAAATCCGGGCGACCTAGGTCATCAAGAACGGTAGAAAACGTGGAGAATGTTAATCAGTCTGTTCGTGACGACCCAAACCTTTCAATTCGGAAGCGCGCAAGTGCTTTAAATGTGCATAGATTATCATTACATCGCATTATGCACAAAGACCTAAAGCTGCACCCCTACAAAATTCAATTGGTGCAAGAATTAAAGCCCCAAGATGCCAGTCAGAGGCTTAATTTCGTAAATCAGGTGATTGAGCGGAGAGGTGACATAAATTGGCCTCCACGCAGTCCAGATTTAACCCCTATGGACTTTTTCCTATGGGGTTATCTTAAATCTAAAGTTTACGCCAATAAACCGACTTCACTGGCGCATTTGAAAGAAAATATCCGTCACGAAATGGCAGCCATCCCTGAGTCCACCTGCCGAGACGTCATAAGTAATTTTACTGTTCGATTAAATGAGTGCCGAGAACGCGAGGGTCTACATTTAGACGATATTATTTTTAAGAAATAAATCCCCAAAAAGTGTATTTTAATAATTAATAAACATTTTTTCTATATACGGCTTACTTTTTTTTTTAATCGATCCACTAAATATAAAATTTCTTTTGAGACACCTTGTATAAATGCTGCGAGGATGATTAAGTTAAACAGCAACTGCTATTTTATTTGAAAACTGGTCATTTCAAAACTTTCCAAAAGTTATGACCTTGAAGAAGGGGTGGTTTAAGGCTCAATAATTGGACCGTTGCTGTTTATATTGGTCATTACAGAACTTCCCAAAATGTTAATGCGTCTTCAATCATCTATACAAATGATACAACATTTGTGAACAGTGGGGTACACCACACCGACATTCATGAGAGTATCAACACTACCACAGTTTAAGCGACACGTTGGTTCACCTATAACAAACTGAAGCTCAACTTGGAAAAAGATCACAACATGGTTTTTAGTCTAAATAAGACCGTGGATTCCTATAGACCAGCGTTTTTCAACCGAAAACGTGCCACGGACCAGTAAAATATTTAATTTTCTACCGTGCACCACCAAAAATAAATGTACTATTAAACAAATTTATTATATATATATATATATATATATATATATATATATATATATCAGTAATAAAAAATCGCTAAAAAATGAACAATAATCACAGAAAATTGACAAAAGATCATAGGAAAATGAACAAAATATCTCAAAAATAATTATTTATAAGCCATTCGCGGGCCACTAAAATATTACTAAGGACCATCAGTGGTCCGCGAGCCACTGGTTGAAAAACACTGCTCTAAACCGTATGGGAAATTTAAAGGAGACATCAAAATAAGGATGCTTATGTTCAACTCTATAATCAAAAGCATAAGTATGGCGCTGAAATATGGGGGTGGGAAGACCAGGAAAAATTAAAAGTGGTGCAAAATAAATACACCAAATGGATGTTGGGCTTAGACAAATGCACAGCGAAGTATATTTTATTAGAGGAAGTGAAATTAGACAACAACAGAATAAAAGCTACGAAAATAGCTATTAAATTCGAAGAGAGGATAATAAGACATCCAGAAAAAAACTTGCTGTATCAGTTCTGGACAGAAATAGAGAGAAAAGAGAAACAAGGAAAGATACAATCCACATGGCAAGTAAAAAAAAAAAAACGATTTGAGCATAATGGCTACTCAACTAAGAAAATATCAAGAAAGAGGTCGGAAGGACAAGATGAGACACTTGAAATAACATATAGAATGAGGGTCATCCAAGGACAAGAGAGAAGTGAGAGGTTAACAAATTCGTGATACAACAGGAAATATAAGAAAACTTGTACGACGCAAATACCCGAGTACTTCAAAATCCAAAGTAATAGATTAAAAAAGAAGTTAATAGCTAGATTTAGGTGCGGAAATGAGGAAAGAGAAAATAAGTACTGGAGAATGTATGAACAAAGAATGTGCAGGATATGTGTAGAGGAAAGAAAGACCTTGGAGAATATAATGAAAAATTGTGGAGAAATGAAATTTAAAGATGGAACAAGAGGCAAGGATGGGACGACGGTTAAGTGAAAAGTAAGATTTGAGACGTAGATTCAAAACAATCAGAATACGTATTTGAAAATAAATTAAACTAAACTGTTAACCGAAAGGTATAAATAAAATAACTATCAACCATCCCGGACCGTAGATAATAATGAGTCACAATGAAATTTATAGGATTATGTTAGATTCAAAATTAAATTATCAACAACCCATTGATACAACTGCGATCAAAATAAACAAATATAATTTCATGCTCTACAAAATCGTAAATTATGTGTCGATGAGTCAGTCAAAGTTTTTCATTTTTCTTATGAACCAGGATTTAGTAAATTAAGGTGGCCAAAGTGCTGAAAAAAATATAAAATTACAAGAATTTCAAAATTGTTATTTGTTTTGTTTTATGTTGGTTATTGATACCAATGCCCTTTAGGTCCAGTCTTTCCACCTTCAAGTAAACTTCTAGAAAACTATCTGACAGATAAGGTTATGATGTGATGCTTTCTGTGCTAGATAAATGTCATTTCATATTGCAATATAAATTTATCTATCGGATATCTAGTTATCTAACGGATATTGACATTTATTCATCAGATGAAGTTCCAGATAACCTTATCTGTTAGATAGTTACCTAGAAGTTTACCTGAAGGTGAAAAGACCGGATCTTAATCTTATTGCAGATATATTTCATAGCTTCACGTGAACTAAATATACCACTTAAAATAAATTTCAAGATTGAATTTGTGTCTAAATCATCATTTTTGTTGAATATTACACCCCAATGTTCTAGTGAAGCTTCTAAAAGAATACAAATACAGTAAATTATGCAAAATATCCTAAAATAGCAGCTCAGTGTGTCATGAAATGTAAATGTTTGACGATATTTCGCGGTTTTGCCATAAAATATGTAGGGCGAGGGTGACATTAATGAGAAGGGTGTGTCAGTACATAATTGTCCTTCAGAAAGGAGCTTTCTTCTCTACCTTAGAATACCTGCAAGAAACTGAAAAAAATGAAAATTATATATATGATTCCTTCATTTTTATCTTCCGAAATTGCGCAGTCAGTTCTGGGGTCGACTTAGACTCAAGAATTTAATACTGAAACTAAGTACTGAGTTTATACATAGATAATAGGATTGGTCGAATCGCCACGCTGATCACGTGGATTTCATATCTATGGCCGGCGGTCTATAAATGGAAAACTTACCTTCTCTTCCCCTTATACACCTATCTAGGTGTTGGAATGCTATTATTATTATTTATTTATTTATTTATAGATTGTTACTAATTTTATTTCAGATTGTTAGTTTTATATAAGAAACTGTGCTGTTTAAAACCTAGCCTAATTTTTTTTACCATCGCGGGTCTGTTAAAACATAAATAATTATTCTCATCCCGGCAATGTGAAAGTACGTTTTATACCATGAATTCAAAAAGTAATTACATAAGGGTTGGCTATGGAAAAATGAAATAATGTCTACTGCAAGCTTTAGAATTAATTTACTGTCATCACTGTTGTTCTATGTCATAAGTTTATATTGTTATATAAAGATTGCAGTAGACATTATTTTATTTTTCCATAGCCAACCCTTATGTAATTACTTTTTGAACTCATGGTTTATTAATTGAACTTTATGTTCTGATATATAAAAATCAATTTCTGTTGGTCTGTCTGTCTGTCTCTATGTTCTTTATGCAAAGCCAAACGGATACACCAATTTCACAAAATTTAGTAAGGGGGGGGGGGGGTAAAATAATCCGAGAAAAGTTTTAGTGAAGGTTCCAACTTCATCCAGGAATATTTCGAAATATTCCTGGAAGAAATATTTCGAAAAAATTTATTTAACAAAAGTTGCTATAAAGTAGCAATAACTGTCTGTCTTTCTGTGTACACGTGCAGAGCAAATTCGGCTAAAAGAATTTTTATGAAACTTCATATTCAAACTTTTGACATCAATGGCACGAGTTAATCAACTTTTGGTAAAAATCGGTAACTAGAAGTGGGAGTTTATTCGTGACCGTTGTAAGATTTATGCGAATATTTCACAACAGAGAAATATTTCGAAAAAAATGTATTTAACAAAAGTTGATATAAAAGCAATAACTAATAACTTTTATTTGAGACATTTTTTGATAAAGCAGCATAAATTAAACAAGTACTTTGTGATGGCGTTCGGTCCTGTGGTGGCCACAGCTGATTTTTTGTGTTTGTAATTAGTGCAATAAAAAATATAAAACTTTAGGGATATATATTACTTTCTAAACTTGCTGGTCCGCCTGTTTTTCTAGGTCGCTTGCCGGTCCGCCAAGGTTAGGAAACGCTGGATTAGAGCATTTCACGCAAATATTTTACACTATACATCTAAGATTAATACTAACGTAGTTAACACAGTGTAAATAGAAGCCCGAAATACAGGTGTGTTGAGAATTGTGGAAATTATCAACAGATGGCACTATTGGATAGTTGTTTCTACAGTGACTGTATAAAGACAGTGTGGCCATATGAACTGTAGCCGCCATGTTTATTCCAGATTTGTATTGGGTTATATGGAATAAATGTTAATATATCCTAATATATTATAATATTTCTTCAATTTTTAATAGTTTTACGTGTTTATGTTTATGTATATGTGAATATCAATTTATTGTTAAGAAAAAACATGTATATGATTCAACATTTATTAAGATAAATATTAAAATTGCCTACCGATGAAGGTATTTTTTTGAAATGTTTGCAACATAAAAGAAAACAAATGAAAAAAATTCTTAAAAAAGGACATGAAAGGAAATATAAGAGATATGTTTTTATTATTTTATAATTTTATTTGAGGACCTATAAAAACTAAAACATTTTATTTTTTTATAAAAAAGGGAGTTTCAAACATTTTAATTTGACTATTTTAAATTTAAGAAAACAAGTTCAAACAGGACATAGAATTAGAATAAAAAGATAGGGAAAAAATGATGATAAGGTTCTATAAAAATTAGAGAACCCAACATTTCTCTAATTTTTTGGAAAACGCATGTTTATATAAAAAAAAGGATATTTTCATATTAAAAAAGAATAAGCAGAACATGTTATATACCCTGACTTCAAAAATAAATTACATAAGAGTTGGCTATGGAAAAATAAAATAATGTATATCAGTGTTTCTCAACAGGTGGTCCGCAGAAAAATTTTAGTGGTCCGCGACTTAAGTTTTCGTATGTTTTTTTGCAGTTTTTTTGTTTTTTTTTAGACACATTTTTTATGTAAATAATTTATATTTTGTTTATATTCTGTAAACTTTCTGTGATTTTCTACAAATAAAATTTATTTAGTAGCACATTAAATATATTTGTTTTCTTGCAAAAAATTAACCAACAATTATTATTAGTGGTCCGCGTTAGAAAATTATATATTTTACTGGTCCGCGGTGCGTTTTTGGTTGAGAAACACTGATGTATACTACAAGTTTTATATAACAATAAATAACTTATGACAACAAGAGTGATTTAATTAATTCAGACAGTAAATTAATTCTAAAGCTTTCTGTTGGCATTACTTTTATTTTCCATAGCCAACCCTTATGCAATTTCTTTTTGAACTCATGGTATAAATGATATATTAATAAAGAAAACTGATGTATATATTATCAATTATGCATTTATTCAACTAAAATTATGGTCAGATGAAAAATAAAATGAAATCAGCATGGAATAACATTAAAATTAATGAAAGTAAATACTTCTTATAATTGTGAAGTAATTGTAATTGTTTACTGGCATAATGTTTTTTTATGTTCATTTAGCCTTTTTTTCCCAGCAAATTTAAACCTAAATATAAGAAAACGTTTCATTATTTTTAATTTTAATTTGTGACAATTTAAAATATGTGCACAGTTTACATTATCTACATTACTCATTACTCATCACAAACACAACATTCACTATTATTCGTCTAAATATACGTATATTATTTGAAAATATCACTTAAATCTGTTGAAACACAAGCTAAAGACATGTAAACCATATATAATCTGTAACAAAGTTGGAAGAAATATGGCGGACTTCAGCTCGACCAATAGAAAATGAGACCATCGTATGGCCACACTGTCTTTATACAGTCACTGTAGTTGTTTCTTCTTCACTGCCTAGTTAAAATTACTATACCGTATTATATATTTATCTTCAACGTTGGGAAAAGTTTTATTTAGGCGGAACTTATCAATAGATGGCACTGCTGAGGAATTCTTTATTTCCCATCGCCTAATAGTTAATTGCAAATTATATAATCTTTTTATATATTTAACTTTAACGTTGTGAGCGTTATGTTCTACTTTCTTGGATTTAAAGTAGTTAAATGCGTAGCGAAGCACGGGTATCTCAGCCAGTATTAGTATAATATGTATTGTATTGTATCTAATACGTATCTAGTACTAAATAAGCATAAAAAATCAGAGTGAGGACATCGCATTGACTCCGCCTGACCTAGAAATGGCTTCACTCTAATAATAATTAATTAATTTAATTTATTAAAGTATTTTCTAATCTAATTTAAGTATTTTTTGCAAACTAGTCAAACTTGTGTCTCTTAAATTTCCTCGCGGACCGTTAGTTAAGAAACACTGTGATAGAGAATGTTGAATAGTAATTTTCCCGTCCTTAATGCTGCATTCGAGAACAATATAAGCCAACATAAAATACTAACTTTATAAGTACACAGCAAAATTAGAACGCATGTGATACCAGCAAGTAAAATGAAAATTCTCCAGTAGAGATACCAAGAGCCTCTCTCCTAATACTTAGGAGATTAACTAAGGATGGATTATTCAAGATTATTGCATGCTTCAGATAAAGTGTATTAAACATTAAATGGTTGTATTAGTCAATTTAGAAAGGGCTTCATAACAATATTTGTAAGGTATAGGTTTTCTTATTTTAGGATAAATCTGGGAGGGTTAAAATAGCAAGAAATTAAAGGCTTATCCAAAGGGATAATATCAGAAATATTTTAGAGGTACAGGGTAAGGTAAAAAAATTCGCGGAATAGAGGGGAAGAAGGATAAAAACTACATAATACGGGGTGGGCCATGGGAACCTGACGTTTTTGAAACGGGTAGTACTCTGAAGGTAGAGGGGGTAGAAGCAAGCGGTAGGTTCCATTCCAACCGTCAGTTCGTGCAGTTTAGTGTACATCATGGCTGAATGGGGTGTAAGACATCGTGTGTTTGTGTATGACGCGTTTATCAAAAACGGTGAATCAGTAATAGCGGCGCAAAGAGCGTTTCGAATTGAGTTTAATGTTGGGCGCCGTGGAAGCATCCCAAGCCGAAACACAATTCTCAAATGGGTCAACGACTTTCGAACAAGCGGGAGCATCATGAATAAAAAACCGCCTGGACCCGCTCGTACGGTACGGACCCCCGAAAATGTAGAGAGGATGAGAGAGGCATTCCAAGTAAGACCAAGGTGTTCTGCACGAAAACACGCTCAAGCCTTAAGTGGGGAACAGAATGCAACGAGTTCTACGGCGCGTTGACGGCGTTTGGACGGCGCTATCTGTCAGAGGAAAGTTAAAATCAAGCTGTCGTATGCAAGTGCACAGAATGAACAATGTCCTAACGGCGTTCTAATGCCGTTGATACTGAATGTTCGTCAACTTCCAACTTTTGACGCCGTTGAACGTTGACGTAGAACACCTAACCTCAGTTTTTACTGGATGGTAAAGTGTTTGTATGTATAAATAACTTGTATACAACATAAATAACATCACACACAAGTCTTCATCATCCATTATAATTTTAATAAAAGAAAGCGCACCTATAAACACAGATATAGGTTGTCAGTTGTTACTTTGATGGCGTTAAAAATTATTGCATTGTGTGCAGACGAAAATTCAACGCCGTTCTCAACGGCGCTAACGCAACGCCGTCGCAAATGACGGCGCAGCATTCTGTTCCAGGCTTTAAGAGTAGGTCGCTCCACAGTCCGTCGTATTGTTAAACAAGATCTGAAGTTTCATCCATACAAGTTGACTTTAGCTATGCTCGCGATGCTTGAAGTAAACGAAGATGCAGTGTTGTTTATGAGTGATGAAGCTCACTTCCATTTAAATGGATTTGTAAATCGACAAAACTGCCGTTATTACGCCTCGGAAAACCCTCGGCAGTTGCATGAACAGCCTCTGCACAGTCCAAAAGTCCAAGAATTTATGAACAGACTTGAAACATGTTATGAGCAGAATGGTCATCACATGACTGATATAATTTTTAAAAATTAAAATGGCATATAATTTACTAATAATGTATGTTAATAATTTTTTTTTTGTCTAGAGAAATCATTGTGTAATGTTCATTCAAAAAATCGTCAGGTTCCCATGGCCCACCCTGTACATTCGTCCGATCTTTGTTGATGTTAATAGCTAATTGTGTAACAAATTCATCTTTTTATATTTATAAACTTTTACTAATAATATTTATTTGTTGCAGATATCCTTCTAATTCTCTTGGTAAGTAATGTCATCAGAAACATGAAATTATACATTTCATTAAACCAAATATTTGCAAGTAAAGTAGAATTTCTCTTGTGGGTTAAGGAACCGCTTGTTCTCATCTGCTGGCATCAGCTGTTTTCAACGCCCTTTCTTAATACTGTTTAATTCACGGTTTTTGCTGATTCACGTTTCAAGTTTCTAATCCACCATAGTATTGTTCGAATAAAAGAAATCTAACATAATCAATAGAATTAAAATATTTATAACAAGCATTATAAAATTTGATATAACTTTAAAAATTTTAAAAAAAGTAACTATCTGTAATTCACTTGGATAAATGAATGAAATAATGGATAAAGAGTTATTTTTTTTATTATTTCTTGACTACAGTTTCGGCTATACAAGGGGGCGGGTAAGAGTGTCGAACGAAAAAAAAAATAAATAAATAAAAAATACCGTTGGTCGTTGGTCTCTGAATAATCTCTTAATTGGTTCGGGTGCACATCTGTAGATCTATTTCAAGGTGCTGTATTAAGAAATAGAATAGGTCTGAATAGAAAAGTCTGCCAACATTTAAACCTTTCAAAAAGACCAACATTTAGAAGAACAGATGCGTTGACAAATTGCAGTTACTTAATCAAAATTCTAAAGTAATTCAAAAACCCTATCTAATATTAAATAAGCAAATTTTTATATACTATTCCTATACTTAAGATCGACCTTTCAATAATGGTTCAATGATTTCAACTGAACTGTAATTATTTTTGATAACCCGAGATAAATAATTTATTTGAAATATTGATAATAATTACAAAGGTAAAGGCTATTACAAATGATTAGGCGGAACTATATTTTGCAATCTAGTTACTTTCATCGTGATTTTTGGCCGTTTTGTTTAATCTTTGTAAATCTTACTTACAATAAACATTTTTTGGTTAAGGTTAATCATTTTAAAATGATTTTCTTTATATTTTAATTTTTTGTGTCATTCTTAATACAAATTTCCCATTTATTTATTTTTTTGTCATTAAAATATGCATTTTATTTTTGACATAATTCATTCGTTTCCATGGTTTCACTGTACAAAATTTTAAATTTTCACATACTAAACGTCAAACATAAAATAACCCAAGCAAGGTCTCTTCTTCTGACAACCTAAAAGAACGAAATTTCAATTTTGTTTCCAAGTTTGGAATAGCCTGTAGTATTTCATTTTGGCAGTTCAGAAATGAGATCGCAAACGTTCTAATTCACTATCTTCTAGTTTATTTCTTTTATTTTCGTTCACAACTCGTAATTTTGTATGTTTTTGTAAAGATTTTTTCAATATTTTCATTTCAAAAATATGTCAACTTGTTTTACAGTTGGTAATGTAAAAGTTTCCAAAAAAATTGATAAATAAAATGATGTGTGTAAAGTGGTCCTTTTATTTTCAAGGTTATCAATAAATTGTTCAATTAATTGATAAAAAATTGATCAATAAATTGAACTGTGTAGAACTGCGACATTGCAGATGTTATAAAGCACCGAAGAAATCTGGGTCTTAGTGTATTACGTTTATTTAGAAAAAAAAAATGTTAAAAATATACAACTATATCATCTTATAAAATAATATATCTTATGCTCTTAAGTTTTTAAAGTAGCACTTGTGGATCTGGAATGATGTGTCACAGTCATTGACACCTGTAACATCTTTGCAAGCTTCGATGGCCTTTGCTGATTTTTCTCTCAGTTCTTCTGGTTCAGAAAGTGGAACTTCAGCTCTGACTCTATCTATACGAACAGATCCATCTTTATTCAAGAAGTCAGCTTTTGCGAAAAAGCATCTGGAGAAACATTTTTTATCTTCTTCGATTGTTCCTTCCATAAGTTGCTTCACTATGTCGTCAGGAGAATGGGTCTCCTTAACACAAACAGCACCCATTTCATCGTAGATGTCAGCCTATAAAAAGACAACGATTAGAAACACAGAATAATTTAGAACTCAAAACTATATTGTAGGGTTTACGGCGGTATACAACGTATACCTTCTGCTTTGTTTCGAATTAATAGCGTATACTACATGATAGTGTGAGATTGCGTATTCTCCCCTCATATTATAGTTTTCTAGGCCGCAACGTGATGCGTTACTAGGCAATTTTGTGTTTTATATCGAGTTTTAGCTTACATCTAGGGCCGGTTTCTCGAAAAATTCAGTTGTAGATATCGTATCGATATAGTATCCATATCCATGGATACCGAAACTTATCGACGCAATAGCAGAATTTGGGTTTCTGGAATGTATTTTTCTATTTATCGATGAGATATCGAACTCATAACTTATTGATACGTTATATTGCCGATGAGCACCCTTTATCGTATCGATAAATATGAGAATTGTCATATAATGTCAGTTCTGACATATGACAGATAAGGTTATTTTGCAATTGCTTCTTAAAATCATATATATTAAGATATTCTTATACTGTTATAGAGGTAAAATGGACAAGTTCTGATGAATTTGATGAGAATGTTGTAATTGCAGTATGTTTATTACATCGGAGAACTATCAGAGATAAAAGTGACCCATTCCGCATTTAAAGCGAATTAGAATTTATTCAACAATAGCGGTTAAGCAAATGAAAATGCATGCAATTATGCTGTCTAATTGGAGGTGATTTAGAACCCATGACCCAAAGAAGTCTATTTCGGCACAGCTTCAAATTTTAATTGCTTTGAGATTTCTGGAAACAGGGGCTTTTCAAATGCTAGTTGGTGATGATGTGCATGTACATAAAAGTACAGTTTGCAAAATTGTTAAAAAAGTAATACATCGAATTGCTCTGTTGAGACCGCAGTTTATTTCATATGCCGGAAAATAATGAGGAAATTTTGAAAATAAAAAAAAATATGTCTTGCAATTTTTTCTGCCATTTTTTAACAATCTATTTTTAAACTAATTGTTAAAAATATATATTTTTGTAAATTATTTTTGACACTGACATTGACTATTGTCATTTGTGAACAATTGATCACATAAATGACAAGAGATTTTGTAAATATTTTGGCTGTGTGAATTGAAATGCATACATATCGCTACAATAGTTATTAGATACAATAAACATGTCGGATGAGAATCGAGAAACCGTTAAAAAGTTATCGACTCGATAAGGTTTATTGTATCGATAACTATTATCGATATCGTGTCAAAAAAAAAAAAATGTTCCAGAAACCGGCCCCTAGTTTTAAAACTTTAATGCAACCAGGCATAAGTGTCGTAACCACTGACTGTATCCAAGACTACTTAAAACAATTACTATCGCCCGTCAAATTATGAATCATCCGCCCCCGCCCCCCTTCCTAGAAAAATGCGGACCCCTTTTGGGTGCCTTATTATTATATGATTATCAGATACGATTCCAGTTTATTTAACCAACCTTTTTGGTGGTCCGAATTGCGTTACAGAAGATATATAAGTCTAGAGAAGCATATTAAAAAGTGGATCAAAAGAAAACGATCAGCACTTTTGCAGCAGATGTTCAAAGTTATTATTCTGCTGTTGTATGCAAAGTCTTGCATGGCGTATCCATGAATCAGCGTATGTTGCAAGGCCCATGCCTTGTCGAATTTCCGCCGCTGCTGTTTCCACCCAGTTACGGAGATTCTCCAGGTTTAAATACCTCACTTATTATTGAACAGCAAAAACTTATATGACAAAAATTGTTAAGAATAAGAAGGCAAATCTTGTTTCTAATTGTATGTTTTTGATTGGATAAATATTTGGAGACTTATGTCGACAAAACTGCAAAAATGAAAATTTTTAACTATCTCTATCTCTCTATAAAATTTTTGAATACTTCCCTTATTATTGACTTATAAAATAACAGCAAAAACTTATAAAATAAAAATTGTTAATAATAAAGAGACAAATCTGCTATCTAAATGCATTTTTTGGATTGGATAAATATTTGGAGAGTTATGGCGGGGAAACCCCAAAAATTAAAATATTTAAATACCTCCCTTATTATTGAATTAATAGCAAAAACTTGTGACAAAAATTGTTAAGAGTAAGAAGACAAATCTTTTATCTAAATACATTTTTTTGATTGGATTACTATTTGAAGAGTTACGTCGGGAAAACATTTATTTATTGCTTCCCTACAAAATCTTAAAAAATCGATATCTCTTTTATTATAAAACTTAATAACAATATTTAAAAAGATACAATATGCACAAAAAATAACTTTTTTATATTATGATATACTTATCTATTTTTTTTTTTTTTTTATAACCGAACATATAATTATACATATTAAAAATTAAATTAAAAATCGATCATTAATAAATCTGACTTTAAAATATAACCTAAATTTTAATTACCTATAACCTCAAAACATAATTTCTCAAAAAATTCCATTTAAAATGTCAAAACAATCGGTCTCACAGTCCCATTTACTCATAAAGAGTCACTAGATTTCAAAATCTAGTTCCGCACGAAGTTAAGAAACGGATATTGTATAACTATATTTAAATTTCTATCGCCCAAATGACTGTCGTCCTATATCGCCCACTTGACTATTTCCAAATTGACCGTCACCCACTTTGAATCGCCCATTTGACCGTCACCCAATTGCCACGTACCGTTCTTGCTGGCCCTCGTGCGGTTAAATAATCGCACAGGTTAAATCGTAAAATATAATTTGACACCCAAGTTACATAAATAAAAATTATTGTTTTACATAGATTTTTGCTAGAGCTATTTTCTAATACTCATGGCACACCTCACAAAAACACGTTATATACTTTTGAGTTTCAACACACTGGTTGAAAACCACTGTCCTAGACCGCATTCAATCGAAATTACAGAGCTATTGTCTAAATTTCGTGGCACACAGCACAAAATCACGAGGTATATTTTAGTGTTGCAGCACACTAGTTGAAAAACACTGTCATAGACCGCATTCAATCGAAATTACAGAGCAATCTTCTAAATTTCGTGGCACTCAACATAAAATCACGAGGTAAACTTTTGTGCTGCAGCACATTATTTGAAAACCAATGTCCTAGACCGCATTCAATCAAAATTACAGAGCTATTTTCTAAATTTCGTGGCACACCACTCAAAATCACGAGGTAAACTTTAGTGCTGCAGCACACTGGTTGAAAACCACTTTCCAAGACCGCATTCGATCGACACTGCGACAAAATGCAAAGGCAGCAGCACCGTACCTATTCGCCTATAACAAACGAACAGGAAAACGCCCACATGATTAAACTTTTTGTGGCAACAAACTTTTAACGAGATCTCAAATCATGTGAGAACACCAGCTGAATTTAAGCATATTACCATTAAATATAGAAACGCCAAGCTGCATCAGTGCATAGAACTAAGCATATGTGAATATATACTTACAAAGACATCCGTGATTTTCAAAAATATGATCTGTTTCATCTCCCTTTTTATTATCGTCAAAACAGTTATATAAACAATCCGCTAGACCAGGGATGGCGAACCTTTTTGAGGAGTGGGTCAAATTTTGTTAATTATTTTTCTTAATACTAGTCCGTGGGTCACTGTGTCAATAGATGCCAATTGGAAGTAGGTGTAGTAAAAGGGGTACCAATAATTTGGATCACCGAAAATTTGTTTACAGAAAAACTCGACAGTTGACCCTTTTTTTGAGACTCACTTTTAAAATCACTAAAAAGGTTTACGTTTCTTTTTTGTTTAACATTTTTTACTTCTGCAAGTGAAGAGCAACAAATAAAGGTCGATGTCAAAAACCTGACATCAATGGAGTAATATCATGAATTATCGTACCACTGCACTAAATATTTGAATGAACACGGAATAGAGAACATCACATACATATATTATGAAGTATTCTTTATTATAAACAAAGTTACAAATATTTGTATATATAATAAAGTTGATAAAAGTATATATATTTAATGTGAAATCTGTTATTGCTTATTTTCAGATAGTTTCTTAATATTAGGTTCATATTCCGTATTCATTAGTTTAACGCATTTCGCTGTCAATTCATTTCCAAGTATTTTTCTGTTGGAGGATTTTACAAAATTCATTGAGGAAAACAATTTTTCGCAAGAATATGTGGACCCAAAAATCGATAACAGAGCATTAGCAAGCTTTTTCATTGATATAAAATTGTTTGGTAAAGATTCCCATACGTTTAATATAATATTTTCAATTTTTAGTTTGGGATCATTATTATCTGTAGTACTTTCAGAAATTTTTCCTTCTATTTCCGAAACTAAGTTTTCAAATTTATTTTTCCACAGTATTTTGCTTTGAAATTCAACTAATTCCATTTCTAAATCATGGATACCTAGCCACATAAATCCGGTTTGAATCTCTCCTGAAAAGCTTGTTTTATTTCCTGTATAATAATTAAATATTTTTTAATTGCATTTTTTTGAATATCAAGCGTATTTTCAAAAATTATTGTGTTTTGAAAATGTTTTTGTAATTGAGGAAAATATTTCATCAATTTCATTTTAATATTTTCAAACATTATCAATACAACTTGTCCATTTCCCTGAAGTTTTTTATTCAGTTCACTGAGTGATGTCACATAAGAACATTAAATCATTTAACCAATCTATATTTGAAAATTTTATGGCTCACATACAGGCACATTGATACGATAGAATATCAGTTAGTCAACGTCCACTTGGAAATATTTTTTTTTTATAAATTCGACATTAGATATTTTTTTATACTTTAATTTTTTAATATTTTCGATTGCCTGTTCTCTCTTTTATGCTATTATTTTTTTTATAAATTCAACGCGTGGGTCACTTAAAAAGCCTTCGTGGGTCAGTGTCTGACCCGCGGGTCATAGGTTCGCCACCAATGCGCTAGACGATCGTTCGTGTCAGATTTTTGAAAAACGTTTTCAAAATCGTTCTTGAAAATGTACAAGATGTATTTGTATATCTGAGACTAAAAACAGTGGCGGCTGGTTCCGGGAGGGCAACGGGGCAATGCCCTCTCAATTATTTACTTTTGAAAAAGAGGAAAATTTTTAATAAAAAATAATAATAATAACACGTATTATTTTCATTTTACCCAGTTTAAATATTAATATTTAATTATATTGAAATGTTTATAACTTAAATTCGCATCGCGCCGCGTTTTGCTTCCTAAAACATGTTTTTAGAATAGATATACGTCAAGCAGGGCAAAAGAGCGATTGTCTCAAATATTTGTACGAGTGTTGATGCGGGGTACAAGCGGGGGTGAAGGATGAGCGAATAGTTTGAATAGTATGTAACGAACGAATAAATAACGAATGAACGAATAGTATGTAACCTGTAGCAGCCATTGCAAGTGGGTCAAAACATATTTTGTCCGTGGTTTTAATTATCAGTCAGAGTGCTTTATTTTGACATTTGTTTGTAGTTATGTGTTATTAAAAGGTTATGTATGTTCGATGTTTTAATAATTACATTATTAAAATAGTGTTTTATTAGTATATTTGATAATAATTTACTCGCTACATTTTCCTAAGTTTATGTGATTGTGTTTCATGTCAGTGGCGAATTTTGGAAAAAAATAATAGAAAATAAATAAATTTTAAAAATGAATGAGAATGAAAATACCGTGATTTCAATTTTAGAACTTGTTTTCAAAAATAACTGAACGTATGATATAAAAAACTTTAGGACCACCAAGTCCGGAATTCATTTCAACGGGTTCCGAAGAAAATAAAAAAAAAAAACAATAGTTGTTTCAAGGAAATTTCATTCAAAAACCTTTTTGATAATCTTTTGCCCTAAAAAAACTTTTTGCCCCACCAGAAAATAATGTCACGAGCCGCCACTGACTAAAAATCAACACGACTAATAGTGCTTCAAAAGTGAGAAAGAAAGCTTTCTCATAATATACGTCACATATCCTTTAATTTAAAAACTATCACTGCGGGTACTTGGCTAGCAAATTTGAAGGAAAAAAAATGTTTTTAATCTATTTTTTTATTTTATCTGTCTACACGTGTGGCCTAAGATACCCTTATCAAAATTATTTTTCCAACATAAAATAAACAAATAAAAAAATCTATCTTCCTATGGCTCGCGGCAGACAACTTAGTTAAGCTATAAATAGCTACTGATATCTGAATATAGTTTCATGGTAAATTTACTTTTTTAATAGTGACCTTGATAAAGAGTCTGAAGCCAAATTATCCAATTGAAATTTAGCACTAAATCAATTGTGTAGAAATATTTTAAAATGAGTGGTTCTTGGTTATCTAAGATGGGAAAAAAGTTGTTTTTAAGTTAGTGCCGTATTTCTCAACCTTTTCTGGCATGAGGCCCCCCAAATTAACTTAAATATTGTTTGCGGATATATATATATATATGTGGCGGATAGACTTATGAACATAGTCGCCCTCGCCCGTAACCGGAGTGACAAAAACAATTGAACAATAATTAATAATATTTTGACAGTTATACAATAAACGTTTTTGTACAATATATTTACAATAAAAATGTATAATAAAATGTGGAAGTAAGGTGTTATTATTATCTGTTCGCTCATTCTTCCCAAATATATATATATATATATATATATATATATAGAGAGAGAGAGAGAGAGAGAGAGAGAGAGAGAGAGAGAGAGAGAAGGAGGGATCACAAGGTGTATCGAGATAGAGGAAACACTATTTTTCTCGAAAAGACGATGTGTGATCAAGTTGGGAAAAAAATTTGGTAACCAGAGTTTTCCCAAATAATTGGATGATAATATTTAAATTTTCCGGAATAAACCGGAAGTACAGGATATCAAGGACTTCGATTTATTATTTAGGAACGTATGGCGTGTTGGGTATATTTGGATAAAGGTTTTGAAAAGAAACAACTTTTACATAAACATGTTTTTAATATCTGTTACGGTACTTATAATGGCTTGCAAGTATTTTTATTTACAAGTGTTCAAAGTTGCTTTCCATTTTGAACACTTTCGCATCCTTACTCTTTAGTTAACAGTAGCTCGGAGCATAACAAAAAATATTGCACATTCAAGTCGTACCTAATTGAAAGTACTTGAAGTACCTCCAACGCGAACCGTTTTACTTAGTTTAAATTAGTTGTCAAAATAAGTATAATTTATTTTATTTATGTTTAAAAGATATATTTTAATGAATATAAATGTCATATATTTATGAATATAACTTACAAAATTGAGCGTTTTCTATTATAATTTCATGCTTCGGTCTTATATGACCGCACCCCCCCGGTTGAGAAACGCTGCCTTAGTGTACATATTCGGCTATTTCGTGTATTTTACTGTATAAGAAGTATTTATATTAAGTAGTTATACATGTACTGTAACCGTTATAGGCAATTACTATAGCTTTGATTTGTATCGCTGGGAATAGAGCAAAATGGTGGAATTTGATGAAGGCCTATATCCAGGAATAAGAAGAGATTTAAGAAGAAGAAAAGGAAGAGATATGACCATTTTCGCCCGCAGTAAGTGGTAAGAGGTGGGACTTGCCCCTCTCTGGACTCTCCACTTTTAAGTGTTTTATTCCAAGACCTTATGCTTTTTTGTTCTCAAATTTATTTATTTTTATTATGTTATTTTATTTTATATTTGCTAGCAAATGTTACTTAAATACATTTTAGTTCATGTACATTTACTCTCTTCAAGTTGGTATAAAGGGGCCTTGCAACACGGAGGCACCTCAGGCCTCGGAAATGATAAGCAGGGGTGCCGAGAAACAGCTCGGTAATACAATAATTCCGGGTCTGGGAAGACAATAATTCAGCCTAAAGCCGCATTCAGAGCTCTCAAATCAATAGCTTATGCACTGTACGGCCAAGAATATTTTGGAATAATCTTTTGCAAGTACCGGGGATCGAACTCACGACCCCACACTTACAAAGCGAGTGCTATGCCACTATGCCAGCGTTTCCCAACCTTTTTTCATGGCGAACCGGCAAGTTTAGAATGTGTATCGCCAAATTATTACAAGTGATGAGCAAAAAAAGTCTTCACCTTCAAAATATAAGTGATGAGCAAAAAAGGGGCCTGAGGAGTCCTCCTCTCCAAACTACAAACCCGGAGATTTTGTAACAAAATCAATCTCGCGAACCGGCAAAAAAATCACACGGACCGGTGTCAGTCTGAGGACCGGCGGTTGGGAAACGCTGCACTATGCTATTGCAACCGCTACAAAATAATCCGTATCTGCGTAAATGAAATTTTAATCATCCGGGACATACCTCGAATGCACAGGGAAAAAAAATATTAATAATAGAGTAGATTTTATAGAAAAAAAAAAAAAATGCTAATGACCGTAGACGCCTTCAATTTCTATTTAAATAGTGGTCTGTATTTATGAAAGTTTATTTAATAACTTTTAAAAATATGCCTTTATATTTTGCGACCCTATGAGTATCCATTTGGGCAAATTTCTATCGCACAGACAAACAAACAAGACGATTAGGATTATATCAACAAAACCATAAAAATTAATTATTCTACTTTTAAAAACGTAACTAAAATGAAACCACAACACTGTATTTATATAAAAATATACATTTATTGAATTTTCACTTACTTGCACTGAGGCAATGATGACAAAAAGTGCCACACATAAAAACTTCATTGTGTCTCTCCTGACGGTTGAACTAAGTGACTCCTTATATACTGAATGTCCATCTTATCTTTTTCCAATGATATCATGAGCGTTATATTAAGATGCTGTTTAACCTTCGGACCTTTTAAATGTATTTTGTAATTTCTAGAAAGCAACAGAAAATATATATATATACAAAATTTTATCAATTGTTTTTTATTTATCATTTTGTTTTTAATATAATAACATTTTAGCTTGTTTATGCTGTTTTCGAATTTTTTATTTATTTCTTTTCCCAATGAACATCATGTTATACCATCCTTTTTCAGTATAGGTATGGTCCGCAACCTGGTATCTCTTCCTCAAAAAAATATACATATTCTCAAGAAATATTCTTTACAAATAAAATTGGAAACTATATCTGTTTTTATTTTTTTAATCTTAAAATATGAAAACAAATTCTTATTACTCTGTACATTTGTTGAGTTGGATGTATATTTGGGAAGATACGGGAAGGCAGGTGCGCACTCAGATTTTTTCTTGAGGGCCTCAGAAGCCCAATTTTTTTTTTGGGTGGAGCTTACGTTCAATAAGAAAAAATATGTGTCTTTTAAAAACGTGTTTTCTTAGTGTGGGGAAGAAGCTAAAGCCCGTAAGCATCAAAAGAGGATGCTCACGGGCACCCTCTAGGGTAGTGTTTCTCAACAGGTGGTCCGCGGAGCACCAGTGGTTCCCAGAAAAATTTTAATGGTCCGCGAAAGTTTTTATATGTGTTTTTTGCAGTTTTTTTTAAATTTTTATGCACATTTTTTATATAAATAATTTATATTTTGTTTATTTTCTGTAAACTTTCTGTGATTTTCTACAAATAAAATAAATGTATTTAGTAGCACATCAAATATATTTGTTTTCTTGCAAAAAAATGAATAATAATAATTGTATTAGTGGTCCGCGTTATAAATTATACATTATACTGGTCCGCGGTGCGTTTTTTGTTGAGAAGCACTGCTCTAGCTCAAGCAAGACTTTTAATTCAATCCATTTTTCAGTTGAATATTTGGGATGTTACGGAAGTAGGCGAACCAAAATTTGGTTATACTCTTATGGTAGTAATAATAATAAAAAATCAGCTGTGGCCACCACAGGACTAACCGCTATCACAAAGTACTTGTTTAATTTATGCTGCTTCAAAAAATGTTTCAAATAAAAGATGTTAGTTATTACTTTTATGGCAACTTTGGTTAAATAATTTTTTTCGAAATATTTCTCTGTTGTGAAATATTCGCAAAAATCTCAAAACCGACACGAGTAAACTTCCATTTCTAGTAAACCAATTTTTACTAAAAGTTGATCAACTTGTGGCATTGATGTCAAAAGCTTAAATATGAAGTTTCATAAAACTCCTTTTAGCCGAATTTGCTCTGCACGTGTACACGGACCAACAGACAGACAGACCGACAGATATCATGCTAAAAATATTCAAAACGTTATGTAGGGACCTCAATTCGTGAAGATCCATCGAAATCTCGAAATGTCAAAATCAGTATCACAATACTTCCCTTATATAGGTTGGCGGTCAGGAAAACAACTATGGTCTATTTCAAAGTAGAAAAAAGTAGATAGCGCTGCGAACCGAGTGCGATTTACACTGATCAAATACAGTATAGCGGGAAATTTAAAATAAGTTACAACTAGGGCATAGGCGTAGCAACTGGGTTAGCAAATGATTTTTTTTTAATATAAAAAAGGTTAATAAGATATTGAAATAAACGAGGCAGATTATTATCTGCCTCGTTACATACTATGTTGTACACTTACGTTATTTATGCGACACAAATTCAGTTTAATGGAAAATTTGAATTAAAAATTATGTACAATATATGTATAAAATGAGAGATTTGGCTAAAACAGTTTAAATAAAGCAATAAAACAAACAATATATCTTCAGAGCTAAAGTTTCTTATTTAAATAATTATTGTAAATAAAAATTAAAAATATATGTATATATGGAGGTCTAAAAATTATATCAATAACTTCTTCTTTGGGCACAATCAGCTGGTCTGTCTTTTGGCCTCACATTAGTCCTCTCTCTTGATCTGTTAATTATCAAGTGTCAAAAAATATTTATATGTCAGATAACCTAAAAAATATATAACTGCGTAAAAACAAATTACATGGAGAATTTTCTCCATAAAATCTACGCCAAGAATATAAATAAAAGTCTAAATATGTAAAAAATAACAAAATATATGAGAAAAATTAAATAATATAAATAATATATATTTCCAATGTACGACACTGAACATCTGTCAACTTGGACTAAAAACAATATTTTTACAGTGTAATAGGGATGACGATCTAAACCAATCCGAAGCAAGGACAAACAGCTCCTATCTTCTTACACACATTTTTCTACTTTGAAATAGACCATAGTATCTATATATACATACTTAATATTCTTTTAGTACATAATACCTAGAACAATAAACCCCAATCAGTTTTCAAAATGACAACTTATGGCCATTACACAGCGCTTCAGTATCTACGGCCACACTTCAGTAGAATTATAAAGGGTTTCTACAAAAAAACTCTTTGTTGCCTTCAGCAGAGAGCGCTTCAGACCAAAGATTTAGGGTATGTATTCTGTGTCCTGTAGTTAATCAGCAGGAGAAATAAAGTCCTGTAAATTGCTTTCAAACCACCGCTACACAGCCTCCGCACTATGGACTGAGGCGGAATCTTGCTGGAAGCTCCAGTGATGACCAGTGAAGAGCGAGGTTTTTAGAACTGAAACTATCGACTTTAACACGATTTTCTATTTGGCTTTGACCGACGTTTTTACCCCTCTGTCTTAAGAATGAAGCTTAATGGTTCCGTCATAACTCCCGCCCCATCAAACCATAACTGAGGCAGGGTAATGGCCCCTCTAGACCGTTGGAACAAGTTTCTCGTGAACTTATAGCATACACAAGACTTTTATTGGCAGTTGAGTTTGAGGCAGTTTTTACTCTCAGTATTAAAAATATTTTCATGAAAATCTTTTCAATAATCACTTTGCAATTTTATTGACGTGTGGCCGCAGAAACATAAGCGCTGTTTAACGCCCAGAAGTTGCCATTCTGAAAATTGATTAGTATTAAATTAAAATAGCTTCAAGCTTTTTGAGGAATTTCACTGAAATCTTTGTAACATTATTTATGGTAAGACTAGGTATATATGTTGTACTTTGCTGACATACCTATATTTTTCTTTATTTTTTCTATACCTACCTATTTCTAGAGCTACGAGGTTCGTCTGATAATTATTGACCAATTTTTCTAAATATATATATTCAAAGAAATCCGCGTAAAGGAACTCGCACTGTATTTATATTTGCAATCTATGTACAACAAATAATCCAGAGAACAAAAAATGTCCTGCAAAAAAATCGCGTCATTATACTTTACAATAATGTTCCCATTAAATTGCTAATAATAAATTAGTTGTTGATTTTTCCGGATGAGCACCTTGAAAACAGTATTTTAGCAACATTAGTTATGTTGGAAAAATAAACCTTGAATATGAACAAGTACAAATTACTGAACGATTATTTATACATTTGATATCTTTAAAATTGATTTTTAATTCATACTTGTAAATAAAATATAAAAGATTCCAAGAAATTGTTATTAAGTAAGAAAGTAGAATAGTAGAACAGTTTCATCGAATCGACGACATCACTTCGATGTTAAAATAAAAGTATCTTAAAATTCGACGACAGTGTAGGCTAGTCTAGGCTAAAAAAATTGATGTGAAGTGTGAATATTCACACATTTCAGGGTTTCGCAGGTATATAATAAGTGAAGGCGGTATGCTGAGTGTGTAGGACAAATTTTACTTTGTAGTAATCACGGCAAAATGAACGATATTTTTAAAATAATTTATCGTCTGTTAATCATATAAGACTGGTTATTAAATTTACGCTCTTAAAAATTAAATACAACATTTGTCAAAATATAACTAGAATTTTGACAAAATAATTTCAACATAATAAAAATGCAAAAAAAAAAAACAAAAAATAAAATTCACTCCGTGTACTCGAACTCGAAACCCTTCGTTTTCCAGAGAATTTTAGCTTCCGACACCAACGCTCTAACACGTTGCGCCATCGTACGCCTTGGATGTGAGTGTCTTACATTGGTATAACTTTTGTACTTTGTGAACCAAAAACCACAAAAAATGCGTTATTTTCCGAAAACATAATCTGATCAAAAATTCCTGTTGTACAATTTCGGTTCACACCAATATACATTACTTAGAATTTTTTTAGATTTTTAGTTTAAACCATCTGGGCTACAGGGTGTGGGACAAAAATTTTTTTGCACAATTTTGGCAAAAATCGCATCAAAATAATTTATTTTGCAAAAATAAAAATTTGATCGTTAATCCACGTACTAAGGGTTTTCATTTGATACCCTACTCAGAATTTAAAAAAAATATTTTTGTTTTCGATGAGCACATATTTGTTTATATTTTTAGGGGGGTATGTTTTTTAGATGTTTTAGTATTTTTCCTATGTGCGGGTCAAAGAGTTGTATAAGCATGCCAAATTTCAACTCTCTAGGTTTAGCCGTTTGGCTACAATTTTAACCGAACAGACAGACAGACAGACAGACAGACAGACAGACAGACAGACAGACAGACAGACAGACAGACAGACAGACAGAAAGACAGACAGACAGACAGACAGACAGACAGACAGACAGACAGACAGACAGACAGACGACAAAATGACGGTATAAGGGTTTTTTGGTCATACCTACAAAACCCTAAAAAGGAAATAATAATAATAAGTAATAACTATCCCATTCTCTGGGTAAGGACCTCCTGCATGTCCTTTCATTCTGTCCTGTCTTGGGCGATGCTGGGCCAGCCATCTCTGGCTGTTTTAATGTTGCAATATTTATGATTTCCATGATTCTTTTAGTTTGGTTCTTTATACTCTTTACCCATTGTTTATTTTGTAGCTCTTTGCTTAGTTTATTTTATGAACCTGTACTTTCAAAAATTCTTCTATTTTTTCAAGTTTTGACCTGTGTACGAGGGCTCCCTTTTAAGTTTTTACAAAAACTAAGAAAGATAAAAATGTTTTTTGGAACAAACTTTTATTACTTTTCAAAATATTCGCCTTTAAGATTTATACACTTTTGCTTGCGTTCAAACCAAACATTTTCTCGAAACATTTTTTCCACTCTGCAGTTATCTCAATAACGTGGTTTTCGAAGGCTTCAACAGCTTCTTGAGGTGATGAAAATAGCTGTACATGAATTTTTTGATTGACATTGGAACAAAAAAAAAAATCCTTAGGGGATAAACCAGGTGAATACGGGCAATGAGACATTAATTCGATGTTTTTCTGCTTCAAATAATCAATTGTTTAACGTGCTGTGTGGGAGCTTGCATTGTGATGATGACAAATAATGCGACATTTTTGGTTGTTTTCCTGATTTTATCGATGACTTCTGGAAAACAAATTGTTGTATACCATTCAGCAACTGTTCTCCGATCCTCTAAAGGAATGGTTGCGACATGTCCAGTCCAACCGAAGAAACAAGCTAACAATTTCTTGCTTCGGTGCTTCGTGAACAAACAACTTTTGTGGATTTCGGTTCATCTTGGAAGACCCAAACAGTGGATTGTTGCTTAGTTTCCGGTTCGTATGAATAAATCCAAGTTTCATCACTTATAACGGATTTTGTAGTGCCTAGGTTCCATTTTTTTAGCATTCCCTTACACCAATCAACACGAGCCTTTTTTGAGCTTTTGTCAAATTATGCGGAATCCATCGGGAACAGATCTTTTTCACAGCTAAATATTTATGAAAAATCGAATGTATTGCAGTTTACGATATGCGAAAGGATGCCTCTATCTCACGGTAAGTCACATGCCGATCTACTTCAATCATTTTGCGCACAGCATCGTTGTTTTTTTGAATCACAATCGATTTTGGTCGACCTTCACGAATTCATCACTGTAGGACGCACGACCACGACGAAATTAACCAATTGTAAACAGTCTTTTCTGATGGTACTTCATTACCAAAAGTTAAACGAAGCGAATCTATGCATTGTTGTTGAATTAGGCCTTTACTTAAATCGTAAAAAATCATCCAACGAAAACCTTTACGAGTAATATCCATTTTTTCACAAACTTATTTTTTTAAACGCTCATGTCAGCAAACTACTCGGTCAATTTATAAGCTGCCACTGATTTCATAATAACAAATATCAAATTTTATGAATATAGTAATCACACATTTCAATATTGCCATCTAGTGGTCGTTTGTAAAAACATAAAAGTTAACCCTCGTAAGTTGGTTGTTGCTTCATTCATTTTTCACTGAACAAACTTCTTTAAAAAACTAAATTTTACCTTATTTATGCTCATGAATTGAAAACACAGTGTCTCGTACTCTCTATTTATGAACATTTTATACCATCTGTGGTTAAAATTATGTTACTAACCATAACTAGAACCATTAAATTCTGTTAAAATTCTCATTAAATATTCAATAAATAAAGCTTTAAAACTAGAAGTAATGTTCTTTAAGCTTGCAGCTTTACTAGCGTCTCTTAACGATGCAAAAGAGTTATAATTTACTCCCAAGATGGTATGCTTTTAGTAATTACCTTTTTTCCTCACTTTTCTTACTTCTTTAGGCAATTTAAAGCCATTTCACTCACACATCTTGCGCAGAATTTATCTAAATAAAGAGTTTTTTAATTGAGCATCATGTCAGGTTAGGTAAGGTAATTATTTAAGTAATTAAAGTGATGAAATTTGGATGAATTATTTTTATCATTTGTGATGGTTGTAGCAATTATTTAAAAATTGTATAAAGTTCGTGAGGATTTATTTGACAAGGAGATTGAAAGCAAACATATGATTCAACCTAAAAGGTTTTCAGAATCCAACGTTTTTATTTGTTCAAGAGTGAGAAAGTTTTTTTTTTTTTTTTAAATTTTAGTAACGACCTTTGTTAACTAGAACAATGAGCCAGACATGGTATTTGTTCAATATTTCCTAACTCAGGATAACACAAGTACACAAGAAGGAAAGTATAGTGCAGAGGGGTCCGTCTGTGCGGGATTTATACAAACTGGAATCAGACCATCGGAAGGGAAGACAGTAGAGATGTACAGTTAATTCTAAGAACAGTTTTAAATGTCTAGCTTTGTGTTGTTGAGAAATTTTATTACGTATTTGTAAATTTTTTCGTTTCGGCATAACTCCGTCATTGTTGTAGGAACGTTAATTCTGTTTATTGATAATTCCTGTATGTAGTCGCGTCTTTCGTCCGTGAAGTGTAAGCAGTCAAATATGATGTGTTCCATAGTTGCATCAGACTCATATTCACAGTCGCATACTGGCGACTCAATTATGCCCATCTTGTATAGGTGTGCTGGGTAACACCCATGATTATTTCTTAGTCGTACGATTTTAACTATCTCACCTCTTTTCCAGTTGTAATAAAAAAACCAAGGTTTTCTTATCACCGGCTGAATCTCGGCATATCTTTTTCCTACAGTCAAACTCATTGCAGTGTATTCTCTTTGCCATATGTTTTCTGTTCTTTTTTTGAGAACTGTTTTTATATCGCTTGGGGGGGAGAGATATATCCAGTGGAGTACCCTTGCTGGTGGCTTCTTTCGCTAATTTATCCGCTGTTTCATTTCCTAGAGTACCACTATGTCCTTTTGTCCAATGGAATATTATTTGTTGTTTTTCCGCAAGTTCGTATACAGTTTGGAGTATGTCATAGAGAAATTTGTTATTCTTATCCATAGGCATATGTATCCCTTTAATAGCACTTTGGGAGTCAGATATGATAGATATGTTTTTTTGTTGTATTTCACGGCAGAACTCCACGGCTTTCTGTATGGCTACCACCTCGGTTGTAAAAATGGACGTTTGGTTTTGAAGTTTAAACAAAGCTGAATGATCTGACTGCGAATCATAGATTGCGCAGCCTACACTTGTTTCATTTTTCGATGCATCTGTGTATATTTTGTATTCCGACGTAGGTTTTTCCTTCAGATGATGTGCAAATTCATGTTTGTCACTTTTCAAATTCTGTTTGTCAAATTCATGTTTGAAAGAATTATCTTTTGGATTTAGTATGTCTGCCCTGTCTTTGAGGACGCGATGCATATACAATAATACACATACGTTTCTATGAATATATTAAAATATAACAGACAAAGATAAATCAACGGACATCCGTGATATGAGCAGTGCAAAGAAGTTGTTTTCCGTCATTGTTTGGCGCATATACGATAACGCACCTACTCTCAACTCCTGAGAAAAGCACTTTAGAAGATTGACATAGAATTGTGTGAAATAGATATATATTTGTTTATCGTCTCTCAGTCCATCGGTTAGCATCACGATTTTCAACGAGTATAACTCTTTTATTACATATAGTACCAATAATCTGGAGCAAACTTACTATAAACTTCGCTTCCTTTGGACCAGAGGTTACCAACGAAGTCCGTATTGACCCTCGGAGTCAACTAAATTTAAAAGGAGGTCAATGATCATCAAGGGGTCGAATGGGGGTCAATATACACCAGCAACTGGATTTCGTCCAGTTGGTTGCAATATATTTCTGCTGTAATCAATGAGCCAGATTTTTTTTTGTTTGGTTTTTAAGTTACCTGTACGAAATTTGGCGAACCAATTTGATATTGTCTGCTGCGTAGTAACACTAGAGCCAAATACACTATTAATGTTTCGCGCAGTCTGCGATGCCGTAGTTCAACGAAAGAACTAATATTTCATAATAGTGTGAATTTCGGACCGTTCCATTTTCAACAAAATTAATTTTTAAAAAAAGTTTTTGATATATTTCAGGGCTTCGAACCGGAACTGAACCGAAAACCGAAAAAAACCGTTATTTTTGTAGGAACCGGAACTGAACCGAAAAAAAAATATCGGTTTATTTCGGTTCAGATAATGTTTAAGTGAGTGAATTTAAAATAAATTTTATTTCAGATTATTTTTTAAACTGATGAGCAGAAAAAATCGTAATTCGTAATTTTTTAACTGATAAGTAAAAAAAAAATGCGCTTCTATTATTTCGGGGGAGGGGGGCGGCTTGAACGCCCAGAACCCCCTCCCCCTATCAGCAACCTTGGTATGATTATCACAGAATAAGGAATAAAATGTTCTTCTAAATTATAGTAGAAAATAAATTTCTAATACAAATAAAAGCATTTTAAAATTTATCACTCGGAACTGAACCGAAAACCGAAAACCGAAAAAAGCCGTTATTTTTGCCGGAACGAAAACCGGAACCGAACCGATATATATTTTTTTAATTGAACCGGAACGAAAACCGAAACGAAAAAAATAACGGTTCGAAGCCCTGGTATATTTACATACAATGATTTCTTTATACAGGCGAGATGTGTAACTTTCCAACAAAAAAAAAAAACAGAACGGTAAAATATTAAACTAATGTCAAATAATAAGCTGTTAAAGTTGGCAATATTATTAACTACAAATTTCATCCTTGACGACATAATAACAAACTAACTTACTAAAATAAAACTTGCAGTGTATAAAACGTTCATTATTCACAGATGAGCGCGCATGCGCATCTTATTATACACGTCCAGAGGCCTCCAATTCGAACACGCCTCCAATTCAAAGAAGCCTCTAATTGTAAGAGGCCTCCAATTCAAAGAGTTCTACAATTCAAAATGGCCTCCAACTCAAAGAGTTCTCCAATTTCAAGAGGCCTTCAATTCAAAGAGGCCTCCAATTCAAAAAGCCTACAATTCAGAGAGGCCTCCAATAAATTTTACCCCACCTCCAACTTGAAACTTCTACCATCATGTCTCCAATTGAAATTTCTACTATCCCGTCCTCAATTTAATTTCTCGTAGGGCCTCAAAAACTTTTATTTCCAGGGGCCTTATCAGGCTATTTAGTATAATCCAGAGGGTTTGGTCTAAAAATCTGAATAAAATCTTAGTACCTTATACACAAGCCTGTGTCTGCAAGCGTTAAACCACTTGTATCTGCTGTTTGTCCGCTAATCATAGGCACAGACATGTGTTCAACTTCTGCTTATGTCAAATAATTTGTGTAAAAATATTTATACAAATTACAGGTTCTGCTTAGCCGTTCGCAACCGGCTATAAACAGTAGGTGCCTTTCTGTGTACGCTAAAATTTGACGTAATACTGATCATATTACTCCTGAATATTCATAGATTGAAAACATAGTTACGAAACCTGGAAACAGGAGACCTATGCTCAACTCGGGCTGCCGCGCCAATGATGATGATGATCTAATACACATTAAAGAGAATCTGAATTCTAGAACAGGAATTTTTTATCAGGTTATTTTTTCGGGTTTAAAAAACTATTTTTATAAAATTTATTCTAGGTTTTGAAATATAAGAAATGCAAGGACATAAGTTGAAAAAAATTCAAAAAACAACAAAAAATTTGGTGCAGAAATAGTATATTATGTTACTAGGAGTAGAACGCGCTCTTTTTTGTGCTGAGCTCAAATGTTGCTGCCGAGGCGCAGCCGAGGCTTGCATATTGAGCGAAGCACAAAAAAGGCGTTCTACTCCGAGTGACATATACTATTTTTTCTTCAAGCGTAGTTATTAAAAATTTGCAACCATAAATACTTATGACTTTATAGTTTCAGATGCTATTGCTGCTAATTCCGGCGGTGTACATTGAATTGGTTGAGACATTATTAATTTTTACTCTTTATATTGTGTATTTTGTAACTAATCACAGAATGATCACAGAATAATAATAAAGTAACTCACTAATAACGTAACTAATTTCTGAATTCACTACAAAAAACGCTACAAACATATTAAATTGACAGATGTTTTGTTTATGGCAACTGCTGCCATCAGTGCCATCTGTTGATAACTATATGAACTATCATTTTTTAATTTTTAATCTTTATATTGTGTATTTTGTAACTAATCACAGAATAATAATAAAGTAACTCACTAATAACGTAACTAATATCTGAATTCACTACAAACCACGCTACAAACATATTAAATTGACAGATGTTTTGTTTATGGCGACTGCTGCCATCAGTGCCATCTGTTGATCACTGATGGCACTGATCTGAATTCACTACAATCTGAATTCCTATATGAATGTATGCACTATATGAACTATTGAACTATTGAACTATAGAAAACTATATGAACTATTTACTAGTATAAAAATGTTCACATTTTGTTACTAGTAAAAAAATGTATCATTTCTACCGAATGTATTGAACAATGTAATGTTAGCATTATAATCCGCTTGAAGAAAAATTAATTTTATTTGAATATTTTTTTAGATAACACAATTTTTTACAATACGTTAATCAAAAATCTTTAATTTTAACAGTTTCTATATTATTTTATAAATTCATATGTTCCTTCCAGCATTTCATGCTAATAAAAGCTGTGTTGCAAGGATCAGTACCTGGCTTTTCGGTACATTTATCAATTATTTTTTCCCACATATCCTTATCTTTCTGATCCTTAACCATTTCTTTCATGACATCCTTTAAAATGTCTCCTTTATCATTCATGAAACCGACATTAATGTAGAAACATTTTGGATAACATTTCAAATCTTCTCCATCACCTTTGTATTGCCCATGTTCAATTATTTTAACCAGTTCTTCATCAACCCCTGTTTCTTTTATGCAATCATCTTTGATTTTTTTGATTCTTTCTTCTATTCTGTCATTATACACCTAAAAATTAAACTACTATTAGAATAACTTAATTAGCCTTGAAGTAGATGAGTTATATCCGTAGATATTATGAGGAAGTAATGGGATTCGGAAAATTTCTGACCAGTCCGATTCACATTACTTCTCCATAATTTAATAACTTAATTGGTATCAAAACACAATAAAACCATGGGAATGGTCAATGATAATGAGCAAGCCTGTAGCTACAAACGTTAAATCGTTTGTACCTGCTATTTGACCGGTAAGCAAGAGCACGGAAGTGACTTCAATTCCTGTTTATGTCAAATAATTTAATAAACATATTTATACAAATTACAGGTTCTGCTTAGCCGTTCGCAACCGGCTATAAACTACGGAGTGATTATTTAATGGCGAGACGACGTCACTGGAAGTTTTAATAATTTGCCGTTTCATACACATCGTAGCAGGCGATTATGAGCGCATGCGCATAATCTTTGTTTCTTCATAATCAAATTTTCTTCAAAGTTATGGTTGGTTTATATACGGAACAAGAATAAGGAATAGGAAATAAGAATAGTACACAAGAATAAAAAATATTAAACCGTTTATATAGGACATAAAATTTCATCGCTGCGCCTGCGTACTTGCGTTAGCCTGTGTTTAACGTTTGTCACTTGACAGGCTCTTAAAACTTACAAGAAGAATAAATAAAAATAATAAAAACATTTTATTGTTGTTTACAACCCTCTGATCACAACTGAAAAACATCTGTTGAACAAACTTTATTACGGCAGACATTTTTATTGCTGGGCGCAGGATTATCGTGTCTTATTCTTGAAATAAGAATAAAATGTTGAATGTTACCAACTATTCTTATGTTTAAGTTAAATTTCATTCCTACATAAACCGATATACGGCGCAGCCATGTTTTAACATCTTGTGTACAATTCTTATTTCCTATTCCTTATTCTTGTTCCGTATATAAACCAAGCATTATTATAGTCATAGTATTCTGCTAGGAGGCACGTAAAATTCGGTGATGTCGTCTCGCCATTAAATAATCACTCTGTATATGTACCTTTCTGTGTACGCTAAAAAATGGACGTAATACTAACCATATTACTTCTGAATGTACATATATCGAAAATATATGTGTCTATCACACAGCCCCCGTCCTCTTTCTAATCCTGTATATCAGCGGTTTCCAAACTTTATTCACTCTATCCCATCTCTATTTTTATATATTTATAAACAATTTGTAAATAATGTCTTTATTGAAATAATAATCACGTAGTACAAATATGTAATATAAATAATTTCTATAATCCTTAAATATTTATTCTCACAACATAAATCACGTAAATTGTATAAAAATAAATTATATTAATATTAAACGTAATACAAAATACAATAAAAATGTGAAATATGGGCTTGTTTCTTCGCACATAATTCGTTAAAACGCAGTTCATATGAAGATAGAGCTACTCTTATTTCGTCTTCCACTATTAATCGTGCTCGATATTTTGTTTTACTAACAGCTAATGTGGAAAATCCTGTTTCGCACATATATGGGGTCACAAAAGGTAAAAGAATGTTTATAGCTTTTAATGATAAGGCGGGATATTCCTTGCTCAATTTCTACCAGAATTTCCCCGGATTATTCGGATTGAATTGATCTTTTAGCGAACTATCACACACAAGAAAATTCTATTAATTTTTCCTGTTCATTAGTTAGTTCAAAATTAGCATTATATTCGACTATAAACGATCGAAAAAAATTGCAAATAACCCGCGACCCCTTGGTGAGTCTTGCACGCCCCCCCCCCCAGCGGTTTCTACTTTGGAAACTGCTGCTGTATATCACTTACCTCAGCGTAAACAATGAAAACCAAAGCGAGAACAACACAGAACAGCTTCATTTTAGAATAATAGAAATAATTTCCTGAATTCCGCTTATATATGCTAACATTGAATTGCTAATAGCTCAATAACTGGTCCTAAGGAAGCTAGTATTTTTTGATTGCATGAAATTATCTGATGTATGCATTAATCATTTTCTACTTATTACGCAACTAATTATAAGTTAATAAGGCTAAGTATAATGTATTAAGCAACTAAAGATCAGAATGTATCATTTTTATTGTATTACATATTCAATTCAATTCAAATTGTTATTAATATCTTTTAAGCATGGATATTTTGTGTTGTCCAAAAAATGTACATTGTAATTTTCTGTAACATTTTCAAAATAAAATTGCTTCTACTGGATAATGGCCTTAGTAGCCAAGTCCAAACATATTTAAAAAAAAAAAAAAAAAAAATATCTTTTAAATTATTTTACAATGGTCTAGCAATAACTCATTAAAAATCCTATATGATTAAGATTTTTTGTATTTGTTGTTATCTAACTAGTTATTGACATAACTAAACAATAATTAGTAAAAATTTAATTATTTTCATTCAACTGCAAATTATTTAAAGAAAACATATTATAATAAGATCTATTTTGACAAATATTTACCCAAGAAATGTTTGCATTAGGTTAACGTATTATAATTTGTAACTTTTTTTATTCTTTTTACTATTTTTATTAATTTTATGTTTTTTATTCCATATGCTAATAAAAATGTTCATCTCTATAAATGCATAAGATCATTTATTAAAATAAATTTAATAAAATAAGATTATTGAGCCAGAAATTTAGTCTCAAAAACGACGTAAAATGCCTAGGGTTGGGATAGGATCCGCAAAAAATTTTTTGTTCAAGAGGGGGTCCTCGGACTACATAAGTTTAAGAACCCCTGGTCTAGCACAGTGATAGCGAATCTATTACACTCGTGTCACGGGTAACACGCATCGTTTACGGACTGTCTTCGGTCAAGAACAGTTCTTCAGTAATTCATCTTGATATGAGAGTCTTCCATCGTGGTTCTTAATATTTTTAATGCGATCTTTGATCTTATTTCATGGATCCGAGATTTTTAAAATCAGGTTCAAATAGATCAAAGAAGACAGATATAACCTGAAATAAGGAGCTGCATCAAGCTTATTGTGATATTTATTCTTGATGTACGCATAAGACGAGAATGCTCTTTCGACTACTGACAACTTTAACGTAAGTCTCTCTAAAACTTTGATGTTTTTCGCTATTATCTATATTATTTTCGTCTACATCCAACCGATTCTCCACGTACAACTGAGGGTTTGCGTACCACTGATTGGGAATCGCTGTCCTAACAAATTTAATGACAATTTCACAAATCAGTAGTGAACATAGTGGCGTCTGAAAAGCGTAACTAACTAATCTTAAAACATATTAAACTTTGTTTCTTTCTCGTTTCAATTGAAGACAAACTGTCCATATCCAGCTGTTTGGCCACAGTTTCGACCACCGTACAGACCTACGACACGCGTTTTACAGGTGATATGCCAAGACATTTTGGGTAAGGCGCATCGTTTACGGTTGGTCTTCTGTCAAGAACAGTGATCGCATTTGGGCTCAAGTTTGTTGACTTGAGGTCCAAACTTGAGAATCTGAAAAGAAATTGTTTGGAGACTGGCAAAGAGTACCACTACGACCAGGAAATTTAGAGTGCCTCGAACCGATTACCGGACACTTTTAGCACTTTGAGAATTCTAGTGATGGCTTTATTCACAATTTTTCCCTCTACGTACTTTTGTGAGACCTTATTCTCGGCAGTAGCGGCTGAGATAGGGTAGAGCTGGGACAGTGTCCTCTTAAAAATCCCTATCAGTAAAGGAGTTCGAAACAGCAGAAATATTCCAACGAATAAGACTGAGTTGGACTGCATTTGGGAAACTGGGACACATGACGTTGACAGTTAAAAGTGCTAACAGGCTGAGAACAGCACAAAGGGCAATGGAGTCAAGCATGGCACATGCTTGGCGTAAGTTTGCAGGACAGAATTAGAAAGTCTGAAATTCTGAGACGCAGCAAAATTACAGACGTAATAAACCGCATTGCGAACCTCAAATGGAGCTGGGCAGGACATGTAGCAAGACAGGATTCGACTAGGTGGGCAAATAAAAAAATCCATTGGCGCCCGCGGCAAAACAAAAGAAGCGTCGGAAGACTTCAAAAACACTGGCTGGACGACATAAAGAGCTTCGCCGGAAATCGGTGGTATAGAACAGCTAAAGATGCGTCGAATAAGACGAGTGGATGAATACAGGCTGAGGAAGAAGAAGAAGAAGAAGAAGAAGAAGAAGAAGAAGAAGAAGAAGAAGAAGAAGAAGAAGAAGAAGAAGAAGAAGAAGAAGACTTAATACACAAGCCTGTGGCTGCAAGCTTTAAACCGCTTGTACCTGCTGTTTGTAAGGGCACTGACCTGTATTCAACTTCTGCTTATCTGCTTATGTCAAATAATTTATGTATAAATGTTAATACAAATTACAGGTCCCGCTTAGCCGTTCGCAACCAGCTATAAACTGTAGGTGCCTTTCTGTGTACGCTAAAAATTGACGTAATACTGACCATATTACTTCTGAATAGATTGAAAACATAGTCATGAAATCTGGAAACAGGAGACCTAGGCTCAACTTGAGCTGTCGCTTTATATAAAATTTATTCTGACTTTTGAAAAAAGTTCTTAAAATGCACGGACGTGATACTGACCATATTACTCCTGAATTGTGCTATAATTAAATTACGCTGAACTTATAGGCAATGTTATTGGTGCCAGGCAAGTCTTGACATGTTTATGCAACTATCTAGTGGAATATTGTTCAGTCTGATTTAGGTGTTCGACTGATATAGACGGGTTTTCATAGCTCTGGTTTTGTAACCATGGAAGACGCAGCAAAATCTCAAAGAGCAATAATTTTCTTTTGTGGAAAGAAGGTGTGAAAACATCAGAAATTATTCAACGTCTGCAAGGAGTATTTGGTGAGTCTGCAGAATCCAAAAGTAATGTTTATCGATGGATCTATCGTTTTAAAACCGGTAGAACATCACTAGAAGACGATCCACGCAGTGGGCGCCCAAGCACGTCGGTAAATGAAAGAAACATTACTGCCGTCGAAGACCTACTGAAAGAGGACAGGCGAATGACTATTCGTCAAATTAGTGTGCGCCTAGGGATAGGTACACGACAAGTTCATGACATCTTGCATGATTGGGCGTTAGCAAGGTTTCGTCGTGCCGTGTGCCAAGGCTGTTGGGACCAGAACAGAAACTCAATTGAGGAGACACCGAAAAAGTTCTTTGAGGACTGGTTAAAAATATTAGTTTATCGTTGGGATAAATATATTCAGTTAAATGGAGATTATGTTGCAAAACTACATTGTAATATTGACGAAAATTAACAAAATAATAAAAATTATAGCTAAATTCTCAGAACTTTGGAAACATCCCTCGTAGATTGGAAACCGTGTCATGAAACCTGGAAACAGAAGGCCTAGGCTCAACTCGGGCTGTAGCGCCAATGATGATGAAAATGCACATATGGACATAAGTTGGAAAAAATCAAATAAAACAAAAATTTGATGCAGAGAATTAATTTTATTTGAATATATTTTTATACAACACAAATTTTTGCAGAATACATTAATCAAAAATCTTTAAATTTAACAGTTTCTTTATTATTTTATAAATTCATATGTTCCTTCCAGCATTTCATGCCAATGAAAGCTGTGTTGCAAGGATCAGTACCTGGCTTTTCAGTACATTTATCAATCATTTTTTCCAACATATCCTTATTTGGCAGAACCTGAACCATTTCTTTCATTACATCCTTTAACATTTCTCCTTTATCATTCATGAAACCGACATTAATGAAGAAACATTTTGGATAACATTTCAAATCTTCTCCATCACCTTTGTATTGCCCATGTTCAATTATATTAACTAGTTCTTCATCAACCCCTGTTTCTTTTATGCAGTCATCTTTGATTTTTTTCATTCTTTCTTCATACGTCTAAAAATTTAAATACTATTAGAATAACTTAATTAGGTTTGATTTTTTAATTAAATTAGTAATGTCCGTAAATTATAATATTATGAGGAAATATACAGCAAAAAAATCATAAGTTCATTCTCATTTAAGTGTTCAGTTTTTCATTTAAAAAAGTAAAAAAATTTCTGACCAGTCCGAATCCCATTACTTCCTCATAATACAAGGTGTCTCAAAAGAAATTTTATATTTAGTGGATCGATTAAAAAAAAAAAGTAAGCCGTATATAGAAAAAAAAGTTTATTAATTATTAAAATACACTTTTTGGGGATTTATTTCTTAAAAATAATATCGTCTAAATGTAGACCCTCGCGTTCTCGGCACTCATTTAATCGAACAGTAAAATTACTTATGACGTCTCGGCAGGTGGGCTCAGGGATGGCTGCCATTTCGTGACGGATATTTTCTTTCAAATGCGCCAGTGAAGTCGGTTTATTGGCGAAAACTTTAGATTTAAGATAACCCCATAGGAAAAAGTCCATAGGGGTTAAATCTGGACTGCGTGGAGGCCAATTTATGTCACCTCTCCGGGAGATCAATTTGCCTGAGAAAATTTCACGAACACGTGGCAGAGACATATTGGACGTGTGTGAAGTTGCTCCGTCCTGTTGGAATCATGTTCTTTGGTTATAGCTAGGAAAGTTTTGCAGTTCAGGTACCAAGAAGTTGTCTAACATCTCCACATAACGCTCTGAATTCACTGTAACTGCACGCCCCCTTTCGTCTTCAAAAAAGTAAGGGCCGATAATTCCTCGCGCCGACATCGCAGCCCATACGGTCACTTTAGGCGAATGTAGGGGTTTCTGATGTTTGCGTTTCGGATTCGTTGCACTCCAGTAGCGGCAGTTCTGCTTATTTACGTGGCCATTAAGATGAAGATGAGCTTCATCCGAAAACAAAATGTTGGTAAACGTTGAAAATCGCTCAATCACCTGATTTACGAAATTAGGCCTCTGACTGGCATCTTGGGGCTTTAATTCTTGCACCAATTGAATTTTGTAGGGGTGCATCTTTAGGTCTTTGTGCATAATGCGATGTAATGATGATCTATGCACATTTAAAGCACTTGCGCGCTTCCGAATTGAAAGGTTCGGGTCGTCACGAACAGACTGATTAACATTCTCCACGTTTTCTACCGTTCTTGATGACCTAGGTCACCCGGATTTTGATTTATCCAGCGTTTTACCAGTCTCTTCAAACTTTTTAACCCAATGTCGAATGAGAGGAATGCTTGGCGCATCATTTAAGTGGCGAAAACCTCGAATACTGCAGAATTTTCTACGCGCTACAGTCGCCGAATCACCGTTTTTGTAAAACTCTCGCACGCATAACGCGCGGTCTGCTACCGAGAAACGCTCCATAGCGACTGAATTCCCAAGAGCCAGGCTACCGATTGACATAACCCCCGCGCCCCTCGGATACGTTGCGTTCACGCAGTAAGCTAAATAAATATAAAATTTCTTTTGAGACACCTTGTATAATAACTTACTCATAATTGATAGGTAATGGGATTCGGACCAGTCAGAAAATAAAACAAATTTATTAACTTCGCTTACGTTTCGATTTAATTTAAATCTTCATCAGAGCTTAGTTAATAGTCACGATATAAAATAACAATTTAAAATTAATAAAAATCTCTGAGTTCAATGACTGGACAATATGATGTGTTTTTTATTGTAACGCCCAAAAGACCTACGGCCGTGTCTCTCACACAGCCCTCGTTCTCTTTTTAATCTTATATATCACTTACCTCATCAGCATAAACAACGAAAGCCAAAGCGAGAACAACACAGAACAGCTTCATTTTAGACTAATAAATAGAAATAATTTCCTGGATTCCGCTTATATATGCTAAAAATGAATTGCTAATAGCTCAATAACTGGTCCTAAGGAAGCTAGAATTTTTTGATTGCATGAAATTATCTGATGTATGCATTAATCATTTTCTACTTATTACGCAACTAATTATAAGTTAATAAAGCTAAGTATAATGTATTAAGCAACTAAAGATCAGAATGTATCATTTTTATTTTATTACATATTCAATTCAATTCAAATTCTTATTAATATCTTTTAAATTATTTTACAATGGTCCAGTACAGTGATAGCGATCCTATGACATGCGTGTCACTGGTGACACGCATCGTTTAAGGACTGTCTTCGGTCAAGAACAGTTCTTCAGTAATTCATCTTGATATGAGAATCTTCCATCGTTGTTCTTAATATTTTTAATGCGATCTTTGATCTTGTTTCATAGATCCGAGATTTTTAAAATTAGGCTCAAATGAAGACAAATATAACCTGATCTCAGGAGCTGCGTCAAGCTTATTGCGATATTTATTCTTGCTGTACGCATAAGACGAGAATGCTCTTTCGACTACTGACAATTTTAACGTAAGTCTCTGTAAAATTGTGGTGTTTTTCGCCATTATCTATACCCAACCGATACTCCACGTACACCTGGGGGTACGCGTACCACTGATTGGGAACCGCTATCCTAACAAATTTAATGACAATTTCACAAATAAGTAGTGAACATAGTGGCGTCTGAAAGGCGTAACTAACTAATCTAAAAACATATTAAACTCTGTGTTTTTCTCGTTTCAATTGAAGACAAATTGTACATATCCAGCTATTTGACCACAATTTCTACCGTATAGACCAGTGATGGTGAACCTATAACACGCGTGTTACGGGTGACATGCCAAGACATTTTGGGTGACGCAAATCGTTTACGGATGGTCTTCGGTCAAGAATAGTGATCGCATCTGGGGTCAAGTTTGTTGACTTGAGGTCCAAACTTAAGAATGTGGAAAGAAATCGTTTGGAGAATGAAAAAGAGCCACTACAAACAGGAAATTTGGAGTGCTTGGAACCGATTACCGGACACTTTTAGCACTTTGAAACATCTAGTGATGGTTTTTTTCACGATTTTTCCATCTAGGTACTTTTGTGAGACCTTTTTGTCGGCGTTAAATAATATTAAAACCCAAGCGCTTGCTTGGGCTTCAAGTGCACGAAATACCAATCTTCAAGTGAAGATTTAGCAAATGCAATTCAACAACAAGAAAGTCACTAATGTAAAGAATTATTTGTTTTTGCTTTTTACTTGCCCGACCTTAATATATAAGGGGCAAGTTTTGTAATCGCGAAAATGTTCGATGTCGTGATTTTGACTGATGTCCACGTTTCATGGTCCAGGGAATCCAAAAAACCTATTTTCGAAGTGCCGTCCGTATGTGTGTACACAGGTGTGTGTGTGTATGTGTGTGTATATACACGATAACTCAAGAACGGTTTAACTTAGAGATTTCGTTCTAGTTCTAAAAAATTCTCCTAATAATTGGAAAGAACCTTATTGTTTTTTATAAAAATCCGAAACAGGAAACGGAAGTTATTAAACTTTAAAATTTTACAAAATTCATAACTAGTAAACCAAACCTTGGACAAAAATTTGTATAAAACATAATTTGATGTATTTTTGAAGGTTTACCTAAATCTTTTTTTTTATTTTATTTTTTATTTTTTATTTATTTTTTTTATTTTATGTCTTTTTTCGTCTTGCAGCATAGAGATTTCCCATGTTAAATTTTCCATTGCATATTCTATCTCTACTATAAGTTTTAGACAAAAACTTTATTAATAAAAATTGTTCAATATTTTAGTCCCAACACATCAATCTGATTTAAAATTTCTCTCGTACGTTGCCGGCTCAGATCAATGTACATTATCTATAATTCTTTTGACCCCTTTAGGTAAAAGGGTCCGGGACAAAAACTTTTTTAGCCTATTTTAAACCAAAATCGTGTTAAACGAAACGAATTTTAAAAAACTCTTTTTTTTCCTTAATCTACGCCTTAAGAGCTTTCTTTTAATACCACAGAATAAATTTTTTTTAAATAATTTTTTTTTGTTTCAATGACACAAAAAAATTGATATTTTTCGAAAAATTAATCTGATCAAAAATTCCTGTTGAACTATTCCGGTTCCTATTAATGTACATTAAGGAGATATTTTCAGATTTTAATCAACCCCTCTAGGAGATAGATTGGGGTCAAAAGTTTTTTGACATATTTTTGGCGAAAATCATGTAAAAAATAGTTTATTCACAAATAAAATTTGGTAGTTGGTCCACTCAAAATTCTTAAAAAAATATTTTTTTTTTTCATTAAATACATATTCGTTTATATTTATCTCGGGATGGTGTGAACTTTTTTTTTTTTTATTTTCATATAATTTGTGGGTGTAAACTTTCTCTCTCGAGACTGTACGTAAATTACTAATATAGACGAGTTGTTGACCTTTATATATCAAAACAAAACAGAACTACGGACATTTTATTAAAAAAAAACACAATAATAGATGCAGAAAAACAATTTTTATTTAGGTACTTTTTATACAACACAAAATTTAGTACTATACATTAATCAAAAACTTTAAATTTAATTTCTTAATCCTTTTTAACAATATGTTCCTTCCAACATTTCATGCTAAGGAAAGCTGTGTTGCAAGGATCAGTGCCTGTTTTTTCATTACATTTATCAATTACTTCTTCCATTTTTTCTTTTTCTTTTTCATCTTTAATCATTTCTTTCATGGCATCTATTAAAATTTCGCCTTTATCATTCATGAAACCAGCTTTAAGGTAGAAACATTTAGGGAAACATTTTAAATCTTCTCCATTGCCTGTGTATTGTGCATGTTCAAGTTTTTTAATCAGTTCTTCATCAGCACCTGTCTCTTTTATGCATTCATCATGGGTTTTTTTGATTTTTTCTTTTAATTCGTCACTTAACGCCTGAAAATTAAAATACTTATATTAGTACAACTTAATTAAAGATAATAAATTCAGAAAAATCAAATTAATGGTCATTGGTAAAGAAGAAGTACAAATAAATAAGTTTGGACTCAGTAACAATTAAAAACAAAACAGTTTTAAATAAGAAGGTCGCTCTGAGAGTTTATTCCCATAATATCAAATTCGCAATAGATCTGTCTAAGTTGACGTCACTCTTCACATGATTTCACACCATGGAGGTAAAACACGTGTGTATTCATATGCCCAAGTTTTAACCTCGAAACACCCCCCTAGATATAAATTTTGAAACGCCTTATAGCCTATGTTCGAATCCTCGTTTTAATCTATCATCATACCAAATTTCGTAAAAATATGTACCGCCGTTTTTCGTGAATCTTGGACAGACAGAAAACAGACGGACAAATAGACAGACAAAATTTAAGTTTTTTTGCGGATATTGTCTTATAATCATCTGAAACCTGTAGAAATCAAATATGAGGCTGAAAAAATAAAAAAACAGATATAGCCAATTTTATTAATATAGATTTAACTACGAGTGGCTTTATAATCGACTGTTTTTATAGGTTAAATGTATATTTTTTATGAATTGTATTGTTTATTATGTCGTTTAGTCATTTTAAATATATTTCTAGCAGTATATTATATAAACAAATAATGGATAACATTAGAACAATTAAAGTTAGAGTTAAACAATAGAACAGCATTTCGACAATTCCATTTTATATTTAAAATGCCCTACTTTATATACCCATAAACTATAAAGTGTCAGATTTAAAATACAATTTTACGTTTAATTACACAATGACAACTTATTAATTCTCACTGATGTACTGTATGTACACAAAAACAACATGGATATAACAACAACGTAACTAGAGGTACCTAATTTAAATAATGATAATTTGAAAATCGTCTATTTAACATGATATGGCTCTAGCAGTTTATGATACCTCCTACAAATGAGATGACGTCATGCTGACCACATGATTAGACTGATATATAGTAATATTCCGCCATAGACAAGCTTGAACTTGTCTTATATTATTGTAAAATTATTACTGTTCTGCTGCGTACAGCGACTGAAATAATAAATAAAAAACAGGATTGTACGGTAGCTTGCTCCACCAAAGTGCCGATATACACTGTCCAACGAACGAATATTTTTTAGAAACGTTTTTTTAGAAACCCGTAAAATTTTTGACACATCTATATTAATAGACCAGGAGCTCATGACATTTTTGGTCTCCGATTTCATACAGCATGCCTTTTGGAGGAGAGAATATTTACCCTGTGACAACAAAAAAGGGATGGTACTAAACCCCTGCACGCTTTCCGGTCTTAGGGAAAATTGCATTTCCACTTGCACAACATTTTTGTGTTTTTCTCTGATTTAAGCCCGGTTTTTCCACCTTCAGATAAAGTTCCAGGTAACTATCTGACAGATAAGGTTATTTTTAACTTCATCTGCTGAGTAAATGTCATCCCTTGTTTCTATACAAATGTATCTATCAGATAGTTATCTAACGGATAACGAGACTGACGTATTGAATTCACTGACTGGTATTGACATTTATTCAGCAGATGAAGTTACAAATAACCTTATCTGTCAGATAGTTACCTGGAACTTTATCTGAAGGTGGAAAGACCGAGCCTTAATATTGCTTGCCCTTTTGTCAAAAGAAAGTTATAACAAATTTAAAGTCTTTTAATTATAGGTATGCTGTATGAAAACGCGGAAAATCATATTTTTTTATTACAAGATCACATGACCGTTTGAGCTCTTTGGGACCCTCCGAATCGCATGCATATATTTAAAAGACTTTAAATTTGTTATAACTTTCTTTTGACAAAAGGGCAAGCAATATTAAATCAGAGAAAAGCACAAAAATTCTGTGTTGAAGTGGAAATGCAATTTTCCCTATGACCGGAAAGCGTGCAGGGGTTTAGTACCATCCATTTTTTGTTGTCACAGGGTAAATATTCTCTCCTCCAAAAGGCATGCTGTATGAAATCGGAGACCAAAAACTGTCATGAGCTCCCGGTCTATAATAAAATTAGAGGCTATAAATCTTTATTTTTTTCGGCGTCATATTTGGTTTATATACGTTTCAGATAATTGATGATATCCGCAAAAAAATCAGTTTCTGTTTGTCTGTTTGTCTGTCTGTCTGGCCTTTGTCCGAGATTCACGCAAAAACGTTTAGACAAATTTTTACATAAATTAATATGATGACAAATTGAAACCAGGATTCGAAATTGGGGAGTGTTTCGGAATTAAAATCGTTAACTAAAAATTTAAAATATATCCCTTATTATTAATTTAAAAGAAAAAATATAACAAAAATTGTTTATAATAAGAAAACAAATTCAACCAATTGTATAATCTTATTTGTTCCATGATTTTATACAATTGGTTGAATACTTGGGGAGTTACCGGAAGACACCCTAAAACTAAATGTTTGAAATATTTCCCTTATTATTGACTTAATAGTAAAAATGTACATAACAAGAAATGTTTATAATAATAAAACAATCTTAGAATAAAAATTTTGAGATGCCTCATAGCCTATGTTCGAATTCTAATTTTATAATATCCTCATACCAAATTACGTGAAAATATGTTTAGCCGTTTTTGCGCGAATCTCGGACAGACAGAGACAGACAAAAACATGTTATTGCTGATATTGTCTTATAATCATCTTAAACCTGCAGAAACCAAATATGTGCCGGAAAAAATAAAATAAAAAACAGCTATAGCTTCCAATTTTATTAATTTACCTAGATATGCATCTTTACTAGTATTATTATGGCTACTAATCCTTTTTTTTAATCCTTCAAATCACATACCTGAGCGCAAACAACGAAAGCCAAAGCAAGAACAACACAGAACAGCTTCATTTTCAATACAATAGATAATTTTCCGGATTCCGCTTATATATACTAGCATTGAATTGCTAATTATCTCAGTTCTGCTACTGGTCCTAAGGAAGCTGTCATTTTTTGATCGCTATCACATGTAATCATGTGATGTGTTGTGTGCATTAATCATTAACTTTTTACGTAACTCATTATGAGTTAATAAGGCTAAATGTAATGTATTTAGCCACTGAAGATCAGGATGTATCATTGTTATTACTTATTTGTTGATGATTATTAAAATCATTAACACGAGCGCAGGGAGATCTTTTTTCGTCTCTTATTGTCAAAAAATATGTTACAATACCTTTATCGAACATGGCAACAAATGCCAATATCTCGGATACACGATTAAAAATAAATGGGAGTACTATCTGGATATTAGATGAAGAATTGAGATAGCGTTCATCAGGATGAATAAAATATTCTGCTCTCATGATCTGAATCTACAAACTACCCCGCAACCTAATGATCCGTGGTTTACCCTTCAATTGGTAGTCCAGGTGTTTTGGTGGACACAGTGAACTCTTTTTAGGGTTTTGTAGGTATGACCAAAAAACCCTTATACCGTCATTTTGTCGTCTGTCTGTATGTCTGTCTGTCTGTCTGTCTGTCTGTCTGTCTGTTCGGTAAAAATTGTAGCCAAACTGCTAAACCTAGAGAGTTGAAATTTGGCATGCTACTACAACTCTTTGACCCGCACATAGGAAAAATACTAAAACATCTAAAAAACATATCCCCCTAAAAATATAAACAAATATGTGCTCATCGAAAAAAAAAATATTTTTTTATAATTCTGTGTAGGGTATCAAATGAAAGCCCTTGGTACGTGGATTAACGATCAAAATTTTATTTTTGCAAAATAAATTATTTTGAGGCGATTTTGCCAAAATAATGCAAAAAAAAATTTGTCCAACACCCTGTAGCCCAGATGGTTTAAACTAAAAATCTGAAAAAATTCTCAGTAATGTACATTGGTGTGAACCGGAATAGTACAACAGGAATTTTTGATCAGATTATGTTTTTGGAAAAAAAAGCATTTTTTGTGTTTTTTTGCTAATAATGTTGAAAACTTATAGTTATATAACACATTAAATTGTAACGTGCATCTTGGTGCAATGGTTACGGTACTAGCGTTCTGCCCAAGAGAATGAGTTCGAATCCCACGAGAAGAGACAATATTATTTTTTATTTTTTTTTTTGCATTTTTATTTTATTTAAATTATTTTTTCAAAATTCTAGTTATATTTTGGCAAATGTTGCATTTAATTTTTAAAAGCAACGTAAATTTAATAATCAGTGGAAATTGTTGAAATTATAATTTAATTCTGTTTGAATGTACACGAAATCAAAGGGAGGAGCTATGACTAGAAACAACCAATGAAGCCATAGGCGCAATTTTCAAAATCTTAATGAACCTTGCTATATAAAAAAAATACCGCACATATTAAGAAACCTAAATAATGGTATTAGGCACTCGAATTAAAATTAAGATAAAAATATTTTAACATAAAATTTGTTTTTAAAGCTCTTAGATTAAGAGATGATAATTTTTTTTTTAAATATTGTTCATTTTACAGTGAATACTACAAAGCAAAATATGTCCTACACACTCAGCATTCCGCCTTAACTTAATATTTTTAGATTATATATCTATGTAAGAGGAATTTTTTCAAAATTTTATTGAACCTTGCTATATAAAAAAAAATACTGCACATATTTAGAAACTTACATAAAGGTATTAAGCATTCGAATTAAAATTAACAAAAAAAATAATATTTTAACATAAAATTTGTTTTGACATTCCAAATAATCATTATTCACTAAATACCTGCGAAACCCTGAAATGTGTGAAAATTCACACTTCACATAAATTTTTTTACTAGTTCTCACTGATATCCAATTAGAACCAATGGTTTCCTTATCAGTGTCCTTTTCAGAAGTGCCTGATGAGGGATTTGTAAAATCGACCATGCTCCGGCTATTTCCTGTTTGCGGAGAAGACTGTGGGGTCTTCTCCTTAGGTGGTGGGGAGAACTGAGGTTGAGTGCGTTCTCCTCCTGATGCGGGGAATTTATCCCCCGGGTTGTGTGGTTTGAATTTTGGTATCTAGGACCGATTCCAACTCCTTTTCACTTCCGGATTTTTGGACGCAGCTATATTTGATGCTATTAATGTCGGACGGGACACTGTCTCCGTCTGAAACTGGACTGTGCTTGCTGTGCTTTTTGATTCAACTTACGCAAAGGATTTCGCGAAAGTATCTGGTTTACTAGATAGGCTGCGTTAGGCGCAAATAGCCTTGGTGCCGACAGCAATCTTCTTACGTATTTGTAATATGCACTAGTTTCAACCGGCACTGTATCTCGCTTATTACGAGGGTTACCTTTTATATGTTTACAAATGATCACTAGATGGCAATATTGAAATGTGTCGTTACTATATTCGTAAAATTTGACATTTGTTATTGTGATATCAGTGGCAGCTTATAAATTGACCGAGTAGTGAGCGTTTAAAAAAAGAAGTTTGTGAAAAAATGGATATTACTCCTGAAGGTTTTCGTTGGATTATTTTTAACGATTTTAGTAAAGACCTAACTCAACAACAGTGCATAGATTCGCTTCGTTCAACTTTTGGTAATAAAGCACCATCAGAAAAGATTGTTTACAATTGGTTTGCAGAATTTCGTCGGGGTCGTGCGTCCGTCAGTGATGAATCTCGTGAAGGTTGAGCAAAATCGGTTGTGATTAAAAAAACGTCGATGTTGTACGCAAAATGATTGAAGAAGTTCGGCATATGACTTACCGTGAGATCAGTGGTGCCGCCAAGGGGGGGGGGGGCAACGAGCCTGGGCCCCTCCTAGGACCAGCAGATTACACGGCTCGGAGAGTTAAAGATAAAATTTGTTAACCATAACAGTAGTTAATTTTTAAATTACTTCATTGTTAACAATATTAGCATTTTTTTTTTTTCGTATAAATAAACATTTTTTTAAGATTGCCTTCTCTTGATAAAGTGACATAATTATTGTTCAAGTGAAAATACATCACTTTCCTAATATGCTCCAACGAATTATATGAAGGGGAGCGTTAATCCTTTTTCCCCCTGACACATCGATTAAAACATTCATAAAGTGGAAATCTGACTTCGGTATAACCTTCAGAATGTAATTTTAAAATGACACCTCAAACGTGAAATAGAGTAGAAATAGTAGAAATATAATAAAGAGAGTAGTTTTGGAGACAATCGCGCTCTTAAAATCGGTATTTGGTTTTATTTTGTAGATAAATGTGAATATCAATATCTTCTTAGGTATTTTTGAAATTATGATGTTTTACACACAAAAAGGACTGATATAAATTGTACTGAACAACAGTGGCGTATTCAGAGGGGGGAGGCACAAGCCCCCTCTGAAGGTCCAATGAAATGAAAATTTAACAAATTTATCATAATCGTACAGCAAAATAACTTATGTATTTTACAATAATAATAAGCTATATTTTATTATGGTTTGTGTTGAAATTAACAGAAAATGCATATTTACATGTTATTTTTAGGTTTTCGTAGGTATAATCAAGAAATCCTTATTCCGTCACATAAGTCTGTTCGTTCGGTACAAATTGTGGCCAAGCGGCTGATTTAGAGAACTGAACATAAGTAAGAGAAATATTGAGACTTCAAAAATATATCCCGCGAAAAATATAAATAAATATGTATTTATCGAAGAAAAAATCAAGTGAAAGTTTTTGATAAATGGATTAACAATTACATTTTTTTATCAACAAATAATGGAATTATTATTTGTTAACAACAATCTTCTTACGTATTTGTAACCTGTACTAGCTTCAACCGGCGCTGTATCCAGTTTATTATGACCGACCTACTAAAAAATTGATGTGAAGTGTGAATTTTCACACATTGCAGGGTTTCGCAGGTATATAATAAGTGAAGGCGGCATGCTGAGTGTGTAGGACAAATTTTGCTTTGTAGTAACCACGTCAAAATGAACGATCTTTTTAAAATAATTTATCGTCTGTTAATCTCAGAGCTTTAAAAACAAATTTTATGTCAAAATATTTTTTTGTTAATTTTAATTCGAATACCTAATATCATTATTTAGGTTTCTAAATAAGTGCAGTATTTTTTTTATATAACAAGGTTCATTAAGATTTTGAAAATTAGGCCTATGGCTTTCATTGGTTGTCTTAAATCATACGCTCCGCCCCTCTGGCTTCGTATAAATGACACAGAATGAAAATATAATTCCAATTGGTTATTAAATTTACGCTCTTGAAAATTAAATTCAAAATGTGCTAAAATATAACTAGAATTTTAACAAATTAATTTAAACATAATAAATATGAAAAAAAAAACAAAAAATAAAATTGACTCCACAAGCCAGGAACGAACCTGTGTAGTGAATAACGATCCTGTGTGGTTGTCGAGCAACTGAGCCACTAGACCACCAAACGCTTATCAACTTAGTGTGTTATAAGAGTATAACATGTATGCATCGTCAACCAAAAAACACAAAAAATGCGTTATTTTCCGAAAACATAATCTGATCAAAAATTCCTGTTGTACTATTCCGGTTCACACCATTATACATTACTTAGAATTTTTTCACATTTTTAGTTTAAACCATCTGGGCTACAGGGTGTGGGACAAAAATTTTTTTGCACAATTTTGGCAAAAATCGCCTCAAAATAATTTATTTTGCAAAAATTAAATTTTGATCGTTAATCCACGTACTAAGGGCTTTCATTTGATACCCTACTCAGAATTTTAAAAAAATATTTTTTTTTTCGATGGGCACATATTTGTTTATATTTTTAGGGGGATATGTTTTTTAGATGTTTTAGTATTTTTCCTATGTGCGGGTCAAAAAGTTGTACAAGCATGCCAATTTTCAACTCTCTAGGTTTAGCCGTTTGGCTACAATTTTTACCGAACAGACAGACAGACAGACAGACGACAAAATGACGGCATAAGGGTTTTTTGGTCATACCTACAAAACCCTAAAAAGGCAATTATCGTTCTTCATCACAATGAATGGATATAAAGGTCGTTGGTATATAATACGTTTCGTCTACCCTATATAATACGTTAACTTCCGGCTAATATTTTTTTATATTATTTGCTACTAACAGTTTTATACTGTAGTAAACAAGTTGCATCATGTTTGGGTCGGTTCTAGTCAAGTGCATTCATGAATGATCCTGGGTTCATATTAACCTAAATATGTAGGTCAGTTTAAAACTATTTACGTAGTGTCTCGAGTTCATGACCTAATCTAAAACTTAAAAAACATATTTATCATAAAATACTCACGTACACCACTGTGTTAAATCTTAATGTAATTAGAAAATAAAAATAGATTGTTAATTGTATGTTGGATTATTACATACTTGCGTGTGAATCTTATTTTTTTCTTACGTAAAGATTGTTAAGTAAATAACAAAAAATTATAATTATGTTTTTATTCACGCTTTTTTAGTCAACGTTTATTTATCTTGTATCTTTGGGCTTTTTACATCGAAATAAAAAATATTTTATTTGTTCATCTGATGAACTGTTTCACGAACTAGAATAAAAAATTAAAAAAATACAGAAGAAGAAAAAATGTGAATTTTCACACATTTCAACATTTTCAAAGTATTTAGTAAGTGATAACAAATTGTGGATACATATTAAAAATCATAAATTTAGATAACTTTTGAAATAATAATCCACGTTCTTCCATCTAGAGACTATAACAGTACTTGAGCTGAGTTTGCAGGAGACACAGCTATAGCTATTCCGGGCTAGTCAGGCAGAAAATTTGGTAAGCAAGGAGTTGCAAAAAATCAATAGCTTTCAGATAAAAAATGCCTATGGTACTATTCCGATTGATATTAATGTGCACTACTCAGATTTTCTTAGTTTTTTATGTTAACCTCCTCGGCTAAAGGGCGCACGACATGGGATTTTTTAGAAAATATTTGGCAAAGAACGTATTAAAATAAAGACATTTTAAAAAGCTACTGTCCGTTCCTTAATATATAATGCATCTTAAGAGCTTTCATTTTTAACTATACAATATATATATATATATATATATATATATATATATATATATATATATATATATAAATAATAATTTTATTTAACGGCACAAAAATTTCGATATATATATATATATATATATATATATGTATGTATTCTAATTTATTGTTTATTTAGTGGTGCTTCAGCTGCTAGGGTCATTTGTACCCACCAATCTTATATAATACAAAGTGTGTACATATATACATTTTATAAGACTACTATATAATAGAAATTATAACAACTATATTTTATTATATACATCGATGCTTTTTAAATATGAAATTACATTATTTATTGTATCTGGGTTGTTGCCTAAAATGTCTTTTATTGCATGGTCTGCAATTTTGTTGTCTGTTCGTTGTGTGGTGTATTTTGGGCATTCTGCTAGGATGTGTCTGGCTATAAGGGTCAAATCACATGTGTCGCATTTTGTTGGTTCGGTATGTATATCTAATCCCGTCCCGTAATTACTACTTCTTCCTTTCTATCCTTTCTTCGGGCCATAAAGTAGTGTCAGTTTTTATTTTCCGGGTGTGATTACTAGCTTCATCTGACCATTGACTATTCCAACTATTTCCTATATTTTCTTTATAATAGCTTTAAAATTTCTAGTTGGAATGGGCATATCTATCTGTTCCGTGGTCTTGGTGACTTCTTTGGCTGCAATATCAGCTTTTTCATTGCCTGTTATGCCCATGTGGGATGGAACCCATACTATGGAGATGTATTTTCTATCAACAATAAAGTTATTAATGTTTTGTAGAATTTATTTTATCATTGGGCTTGTTGAATACATTTTCTGTAGATTTTGTACAACACTTAATGAATCGGTATGGACTATAAAGTTTCTCTGTGTATTATTACTGATAATGTACTGGACAGCTTTCAGAAGCGTCAATTCTTCGGCCGTGTAAGTAGATACAACATCTGGAAGGTGGATTTTTTTTTTACTTTTCTTCAATAACTAGTCCTGCTGCTACTTTGCCGTCAATTTTTTAGCCATCGGTATATATATCGACATGATCCATTTCACTGAAATCTTCCTTTATTTGTTGATAAACAGCTTTATATAGGCTTGGGGACGATATTGTTTTTAAAACTAATCTGAATTTCTTAGGGAAAGCCTTATGGATAGTGCTGCCAGATTGGAGGATTTTCTCTCAAATTTGGGGGATTTTTATGCTGTTGGGGGATTTTTGGGGGTCTAAAGGTGGGGGATTTTTTGGGAGATTTTTTTATCAAATGATTTAACTGAATACAGATTTGATAATTATGTCATGCCTGAAGACATAATTAATTTTCGATATTCATTCATTAAAGCTTCTATTTTAATAAACAAAGTTGGACTAAAAATAATTTGAGAAATATATAAAACAATCGCAAGCTAGATTGCCAACAAATATGTAAATATTAGAAAAACTTGATATGTTATCACCTGAGCTTGCTATTCGTTTATTAAGGCAACCAGATATAACGAATTTGGTAGCAGCTTTTCGAACAGTTATCAATGATGTCGATACAACGATATCTGAGTGGGAATACCTTCCTACATGTAGGAGTGATTGGCTAAATTTAGACAGAAAAATTTTGGATTGAAGTTGCCAAAATTAAAAATGTAGCTAGAAAACCTCGTTTTGGCCAGATTTCGAAACTAACTCTGCGCCTTCTCAGTTTACTTCAATTTTGGGGAATTATTCCATGTCTTGTGGGGGAAAATTTGAAATTAATCTGGCAATACTGCTTACGGGTTGCACAGTATTGATATCTTCATCAAGATATTACTCTTCTTGTGAATACTGAAATAATAGAGTCAATAAAAACATCACACTGACTATGTGACCAATAATTCTTTTTTCCTGCAAAGTTTAATATAATTTTTAGTTGAGCGAGTAATTCTAAGCTCATTTTGATGCATATAATATAAAAACTTTCACGCATATTTTAAGTCTGGGAATTCAAAACTTTTTACTTTGAACTTTGTGAAGTTGTAAACTAGTTAATATCAAAAGAAACTTCTCATATTTTGCATACCATGTCTAAAACCAGTTTTTGCAGTAGTTTACTAAAATATTATCTCTAAATTATGCGTATAATTAAAATTAGATTAATTGTCTAATTTCTAGGACAGAAATTTAAGTTTCTAAACTGACTAAAATAAAACTGACTGCCATGTTGTTTTGTGCAGATTCATTAAATAGATTTTGATCAAGGTAGTTTTATAAATTTTAAAAACAAATTTTCTATTTTTGATAACAGTCAAGGTGTCAAAATTGTCAAATGACTAAATAATTAAGGAAACTGTTTCCTGTTTTTTTGTAACTATCATAGAACAAGATCGCAAAAATGATGTAAGGTTAGAAATAAAATTATTATGTAAACAAGCTATATTATACCATTTCATTACAATTTTGAAAAACAAAAGGTACCACGAACAGAGAAATGGCATTATTAAATAGTTTAAAGAGAAATGTCATATCAAATATATTCTACGTCTACTTTCGAGAGTTTTTATTTTTTTATTTATATTTGAAAATCGGTATGCCAAATGCTTACACAATTTCCTTTGAACATTTTCTAAACGATTTACATAAATATTGTACTGAGGCGACCAACATATTGTAGCAAACTTTATATTACTTCTTGCAGAAGAATAATAAAACGCCATTAAAGTTTCTTTATTTTTGAATGGTTTACTTGTTCGAAGAATAAAACTTAACATTCGTTTTATTTTCATACCTTTAATGTGCAGATTTTATAATTAAAATGTTCCTGTTTTGGATAAAAGATTGTTTTTTACATTTATTAATGTTTAATTTACAATTTTAGTTTTACAATAAAAAGTAAACCGTTGTAAATCTTTTTGTATATCTCTGCAGTCAATTGTGGTAGATATTTTTATTGATTTTAAGTCGTTTGCATACATTATAAATCAGCCATTTTTAAAACAAGTAAAAATATCATTTATAAAAATATTAAAGAGTAAAGAGCCCAAATTTGCCCCTTGAGGAACACCAAAGATAATATCTAGGAAGGCAGGCTCATAACTATTTAATACAACTGGCTGCTGTCTAGACGAAATGATGCAAAAACTTGAAGAAAACAGCCTCGATTGGTGAACAGATCGATTTCTATCTTATTGCATGATAACGCTAGACCACACACTGCACAAATGACTGTGGCAAAACTACAGTAATTGGAGTTGGAACTTCTTCATCATCCCCCATACTCACTAGACCTAGCCCCCACTGACTACCACTTCAGCAATTTGGAAAACTTTTTAATAAAAAAAAAAAAACAGTTTAATTCCGACAATGCTGTAAAACTGGCCTTCCAGGAATTCATCGACTCTCGTCCGCCAGGGTTTTATACTACCGGCCTAAACAACCTGCCGCTTAAATGGCAAAAGTGTATAGACAGTATGGGTGCATACTTTGATGAATAAAATAATTCCTTATATTTGTAAGTTATCAACCAACTTTGCCTTTTTTTCTACAAATTTCATCCTTGACGACCTAATAGCTCCTTTTTTTTAAATTATTAAATAAGGATTTCAACTCAATACAGTTTTTATAATCAAACAAAAGCTCTGAGTAGGTATGCATCACGTTGAGTTTGCTTTGCAAGTATACTCATCTGCAGACATAAGACCCACGCCGGTTTTAGGTTATGTTCAATCATTTGCTCTGTACCTATAAATAATAATAATGAAATTACTATTATATATAATATCTATACATATATAATAAATATAAATACGACCCAGTTAAACTTGTACATATTACACAATTGTAAAACATAAATACTAAAATGCAAATAATACAACAACTTATATCTGTACTGGTTCGGTACAATGGTCGGAACTAAATCCGCTTAAAATTTTTCAAATTAGTTCACATATTTTCCAGGGCTATTGTTTACTTAGAAGCACTGTACACTTTTCACGTATTATGTAAAATAACAGTATTATTTCTATTAATAAACAAACCATTAAGCTTTCATACTTTTTAAATTCGCCGCATTTATAAAGTTCATAGTTTTGCCACGATAAAGCTATGATTGGCGCGTGGTTCAAAATTATTAAGCACGAAATTTATCTTTTCACGTATTTTATAAATTAACAATTTCTATTTTTGTTACTAAACAAAGCATTAAGCTTTAATGTTTTTTAAATTTTGTAGATTTTCCACAACAGCGCTTTAATTGGCGCATGTTTCAAAATTATATAGACATTGTACTCAGTATACTTTTCAGGTTTTTTGTTAATTAACAAAAACTATTTCATAAACCAATGTTTATTTAGTAAAATAAAATTTTACAAATAAATGTTGATAATAAAATTGGACCACCAGTTAAATATAGTATTGATTTGTAAAAATTTACGACCATTTTACAAATTAAACCGTATTTGCTTTGTATGCAATTAAATGTAATTACCGATAAATTTTATCGGAAAAACGGGAAAAACAAAGTGAAATTAAATCAATACGAAAATGAACCACATAATATCAAACGTGAATAATTTTGGGTTAATTTTGTTCATTTTTAACAGAATTACAAACAGTAATTATACTAAATTTAAATTAAATTAAAATATGTTTTGAAAATGAACCAAGGTATGAATATAACTTTTGGAAAATAACAGTAGATGCGCTGCGTCCTTTGCTTCCATGGATGCCAATGGAAGCAAAGGACGCAGTGCATTCCTTGCCCAATCAGACAGAAGTATAGTTTGTTTCACAATAAGATGAAGTGACTATCTACTTATGGTCCTAAACACAGTGGGTGGTAATTACAAATAACACTAATCCCTTGTTTGCACCCATAAACTAGTCAGTGATGTATCAGGTATAAATTGCAGATGTTTTAAATATCTTTTCACTTCGCTTTGAATTTTCTATCAGATAACTTGTGATTTGTGTTAAATAGCTCAGTACGTGTTAGAAAAATGTGGCGTCCTTGGAACGAACAATTAACTTCTGTGCAAGCAAATGAAGCAGATGACTAAGTGACCATGATAGAAGATGATGATATAGTGCAAGATACAATAAAAAAAAAAAAAATCGGGAAAAAAACTTGTATATATTTACCTGTAGAAGCTAAAGAAATTGTGGCCAATGTGTATTTATATTTAAGGAACCGCAAAAACAAACAAGCGGCATTAGAAGAGACAAGCAAGGCAACGAAAGTAACGATGACAACAGTATGGAATATTGTAAATAAATCCATTGATAGGAGAAGAAAACGAAAGGATTCAGGCATATCAAAATGTTTGGATGGTTTCCAGAAAGATGTAATACGGCAAAAAATTTACCAAATGTACGCCGAACAAAATGTGCCAACATTGGACATATTGCTCAAAAGATTAATCCAAGACCAGTGTGAAATTAATTGTTCAAAGGTGACCTTATGGCGTGCCCTTAAAAGTATAGGGTTTCAATTTAAAACTTTAAATAAAAAGCAGTTCCTTATGGAGTCAGAGCGATTCAAACTTTTGAGACACAATTATTTAAAAAACATTAAAAAATACAGAGAAGATAAAAGGTCAATAATTTATTTAGATGAAACTTGGTACGACACACATGAAACAAACTCAAAAGGTTGGGTGGATACGTCAAATAAATATTAAACAAGAGCACCGTCTAATAAAGGTAAACGTATTACGATACTTCATGCAGGTTCTGAAACTGGATGGATACCGAATGCACTCTTGCTTTCTGCGAAAAATATCAAAGATTCTAGACTCGACTACCATGACGATACCACGGCGGAAATGTTCTAAAACTGGTTCGAAAATAAATTACTCCCGAATATACCGGCTAACAGTGTTATTGTTATGGACAAGTTACCATAGTCGGCAACTAAATAAAGTACCGAATAGTGCAAACAGTAAGAAGGAAATCCAAGACTTTTTATATAAAAATGATATTTACTTTGAAGAAAGTTATAAAAAAAATTGTTTAATTAAATTATTAAAAAGTTATAGTTTTTCTAAAGAATATGTTTGCGATAATATTGCTCAATGCAAAGGACACACAGTTTTAGGACTACCTCCGTATTATTGTATATTCAATCCTATTGAACAAATGTGGAGTCAGTTAAAGGCGAGAATAAAACGGAATAATGTTTCTCCCACTTTAAACATCACTATGATAGAACTTATAAAAAAAGAAGTGGAAAATATCCCTGTAGATAGTTGGAAAAATTGTGTAAATCATGTTATTAAAACTGAGGACAGTTATATTCAAATAGAACGTACTATAATCATTAATTTAGAGACATTTAGAGATTCAGAGAATGATTTGGACTTGTAACATTTTTTTTTTTATCTTAATTTAAAATTTATTTTATTGTAATGTTTTAAATACTAATTGTAATGTTTTAAATTTAATTATAAGTTCTATAAATTAATTGTATTTATAATAAAAATAAAGTTTATTTTGATGATATCTTATGTTTATTTCTTGTTACAATTGTGTCATTACATGGTGTAATGTAATTTATACCTGATACATCTCTGGCTAGTTTATGGGTACAAACAAGGGATTAGAGTTATTTGTAATTACCACCCACTGTGTTTAGGACCATAAGTAGATAGTCACCTCAGCTTATCGTGAAACAAACTATACCTTTTTGTGAAAAATTAATAGCTAAAAATAATTTACCAATTTATATATTAGGTCGTCAAGGATGAAATTTGTAGAAAAAAAGACAAAGTTGGTTGATAACTTACATATATAAGAAATTATTTTATTCATCAAAGTACGCACCCATATTGTCTATTTATGGAATCCCTAAAACTAAAATCTTGAAGAAATATCTCAATTATTATTTATTTTAAAAAATGTGTTTAGGATTAGAAAACATTTATTTTCTTCATTAAAAAATCCACTTTCTGAAGAAGACTACAATCTGGAATTATAAACTATTTATAAAATTGCTATTAGTAACGGTTATAACAAGGCGGAAATAGACAAAATTATTAGAAAAAAGCGCAAAAAATTTTTATTAACATATTTTTATCCCCCAAGTATACCAGATACAAAAATTTATAAGAAAAAATACCCTTTGACTGCCAGGTTAGTTTCAAAATAGGATCAAAATTAAAGAAATCAAATATAACTCCAGCCTTTTATAATAAATATACAATTAAAAATTTACTCGTTAATAATAAACTAGATAAAACTGATTTACACAACAAAAGTGGAGTTTATCAAGCACCGTGCCAAGATTGTTCAACAATATATATAGGCCAAAATGGTCGAAAATTTGCTACAAGATTTGGTAAACATTTGAATGCCATCCAAAATAAAAAAGCAGAACAGTCCAACGTAGCAGAACATATGATCATCAATAATCATAACCTTTCCGTTAATGACTTTAAAATCCTACACATTCACAATAATAGCCTTAAACTGAACCTTTTAGAATACCGAGAAATTCACAAAAATATTAACTCTGGAATCCCCTTAATGAATGACCAGATTGACGTTTACAACTCACCCTTAATAAATCGGTAAAAAACTTTTTTCCCTTATCTGCTAAAATGGTTTACACTTGTATTCCCTACCATTAATATTTGTTCCCACTGATTGAATCTGTTCAAAAATAAGTTTAGTTTGTAATTTGAACTCCTGTAGATGGCGTCACTGCCGAAATACGTATAGAGTAACATTAAACTTATATTTGTGAAACTTACCGAGTGTTTTATTTATTAATCTTATATTAAATATGTTTCACCGAGAATACACGGACTCCTCTGTCAATTTTATTTATTTTCTGTTCCATGAAGAATTTAGTTTTATTTTTGGGGCTAAGGGAAGTATTAACAATTGTTGAAAATATCACTTATCACTATCTCATGTAAGTTGAAATATCTCACTTATCATTTACATATGTTACAGCAAAAATGTTCATAACAAAAATCATATGCAATATGGACACGTCAGCTAGTTTCTTATATTAAGTTAGATTTACTTGAGTTTAAAACCAAATATTGGTAAAATAAATTTATTTATAAAATTTATGTGTTATACGCCATCATAAAAACCTTCTGTGTGATCTTTCACCCCAGTCAAAATGTTAAATAAATCAAATATTATCGTATCATAACAATTTCTATTGATCTCACGTATTTTGGACTCATTTAGTATTCGTTGCAGGTGTTCGTGTGACATACAAGATTTCCAAGATGAGTACAAGCGAACAGTCAGCCACTAACAAGAAACTCAACTTAGAAAGGGCCTCCAACTTTATGAGGCAATACCGGGATCCAGACTCAAGGGAATTAAAGAAATTATCAGCAAACCAGTTCATGGAAGTTTGGAGTCACTACGATAAAGATGGTAAGCAAAGAAAAATTATTTGAAGAGTGAAATTTATTAATTCAGAATTTTATACGTATTTAATAAGTAAATAATAATAAATAAATAAATAAATAAATAATAAGTTCCTGTAATGATATAGTGAGTCATGAAAAACATAAGAATGACGTTGTCAGAGGTTGTCAAGAAAATAAGATAAAATAGTTTTGGTTGTTAATATTGATGTAAAATAATAATATAATTCATCTTTATAAATTTTAAACCCTTGCAGTTTGTCAGGACTGTTTTCCCAACCATCTGTAATACATTGTCTAATATTACCACAAGTTTCATCCAAATCTTGTGATTCCTTTATTCTTCTAACTCTTAAATCTGAAATTGGTAAATTTTGTACAACACAATTTATCTGATTTTCAACTAGATTTCTTTTCAGTTTTTCTTTGTTAGTTTCAACAGATTTTACTGGTGCACGGGATAAAGCGTCTGCTACATAAAAACTTTTCCCTGGAACATGTTTAATGTCATAGGTGAATTGCATCATTCGCATTCTGAATCTCTGCAATCGACCTGTTAACTCATTTATTGGTTTATCTGTGAATATTCTAATTAATGGCAGATGATCAGTGTTAATGGCAAATTTCTTACCAATTAAAAAACAGTACAATCGTTCACAAGCCCATGTTATTGCCAACGCATGTGGGTTTTGGCATATTCCTTTATCAAAAAAATCTTGCAAATTAACGACATTTATAACTCCGTTTGGGAGATACTATTATAAACGTTTGCCCTTTGGAGTGTCTTCAGGACCGGAACATTTTCATAAGCGAATAGGCCAAATAATTGATCGTCTTGATGGAGTAGTACATCATATAGATGATATTTTATTATTTGGAAAAAATCAAGAGGAGCACAATCAAAATTTATTCAAAATTTGTAGGAACCTAGAAGAAGCTGGTATTGTACTGAATAAAAAAAAATGTGAGTTTAATGTTTGCAAAGTAAAGTTTCTAGGCTACGTGATAAGTGGTAACGGATTGGAGATAGATGAAGCTAAATTTAAAGCCATACGTGATTTACCATCTCTAAATTCATAGTGTTATCACCTGACACCATGTATGTTTATTAAAATATATTATTATTATTTTACATCAATATTAACAACCAAAACTATTTTATCTTATTTTCTTGACAACCTCTGACAACGTCATTCTTATGTTTTTCATGACTCACTATATCATTACAGTTCCCAACGCCTAGATATGCGTATTGGGGGAGAGAAGGTAAGTTCTCCGTTTTTAGACCACTGGTCATAGATATGAAGGACACGTGGTCAGTGTGACGTTTCGACAGGTCATATTATCTCTGTATAAACAGGTACTTATTTTAAGTATTAAATACTTGAGGCTGAGTCGACCCCAGAGCTGACTTCACAATATCGGAAGATAGAAATCCGAAGGAGCTGGGGGAATTTGAACCCGCGTTCCTGTGCTCCGTAGGCAACCGTCTTACCATGCAGCCACGGCAACTCTTACATTAACGCTACGTACAACCCCCAGAGATTATTAGTTTCTTATACAAAACTAACAAACTGAAATAAAATTAGTGACAATCTATACATCAAATTTTGCACAGAATTTTTATGTATCTAATAGGATATTTTTGATTGTGGAAAAAATTATTGTAAAAATGTTATTGCTCAATAACTTAATAATAGGTATCACACAACAATGTTCTGTAATTTTTTAAATATATTTGTGGTTTTCAAATAATTTTTATATTTATATAGTTTTGTGTAGAAATGTTCAAATAATACGTCAACATTTTTTTCGACATGATTGTTTATAGTTTAGAGCCTTCGTCGAAAAATATTATACTTGATAATAATGAAATGCCACTTGGTACAAGTATTCTTTACATAAATTAAATCATTTTTATCCGCAGCACCTATATTAAGAACCGCGGCAGATTCGAGGTGGCGGCAAAAGTAGATTACCAAGTACCGTAACTATAAGTAATTTTCACAATAGAACAAATTATCTCCAAACATATTCGTAGAATGGCGCTTTAGCTACAATTTGCCGCATGGTACAGAAATATGCGTCGAATGGTTTACAAGATGGCGTCTATAACGCAATTTGTTTATTTACAATTACATGACAGTTCTTTTTACAATTAAAAATATCCTATTAGATAGATAAAAATTCGCTGAAAATTTTGATATATAGATTGTTACTAATTTTATTTCAGGTTGTTAGTCTTGTATAAGAAACTGTACGGTTGTGCGCACCCTTAAGGCTGCGGTTACAGTGGAAGCGTGTTCGCCCGAAGTAGACTTCGGGTATATTCGCACGTATCCGAGCGAGTAGATAGGATGTGTTTAGTGCTAGCAGTTTCGCGCGATTGATAAGCTTCTACAGTAACCACACATATGTACTTCTAAAAGCTTGAATCAGTCGACCGAATGCGTTCGAGTACGAGCGTAGTACAATTCGGGCGAACACGCTTCCACTGTAACCGTAGCCTAAGTAAATGAAAAGAAGCTGTTGCAAATATACGCACGTCAAAATAATAATCGAGGAAATACGTAATTATCTAAAGAAAGTTTTGTGGTAGTTTTGGAAATTGGAGGAATGAATAGAAAATGTATTTTGCAAATACAGAGTGATTATTTAATGGCGAGACGACGTCACTGGAAGTTTTAATAATTTGCCGTTTCATACACATCGTAGCAGGCGATTATGCGCGCATGCGCGTAGTAGACACTTCCGTCATCTCCAAATTATTGAGTCAATGATTTCCTGCCATTCTTTTATTTGATTTTCTATTATTTTATTTGATAATTCGGTGACGTCGTCTCGCCATTAAATAATCACTCTGTATCTCCGTTCCATTGCATAAGTTTTTTAGGTGGGATAAACAATTTCGCCACTAGACCGCCGCAAAATTGGTACATTTTTCAAATTCATGCAAAATATACTTTTCGCTTCAATTAACGCAAAAATATTATTTATTTATATTTTGCACTTTTTAACTTTTTTTTTTGTTGCGTATACTTACGAAAGGTAAACTGGAGGGTAAGAATCGGATCTAATTCATCTTTTCTTTTTTTCTTGTCCCTATTACTGTGAATTTTTCGAGGCTCCATACCAGCTTTGGACTTAATGGTATGTTCAGATCAGAGCCACAGTTAGGAAAACTTGCGCTAGGCAAATAAATGTAAGTGATAAGCAAAAACAAGATTTTCACCGATCAAAATGTAGATGATGAGCAAAAAAAGGACCTCACCTCCCAAAATCCAATGAAGAAGAAAAAAAGGTCCTCACCTCTCAAAATCCAAGTGAAGAGCAAAAAAAAAGGTCCTCACCTCCCAAAATCCAAGTGAAGAGCAAAAAAAATTCCTCGCTTTCGCAATGTGGCGCCCCTTAGTTAGGCTCATCGGCGCCCTTTTCCTTATTGCGCTCGTGGCCGTAGTTCGCTTAAAGACGAATTTCGTAAAGTTCGTCCAAAATCGGTTATTGTTCCGAAAAACATTGATGTTGTGCGTGAATTGATATTGCAAGATCGTCATGTGACTTATCGTGATATTGAGGTATCCTTGGGCATTAATGGGACCAGCATTTACTATTGCATGAACATTTGGCCGTAAAAAAAATTTGCTCGCTTTGGAACCCACATAATTTGACAATCTTAGTGAAAAAAGCCTCATTTGGAGTGCAAAAAGTGCTTCGATAATTGGTTCAAACGCATGCAAAAGTGTATTGATCTTTGTGGAGAATATTTTGAAAAACAATTTTGTTGATAAATAACTGTTTTTGATCTCAAATCCCGAAAAGGCAACATATCTTATTTAGTGGAAAAATGTGGCTTGCTATCTTTTTCCCCCAAGCTTTTCATTTATTCTTTTCTATCTTACAACACTATCCTTCCCTTTTGCTTTTGGTCTTTATTTTAGTCGTTTACTTCTGATTTCTTATTTTACTTCTAAAATTCCTTGCATTTTCATTACAGTGGAAAATTTTTAACAAAATAAAATGGAACTTTAAAATGGTATCGTATTGCTCATTTAATTCTTGTAGAGTAAGCCTGGAGCGTCTTCTCAACAGAACAAGTTTTCTCAAAATGAGATTCGTTTCAATTTCTGCTTGCAAATAAATTCCCTTCAGGCTTTTCTGTAATTCACAAAATAATTAGTTAAATAACAACTAATGGGACAACGCAAACGTGTATTCAATGAAGTTAAATTAAACAAATGAACACAGCAACAAAAGTAGAAATTGTAATTGTCAAGAATTTGACAAAATAAGTTGTGTTTTGCACATAATTTTAAATAACAGGATTACCATTCATTTATTGACGAAAAATTGATCAACTTATTTCGAAAATAGAACAAGTTCTATTTTTCATCAATTTTTTAGTGAATTCTAGGTATATTTTTTTCTGTTTAGTTATTGCCAACTGTTTAGCTGTACCTATGGTCTATTTCAAAGTAGAAAAATGTGTGTAAGAAGATAGGAGCTGTTTGTCCTTGCTTCAGATTGGTTTAGATCGTCATCCCTATTACACTGTAAAAATATTGTTTTTAGTCCAAGTTGACAGATGTTCAGTGTCGTACATTGGAAATATATATTATTTATATTATTTAATTTTTCTCATATATTTTGCTATTATTTACATATTTAGACTTTTATTTATATTCTTGGCGTAGAATTTATGGAGAAAATTCTCCATGTAATTTGTTTTTACGCAGTTATATATTTTTTAGGTTACCTGACATATAAATATTTTTTGACACTTGAAAATTAACAGATCAAGAGAGAGGACTAATGTGAGGCCAAAAGACAGCCTAGCTGATTGTTCCCAAAGAAGAAGTTATTGATATAATTTTTAGACCTTCATATATACATATATTTTTAATTTGTATTTACAATAATTATTTAAATAAGAAACTTTAGCTCTGAAGATATATTGTTTGTTTTATTGCTTTGTTCAAACTCTTTTAGCCATATCTCTCTTTTTATATATAGTACATAATTTTGAAAATTAATATTTTTTGAACTTTTTCAAATTTCCCATTAAACTGAATTTATGTCGTATAAATAACGTAAGTGCATTATCTGCCTTATTTATTTCAATATCGTATTAACCTTTTTTGTATTAAAAAAAAAAAATTGCTAACCCAGTTGCTACGCCCATGTCCTAGTTGTAACTTATTTTAAATTTCCCGCTATACTGTATTTGATCAGTGTAAATCGTACTCGGTTCGCAGCGCTATCTACTTTTTTCTACTTTGAAATAGACCATAGAAATATATATATATTATGTGTTTCGTTTTCAAATGTGACAAAATGGCAAACGTTTTAATTCACCATCATCTAAGTTATTTCTTTTGTTTATGTTCACAGCTCGTATTTTTGTGAAGATTTTTTCAATATTTTCATTTTGATACATATATCAACATATTTTACGGTTGGTAATGTAAAAGTTTTCAAAAAAATTGATAAATAAATTGATGTGTGTAAAGTTATCCTTTTATTTTTGAGACAGGTTCGCCTAGAGAAGAGTTCTTATCCTACGATAAAATAAAATTAAAAATCTTCACAAAAAAAAAAATTGTGTTGAAAGAGCTAAATTTCTGTATTATTCTAATTTTTGTATATATCGACTAGCAATAAAAAAAAATTGCATTGTGTGGGCATTTCTAGGATCGGTCGAAATGTCACGGTTGGCTGAATTTAAATATTTTCATTGTACTTCATCGTACTTACTTTGAAAGCCAATCTACATAGTGGGTTCAAAGATTTGCAAGCGGAATCAAGTCTGAAGCCCTAAATGTCCGCTGGTCGGTTGCTTAGATTCTTTATGACAGGAATAACGGTGTTTGAATTAAAGTCTGCATTTTACTTAATCTACATTTAATGTTTAGTTAAGACTGAAGTTAATAATTACACTATAACTTACAATTACAAGATGGCTACGAAATCCCATGAGAGACACTCCACAAAAACCTCACAATCACCGTACACCACATAAGCCTCTTAAACACCTCACAAGCCGTTAAACACCTCACAAGATTCACAGTGTTTAACCCGTTATATATCAAAACTGTCCTCAACACTTCCAGACTACTTCTGGTTCACTAAATGCTACCGGGACTCCGGTGATGGTTTACTCACGACTCTCCGTCTCTCACAAGATTTTCCCAGCCCTTTTCTTAAAACTAATAATTTGATCTCGGAACCCCATTTCTTGTCGTTGTAAAAATAATCAGCTCTCCAATTAACAATAAAACCTTTTAACGTATCTTAAAGACTCATATTTCCACCCCCAATAATTCAGAAAACCAAATAATTAATTTTGACTCTAATTACCTACAAGTCCATATCACTGAAAATTAATGGTCGCATATCAACATCTGTGTAAACATTCGACCATGTACTTAAGATAAACTGTGACAACATTTTAAACAAATCATATAATATACGATCGTAAATTTTACCCTTGTCTCTCAACAGTTAACTAAAAAAAATATATGATAGCTCAACTAATCTTTGAGGATATTTATCTTAAAATAGATTAGTTTTTATATTTAAATAATTTTAATATTTTTAACTAATTGAATAATTTTATTTTGAATAATAATGAAATTTTATTTCTGAAATTACCGCTCCCACACCATCAGTTTTGGCCTCCGACTAACAGTTATCAAAATTTGGATAAAATTATACCAATAAATCAGTCGATTTTGCAAAAATTAACGGATTACCCGGAAGCGGTAAAATATAGAGGGACGCGGGTAAAATTAATTAATTTGTCAGGTCCAAATTACGTAGGAAACACATTTAAAGCAAAATTATAATACAATAGTTATTTATGGATCTAAGGAGTAAAGTGATGGTTTAATCCCGACAATGTAAGTAATGCCCGAGACGACCGAAGGGAGTTGAGGGTATTTTCATTTGAGGGATTAATGCACTTCATAATAATAATAATAATAATAATTTTATTTGCCATTAAGTGTACATTACAAATAAAATAAAAATGATAGTTGAATAAACACAAACAACACGAAAACTTCAAACTTGCAGACAAATAGGTGAAATAGCACTTAAGCTTTAAGGAGCTTGTGTGTGCAAACAAAAAAACTTCGATCAATTACAAAGCAATATATTGTGTCAGTTGCAATGGAGCCAACTGCCGAATTATTGTCTGCAAAAAGGATAAGAAGAATACAGGCAATTACACAGAACAAGTACTATTTTACTGGGAAATGAATTTAATTTCAACAAGCATAAATATTGGGTTAACTAATAATGTAATTAGTAAAAAAACTAATTTGGAAAGTGAAGGTCACTATATTAATGTTGTAAGATTCTGTATTACAAAATATAATAAATAATTGTGGAATTTGTCTCTTTTACATCTGTCACTTTATTGATGGAATAAAGTTCAAAAAATCTTCAAAAGGAATTGTGTCAAAAACTAGGTACATCGGTTTTACATCTACTCATGAAAAAAATATTTTTTCGAAAATCTCTCAAAAAAAAATTGCATATCAGGAGATACTTTTCAAGAATTAAATATTTTATAATAAATTCTTACAATTCTTATAATGAGAAGGTTAGCAATGCTTAAATAGTTCACAAAAACACCCTGTATATAAAATGCTACCAGAAATAAGACACAGAAACTTAATCTGTTTAATTTTTAGATTGTTTTTGTCAATATACTTTTATTTTAATGGCAGAGCTTAAGGGTGTTCTATATATCTTTTTTAATTTCCTTCACTCAAAAAAAAATAAATAAATAACACAAAAGAGATTCCAGCTTGGGTAAATATAAAATGTAAATATCAACTTTGTTTACAAACAAAATTATAATTCGTTTGCATAAATTTGTTCATACAATGCAGAGCGTTTTATTTTAAATTTTGTAATTTTCAGTAGAAAATAAAATCTTTCAATGTGTAACTACTATGTTACAAATTTCTGCTATTTGGGTAATATATTTTCTACAGATGGAGAAACAAAAATGCATTACAAATCGGGTATCAACCGTGAGAAGCTTTTGGCTTGTAGCATACATCTGGTACGTTCCTTTAAATCGTATAATTTGTTATCAACTGGGTAGCGAGCCTGTGATATAATCCAAAATATGATCTCTACGTGAAGTGAGATTCCTGACTAGAAGAGTTTGGGTACTAGGTGTGAGTTTTATCCAGGGTTCATCATTATGATACCTGAATTAAATGATATGTATTGGTACTTACCAACTGATGGATCGGATTCAGGTTTTTTAACCAGCCCTTTTGGGAGAAATTGTGACTTTTTTTGTAAAAATCGCGCCAAAATGAAAAGATTTAAAAACCATAATTTTTTATCGCTAACCTAGTCTTCAACCCTTATTTTTTTTTTACAAATTTTTGAATTTAACCGCAAAAAATTCAGTATCCTTCGAAAAAATCTACACATTCAATTTCTACCGTACACAAAGACAGACAGACAGAACGAGACCTGAATAATAGATTCTTGGTCATACCTAAAATATCCTAAAAATAAACTATTTATTCCGATAAGGAAAACTTATTTTGGGCGATATCAACGATACAATGAGCAACATTTTTTCATGTTCTGTAAATTTTCTCATGTCAATTTTTACGTTGTTCGTTTACGATATGCCAACCACGTTTTCATGTTATACGTGAGACGAAATGCTGCAAACTATAATGTTGTCAGATAATCATATACGCTAGATTTTGTTTTCAATTTTCTTCCTGATCTGCTGAAAGTTGGATTTTATAGCAGTTGATCTGGTTCAATGAAATTCCAACAAAACCATAAAACACATAAAAACAACAGATCAAGAAGTTTACAATAAAATTACATTAAATTCAAATATTTTCGAACATAAGGTTGTAAAAAATCATGTTTAGATAGGATTTTGGACCAAATTGAAAAGTTTACAACAATCCTATTTTCCTTTATCTATTTAGCAAATTCATAAGATCGACGTATTCCAAAGTGGTTTCAAAACTAAAGCCTCGTTTATAATAATAATAATAATAATAATAATAATAATAATAATAATTTATTGACCAAATTACATATACATCTATTATTTTTAGTCAGTCATTATTAGATACATAAGATTTCACATACAAAATTCAATATTTTCAAAACTATTAAAATCATAAATGAGATTTTTCAACAAAATGTCCTTAACTTTATTTGAAAATGCTCTGCATGATAGTTGTTTAATCTCCTCGGACAATACATTGAAAAAATTTATACAATAACAATTTGAGCAGTATCTGGATTTGTTCAAGCGAAAGTACTAAGAACAGATATCGTTTTTTGAGCGATTGATTGAGTAGTGAGTCTGCTCAAATTCTTATGTATTAGTAAGAGACAATTATAAATGAATAATGCTGGTAAGTTCATTATTTTAAGGACTTGTAAAATAATCTCGACATTCAGTTATGTAGGCAGCGCCGGTGATAATTCTGACAGCTTTACGCTGAAGGCTAAAAATTCTGTCAGCGGAGAATGTCCCCATATAAGTATCCCATAATTTTTAGGTGGGATTGAAATAATGAAAAATAGGCTTTCAATACGACCTCCCTAAATACTTCGTATTACAATCTCCTTATCAGGTGTTGGTCCCAACATAAATGAGGATCTACGTGGATTCCAAGAAACTTTACGCAACGAGGGTTTTCAAAATTATGTTTCCTAATAGTAAACACACAACACAACCATAGCATAAAAATCACAGCACTCTCTTTATTCTGCTTATTACAAAAATGTTCAGAAAAGTAAAACCTTCTGTGAAATCTTTATGGATATGCTCTGTACTAAATTATGAGACTACGATGGTCATTTCATAAATAAGGCACATTATTTTTTTTTGTTTTTTTTTACATGTTTATTTTTATTAAAGTATTTCTTTACAATCCTTCAATATAGTCTCCCTGCTTCTCAATAATTGAGTTCCAACATTTGGGAAGTTTTACTATTCCATCCAAGACACCATCTCTGTTAATGTGTCGAATGGCTCGAGTAACGACAGTATAAAGTGGCGAACAGAATGCAACGAGTTCTACGGCTCGTTGACGGCGTTCGTACGGCGCTATCTGTCAGAAGAAAGTTAAAACCAAGCTGTCGTACGCAAGTGCACAGAATGGACAACGTCCTACGGCGTTCGAACGCCGTTGATACTGAATGTTCGTCAACTTTCAACTTTTGACGCCGTTCAACGTTGACGCAGAACACCTAACCTCAGTTTTTACTGAATGGTAAAGTGTATGTATAAATAACTTGCATACAACATAAATAATATCACATACAAGTCTTCATCATCCATTATACTTTTAATAAAAGAAAGCGCACGTATAAACACAGATATAGGTTGTCACGTGACACTTGACGGCGTTAAAAATTATTGCATTGTGTGCAGGCGAAAATTCTCAACGGCGCTAACACAACGCCGTCGCAAATGACGGCGCGCTGACGGCGTAGCGCGCTGTGCATTCTATTCCAGGCTTTAAGCTCTTTCAGAGACCGATAACGATGTGCACGCATAAGTTTTTTCAGTTTTGGGAATAAATCGAAGTCTGGTGGACTCATGTCCTGACTATAGGGAGTATGAAGTAACACTGCCCAACTATATTCACTCAGTTTTTCGGTTACATTCCCGATGTGAGGGCGAGCGTTGTCATGTAGAATGTAAGACCCAACCTCGAGCAACCAAAGTCGGGTTTTGTGCAATATTCTGCGCTATTTTTGCATAAAGTTTCGATAATAAACCGCTGTGACACTTGTTCCACATGGAACTCTGTTGATGGTTGCTCTAATAGACAACACAAGTCACAATACCCGAGATTCCTCCAGGCTTTATTTCTAGCTCGCGTTTGTTAAAAACAGAGTATGTCATAAATTAAAACAAAACACACACTTCTTCCTCGAGCCTTCAACTACAATTGACATAATTGTCACTGTTGTTTCGTCACCTAACCACTCACTCGCTCCGACGAATAACTAGTTAACTCGCCCAGTGTTACTGAGCCTTTAAGCGTATTATAATTCAATTTATTTTACTCTGTCAGTTTTAGAAGCAGTTATAATCAACATTATTCTATTTTATAGTGCAATGGCTTTTAACATGTCTAACCCAAACAAGATATCTTTTGTTCGGAAAAATTTATCACATATTTTACCAAGTTTAATGTGAAATCTGTTCTGGGCATTACCATTAACGCCTTTTCGCTTTTGTGGTTCACTAAATCATTACTATTTCATTTAGAAAAGTCTGTGTTTTAAAACGTTTACATTAGTTTAAAGTGTTTACTCACAATTACAAATTTGGCGAACGTACAAGATGATTATTCCTGATTTTTACTAAAAAAATACCAAAATTTATTACATACAACGTTAAAAGAATTTGTGGCTTGGCTTTAGACAAGAATTTTTGTCTTAAAAGCTTGTTATACATGACGGTTTAGTGTTTAATAAACATTTTTAATGGGGTACGCGTACTCTTTGCGTTGGCAATAAAAGCACTGAAAAATGGCAAGTCTCGTGGAACTGACGGAATCGTAGGAGAGCTGTTTAAAAACGGTGGAGAAGTTGTAATAAAGCTACTCCAAAAATTAATGACCGCAAAATGACAAAGGGACACTGGAAGCTGGGCATTATATGCCCTCTTCATCAGAAAGGAACCATTATAAACCGTCTTCAAGTGTTCGTCAATTCTTGCTTGCGTAGAATACTACGCATATTTTGGCCTGACGTTATCACCAACGCTAGCCTTTGGGAGAGAACCTACCAAAGCCCCATAGACATCCTGATAAAGCAGCGGGAGTGGAGATGGATAGACCATACCTTAAGGAACAACCCTTTGTCCATCAGTAGAATGGCTCTTGATTGGAACCCTCAAGGGAGCCGTAGACGTGGCAGACCAACGGACACATGGCGTAGACTAACCATGAAGGAAGCCAGCGAAAGCGGCAAAACATGGAGGGAGCTAAAACATCTAGCTCAAGACAGATCCAAATGGCGGAAGTTTATTGAGGCCCTATGCTTCACATAGGAGCGACAGGAACCTTATATATTCATCAGAAAGGCGATAAGATGGAATGCGAAAACTACAGACGTATTTTTAAATATAGTGACTTAAATACAGTGCTTTTTTGCCGAAATATTGTTTGAACAGATAAATATTAAGATAAAACTTCTGACATATACACTTCTCGTCGGCCAACTGTCGTATGCAGCGCCGCCAACGTTAGTTTGAGTCGCGAATACTGAGGATGTTGTCCGCAACGTTAAAATAGCTCGCCTAAGTTGGGTAGGGCATATAAAGCGTATGACTGACGTTAGGTCAGTACAAAAAGTGCTAAACGCAAAACCATTTAGAAAAAGAAGAAGAAGAATACCCAAATTAAGATGGCTAGACGGTGTCGAACAAGACATTGAAAAACTTAAAATATATATTTGGTGGAACATTGCTCAATCAAGTTCGGAATGGAGGAAAATTCTGCAGGAGGCCAAAGCTTACAAAGAGCTGTAGCGCCAACTATGATGATGATGATGCGTACTTTTTAACTAACATGAATTACAAGCAATATCGTCTTGAAAATATTTATTAATTTTAAATAAAATTACTTGTTTTCGTGCGTAAGTTTTCATGGGCATTTTCTTACTCTTTAGAAGCGCATATTTATGTTAACAAATGTTTTTCAGAATGAAGCACTCAAGTTAAAATTAAGGACAAAAATAACTGTCATCTGTAACTAATAGTTCATGACATTCAGGCCCGGTCTTTCCACCTTCAGGTCAACCTCTTGGTAACTATCTGACAGATAAGGTTATCTGGAACTTCATCTGGGGAATAAATGGGAACACCAATCAGTGAATTCAATATGTTAGTCTCACTATCCGTTAGATAACTATCCGATTGATAAATTTGTAATGAAAGACTGCTTTTGAGTTCTATTCTAAAAGCAGTATATAAAATTTGTTTATTGTATGGCCCGCGACGTGTAATAATTTTTTAAATTGGCCCGGGTCTTTCAAATGATTGGTGAAGACACCTTTCGTTGATCAACTCTGTTAGAGAAAAATGCATGAAGCTCTCAAAACCGTCAAAAGACTCTACGGTAATATACTGACTTGAAGTCAATAGCAGATCAACGATAATTATTTTAAAATAATAGTTTTATTGACAGCCTAGGCTCTTGTAGAGCCAGTCCGATGATGGACAAGACTTAATGATGATGATGATTTTATAAACACTAATCTTTTGTTTCCGTTCCAATATCTATGCAGTTTAACTCTTGTTGTCAACATTAGTTTACCAGATTAGTTTTGCAAATACGAGTTAAGCATACAAAATAAAATCACGTTCAATATGAGATTTAAATCATGAGTTAATCCTACAAATGTACTGATCTGTATTACCCTTAATTAATGAAAAGATTACTGCTGAATCACGTAGTTCGAATTAACACCGACAGAGATTACTACGATCGCTTTATTGTCCCACAGGACATGCATTGGAATAAGTTGCTTATATCTACGTTGCACACTCTAATAGAAACACTGCGACTTAACAAAATTCATTTATTTTATGTTAATAGCTTTAATTGAATTTAGAAACATCCACTTGATACGTCGTCCCTAGTAAATAAATTTCCAATAAATACAAAATAATAAATATTTTCATCTACGACTATCAAATAATAAATGCATTATGTGTCCAACTGTAAATACATAATGCTGTTCATATTGCAACAAGTGTAAAAAAAAGTGACGCTCATGCGATTTAATGCAAAAATAACGTTTTTTACACTGTAAGTTTTTATTTAGTAAGTTAGTCAGTTAAAATGCTTGGCGCTCAGCAATGATGGCTATTTGCGCCTCACAAAGCCCATCTTTATAACTAGAATATTAGTTATAAGTTAGAATAAATAAAACAATAAATAATAGTATTTTAAACATTGTTGTAAATTACAATCAGCTGTTGGTTCAGTAGCCCACTTATGACGTCAGTTCTGAAGTTTTAACAATTGCACTCTTTTTCAGAATTTCTGTGTTTTTAAATTAAATTAACTATTTTTACCGACCGCCAACATATATAAGGGAGGTATTGTCATCATATCAATTTTGACATTTCGAGATTTCGATGGATCTTCACGAACTGAGGTGCCTACATAACGTTTTGACTATTTTTAGCATGATGTATATCTGTCTGTCTGTCTGTCTGTCTGTCTGTCTATATGTGTACACGTGCAGAGCAAATTTGGCTAAAAGGATTTTTATGAAACTTCATATTTAAGCTTTTGACATCCATGGCACGAGTTGATCAACTTTTGTTAAATATCGGTTGACTAAAAATGGGAGTTTACTCGTGCCGATTTTAAGATTTTTGCGAATATTTAATAACAGAAAAAAAAATCAGTTATGGCCACCACAGAACCGACCGCCATCACAAAGTACTTGAATTAAATACCAACATTCTAGCAGCAGAGTAGAAATAACACATAATATTTTCTAGCACAGATATTATTTATCATAACCATGGAAACGTTACATATAAGTATGAAAAAATAGATAGGAAAAATTTTGAAAAATTTTTCGTTTTATCAAAAAATGTCTCAAATAAAAGTTGTTAGTTATTGCTTTTGTAGCAACTCTTATTAAGTATAGTTTTTCTAAATATTTTTCTGTTGTTAAATATTCGCAAAAATCTTAAAATCGACCCGAGTAAACTCCCATTTCTAGTCAACCGATTTTTATCAAAAGTTGATCAACTTGTGCCATTGATGTCAAAAGCTTAAATATGAAGTTTCATAAAAATCCTTTTAGCCTATTTGCTCTGCACGTGTACACAGATAAACAGGCGGACAGACAGACGGATAGACAGACAGACAGACCGATAGACATCATGTTAAAAATAGTCAAAACGTTATGTAGGGATCTCAATCGTGGAGATCCATCGAAATCTCGAAATTTCAAAATCGGTATGATCACAATATCTCCCTTATATATATTGGCGGTCGGTAATATTTCGAAGAAATTTATTTAGAAAAAGTTGCTATAAAAACAATTACTAATAACTTTTATTTGAGACATTTTTTGATAAAACGAAAAAATATCGTTTTATTTTTTCATACTTATATGTAACGTTTTCATGGTCATGATAAATAATATCTCTGTTAGAAAATATTCGGCCAAATTATTTCTACTCTGTAGCTAGAATGTATTTTATACAAGTACTTTGTGATGGCGGTTGGTCCTGTGGTGGCCACAGCTGATTTTTTATAATACTCACTTAATAATAAATCCCTACAAGAAACATAAAATAACCTAAGCAAGCAGTTTTCGTGAAAACTAAAAAAACCAAACTCCCTTTTAGTTCCGCTTAAACCAAAGATTTGCCATGACTCCGTGGTAAAACCACCTGCGGAGCACAGGAGCTGGTTCGATATCTCTCACCTCCTTTGGATTTTTATCTTCCGATATTGTGGAGACAGCTCTGGGGTCGACTCAGCCTCAAGTTCTTAATACTTATAAATGAGTACCTGTTCATTCAGGGATAATAGGACCGGTCGAAACGTCATAGTGACCTATTATTTATTTATTTAGTTATTTAAACCAAAGAAGGAAACTATAATTTTGTATGTATGAAACTTGTGCGAACTATATGGTTGTGCCTCCCCTGATAGCCTTCTTTACTAAATCGTCTTTTGTTTTCCGCATACCTCAATTCTCTTAATGGAGAAAATTTTCTTAAACCAGATCCTTAAATCCTATTTAACCGCATTAAATTTTAATATAAAACACAATATTATCTTTTATTCTTCTATATTAATCTTTACACTGTTATTCTTTTAAATCCAATTATTCTTCATTATTTTTCCTGTAATGTAAAATACAAAACAGGAAATCCCATTATATTTACTATAAATGTTTCAAATGCGCACACGCGGGTTTATACAAAGGCGATTCTAATTCCATTTCCGTTTCCTGGAAATAATAATTCGCAACACGAATTTGTCGCTCGAATTTATTAGATTTAGCAACTTGACACAGTTTTGTTCAGGATAAAAATTATTTCAATGCAACTGAAGGTATGTACTGCATTGCAAAATAACACAAATATAAAGAAGAAGTATTTCCATTATTCAAGATCCACGTTTCTCAAACTATTATTCTCAGACATTTCTTAAGCAAAAATCTAGTTACTTTTGCCTAACTCAAAAACAATGCATAGATTCGCTTCGTTCAACTTTTTGTAATGAAGCACCATCAGAAAAGACTGTTTACAATTAGGTTGCAGAATTTCGTCGTGGTCGTGCATCGTCAGTGATGAATCTCGTGAAGGTCGACCAAAATCGGTTGTGATTCAAAAAACATCGATGTTGTGCGCAAAATGATTAAAGAATATCGGCATGTGACTTACCGTGAGGTAGAGGCATCCTTTGGCATATCGCAGACTGCAATACATTCGATTTTGCATGAACATTTAACTGTGGAAAAGATCTGTTCTCGATAGGTTCCGCATAATTTGACTGAAGTTCAAAAAAAGGCTCGTGTTGATTGGTGTAAGGGAATGCTGAATGTATACATCCGTATGCAACAAGAAAATGTTTGTTTGTTTTTTCGGTTGTACTGGACATGTTACAATCATTACTTTAAAGGATCGGTGAACAGTTAATGATGAATGGTATACAACAATTTGTTGGCCAGAAGTCATCGACAAAATCAGGAAAAACAACCAAAAAACGTCGCATGACAATTAATTCTTCATCATGACAATGCAAGCTCCCTTACAGCCAGGCCCGACAAGAGGGTAGCCGGGGAAAATTCTCAGGTCCCCGGGGTTTTTCGGGCCCGGGGTCCTGGGCAGAGTCGTAGAAAATAAGGACCTTTATTTTGCTCATCATTTTTTTTTTGCTCATCACTTGTATTTTGGAAGTGAGGAACTTTTTTTGCTCATCATTTGTATTTTGGAAGTGAGAACCCCGGGGCCCGCAAAGAAAGTTTCTCCCCGGGGCCCCAGAAGTCCTCTCAGCGGCCCTGCTCACAGAACGTCAAGCAATTGATTATTTGAAGGAGAAAAACATCGAATTAATGTCTCATTGCCAGTATTGCCAGTATTCACCAGATTTATCCCCTAACGACTTTTTAGTTCCCAAATGTAAAAACAAAAAAAAATGCGTGGACAGAGATTTTCATCACCTCAAGAAGCTGTTGAAGCCTTCGATAACCGTGGTTTTGAGATACCAACTTCAGAGTGGAAAAAATGTTTCGAAAATTGGTTTGAACGCATGCAAAACTGTATAAATCTTAAAGCCGCATTCAGAGCTCTTAAATCAATAGCTTATACACTGTATCTTATAGACTGTTTACTGTCACTAGCAATTTGACATATGGTAAGACGTGAAACCGTTCAGACATCAATATTTACAATTCAATACGTTGTTCGTTGTGCATTGTGGATAATTTTCTAAACTTATAGCTAGTGAGAGGTTTTAATGAGACATACATACAAAGACATTGGCTATCGCATTCTATCAGACACTGTAGTTATCGAATGCCTTTACATAACCTAACATAATGTCATCATGTAACAAATTTTGCTCAAAATTACAAAGACGGACAGTATACATTGTAATTTAGAACCCAATTTAGGTAATTATGTAGTTAAAATCTAAGACAACAGAATTATAAGAACGATAATACATGTAAAACATTTTACGAAGCCAAGTAGTTGGTTTTAAAAAACAGAGATGGCGATCTATTCGAAATGGCGAAATATATGCATGCGATTCGGAGGGTCCCAAAGGGCTCAAACAATCATGTGGTCTTGTAATAAAAAAATATGATTTTCCGCGTTTTCATACAGCATGCCTATAATTAAAAGACTTTAAATTTGTTATAACTTTCTTTTGACAAAAAGGCAAGCAATATTAAATCAGAGAAAAACACAAAAATTTTGTGCAAGTGGAAATGCAATTTTCCCTATGACCGGAAAGCGTGCAGAGGTTTAGTACCATCCCTTTTTTGTTGTCACAGGGTAAATATTCTCTCCTCCAAAAGGCATGCTGTATGAAATCGGAGACCAAAAATGTCATGAGGTCTATTGCTATGAACAACGTTAAAACAATGCATAGAAACATAACTTACAGCTAACAAAGAACAGGCTACAACCTGTTAATTTAGAGCTCTGAATGCGGCTTAAGGGCGAATATTTTGAAAAGCAATAGAACAGTTTGTTCCAAAAAAAAAAATCTTTCTTAGATTTTGTAAAACTTCAAAGGTAAGTAAACATCATAAGAACGAAACTACCTAGTAGGAGAAAAAATAAATCATTAATCGTTGTATAATGGCGACTCGCCAGCTCATACTTTCATTTTGATCAGGCATTTTTGACAAAAGACAAAGTCATTCTCTTTCCCCATCCACCATCATCATCTGAGTTGGACATAATGATTATTTTTTATCTTGTACAAGTCTTTCGATGGAGCAACAATAGACGTCCAATATCAACTAGATCAGAATATACCGCTGGACATGCTCACAGGCTAGCATTCTTCGAAATCATCATTTGACCATGCCCAATATATACATACGTATTTTATATAAGACATACTAGTCTAAAACAAAAAAAAAACACATCAACAGAAGACAATGTCCAAGACCTGAACATGAAGTGTCGTGTTCAATACTAGTTGTTTAAAATTTGCCAGAATTACTTTTAAATATATGAATCTGGTTAGTAAGATTAGGGATTAATTCAAGTCCCTGACCTTGTTAAGTGCAGAGTTGGTGTAGTCATTAAACTTGAAACAGGGGGTTAACTTCTCCCTGCAGAGCCAAAGAGACAGTTCGGAATTTGCGAGATAACTCTCTCCAGCTTGTCTTGACACAATCGCCCGCCTAGAGTAATGTATTACAATACACGGTACATAGTTGCTTCCATGTACACTTTAATTAAATATAACTTTTATAAAAGATACAACTAAAAATCTGAAAAATTTTAGCACATAACTTTATCTAGCACAACTTATACGTTATTGTCAGTTCTGGATTAACATAGTAGCAAAATTAACATATGCTACAAGCCCTGGACAGACTATATACGATAATAAGTATAATAACAAAATCATCTTGCTGACAAAGTAAGAACGGACAAACATTTTTGTTTATATACTCGTTTGCTCGCAGAGCCATTTCAGTCTTTGAGGGGTGTACAGGTGCAGCTTATAAAACCTTATCACGAAAGCTTATCAAGTTGTAGAATAGCGTTTTTGGATTTATTCATCAGCTGCAATCAATGAAGAGTTTGTAAAGAAATCATCAGATCTTATCAAATGTTATCCAGGAAGAAAGTATTATGTACAGTTTCACCAACATCGAATACATTTATTCAATGAATAAAGTGAACAAAATCGCAATAGTTTTAAACTTTTTAGGAAGTAAATAAAATTCCTGCCAAAATAATGATGAGACAATGTTAACTTTATTTGACGTTGGTGAAATTGGACATTATGACATTCTTTTTAACTGCTGAACACGGATCGCTTCTTATATTAGGACAAAAATGTTGGCTTTTGAGACTTTTAATAAAAAAAATTTACTTCTGAGCCCCCCTAAAAAAAATTCTGGGGGCCTGGTGCCATACTAGTCTTATCCATTACTAGTTATTGTAAATCCAAAGACTAAAGGCTGGTTTATACGTCACAAAACAATGCTTTGGCCAGGAAAATTAGAAAAAATTGATGTGAAGTGTGAATTTTCACACATTTCAGGGTTTTGCAGGTATTTAGTAAGTGAATGATGATTATTTGGGATGCCAAAACAAATTTTATATTAAAATTTTTGTTTTGTTAAGTTTAATTCGAACGCCTAATACCATTACTTAGGTTTCTAAATATGTGCAGTATTTTTTTTTATATGGCAAGGTTCTTTAAGATTTTGAAAATTGCGCCTATGGCTTTCATTGGTTGTTATAAGCTCCGCCCCTGTTTTTTTTCCACTGGTTATTAAATTTACGCTTTTAAAAATTAAATGCAATATTGGGCAAAATATAACTAGAATTTTGAAAAAATAATTTAAACAAAAATGCAAAAAGAAGCAAAAAAAAATGTCTCTTCTCGTGGGGATCGAACTGACTTAGTTGGGTGAAAAAGAGAGCGCAAGTACCACTACACTAGGAGTAAGCCTTCCGTTTGAGCGTGTTACAAAGCTATAACTTGTGTACATTATTAGCCAGAAAACACAAAAAAATGCGTTTTTTTCCAAAAACATAATCTGATCAAAAATTTCTTTTGTACTATTTCGGTTCACACCAATGTACATTACTTACAATTTTTTCAGATTTTTAGTTTAAACCATCTGGGCTACAGGGTGTGGGACAAAAAATTTTTTGCACAATTTTGGCAAAAATCGCTTCAAAATAATTTATTTTGCAAAATTAAAATTTTGATCGTTAATCCACGTACCAAGGGCTTTAATTTGATACCCTACTCAGAATTATAAAAAAATATTTTTATTTTCGATGAGCACATATTTGTTTATATTTTTAGGGGGATATGTTTCTTAGATGTTTTAATATTTTTTCTATGTGCGGGTCAAAGAGTTGTATAAGCATGCCAAATTTCAACTCTCTAGGTTTAGCCGTTTGGCTACAATTTTTACCGAACAGACAGACAGATAGACGAAACAATGACGGTATAAGGGTTTTTTGGTCATACCTACAAAACCCTAAAAAATCATAACCAAAGTATTAAGTACAGCTGTCTATACTGAACCGAATGCCGGTCGTGCATGGCCGAAGTTTAGTTTTAGCCCAGCTGGCTATCGGTCAAAAGAAGAACATCTGTGCCGCGACTTACCTATCAAGAATCACTGGTCTATAGTACTAACTCAAATCTTTCAACATGACTACTCTACACGAAATAGTACAGAGGAAAATTACATTCTTGTCCACAATTGCACATAAAGAATTCTACGTTTTTTCGTGTTTATCTATCCAATTTCCCCTCTCACGTTTAATCTAGATTACCGAAAGCTAACATGTGATTGGTCATTTAATTGGTGAAGTGGTGACCCTCGACCCAAGTCATTTATCTAACAGATACATTGTGACGGCTCAAGCCATCAGGAAAGATTAACATCCTTACTGAAGCTTTTTCACAGTTTCACAAAAACTTCGGAATGGAAAGTAATTTGATTTGCAAATAAATTAGACAGACTATGTTATTTAATGGCAATTGTAAGACCACTGTTAGTATAATTAGTTTACTGTAGAACTTCATAAGAAAAGTTACTTTGCTTAATTCAAAAAAGTTCTATTTTTTACATTTTTCAGACATTTGGCCTTGACATTTTAAATAATTACGACCTTCTTTAAAAAAGATATAAATCTAGGTTTCCACCGACTTTTAAAGTTACGCCCAATGAAAAATTACCACGGAATTAACGTCTCTGGCGCTAAATTTTTGTATATTTATAATGTGTTTCCGGTTTTAAAGATGATTTGTTGCTTTCCGATATTTAAAAACTTAATTTGGTGCTCCCTTTTCATGGCGTCACACACCAGAGCTGCCTTCGATTATACGAACGAATTGTACTGAACAGTTCTTAACTATACACTATACACTAGACTTTACACTATAACTTGCACACTATTGATTGTCACTAACAAGTTTGTCATATGGTAAAGCCAGCGACCGTACACAACTCTAAATTTAATGCACTATGCGTCGTCAATTGTAGTTAGTGCATTGTTTTAATAACAGACATATAAACACACATTAGCTGTCTCACTTTACATAACCTAAAAAATGTATGTGAAGTGTGAATCGTCACACATTTCTGGGTTTTGCAGGTATTTAGTAACTGAATGATGATTATTTGGGATGCCAAAACAAATTTTATGTCAAAATATTTTTTTATGAATTTTAATTCGAATGCCTAATACTATTATTTAAGTTTCTAAATATGTACAGTATTTTATTTATACAGCAAGGTTCAGTAAGATTTTTAAAATTGCGCCTATGGCTTCCATTGGTTGCTTATATCATAAGTCCCGCCCTCTGATTTCGTCAAACAGAATTAAATTATAATTTCAACACTTCCCACTGGTTATTAAATTTACGCTTTTAAAAAATAAATACATTTACCAAAATATAACTAGAATTTTGACAAAATAATTTAAACAAAATAGAAATGCAAAAAAAACAGAAAAAAATAAAATTAACAGGATTCGAACTCTGCAACGTTCGAACTGCAAATTACAAAGTACATTACGAAACCATCTGAGCTACCAGAGTTTCTGATGTGAAGTGTTACATAGCGAATTAAATATTTAACATATTTTAGTTAAAAACACAAAAAATGCGTTATTTTCCGAAAACATAATCTGATCAAAAATTCCTGTTGTACTATTCCGGTTCACACCAATGTACATTACTTATAATTTTTTCAGATTTTTAGTTTAAACCATCTGGGCTACAGGGTGTGGGACAAAATTTTTTTTGCACAATTTTGGCAAAAATCGCGTCAAAATAATTTATTTTGCAAAAATAAAATTTTGATCGTTAATCCACGTACTAAGGGCTTTCATTTGATACCCTACTCAGAATTTTAAAAAAATATTTTTTTTTTCGATGAGCACATATTTGTTTATATTTTTAGGGGGATATGTTTTTTAGATGTTTTAGTATTTTTCCTATGTGCGGGTCAAAAAGTTGTACAAGCATGCCAATTTTCAACTCTCTAGGTTTAGCTGTTTGGCTACAATTTTTACCGAACAGACAGACAGACAGACAGACAGACAGACAGACAGACAGACAGACAGACAGACAGACAGACAGACAGACAGACAGACAGACAGACAGACAGACAGACAGACAGACAGACAGACAGACAGACAGACAGACAGACAGACAGACAGACAGACAGACAGACAGACAGACAGACAGACAGACAGACAGACAGACAGACAGACAGACAGACAGACAGACAGACAGACAGACAGACAGACAGACAGACAGACAGATGACAAAATGACGGTATAAGGGTTTTTTGGTCATACCTACAAAACCCTAAAAATACTGTCGCACAAATTTCAACAAATTTCGGAAATTGTAAAACGAAAAAGAATTGCTGTCGTTGCTGCTATAATTTTGTTATTAAAATTTAGTAAGAAATCACGATCTCGGTGTTGGACTGGGTTCTTCGTAATGCTCTCACAGAACACAGAAGCATACAGTGGGATTTCAAAAACCGTTTGGAAGATTTGAGCTATGCAGACGATATATGCCTTCTGTTACATAATTATGAAGATATGCAAGCCAAACTTATAAACCAAAAGTATAAGTACTTTGGCAGATATAGTTGGCTTGTGCATAAATAAAACGAAAACAAAAGTAATGCGGATTGGTACCAATAACAACAACAGATTTTCGATTGATACCTCGGTAGTGAAATAACGAGAGATGGAGGAACTACAAGGGTCGTGAACAACAGAATACTTAAAGCCCAACAAGCATTCGGCTTGTTGAAAGAAGTCTGGAAATCCAATAAGATCTCTCATAACACTAAGGTACGCATATTTGAAATCAATGTAAAATCAGATTTGATGTATGACTGCGAAATATGAAGTCATTAAAGAAACAACCCACAAACTCCAAGTCTTTATTAACAGATGTTTGCGCAGAATTTTTCGCATTACTTGGTCAGATCATATTCCTAATACTCATCTTTGGGAATCGACAGCACAAAAACCTATCCACTTGGAAATTCAGGCAAGAAAGTGGAACTGGATTTGGCATACCCTCCGGAAGGCAACAAACGACATCTCAAGAATGGCATTAGAGTGGAACCCTCAGGGAAGCCGTCGTAGAGGTTGCCTTGTATCCACACGGAGGAGAACAATATACAAAGAACTTGTCCACAATGTCCACGGAACTACCTGGCGCCAAGTGAAGAGGCTTGCTCTTCACAGACCCCGGTGACGCGAGTTTGTAAAGGCCCCATGCTTCAGCGAGGAGATCTTGGACACCATATATATGTATAAGTCGCTTTTTTCATGAAAAACACTCAAAAAGAATTATTTGTTCTTTTTCAATTAATGTCATACCTGTCCAAAGATATTTGTCTTACTTTGACCGTTATTTACGAAAACGGTCAAATCTACCATATCTTTTCACGGCCCTTAGAATTTTTATTTCCACTACCTGAATTTTGCTTTCATCTAGTTTTTGAATGAAATGAGAAGCAAGGACTATGACACAAAATAGAAAGAAACAGGCGCGCACCCAGGATTTTTGCTTGGGAGAAATAAAAATTTCTAAAATACAAGTGACAAAAAAAAAGTCCTCACTTCCAAGATACAAGCAATGACGAAAATACCTCACCTGCAGGATACAAGTGATGACCACAAAAAAAAAGGTCCTCACTTACATTTTGACAAAAACACCTAATAACTACGTGTTTTGTGAGCCCTCCCCCTGTGTGCGCGCAATAAGATAAGAGTCGATTTGTTGACCAATGTAGGTTGTTATTCTTTAAGTTTTGCATCATTTCGTCCAGTTGGTTGCAGTATATTTCTGCTGTAATCGATGAGCCAGGTTTTTTTTTGTTTTTAAGTTACCTGTACGAAATTTGGCGAACCAATTTGATATTGTCTGCTGCGTAATAACACTAGAACCAAATACAATATTAATGTTTCGCGCGGTCTGTGATGCCGTAGTTCCACGTAACAACTCATACTTCACAATAGTGCGAATTTCCGACCGTTCCATTTTCAACAAAATTAATTTTTTAAAAAAGTTTTTAATATTTTTTAGAGCATACAATGATTTCTTTAAACAGGCAAGAGGAGTAACTTTACAAAAAAAAAAAAACCGAACAGTAAAATATTAAGCCAATGTCAAATAATAAACTGTTAAAGTTGGCAATATTATTAATTACAAATTTCATCCTTGACAACTTGATAAAAAGGCTTTATGATTAAGTAAGTAAGTAATTCAGTTCTTTTCAGCCAATGAATGGCCCACAGTACTCTCACTGAGTCGTAGTTTTTAGTACCGTGCTGCTACTTTATATTGGGCACAGGATTTTCACTCGAAAGAGATGATTCAGGTTTAGAACTCTTCCGACGACCTAATCCGGATTGGGAGTGGTAATAAATTTATGATTTGGTATTTTTAATTTTATTTATTTATTTATTTTAATTCACTACTGTATATGAAAATAGAAACAGCTATTAAATGATAAAAATAATTCTAAATAAATCTTTCAAAATAAATGTAGTTTTATTTTTATATTTTTTATACAATTTATTTTTATTTTTCTCCCGTAGCACTTTTTTCCTAACAGTTGTGTCACTTGGACAAAAAGTTGGGAAGCACAGATATAGAGTAAATCACTACGCCTGAGAGAGAAGCTGGGTGGATCGAACATCTCAATAAACACTGTTGCCAATCAAGATAAAGGAAAAGGGTTGTGCCTAAGATTGGTTACCCCAGACAATATTTTAATCACAAACCTGGTAACCCTGCTTAAACTATATAGAGAAATGATGATGAAATCTTGTAGATCCTAAAATAATTTGGAGAATAAGATAAATAGGACAGTACATAACGACGAAGAAGACGATGGACATCAAAATCATGATTAAATAATGAGAAAATGATTACTGGCAGTTAGAAAGACAAACGGACCCATTTCTTTAGTCCAAGTTAATAGAATGTTGCATAAATATCAAATTTATTTTCAATATTATAGGAAATTTATTGTAATATACAAGCAATAAATTTTTGCGAAATCTAAACACATAATACGTGAGATATTTGGATATATGGATTCAAGCTGCTTGTGGTGAATTCCTGCGGTTTTCGAGAGTGAACTTCTCAAGAAGATTTGCAAACCTAAATCTTATAGATCTTGAAATATGTCTAATAGAATTCCGTCTTAAACTAATTTTAAAATAAGATAATTTTCGTTTGAGAGTAATGTAAAACATCTACTGCCAAACTATTTTTCTGTTGAAATATTTTCTAGTATATTGCCTTCACTGAAGTAAAGACAAACCAGATCTGGTTAATTGGATTACTTTTATAGTGTATTACTGACTTTAAATGTCATTTAAAATATTCTTTAATATTATTAACAAATAATTGACAATAATGACGATCGAACATTTGTAACTTTTAAATGAATTTAACCTTAAGGGGGCGCACAACCGTATGATTTCTTATACAAAACTAACAATCTGAAATAAAATTAGTAACAATCCATGCATCAAAATTTGCAGCGAATTTTTATCTATCTAATAAGATATTTTTAATTGTAAAAAAAACTGTCATTTAATTGTAAATAAACAAATTGCATTATGGACGCCATTTGTAAGCCATCAGAAGCACATTTGCGTACGATGAGGCAAATTGTAGTTAAAGCTTCATTCTACAAATAATTATTTTGTTGTAACGTGTAAACTACTTATAGCTATTTTTAAAGAATTTTTGCTGTTACGTTAATAATAAGGGGGATATTTATATTAATAATAAGAGAGATTTAGCTTAAGAGTTCTCCCCATTAACATCCCCAAATATTCACCTAAAAATGCATAATTATAAAAAAAAAAAATTGTTTTCTTATTATAAATTATTTTTGTCATGTATGATTTTGCTGTTAAGTCAATAAGGGAGATATATGTATATAGATTTAACTTTAGGGTGTCCCCCCCGTAATTCCTCAAAAATTAATCTTATTGAAAAAATGTGTTGAACAAAAAAAAAATTGTTATATTACTATAAACAATTTTCGTTTTATATATCGTTTGAAATATTTTAAGTATTTTAATAAACATAAACCCGAAACACGCTCCTAGAATAAAAATTTTGATATTCCTTATAGCCTATGTTTGAATCCTGGTTCTACCCTATCATCATACCAAATATCCTGAAAATATGTTCAGCCGTTTTTGTGTGAATCTCTGACGGACAGATAAAAATAATTTTTTTTTGCGGATATTGTCTTATAACCTCACCTCACCTGAAACATGTCGTGTCATATTATTATGTTATACAGTTACCAAGGTAAAATTTAATTTATTATTGAAAAATTAAGGTCTAATTTTAAACATAAATTGTCTTATGAAGCCCGGCGTTCAAACAATCTGGTCAAAGTTCCATTCAATAGTTAAAATTCACTAGATTTAAAATCTAGTTCCGCACAAAGCTAATAAATGAATGATACACTGGCCAAACTAATGTTCAATCCTTTACAGCAGTGATTCCCAAACTTTTTTACTTGCGGAGCCCTTTTTAGAATCAATTTCTATTGCAGAGGTGTTTAGAAGTAATGCTACGGGAGAGGGGGTAGATTTTTTAGTTAATATAAATTCACTTTTCTTTTTCACAGCTCACACATTGATAGATAGACAGATTTTTATAAAATGAAGCAAATAATCAAAATACACGCAGATTATTCAAACAAAAATGCAACTCGCCGAATACATTCCAGCTAGTTATGGAGCCATAAACCGGCTAGAGTCAGAAATCACTCGGACATGCATACAACTTGGCCAATTTTCTTCCAGAATATAATTTCTAGTTTTCTTATATTGATTCTGTTTATTATTTCTAATTCTTTTGATTTTATTTATTTATTTATTTATTTATTTATTTATTTATTTATTTATTTATTTATTTATTTATTTATTTATTTATTTACGAAATTTGCTTACAGATAAAAATCCAAATAGCAAATAAAAAGTATAACATAAAACAAAATACATTATAAAGAAAAAATTGATGTGAAGTGTGAATTTTCACACATTTCAGGGTTTTGCAGGTATTTAGTAAGTGAATGATGATTATTTGGGATGCCAAAACAAATTTTATATCAAAATATTTTTTTATAAATTTTAAATCGAATGCCTATTACCATTATTTAAGTTTTTAAAGATGTGCAGTATTTTTTTTTTATATATCAAGGTTCATTAAGATTTTGAAAATTGCGCCTATGGCTTCCATTGGTTGTTTTTAGTCATAGCTCCTCCCCTTTGATTTCGTGTACATTCAAATATATAATTAAATTATAATTTCAACAATTTCCACTGGTTATTAAATTTACGCTATTAAAAATTAAATGCAACAATTGCCAAAATATAATTAAAATTTTGAAAAAATAATTTAAACAATATAAAAATGCAAAAAAATAAATAAAAAATAATATTGTCTCCTCACGTAGGACTCGAACATGAGTCCGAATATGAATTCTTGGGCAGAACGCTAGTATCTTAGCCACAGCACCAAGAAACACGTTACTGTTTAGCATATTATATAACTACTAGTGCACCTGTTGCCAACTGTGTTGGCAAACAAATCATTACCTTAATGTGGAACTTGCTCGACACCTCAGACTTCTTTCTCTAGCCATACGCCTAACTTCATCCAATTCAAATTGAATCAACTCTTCGCCCATTATTAAAAACTGGACAAATAATGAGCATTATTCCGAATTATTAATTCATTAACTTTTTAAGATGGGAAAACGATTCATTTTCACTCAGTGCATTATATTTATAATGTTAAAACTAAAAATGATTTGGGACGTTAAATTTAAAATATATTTATTAAAATTAATTTTCCATTTTCTTATATAATATAAAAATACGCACACGGAAAAAACGCACACGGATTAATACGCACACGAAAAAAAGCACACATGAAAAAATACACACACGGCAAAAAGGGCACACGGAAAAAAGCGTACTTACACTATATCTCAAATCAGAGGGTAGATTTACAATATCCCACTGAACACTGCGCATGCGTCACACCACGTCATTTGTTCAATATACAGAGATTCTAAACAGGTGGGACTGTGCAGAACTTTTAAAACACAATTTATTTTTAGGTGGTTTATAAAAAAGAGAAATAAACAGTTATCAACCATAACCTAAGATAGTGCTTTTAAGGTGAATCACTGTCCCTGGCCCTGCACAGAACAGTTAAAATACAATTTATTTTTAGGTGGTTTATAAAAAAATAAATAAACAGTTATCAACCATAACCTAAGATAGTGCTTTTAAGGTGAATCACTGTCCCTAGCCCTGCACAGAACAGTTAAAATACAATTTATTTTTAGGTGGTTTATAAAAAAAAAAAAAAAAACAGTTATCAACCATAACCTAAGATAGTGCTTTTAAGGTGAATCACTGTCCCTAGCCCTGCACAGAACAGTTAAAATACAATTTATTTTTAGGTGGTTTATAAAAAATAAATAAACAGTTATCAACCATAACCTAAGATAGTGCTTTTAAGGTGAATCACTGTCCCTAGCCCTGCACAGAACAGTTAAAATACAATTTATTTTTAGGTGGTTTATAAAAAAAAAAAAATAAAATAAACAGTTATCAACCATAACCTAAGATAGTGCTTTTAAGGTAGGGTGACCATCCGTCCCGGTTTTCGGTCAATTGTCCCGGTGTCCCGAAAACTGTTCTCGGGACGCTCGATTGTCCCGATTTTTGAATCTCTTTGCTTTTCACTTTGAATCTGAGAGGTGAGGACCTTTTTTTTTTTTTTTGCTCTTCACTTTAAATTTGTGGAGGTGAGGACCTTTTTTATTTTGCTCTTCACTTGGATCTGGGAGGAAACAAAGACCTTCTTTTTTTTTTCCTGTGTCCCGGTTTCCCTTCACTGAAATCTGGTCACCCTATTTTAAGGTGAATCTAACCTAAACTAAAAGGTAAATGATATTTTAATGTGATAAATAAACAGAAACCATTGTTTTAGAGCCACGGATAATTCTTGAATTATTTAGTGTAGTCGTTATGTGCTGCCATCTGTATAGAGTTTGCAGTGGGATATTGTAAATCTTGTCCTATAAATCGTAGAAATAAAAAAATAATAAAGCATTGAAAAAATAATAATAAAGAAAAAAAAGTCACATTTTTCTTACTTTCATCAAAACCAAATATTTTTTAAAATAATTATTTTTCTGCTAATAATAATTTGAATCAAAAATGTCGAATATCACGGAAGGATAACGTTTTTCTGTGTTTTGTTTCGTAAAAAAACCGATCCGTGTATTTCACAACTAAATTAATAATTGTGAAGTGATTTTTTAATGAAAAACACAACTGTCATTTTTACTAATTTAATGTCAACACTCAAAACAAAAATTCACAGCACACTACTGTCCAATACATAAACAATAATTTCTTACAATTCTATCAATTATTATAAAAAGTGTTCGTAGAATATTCACTATTATTGCATCTTATAATAATTATAAAAAGTGTTCGTAGAAAATTCACTATTATTGCATCAACAATATATTTTAAACAATTTACATAAATAATTAACATATGCGCGCCTCTATCGGGGAATGAAGAAACGACCGGTCGAACATACGAACATACAAACAGGCGTATTATATTATAGGATAAGTTGTCAACATTATTAGCAAAAAAACACAAAAAATGCTTTTTTTTCCAAAAACATAATGTGATCAAAAATTCCTGTTGAACTATTCCGGTTCACACCAATGTACATTACTTAGAATTTTTTCAGATTTTTAGTTTAAACCATCTGGGTTACAGGGTGTGGGACAAAATTTTTTTCGCACAATATTGGCAAAAATCGCTTCAAAATAATTTATTTTGCAAAAATAAAAATTTGATCGTTAATCCACGTACCAAGGGCTTTCATTTGATACCCTACTCAGAATTAAAAAAAAATATTTTTTTATTTCTGAGCACATATTTGTTTATATTTTTAGGGGGATATGTTTTTTAGATGTTTTAGTATTTTTCCTATGTGCGGGTCAAAGAGTTGTATAAGCATGCCAAATTTCAACTCTCTAGGTTTAGCCGTTTGGCTACAATTTTTACCGAACAGACAGACAGACAGACAGACAGACAGACGACAAAATGACGGTATAAGGGTTTTTTGGTCATACCTACAAAACCCTAAAAACATAAAAAAAATACATACATAGTAAAAAAGAAAAATACATAATAATTCAGGCAAAAATAAGATTTTATTTGGTTAATAAATATGTTAAAAGACATGTTGAACAGATCTAGGTTATTGCTGTTATTTAATGAATTATATGTTCTAGACAGTCTATCAACGCAAGTATTAAACCCATAATTAGTCGCGTGACTTCTGTAATAAAATAACGACTGGGAACGAGTCTCTCTCGCAGGTACATGGATATTAAACTTAAATAAAACATCTGGTACAAATATGACACTGTTCATAACTTTGTATAGAAAACACATGTCAGCTAAAGACCGTCTAGAAGTAAGTGAGGCTATGATCAATGTTTATTCTATTTTTATTTATTTTATTTCCTGGAACGGCTGTGGAGCCCCTGAGAAGTGCACGCGGAGCACAGGTTGGGAACCGCTGCTTTACAGAATAGAATTCCTTTCTATTCTGCCCTATTCCAACGTCGCATATCCACTGTAATCATCTGCCTGTCATTAAAATGATACTCAAAAAGCAAAAGGTTAATTTTAACCCTCTTTATTTCTATTTTATCGTATTAACATTCTCCCGTTAAAATTAAGAATTTAATCTCTGACTTTCAACTAAATCTTAAAAAGTGTATTTTTTATTACAAAATATTAAAATAAGAACCCTTTGAAAGGATTTAAGAGAGGATTAAAATGAAATTTTTTATGTTGAATTTTAGATTCTCATTATAAAGTATCTTTATGTGTTTTTTTCTGTGCATAAATCCTTCATGAATATAGTGCAGGATTACATAAAGTAAATCATTTATAATGTAGAAAGCTCTGTTATTAAACTTTTAAAAAGTTTCTAGAAACAAGTTTGATGTAATAAATGGATGCGCTTTTCATGCACCTTTTCAATTATTAACAATACAATCAATAGTATCAATCACATATCTGCTGAACTGGAAAAGAACATAAATCAAAGTATACGTCGTAAATCTTTTCAAGGAGTAGAGATTCACAACTGGAGTTTGGGTGATGAAGAAATATAGTCGGTTTTGCCACTATGCTAGTATTGGATTTTATTTTTTCAGTAAAGGATTCAAGAGATAGTATATCTTTCAAGGGTTTTATCTATAAAAATTCCACACAAAAAACTGTTTTATTGTCTTTTGGTTTGCTTAAGGAAAATAGCAAATCAAATATATAACACCAGTGCCTGATTTAGTCTTATTAAGGCTGTAATCTGAATCATAAAGATCTAAAGAAGATATCTTATAAGAAATGCATGTGTTAAAAACCGGAGTGGATCAAATCGGGGATGGTTAGTTCGGCAATGGTTTACTCGGTGACGATCAACTGGGCGATGACCAACTAGGCGATGACCAACTAGGCGATGACCAACTAGGCGATGACTAACTAGGCGGCGACGAACTAGGCAACGACCAACTCGGCGACGGAAGGCGCACACACAAAAATTTAGTATGGGGTGGTCCATTTAAAAAAAATATCTGTATAAAGATAATATAAATTTGTTATTGATTTTTTTACGCGAGTGATCTTATAGCGCGTTCCAAGGAATTGGATACAAATGGAAAACTTTTTTATTTTCAATTTTACGAACAAGTCAAGCTTCAAAAAAAAAAACTTCTGCTTTTCTCAAAGCCCCAAAAACGTTATAATTTTTATATACAGGGTATTAGGTAAATGTCCGGCACAATTTAAAAGACAGCATGGTGCCGTAGAATGCAATCAATTTTTGCTCTACCAATTTTCTCTAAAATGTGATTTCGTCCAAAAATAAACAAACAAAAAGATGCGCCAAATTTTGAAAACCACTAACTTTTTTTTATTTTTCATATTAATCCAGAAGTTGTGTAGTTTCCATAGAGAAAAAAACACGTATTTTGATATTCTATTATTGAACTACAATTAAAATATTTTTTTCTCAATGGCAACTACACAACTTCTGAAAATTTAAGACGTTAGATAATTTAAAACTTTAATCGTAGAAATAAAAAAATAATAAAGCTTTGAAAAAATAATATTAAAGAAAAGAAATTCACGTTTTTTTTACTTACTTTCATCAATACCAAATATTTTTTTAAATAATTATGCTACTACTGCTACTAATAATTTTAATTGATATTATTTTTGTGTAAACATATCAATTAACAACTATTATTATTACGCGTTATATGTCAATATATACTTCGGTAAGCTTCGGAATATTTCGTTGCATTCCGGAATCTCGCTTCAATTGTTTTAGATTTTAGACGACAGACACGCACACGCACCCACGGAAGGACACACGTTGGCCTATTATATTATAGATTATTGCTAAAATAAAAATAAAGTAAAAATAATGTAAAAATATTTTTTAAATCAGCTGTGGCCACCACAGTAGTGACCTCCAAAATATTCCATTTCTAGACGACCGCTTTTTACCAAAAGTTGATTAACTGATGCCAGTGGTGAGAAAAGCTTTAAAATGAAGTTTCATAAAAATCCGTTTCACCAAATTCGCTTTACACGTGTCCAAGGACCGACAGACCAACAGACATCATGCTAAAAATAGTAAAAACATTATATAGGAACATCAATCCGTGGACGAAATTTAAAAGTGTCAAAACCGATACGTCACATTATTACCTTACGTCACAATACCTCCCTTATTTGTATATATATATATATATATGTGTAGCGGTTGGAAAAACTTAATCCATAAGCGTAAGAAATATTATCTTTATAATATTTGAACACACTTGTCGTCTACTGTACGTTCTGAAACGGAGACTTTGGCAGCTTTTTTAACAATCCGTACTTTAGCGAGCGATCCATCGAAAAATAATCGCAGCAAAAACAAATAAATAACATTGCACCACTATGACTTACTGACTTCCTATCTGAATTATAAGAGATATAAAGAATATGGATAATTCATATTCCCATTGCATGAAACGTCACAACATCCATTATTTATTATTAAGCAAATTTTAAGGAATTTGTACTGTATTATATGCCACTCTTGTAAAATATCAGCCCTGCAATAGAACAATCACTCAGCTGTATATTTGTATTTCATAATGGTTAAAACTTTTTCAATGACCAGTTGAACTATTTGTTCGAGTGTCTTTATTAACATTTATTGGGGCCTATAAAATATAACTGGCCTTTATTATATTCAGTAGCGTATATATTCTGAGTGAAAGGTTTGTTTTGAAAAAAAAAAACACTATTTTCACATCTGTTTTAATCACATTTATTTTATTTCTTTTCTGTCTAACCTGCTCGCGGAGCACTAGTAGCCGCACCGCGCCAAGTGCTCCGCGGGGCATAGTTTGGGAAACCCTGTTCTATAGTATAGGTAGATGAAAATTAGAGTTCGAGAATTTAAGCTATCCCTGTGATATATTTTCCATTTTGTCTTCAAAGCTTATGTCAAGTATAACGCGTCTGCAAACTCAACTTATTAGCTGTAAAATAATAAAATTTATGACATATGAACAGTGATAAATCATGAAAATGTTTATGAAAATAATAAAAGTCCTTAATGTTCACTTATTGTTAATGTTTTCCTTTATTATGAAACACCATCTGCGAAATTCAAAATGGCTGACTATTTCTCAAATGTTAAATCGGTTTTATATAACTCTCTAGCATATGGTTAGTATTCGCGAGAGATATATGGTATTTATTTTTATTTTTTCTTTATTTTGTACTAAGGAAAATTAATGGTATTCTGGGATTCTAACGACAAAATAAAAAACGTGAAACGTTAGTGTGATGTGAAAAAGATTGGTTTTATCTCAGTGTACGGTTGTAACTTGAATGATTTTTTGATGGAGAATCTTGTTTCGCTTTTCTTTTATTTCTCTGAATTATCAGAATATCATCAAATAAACATTTACAACAACCACTGTGTATCCTGAATATTCAATTTTACTCGATACATTTTTCACACAATCAGAATGGAATTATGAAGAATCCAATTTCATGCACGTGTCCAGAATTGTCATTATTAAAAAAGAAAATTGCATTGGGAAAAAACATCACTGGATTTCTTTATATACTCGCCGACAAAAAAAATGGGGCAGTCTTTCGATTATATATTAAAGGTTGATAAAAGAATATTTAACCATTTTACTAGAAAACTATAAGCCGGGCAAGTTTCGCGGATGGGCTGAAAGCTAAGATAATTCGATATACGTGGCTGCAGAGTTGTTTCTGAGAGACGAAGCGCTGCATTAACATCCATTCGATTTCTCTGTTTAATTTTTATTATTTGCATGGCTGAAAAAGTCTTTTCGCACAATAGCAAGTCGAAAAAATGACCAATAATTTTATAGCTTTATAACTCAAAGATGGATGTTCTTTTTCTTGCGATTTCCAAAATTAAGACAATGATTGCATTTTATGTCTGGACACCAGAAGACAACACGATCAGTTTTTCTTTTTCCCCAGGATCAAGTGCATATGACTTTATATCTTCCAAGAATGGATTTATTAATCCAGAGGTTACCTTTATGAAAATGAGGATCCTCATTTTCAGGGAAATAATTATAAAATTTTCAGTTAATGGTCTTAAATGATTACTTATTATGTTGAATATGACTATCTTGTTGACATCAGCAGCAATCAAAAATTCTTCCAAAAGTGGAAACATTTCTATATCTTCCTCTTGTAAGCGACTATTGCAAAGAGCTAGCTTCTTTTTGAACGTATCCATTTTATTTCTTAAATTAAAAATATTTGTAATTGACCCCTGCAGAGAAATATTAACTTCATTGGGCAGACTGAATATGTCCGCCATGTAAGCAAGTTTTGCCAGCACTCAAATGCATGGCAAAATCCGGAAACACAATCTAAACAAGTATGAAAAACAGCCGCGAGAGGCCTTTTACTGGGGCTCGTAAATATTAAATAAATCATCGTTCGGACAAAAGTTAGCTTCAGCGTCGACTAAAAAAATGTGCTATAAACTCGTGAACAGTGTGCATCTACATGATTCAGTCGAAATTTTTTGCGGACCGGCACCGGTTCGCGGACCACGGTTTGAAAAACACTGGTCTAGAGCAGTGTTTCTCAACCTTTTCGGTCATGGGACCCCCCGAAATAATGTAAAATTTGCCTGCGGCCTCCCTGTATATTATATATACAGGAAGAGTGAGTACGGGGGGGGGGGGTGAGCCATGGTATTCAGCGTTTATATTGTGCCTGTGTCGTATTTTAAACGCTTATAACAGGATTATATTTTTTTGTAAAAATACTCAAAAAACTTCGAAATAAAAGCAAGCTCGACACAAAAACACTTATAAACAAAGCAATGAAAAAATATGGCTTTTAAAAGTTCAAAAACTCTAATTTTCATCAACAGACGGCACAAGTTAGTTTGCATTAGTAAGTTTTATAAAATGATAAATAGAATTGGTGTTTAATTGGTGTTTTATTGGGGTTCGGTCGATATAAAAAAGCACAGTTTGCCAAATATTTAAAATTATTTTATTCCTGTTTGCTGACTAGTTTCGGTTACATTCTGAACCATTCTCAAAGTTTGCAAACTATTATGTGAAAATCCAAAAAGCATAACTGAAACTTTCCAAAATAAACCTGAATTACAGGATATCAAGGACAACTTCGTTTTTTAATTTTAATGGGAGCATATATAAACTTTTGATAGAGCTTTTGAAAAGAAACAGATTTTACTTAAACATTTTTTAAATAGTTTTTTATGGTTGACGAAAAACTTTATTCTCTATAATGACTTGAAAGTAAAGTATTTTTATTTACAAGTATTCAAAGTGGCTTCTATTTTGATTTACACACTTTCGCATCTTTACTCTTCAGTTATCTGTCAGACCAATTCTGTAACTCAGTTACTATGATAATAGTAACTAAATATGTCACTATGAGCAAGGTCAGTTACTATCATGAATGAAAGTCATTATACTTTTTATAATATTTTATCTTGTAGTAACGTTACTACACAGTAAATTTTTACAGAATTGATCTGTGTAGCTCGATACATAATAATAAAAAAATAAATAATAATAATAAATATTGCACTTTCAAGTCGTACCTACTTGAAAGTACTTGAAGTACCTCCAACGCGAACTATTATCACAGAAACGCATCAGCCGACACATACACTTAATTTGACTTTGATATAGTTTAAAATTAATTGTCAAAATAAGTATAATTTATTTTATTTATGATATAGAAGATATTTTTTTATGAATATAAAGGTAATAGGTATATTTATGAATTTAACACATTTTGAGCAAAATTGATCTCATTTCTATTATATTTTCATGTTTCAATCTTATATGACCTCGCGGCCCCCCTACGAAGCTTTCACGACCCCCCAGGGGGCCGCGGCCTTCCGGTTGAGAAACGCTGGTCTAGAGCACTTGTGGCTTATGGAACACTTTTAATCATTTAAATTTTTTGTAGGAACCAGTCCACTGATGACTCTATATGGCGTAATTAATAGTGTTTTTAGCTACATCCAAAATGCCAGCGATATTCGAATATTACATCTTCATGTGACGACAAAGCCTGTGTTTAATCTTTGGGTCTTATTCTAATTTTATTGCCCAATAAAACACTTGTAAGAGTTTAGAAATCCCTAAGATGGGTAACTCATTTCCAAAATTTTATTTAATAATGAATTATTTGTGTTAAAATACCTTCAAGTGGGCAATTATTTATTATTACAGCCTGTTTAGTTAGCAACAAACAATGATTCTCTATTCAGACTTGTTAAATAAACATTGCACTACCTCCAGATTTTTATAGTTTCTTATTAAAACGGTTAAATATTTTTCGAATCAGCTTTTAAAGTACAATCGTAAGACTGTTTACTTTTCTTTTTCTTTAGTCAGATTGTAGTTCTTCTAATAATTGTCCATACTGTAGAGGAGAGATGGCGAACCTATGACACGCGTGCCAGTGCACGCAAAAATATTGTTGAGAAGCAGGCAATTTGAATGAAATTATATTAATTTAAGGGGGGGGGGGTATGGTCAGAGCAGCACATTTTATACCCATTTTCAAGATTTTTTTTTAGAAAACTGTTAATAGTAACTTGATTGGGATAATACCGACAGTAAAGAACAACCTTTGAAGAGTATCCAAAAAAATTTTTGGATACTCTTCAAAATGACTGGATCATCTAAAACAAAAAAATCAAAAATATTTCGTTAGTTTATGAGTTTTTTGAGGTAACGCTGTCGAGTTTTTTCAAATATCTAGATTATTTAATTTTTGGTATAAGTTTGAAGTCAAAAAAACGAAAAAAAACGGAATTTTTTTCTTCGAAATTTCTGTTTTCAGTTGTAAAAAATTCCATAAAAAAAAAGCAAGAAAAAAAAAATATATCTCGACAGCGTTACCTAGTAAATTGCCTACAGAAATAGTGTGCAAAATTTCAGAAAGATCGGTCGAGTAGTTTTCGAGTTACATGTCTCACCGACTTGAAAAATAAAATTCCTCAAAAAATTACGAAACACGTGTACCGTAACTGCTCGATGAAATGAATGTATACTACTACAAGTCACATATATAAGTGTTTTTACACAAATATAGCACAGACAGGTGTGTGGATAGAGTGGGAAGACTCTACTATTACGTATATGAGAGCTGCGCGCGGCTAATAAAGCAGCGTTCTGAAAGGAACGCTATAACACGCGATTTGCGCGAAAATATGAATTTGAGTTATTTGTATTGTTAAGCCGATAACTTCGTTAATTTTGCTCGGATCGACGTGAAATTTTGTATGGACACTCCTGAGTCACTATACAATTGATTAAAAAAAAAAAGATATTCTGACCATACCCCCCCTTAATAATGGAACATAGAATTAAAAAGAGGTGTATTGCGGAATATTATTAATTTAAGTACTATAATTATGAGATTGCAATCATTTGGATTATGTCAAACTATCGAAAAAAATCCATGTTTGAACTTATACTTATACCTATACCCGAACCTATACCTATTGCTGATATTATTTGGCACGTAAACACCAAAAGTTTAGCCAGTTCTGCTTCAAAGAACTATGTCTAAAAGTCATAAATGTAATGTTATCTGTTTATTCATTTATTTATTTACTAAATTATTTATTTATTTCAGGTAACGGATACATAGAGGGTACAGAACTCGATGGATTCCTTCGAGAATTCGTTTCAAGTGCCAATGCCACCGATATTAGTCCTGAGGTAAGCATTATCGTAACTTCAAAACTTAAAATTGTATTCCAGATAAACCCAAAACAACTGCAAAAAATAATCTGAATCAAGTTTAAAACCATCAACAACCGAATTTGTCCACTGATATACGTAGACCGTCCAAATAATTGCTCCAAACCCTTCTTTCTTGGGCAGGTCCAATTTCAGGCAATTTTACTAATAATTTTGTTTGCCGGTTGCTATGGTGTAGTAGTCAGCTTATTTGACTGCTAACCATGGGGCCCGGGTTTGAATCCCGGTGATGGCATGGATGTTTATATTTGTCATAAATTAATAAAGTATCCAAAATAAAAATAAAAGATATTCTGGTCAATGGCCATCAGTAGCTAAGATCAAAAATTAAAAATTAAAAAAAAAATGTGCTGTGGCCACCAGAGGACCGACTGCCATCACAAAGTACTTGTATAAAATACATTCTAGCAGCAGAATAGAAATCACTTGGCCTAATATTTTCTAACAAATATATTATTTATCATAACAATGGAAACGTTACATATAAGTATGAAAAAATGGATATAGAAAAAATTTCGAAAAATTTTCAAAAATTTTTTCGTTTTATCAAAAAATGTCTTAAATAAAAGTTATTAATTATTGCTTTTATAGCAACTTTTGTTAAATACATTTTTTCTAAATATTTTTCTGTTGTTAAATATTCGCAAAAATCTTAAAATTGACACGAGTAAACGAGTAAAAAAAACGAGAGATTTTTACCAAAAACTTGTTGAAACAACTCGTGCGACTGATGTCAAAAGCTTAAATATGAAGTTTCATAAAAATCATTTTAGCCGAATTCGCTTTGCACGTGTACACAGACAGACGGACGAACAGACAGATAGACAGACAGACAGATAGGCAGACAGACAGTCGGACAGATGGACAGACCGACAGACAGATATCATGCTAAAAATAGTCAAAACGTTATGTAGGGACCTCAATTCGTGGAGATCCATCGAAATCTCGAAATGTCAAAATCGGTATGATCACAATATCTCCCTTATTGGCGGTCGGTAAAAATAGCTTTTACTGTCAGAAACATGTCAAAGCATGCCCGCAATCAATTTGGCGCTCTGTACATGTTGGAAGTCATGCCCTGAAGCTCGAAAAAAAAAATGGTAGTCCAAGAGGTTGAGGTCAGAGCTGCTGGGCGGCCAATCAGTAGGAGTTTCAATAAAGTCCAGTATTGGTTTCAAGCCACTGCTGCGCAGCCTTCGCGTTATGGGTTAGAGTTGATTCTTGCTGGAAGCTCCAGTGACTACCAGCAAAAAGGGAGTTGTTTAGTTTTTTAACTTAAACTTTGATTTTCTAGTAGATTTTGGACCAACGTTTCTACCCCTTTCTCGTAAAAATAAGCTTAGAATTTTAGTGGTAAAGTTTTTTCATAAGCTTCTTGTGAATTTGTAGCATACACCATGCCGTTCTGGTGGTTGAAAGCCTCCCAGTAATAAAAATCTTTTCAAAAAATCCTACTAATTCTATTGCCGAGTAGCCACAGAAACTTAAGCGTTGTGTAACAGTCAGAAATGGTTATTTCCATTTTCTTGGATGCACGGACCATGAGTTTTTAGCTCGAATCATCTTTCTGTTATTTTGAAAACTGTTTGGTGTTGGTTGCTTAAGATGCATCTGTGCATTATGTACTAAAAGAAAATTATAATATCTTTAAGCATCTTGCGGAATTTCACTGAAAACTTTGTAACAATGTTTATGGCAAGACTAGTTAAATCTTTCCCTGGTTGCAGCGAAAGGGTTAAAAAAGTTGCTGATCTTTGATCTTAAGTACCAAATTTCTATCATCGATCTCTGAATTATGAGCTTTGGAAAGTACTATCTGCTGCGTCATAAACCTCTGTTTAGATTTAATCTCAGGTGCTGATCGTGCATTGTCATTTGATTTATAACGTATTAAATTTCACCAAATCGGATTTGGATGAGATAATATTATCCCTGGATTAATGAAAGGGTAGAGAGATTAACAATACACACATACAACCACGGAGTAAAATTAATAGAAAACTTCTTTAAATATTCTTTTAGAATGCAAAATAATAAATTGGTGCTTTTTCTTTTAAATATATGACCTTGCATTTAGCATTTTCTTTAAAATCTTTTTCCTTAGTAAACGAATTGAGAAAATTTGCTGTGAGGTGGAATATATAAATCTTTGTGAAGCGAATAAGAGCATGACCAGATTGTAGAGAAAATGCTGAACAAAAAACTATTGATTTACACTTAGTGTATCTTGCAATTGTGCTGCACACTCAAGAGAAGATTCTACTTAAGATAAAGTTGCAACGATCTTAATAATATCAAAGGGAAAGTTTAGGTAACATTATCAAAGCCAACTGAATTAATAATAGTTATACATAAATGTATTAGGGAGAATATTCCCAAATGTTCTCCGTTATTTCCAGAATTAGAAACTGGTTCTTTGTCATTGTTATTTATGTAGCCGTCCTTATTTATTACTCCTTTCGTCTGAAAATATGGTATCCATTTTGATTTCTTGTCCGAAAATATGATACACATACATTTAGAATTTTAATTAATTAAAATGATTTTATTTATAAAATAGTTACAAATATCTAGTAAAACAAAGAATAATACAAAATGTTTTAATTTAACAAGTACGTGGCTTTCTATATAAATATAAAAGTTATTTAAAACCGAAAAATATATTTAAAAACCTATTATTAAGTTATAAGCGATAACAATTTTACAATATTTTTTTCTATAATCAAAAATTCGAAATCATTCGACATTGGATTTAAAAGTTTGAAGAGATTGGTACAACGCGGGATAAATCAAAATCCGGGCGACCTAGGTCATCAAGAACGGTAGAAAACGTGGAGAATGTTAATCAGTCTGTTCGTGACGACCCGAACCTTTCAATTCGGAAGCGCGCAAGTGCTTTAAATGTGCATAGATCATCATTACATCGCATTATGCACAAATACCTAAAGCTGCACCACTACAAAATTCAATTGGTGCAAGAATTAAAGCCCCAAGATGCCAGTCAGAGGCTTAATTTCGTAAATCAGGTGATTGAGCGATTTTCAACGTTTACCAACAGTTTGTTTTCGGATGAAGCTCATTTTCATCTTAATGGCCACGTAAATAAGCAGAACTGCCGCTACTGGAGTGCAACGAATCCGAAACGCAAACATCAGAAACCCCTACATTCGCCTAAAGTGACCGTATGGGCTGCGATGTCGGCGCGAGGAATTATCGGCCCTTACTTTTTTGAAGACGAAAGGGGGCGTGCAGTTACAGTGAATTCAGAGCGTTATGTGGAGATGTTAGACAACTTCTTGGTACCTGAACTGCACAACTTTCCTGGCTATAACCAAAGAACATGGTTCCAACAGGACGGAGCAACTTCACACACGTCCAATATGTCTCTGCCACGTGTTCGTGAAATTTTCTCAGGCAAATTGATCTCCCGGAGAGGTGACATAAATTGGCCTCCACGCAGTCCAGATTTAACCCCTATGGACTTTTTCCTATGGGGTTATCTTAAATCTAAAGTTTACGCCAATAAACCGACTTCACTGGCGCATTTAAAAGAAAATATCCGTCACGAAATGGCAGCCATCCCTGAGTCCACCTGCCGAGACGTCATAAGTAATTTGACTGTTCGATTAAATGAGTGCCGAGAACGCGAGGGTCTACATTTAAACGATATTATTTTTAAGAAATAAATCCACAAAAAGTGTATTTTAATAATTAATAAACATTTTTTCTATATACGGCTTACTTTTTTTTTAATCGATCCACTAAATATAAAATTTCTTTTGAGACACCTTGTATAAGGAACTAATAATCTCGGGGGTTATAAATAGCGTTAAAAAATATTTTTGCTAACGTTACGAAAGCTTTCTACAAATCCCGAAATGTGTGAAAATTTATACATCGCATAATTTTTTTAAATTTTCTGAATTCATTTTTATTATTATCAAATAAAAGTGACAGAAAAAAATTAGCTCCATTAATTTGGCAAATATTTAACTTATTTTTAGCTTAATATTTAAGAACTTTTTCCAACGCATTTATTTAATCTAACGGTAAACCTCATGGCAATTTCATATGATTTAAAGGCCATTAAAATTTCGTGGAGCTTTCAAACCTGCGTAATATTAAAATCGATATTTCAACACCCTTTGGTGGATATAAGGACATGGAGTGATATTGCAATTATATGCAATTGTCAAAGGTTTATTGTCTGTGATCTGATCAGGATTAGTAATACAATAGGGAAATTGCTTCTGTAATGAGATTCCAGTGATGTTCTATTTGATTATACTATTCAATAGCTCTTAATAAATATTAAATTAAAATATAAAAGTTATGTTCTGCACGGCAGGGTCATCTCAATTAAATTAAATATTTAAATTAAAATAATACTATCATGCTTTAGGAGAAATAATTGACAATATTTCCTGGAAAAATCGTATTGAAATTCAATGATAGCGATTTTCCTCCAATGTCACTAAATTTTGCAGCGCCAGATTTTTTTTGTGGGATTTTGTAAAGAGCAGGATTAATGCCAAAAACATCGTAGACAATAGGGGATACGCATAAAATTTATATTTTCTTAAAAGTACATTTTTTGATATGTTAATATTAGTTATGTCACCTAACAAAACAAAAATCACATTTTAACCCTTTACTGCATAGTGTGCCATATATGGCACATTCCGATTTTTATTTTTTATTTTACTTTTAAAACTGAATCAGAACGTTACTTCATGAATGTTCATATATGCCACATACACAGCAATGGATCCTGTAGTATCTCAAGTAATGGGCTGCAATAGATTTGAGGATATCAAGCGGAATTTGCACTTCAACCATAACTCTGAATTTAAGGGACATAATTTAAGGGACTGAATTTAAGGGAATAAAGGACAACTAGAAGATACTCTTTTCTTTCAAAAATTTAAGGGCGACTGCTTTTAATCCCTAGTGAAGAACACCTACCAATTGACGAGCAAATAATACGGAATCATTTTCTTTTGTAACATAATGTAGAATCATAATGTTCCATGTGTGGCACAAACCCTAAATTATTATTTTAATTATTATTTTTTCATAAAAATAATAATTAAAATCTAATTAAAGTCTAATATCTAAATTTATGAAATGTCTATTTTCTTAGTCCTATAATATGATGGATTCAAGGAGTTAAAACAATAAAATTTCGAATTAAACGATTTAATTCTCGATTTGAGAAATTTTAACAATGAGCAAAATTAATTAGCAGCGTTTCAATAATAACAACAATTAGTTATCGTATCTCATCTTACCTTAAAAAATCCAGCAAGGGATAAGAGAAAAGATCGAAACAAAAATATTACTTTAAAAAACAACAAAAAATTAAAAACACAAATTTACTAATATTTTCTTACATTTATTAAAATTTTAATAAATTTATTTAATATTTTACGGAATTATTATTATCTGTCTCATTTTGTAATACGAAACTAACAGGGAAAGTTCATTTTTTGTTGTATATTGACAATACATTTATAATATTATCATAGTATTGGTTCACACGGATACGCCAAAGCCTGTTTACACCACAACAGTCACCAAAGTAACCAGATCTAGTTTCGTATTACAAATTGAGACGGATTATATTATTTAAACACTTATTGGTGAGAAATTAAATTTAAGTTCTAATACTAATCTAAGAAATATTAATTAAAATGCCCAGCCCCAAAATTAAATTAATAACACTAATTAAAATAAACAAGTTTTAATAATACCTGTACGTATGTTAGCGGTCAACTGAGAACTGAGATAGTCAAAATAATGCAATTTGAAGTAACAATTTTTGTTTAAGCTGTACCTTTGGGCTTGTGGGAGCTGTGTTTAGCAAAAAATTATTAGAATAATTTTAACTAATGTTTTAGTTACTGATCGTTCCTTGAGGTGATAAATGATAAAAATTAATCACGTTTTAATGTTGGAGATTATTTTTTATTAGCTGGCGCTTCACTTATGATGATTTTTAATAAATATTAGTAAATTTGTGTTTTTATTTTTTTTATATTGTATTTAAAGTAATATTTTTGTTTTGATCTTTTCTCTTATAAGCTTTGGTATAGAATATAGTAGGTATATGTCCGAGAGGTTGGGGGCCCCTTGCGGATCGGGGGCCCAGGGCTTAAGCCCTATTAGCCCATATGTAGATCCGCCACTGATTAATACATTATTTCAAGAAAATTTTAAGTGTCATTATTTAATGTGTATTTCTATTATTTTGTTCTACTGATTCTATCTGTAGCTCTTCCTGTATTGTTTCATTTAATATTTTGTTCTTTTTTGTGACGCCCTTATCTTTTCTCAGAAATATAATTTCTACAACTTGTATTTTGTTCTTGATTCAAGCGGAATAGCGTAATATTAATAGTAATAATATTTATTTTATTGTCTTAATATTTTTCAAAATATTACCATTATTTAATAGATAGCACCACACAAACGTCGTCCTTTCGTCCAAAAAGTAGTGGAATATTTGCCCTTACTGGCAAGAAATAGAGTAAGTAAATAAAGTAGAGTAAAAATACTAACACCACGATTTAATATTTTTGGCAAAGTAAAAATTTTCAAACACTAACAGGTAAATTAAAAATTTACAGTATGAAGGTTTATAAAAAAATATCAGCGACAGTACGAATAGGATCTAACTGTTTTCAAATTGACTTGTGTAGTTAGAATTAATTAAATTAAGGTTTGACTTTGTTATTTACATATAATTAATTTTTGTTTACTCTTATTTTTTCATTTTACAGGCTGTCTCCGACTCCATGTTGGTAGAACTGAAAGCTTGCTTCATGGAAGCTTACGATGACAACCAGGATGGTAAAATCGACATTCGGGAGGTAAATGTTTATTTAAAAATTTACTTTAAATTAAGTTGGAAAGGTACTGTATATTTACTTAGAGACTTAGAAAATTAATTAATTGACTCTCTAACAGAGATTTAAGCTAATAAATTTGATAGGTTAATTATTGGATTATTGTTTTATTTATACAAAATGTTTTAAAAGTATTGAAATATTTGGAAATTTAATCAAATATAACCATATACGATGGGTTTTTTATTTAAAACTTTTGGGTACATCCACTTCCATGGTTATTTGTACCATTGTTTTATAATTATTATATATATTACATTATACAAGGTGTCTCAAAAGAAATTTTATATTTATTTAGCTTACTGCGTGAATTCAACGTATCCGAGGGGCGCGGGGGTTATGTCAATCGGTAGCCTGGCTCTTGGGAATTTAATAGCTATGGAGCGTTTCTCGGGAGCAGACCGCGCGTTATGCGTGCGAGAGTTTTACAAAAACGGTGATTCGGCGACTGTAGCGCGTAGAAAATTCTGCAGTATTCGAGGTTTTCGCCTCTTAAATGATGCGCCAAGCATTCCTCTCATTCGACATTGGGTTAAAAAGTTTGAAGAGACTGGTACAACGCTGGATAAATCAAAATCCGGGCGACCTAGGTCATCAAGAACGGTAGAAAACGTGGAGAATGTTAATCAGTCTGTTCGTGACGACCCGAACCTTTCAATTCGGAAGCGCGCAAGTGCTTTAAATGTGCATAGATCATCATTACATCGCATTATGCACAAAGACATAAAGCTGCAGCCCTACAAAATTCAATTGGTGCAAGAATTAAAGCCCCAAGATGCCAGTAAGAGGCTTAATTTCGTAAATCAGGTGATTGAGCGATTTTCAACGTTTATCAACATTTTGTTTTCGGATGAAGCTCATTTTGAAGCTCAGAACTGCCGGTACTGGAGTGCAACGAATCCGAAACGCAAACATCAGAAACCCCTACATTCGCCTAAAGTGACCGTATGGGCTGCGATGTCGGCGCGAGGAATTATCGGCCCTTACTTTTTTGAAGACGAAAGGGGGCGTGCAGTTACAGTGAATTCAGAGCGTTATGTGGAGATGTTAGACAACTTCTTGGTACCTGAACTGCAAAACTTTCCTGGCTATAACCAAAGAACATGGTTCCAACAGGACGGAGCAACTTCACACACGTCCAATATGTCTCTGCCACGTGTTCGTGAAATTTTCTCAGGCAAATTGATCTCCCGGAGAGGTGGCATAAATTGGCCTCCACGCAGTCCAGATTTAACCCCTATGGAATTTTTACCTATGGGGTTATCTTAAATCTAAAGTTTACGCCAATAAACCGACTTCACTGGCGCATTTGAAAGAAAATATCCGTCACGAAATGGCAGCCATCCTTGAGTCCACCTGCCGAGACGTCATAAGTAATTTTACTGTTCGATTAAATGAGTGTCGAGAACGCGAGGGTCTACATTTAGACGATATTATTTTTAAGAAATAAATCCCCAAAAAGTGTATTTTAATAATTAATAAACATTTTTTCTATATACGGCTTACTTTTTTTTTAATCGATCCACTAAATATAAAATTTCTTTTGAGACACCTTGTACTTCAAAAGTGTCTGATTGAATTTCTTGTTGTCACAAGAATATGTCTAAAATTGAGCTGGGAAGGTCATTTTAGCAGAACTAAAGATAACCATTAGACTAGAAAATTAATGGAGTGGAGACCAAGACCGAATAAGCGACCCATAGGTAGACCTCAAACTAGCTGGTCCGATAACATCAAAAGGCATGCAGGACATAACTGGATGACAAGAGCAAACAACAGAGCAGAATGGAAAAACTAGGGTAGACTTACAGCTGACGATGGCTGACACAGTTGTTGATGATGATGCATTTTTTTTAGGTCATTATATGTATTTTGGAAAATAAAGTGCTTTTGGCTAGCATTTGTTGCTCAGTGATTTCCCGGTTCCTATCTTTTTAAAACAATTTTGTCTCCTGAGCCCCCCCCAGGAATAATTCCTGGATGTGCGCCTGCATACTAACAGTATTCTCACAGAAAGGCCCCTGATGTATTCTGCGAACCGGATGTGTCCCCGGCACTGCCCTTTTTTGTCTTTTAATTATTTTAATAAATTTTTTATTATCCACTTTTCTTTCGTATTTTAATTCCTTTTATCTTTACATACACGTTCTATCTTGAAATTTTAATTGGTATGAATTCTTAACGAGCCAGAAACTATCTCCCTTCTGCTTGAGAGGCATTTATTGTAGCTACACCCCGACGCTTGTTATGTTTAGTCAACATAGGAGATAACGAAGAGGATTTATGTGTTCGCTAGCAAGTGTTTAGAGGCGTCATCCTTTTAAGAAACCGACAGCCTGCTAACTACCTCTATTCCCTAAGGCAGGCTTAACAGAATGTATGGCATCTTAACGATTACGTCTTCAATTTTTCTTCTTAAATATTTTATAGTGTAAATAGAGCTTTCGTCTTATTTATTATAGCTTTTTGTTTATCTAAAATAATGCCCCTAAAAAACAAAAATATTTCTCACATATATTGTTCCCCTGCCAAAAAATGTTAGCAACCACTGATTTAAACCCACATTTTCTAAGTTATAACCCTTTTAGTTTCCAAATGAAAATATTGAAGAGCGAAAAATCTGCACTTGAAGATTCTGCGCTGTTTACATAAGGAAATAGTTGCATTTGAGTAAAGTGTAAAGAGTAATGTAGTCAAAAGAAACTAATACAACTGAACAATTAATAACACCGGTCAACAGGATTTTGAGTCTGGGTTCTGCATATCTGATTTTTATTTCTTCCACATTATTAATTAAAGAAAAAATAGTTTTACCCGAAAAAGTTTGCTTTTGTAGCTATCAGAATGAAATTACGGATTTTAAGAAAATTTCCCTTTTTTCAGACCTTTATTGTATGTAAAAGTAATACAAACTTTTGTTATGAATTTGAATCAGTTTTATTTACAAGAAAACCATTCTAAACTAAAATTTACTGTTACAGAATATATAAAAAAGTTTAGAAATGATTATTTTTCGTAATTCTTCTGTGATTGTATGGACTTTCTCGTATTAGCCCCCAAATATAGTCCCCATCATACTCTCATTGTATTGCCCCTGATAACAAAGTTCAAAGTCCATCACGTCTTGATGAAAACGTTCACCTTGTTCTTCCGAATAGGCTCCCATGTTATCTTTAAATTGATCCAAGTGAGCATGTAACATATGCACTTTAAGGGACATTCTGCAACCCATGAGTTTAAAGTTATCAACCATAGTTGCAATAAGCTCTTTGTAATTGTCTGCTCTGTTGTTTCCGAGAAAACCATGAACCACTGCTTTCAGGCTTTCCTTTCATGAGTATTCAGTATCTGTGAAAATTCGTCACTGGTCATTATTTTCTTTATTTGTGATCCGACAAAAATAAAGGTAGCAAGGATATTTAGTATAACCGCCTATGCAAGGCGGTCGGAATCTCATGCATTCCTTCTGACTGGCGTCTTTTCATAGACAGTTCTACAAAAAGTTTCAAAGCTGTCCTTCTTCACAATGGAAATAAATTTCCATCTCTTCCTTTGGCTCATTCCATAATGCTCAAAGAAAATTACGAAAGTGTGAAAATGGTGCTTGAGAGTTCAAAGTATGGTGAGTATACCTGGCCAGTGATGGGGGATTTTAAGGTGGTTGGATTTCTGATGGGATGCATTCCCATCAGAAATCCAACCATTCTGTTGTTTTGATATATTCGCCGCAAATATAGCAGGATGAGTCTACCTCGTGTTTACAACTTTTTAACGCCATTTTTTGGATCTGCCGCCACACAAAATGCGTTATATCGCTGCAATGCGCATGCGCATACCGACTAAGAACCACGTAAGTGAAATGCCACTTGCTTTCCACCCGCTCGTCCCCACCCTTACTTAATATAACACGCTTCTCCTTATATGGTCATAAAAATAAATAAATATATATTGATCGTTGTTAAATGTACAAAAGCAAAGTTTTTCAAAAATAAACGAAGGTTTTAGTTATTTTTCGATATAAAGAAACAGAAAATAGTCATTAAAATAAAGACTCAAAAAAATATATTTTTTGTTGACCGGTGTTATTTCAGGCAAACTACATACCTGTATGTGTGAGGCGGCATAAGATTCGCCAACATAAAATGTTAACTTAAGTTTTCAAATTAAATCCCTCTTACATGTTGATAACTTGTTTACACCATCTTTTTATTCCTTAGTGACATCTTTTACAATTTCTAACATTGTTACCAATACAATTTACGATGTTTTTCAGCTGGCCCAATTGTTACCAATGGAAGAAAACTTTCTGCTGCTATTCAGGTTCGACAATCCCCTCGAGTCCAGTGTCGAGTTCATGAAGGTATGTTGACGTCAATTCTAATATATTCGTAAAAGCGAGGTTCCACAAAGTCCGAACTAGTAATGAAACTAGGAAATTGTTGTTGACAAACACGTACTTTAACAAACTACACGGATAAATGTTATGCTTTTAGTTTTAAGTCAGCGAGTTAGTTTAGTTTAGTTTAGTTTAGTTTATACCGGATCCAAAATTTTGTAAACTTTAATTTCTGATATACAGGCTGAAACACGAAATGTTGGCCATAAGCATTTAACATGGAAATACGTAATTAAGTAAGGAACTTTTCTTTTTGTATTTAGGGAGCAGCTGATTGTGATAAAATATTCACGTTTAATGAAAGTAATTAGCAGTGACGTGCCATTACGATATTTTTTTTTTTACATTTTCACGTAAAGAATGAGTAAAGGAAGTAAATAATATAAAAAGAAAAGAATTTAAAGGTCTATGTTCCGTATAATTCCACCATAAGCAGTAAGCTAGAGAAAAAGCACAAGCTATTTAGAATGAGATTTGTTCTGGGTGCCCCGTCTCTCGCTCCTATCATCTCTCTCTCGCTCCAATCTCTCTCTCTCTCTCTCTCTCTCTCTCTCTCTCTCTCTCTTTCTTTTTTTATTTCTCTATTCACCCTTACCTTTTTTCAAAACAAAAATCTAAATAAGCATTTTATATGAAGTATTCGTTCTGAAATCTTAATTAAACATTTGCCGACCGGCGTAGCGTAGTGGTAACACGCGTGGTAGCGTTGCTATGGTCTCAGATTTGAATCCCGTCCATGCATAGAAATTAGAGTAAACCTTAAATTAGTACTTAACATTAAATTTGTACGCATAAATTAATTAGCGTTCATAATGTAAATTAAGAAATTAAGACCCTAAAAGCTTTGTATCGATAAATTTCTATCGATTTCTACTTTATCGATCGATATTTGGCAGCTGTTTATATTTGCTAATGAGGTTTTGAATGTTTCGTAGTTTTGAAAAAAATTAATATAGAGGGAAAATTTATATTTATGCTCATAGAAAATAGAAAGATACTGATAGAAACAGAACAATATGGACATAGAAATTTTCAGATTAAGACAAATGCTCAAATATAAATTAACGGAAGGGTTTGTACCTTGCAAACTATTAATTTTAATTTATAAATATTAGAATTAAGTTTGAAGGTTATGAACGCTAGCGTTCAGTTACGTACAAACATTTACGTTAATTCTAAGTACTAATTCTTAGTACTCAGCTATGCTATGCTGAGCTGAGCTTAGTACTCTTAGTACTCAAATACCGAATAAAAATGATAATCAAAAACTGTTAATTTTTATGTGATTTTATAAAAAAAATATTGTCCTGGACAAGCAGCATTCTGTTAGCTTCTTAAATTTATTAAATACCTACAAAACCCTGAAATGTGTGAAAATTTACACTTTATATCAATTTTTATGTAATATTCAACTGCTGAATATAATTCCGAACCTCAGTTTGTTTAATAAAACCCATTGAATCAGTGATTTTAATATTTTTTTTAACAGAGAATTTTGAGTAAGATTAATTTTTGTTGTAAATTAATTATTAAATTGAACTTAGAAGTTGCCGGTCACCGTGGCGCAGAGGTTAGCGTGGCAGTCTACTAACTTCTGGGCCATGGGGGGCTCGGGTTCAAATCCCGGTTATGGCATGGATATTTTGTGTTGTCCAAAAATGTACATTGTAATTTTCTGTAACATTTTCAAAATAAAATTGCTTCTACTGGATAATGGCCTTAGTAGCCAAGTCCAAACATATTTTTTTTTTTTAAAAAAAAAAAAAAAAACTTAGAAGTTTGGTCCACAGACAATTATCTTTTAAGTCCCCGTCACTTGAAAAAATCATTAATTATAAAAAAGATCATTTATTAAAAATTTTGACAAGATAAAATAATATAACAAATGAGGAGGTACCATTCAAAACGTGATTTTTCACACAAAATTCAAAATTGAGATATTGGTATCAATGTCTTCCTCCTTGTTAAATGTGTACAATAAATCATAAAATTAATCTAAAACGTGTTTTGTACCATCCAAAACGCGCAAACAAGAACAAAAATAATTATAAAAATTGAAAAAGGCGTTTTTATATTTTTAAAATATTTTGCTGAACTCATAAAATGGTACAAAGAGTTGATCTACGATCTTCCATCTATAAAAGTTCCTCAATAATAGGTTTTACGTGTTATTTGGAAAAGTTGTTATTTACATATTTAAACCAGTGGCGAAGGGAAACCTCCGCTAGACTTGCCCTCCCATAAAAAAATATTTAAAAATAAAATGTAAATTTAAAAAAAAAATAATAATAATATTTAGATAAATCTTCAAAAATACATCAAATTATGTTCTATACAAATTTTTGTCCAAGGCTTGCTTTACTAGTTACGAATTAATTATCATGACCATGGAAACGTTACATATAAGTATGAAAAAATTGAGACTTTTTGAGAAATTTTAAATAATTTTACAAAAAAAATTCGAAATTTTTCGTTTTATCAAAAAACGTCTCAAATAAAAGTTATTAGTTATTGCATTTATAGTAACTTTTGTTCAATAAATTTTTTCGAAATATTTTTCTGTTGCTAAATATTCGCAAAAATCTTAAAATCGACACGAGTAAACTCCCATTTATAGTCAACCGATTTTCATAAAAAACAATAGGGTTCTTCCCATTTAATAGGAGAATTTTTTAGTACCAGAACGAACTCTTTAAGTTAAACCGTTTTTGAGTTATCGTGTATACACACAGACAGACAGACACACACACACACACACACACACACACACACACACACACACACACACACACACACACATACGGACGGCACTTCGAAAATAGGTTTTTTGGATTCCCTGGACCATGAAACGTGGTCATCCGTCAAAATCTCGACATCGAAAATTTTCGCGATTACAATACTTGCCCCTTATATATTAAGGTCGGGCAAGTAAAAATGATAAATAAATAATAATATTTAAAAATCAGAATAAATAAAATAATGTTAACCTGGTTTTGTTAATAAACATTCATTAAAATCAAATTTTATCCTTGTTTTGTCCATTTAAACCACCATTTGTCCATGGAAATCGTGGTTTGTCCAAATTTAAATAATCGATTTTTCGTAATTTTGCGAACTAAAACTTTAATGACATGTTTCAATTGAATTCAAAAATGTCATTAAAATTGTGTTTGTGACCTTAAAAATACGTAGGTCGAAGAATTAAGTTTCCACCTTGTTGCGAAAAAAGTGTAATTTTTTTAGGGTTCTGTAGGTATGACCACCAAAAAACAGTTTTTGTGTTTTAACTAAATGAATTATTTTTTTAAATCATGGCTAAACTATGGCAAATATTGTTATGGATTTTTTGTAATTATGGCTAAGATAGTGTGTACTCAAATAACGAATAAAAATGATTATAAAAAATCTGTTGATTTTGATGTGATTATAGAACAAATATTCCTAGACATCTAGTATGATGTTCGCTTCTTACACTTATTAAATACTTACAAAACACTGAAATGTGTGAAAATTCACACTTCACACATTTTTTTTTTGCAATAATCTCAAAACTGTATTACGTTTTGAATGTTCCGTCCTCATATACTAGGGTAAAAAACCGCAACATTTTGCTGACGCCCTGAAAACAAATACACATATCATTTTCCATCGCCATAATATCTAAGATACTTAGACTTTCTTAACCTCATTTCAAACTCGGTTAGATTTACAAACCAAAGAACTATATAGAAGGACTTGGTGTGAATCCTGCTTTGTGAAACAGTTCAAATATTACGTTTCTGTATTCTATTGGTTGAAAACTCACTAAGCTTTTGTTTGTTGATCTTTTGACAGATATGGAGAGAATACGACACAGATGGAAGCGGATATATTGAAGCAGACGAACTCAAGGTAAACACAAAAACGTCGTAAACAATTATCGTGAACTTTGACAGACTGCGTGGGTGCAAACAATAATTCAGAGAGATTATTTTGTTCAGAAATATACCATTATTTTCTTTAACGGCTTAACCGTTGTTAGATGGAGACACAAACAACAATAAGCACTAATGTCAATACAAGATTTAGATTGAAATATATTTTAATTTATAATTGACCAATTTGAATTCAGTTGTGTCCATTGAAGTTATACTCCCCCTATGAAGCAACGCTTTTCCTTCAGAATTTCCAATATGATACATAACAAGATTAGTTTCTTGCAATCGATGTTACACAATCTTTTTGTTCTGGTGCATTTAATTTTCGATTACGTCTTCTTATTATATTATTCGTTGTTCATTTGCAATGATTTACGATGGTACATAGAGCACTTTCTCTTCAAAATTACCCTCTTCTTCATATCAGATTATGTCATACATTAGTGGTTTGCCCATTGCTCTAAATCAACGTTTCCCAACCGCCGGTTTCCGAAATTTTTTTGCTGGTCCGCTAGATTTTGTTACAATATCTCTGGGTTTTTAGTTTGGAGGAGTGGACCTTTTTTTAATTGCTCATCACTTACATTTTCGAGGTGAAGACCTTTTTTTTGCTCAGCACTTATATTTTGGAGGTGAAGACCTTTTTTTTTACTTATCACTTTTTTTGCTCAGGTTGGGAAACAATGCTCTAAATTGTATCACTCTCAGAACCTGGGGCACCACTTTGGAGGGGGCACCAGACGAGGCGCCAAAATAAATATGAAAAATAAAATATATATTTTCGTAATAGTCTATACCTTTCTAACTTCAAATTGAGACTAATCAACTAAAAATTAGGAATAAATAGTTTCAAATTGAGAAGTAACAATTTTAAAATGGGAATAAACAATTTCAAATTGAGAAAAAACTATTTCAAAATGAATTTAGGCAATAACCATAGGAGGTATAAGTTTATTCCGATGTTTATTCCAACGTTCGCTTTTACAATGCATTTCTTATTTTCGGATAGTTATCCATGGTTTTATTGTGAATAAAATAAAGTTGGTATTGTTTGACACATAAACTGACATATTAGAAAAGTTACTATTAACAGAATTCTTCTAGTAGAGGTATTCTAGAAGAATTCTATTAGAATGTATACCAAATGCCGTCCCTTTGATGAGCCACTCGTGTGCGGTGCAGACTATGTACTACAAACTATATTTATGTACTGTAATCCCTTGTCACCGCGGAGATTACTTTCCACTAACATACTGTGGACAAAAAAACGGGGTAAGATTAAGGGTATATATATTATGTGGTGGACTACCAAAATTGTAACAACCAGTTCTCTTAAGAGGAAAATTTCACTGTTTAATAACAGGAGTATTTTTTTTACAGTATAACACCATTAACAACCAGTTCGTATTTTGAAAAATATATAAATAAATAACAACCGGTTATTTCAAACCGGATCCAGCCCATCACTGCATATATACAAAAGCAGGCATTATGTGTACATAGTGTGGAAGGGGTGATAGTGGCCAGTTATATTCGAAGCGCTCAAAGTGTTAGGAGCATATTCCAGCGGTAATCAGCTGATATTGTTCATTGCTGTGAAACATGCCCCATATTTCCGAAAATTACATAAATACAGGCACTCATTGTAAATAATAAAATTTCAAATAAAACGTTATAGTGTAACATTTATCATATGTCAATTTAATTTTTTAACGTTGCTGGGTAACAAATACTTATTCACCAATCGGAGCAAGGGAATAACTTATACTGTCCTTTATCTGAAGTGTCGTTGGCCGGATAAGATATTCTGGTGTTTATTCCGATGTTTATCCTATCCGAGCTTTATCCGAGCATTGTAGTTAAAAGCGATTTTTGACTTTATACCGGGAATAGCGTTATCCGAGCTTTATCCAACGATTGTAAAAGCGGCCCTAAACTAAATTAATTGTGATACATCAATGGATACATTTGCCAAAAACAAAGTAAAAGGAGACATATTTAAAATTAAGTTAAATAGATAGTGTATAATTAATTATACACTAACCTGCGGAACCTGCCTGCAAATCAAGGTTTAAATTTAATCAATTGTCCGAACTTCTACAAGAGGGAGTGTACATTGGACTGGATTACCTTTTTTTGTTTCTCGTACTGTACATTATGATTTACCAGACCTTTCATTCTTCCACAAAATTATAGACAAATTACTTCATCATTTGCTATGCGCCATGACATCAACTGTTTTTATAGTTCATTTTCTCGCCCCGCAAAATCTCATTGATGATGGCGCCACTGATTAACCTTGTTGTTAAATGTTGTTTGAGAGAAAACAACAAATTTAGATCGACATGATTTATGGTTACAGTTTATTGTGTTTGAAGGTTTAGTTTGTATACAATAAAACATCGAGGAAACAAAGTTTTTGATAGGTATCTCTTTCATAAATTGGAAATTTACTGGAGCGAGTTTTATTACAAATGGGGAGTCAACAGACATTTTACCTGTAATAAATATCAGGGGATCAACACAATTTATTTACAGAAATTGTGAATATTAAGTACGAAATTCGTTCAGAGAATATAGAACGTTTGGTTTTTAACAATATGAAAGCTAATACATTTTAGTGACGATATTTAGACTCGTTTATTAGCCCAAAAAATTGGTGTTCAAAACAGTATTGGATAAAGTTTTTTACAGGAAAATATCACTGAGTGAAGCAATTTTTTGTTTTGACCCGTGGTTCTCAAAATACGTTGTGCAACTTTCTTATTTTAAATAGGAACACATATTTTATTTCTACTTATTCATTAAAGTATTCTATTCTGATTCAACGATATAAACAAATCATAGCATTACATCTCAAAATAATCGTGAAAACATAAATTAAATTTATTTGAATTTTATTGAAATCTCGTTGAAACAAGAGTGCTATGAATGATAACAATTGAATATTCTTATCTTGTTGCTAGTAACAGATATGTGGAATTTTTAAGGAACAAGATTAACGATCTGAATTATATAATAGTTGTCTGCATATTAAAGGCTCCCTCCGCTGATTTGGAAACTTGCTTGTAATAAAAACATATAATTACTCGAAATTGTTCAACGAATATTTTTAAAATACATGTACAAACAATACGGGCTGTATCTCTGTCAAAGAATCTCTCAATCCTACCTATTAGACTCTCAATCGAATCTCTACAAAATCGCAGAAAGAGGCAAAGTCTTGTGTTCTTATTTAAATTATTGAACAATGTAGTTGATGATTCTGTTATTTTGAGTCAATAAAATCTACACTGTCGATCGAAAGTCACACGTAGAAATAAAACATTTTTTGTACCCAAAACACAAATATCTTAAGCAATTCACCATTGCATACCATGTGCTTTTTATGTAATGTCAATTTAAATGTCTGTTCAAGCAACTTTAATTCTTATTGCCTGTAGTTTACTAGAATCGTACCTTACAGATAGAAGACAGTATGTCATTATAAATGAAAAATCATCTGATTAAAAAACTATGATACATGGGGTATCTCAGGGTTCCATTCTAGGCCCAATATTATTTTTAATTTACATTAACAACTTTCCAAATAATGTAATTATTAATAATGTACAAATAATGTAATACAGAAAAAATAAATTATTTGCAGAAGACACGATCGTTTTAAATTCTGACCCTTCTACTACAAATTTGACTGCGTTAAATGATATTACTAAAACTTCATGTACAAACTGGTTTCATGCAAATAAATTAACTACGAATGAAACAAAAACAGAGGAAAGGATTCTTACTTAAAAAATATTGCCGGAAGACATTGCTTCGATGAATATACTTAAGTGTCTAGGTGTCAAAATCAATAATAAATTAAACTGGGAAGAGCACAGAGACTAGGTAGCGAAAAATATCTGTAAGGCCATGTACTGTTGACGTAAGTTACAGAATTGTGTATCATCAAATATTTTGAAAATTTCTATTTTTCATTCGTTCATCCCCACCTGTCTTATACAAGGTGTCTCAAAATAAATTTTATATTTATTTAGCTTTCTGCGTGAACGCAACGTATCCGAGGGGTGCGGGGGTTAAGTCAATCGGTAGCCTGGCTCTTGGGAATTTAGTCGCTATGGTGCGTTTCTCGGGACAAACCGCGCGTTATGCGTGCGAGAGTTTTACAAAAACGGTGATTCGGCGACTGTAGCGCGTAGAAAATTCTGCAGTATTCGAGGTTTTCGCCACTTAAATGATGCGCCAAGCATTCCTCTCATTCGACATTGGGTTAAAAAGTTTGAAGAGACTGGTACAACGCTGGATAAATCAAAATCCGGGCGACCTAGGTCATCAAGATCGGTAGAAAACGTGGAGAATGTTAATCAGTCTGTTCGTGACGACCCGAACCTTTCAATTCGGAAGCGCGCAAGTGCTTTAAATGTGCATAGATCATCATTACATCGCATTATGCACAAAGACCTAAGCTGCACCCCTACAAAATTCAATTGGTGCAAGAATTAAAGCCCCAAGATGCCAGTCAGAGGCTTAATTTCGTAAATCAGGTGATTGAGCGATTTTCAACGTTTACCAACATTTTGTTTTCGGATGAAGCTCATTTTCATCTTAATGGCCACGTAAATAAGCAGAACTGCCACTACTGGAGTGCAATGAATCCGAAACGCAAACATCAGAAACCCCTACATTCGCCTAAAGTGACCGTATGGGCTGCGATGTCGGCGCGAGGAATTATCGGCCCTTACTTTTTTGAAGACGCAAGGGGGCGTGCAGTTACAGTGAATACAGAGCGTTATGTGGAGATGTTAGACAACTTCTTGGTACCTGAATTGCAAAACTTTCCTGGCTATAACCAAAGAACATGGTTCCAACAGGACGGAGCAACTTCACACACGTCCAATATGTCTCTGCCACGTGTTCGTGAAATTTTCTCAGGCAAATTGATCTCCCGGAGAGGTGACATAAATTGGCCTCCACGCAGTCCAGATTTAACCCCTATGGACTTTTTCCTATGGGGTTATCTTAAATCTAAAGTTTACGCCAATAAACCGACTTCACTGGCGCATTTGAAAGAAAATATTCGTCACGAAATGGCAGGCATCCCTGAGTTCACCTGCCGAGACGTCATAAGTAATTTTACTGTTCGATTAAATGAGTGCCGAGAACGCGAGGGTCTACATTTAGACGATATTATTTTTAAGAAATAAATCCCCAAAAAGTGTATTTTAATAATTAATAAACATTTTTTCTATATACGGCTTACTTTTTTTTTAATCGATCTACTAAATATAAAATTTCTTTTGAGACACCTTGTATATACAATACTGGTGTGGGATCACACTCCTGAAGCGAACAGGCTGTTTGCTCTGCAACGTAGAGCTCTACGTGTCATTAGCGGGATCGGGTACAGAGAAGACTGTACACAACAATATATTACGCTTTACATATTAACACTTCCCTGTATGGGGAAGGTTTGTTTGAAACGGAGCACCCCGGAAATCTCCTTTATTTGTAAAGATACAAAAAATCTTCAGAACAAAAGTTAAACTAGACAAAAAGGCCCATTTAAAGGTTACTATAAGAATTCTGATGCACTTCCGGTTTCACCGGAAATGATGTCAACTTTTGATCTAGAATAGGGAATCGATAATTTTATATTTTTTTCCTAAAAGTACATTAAATTAGCTTTACAATGACACCAAAAAGTCATTTTTTTATGTTAGCCATTTCAAAATGGCGACCATTTATTTACAAAATAATAATCAACATAAGTTTTACAAAGTTGAACGTAGCAAGCTTTGAAAACAATAAAAAAAGAAACAAAATATCTCTAAAATAAACTCAATAAAGTCAAATAGTCTCAATTTTTTCATATTTATATGTAACGTTTCCATGGTCATGATAAATAATATCTCTGTTAGAAAATATTAGGTCAAGTTATTTCTACTCTGCTGCTAGAATGTAATTTATATAAGTACTTTATGATGGCGGTCGGTCCTGTGGTGACCACAGCTGATTTTTTATTATGTTATTTGTATTGTACGATATTATTTTATTTATTTGACTCACTGTAATTTTATTTATTTATTTATTTTTTTATTCTTTGACTTGTGTAAACATTCTCTGTGATGTAAGAAAATAATTTTATGTTTTACACACAATTATATTTTAACTAATAAAGATTTGTATACTGATTAAAAACAGTTCTCTCTTTTTGTTACTGCCACGCACCGTAGTATGCTGGCCTTTGTTCTGATGTTCAATATTTGTTTCTTATTGTTGTTGTTTATTTTCTGTTTATTTGTGTTATTTTCGTTTTCTTCTGTATTTCTATGTATGCATATAGTTCAACCAGTAAATGGGCATTGGCCTGTTGGTTGAAGAGAATTAAATAAATAAATAAATAAATTAAAATAACTTCAATGGACACAACTGCACCGGAATTGATCAACAGAAGATAGTAAACCATATCTTTGGACAGATGAATCATAACTACAATTTGTAGGTTTATAATTTTATATTACATCCAAACTTTCATGAGCAGTAGTGTTTATTAAATAAGGAAAAATACGAATATACAGAATAAGGAAGCACTTTAATATTAAACCAGTCTTAAAGCTATCTTTCAAAGCTTATAAATATTTCTTTCTTGTTATTAAAGCTGTCATGAAATTGGTAGTCACTTTGAAAGCGCTTTTATTTGATATTTGTGTCTTTTATAAACTTGCATCATCTTGAGATGGCGTTTTAACTGTTTACAATCTCATTATAGCTTTTCATTTCAATTCAATCAACAGCTCTTTGAGAAAACACTTAAACCATATCAATATCAGTATTTCAAGTAACTAATCTTTATCTTTCTTCTCAGAATTTCCTTCGTGATCTTCTTAAAGAGGCAAAGAAGATAAATGATGTTTCTGAAGATAAATTAATAGAGTATACAGATACCATGGTAAGTAATTATTTGCACATTAATATTATTAATGGCTTTCATAACAGTTACATCTACATAAATTAGCATTATTTCAAGAAAATATATTGTTATTACCTCGGGATTACAGTCTGCAATGAATTATACCAATAGCTATGTTCATAAAGTAGTTCGTTTTCTCAGGATAATTATGTTTCAATAGCATGAAATAAAACCGAAGCAAATAAAATAAAATAAGAATTTTCACACATTTTAAGATTTTGTAAGGAAATAAGTGAAACAGGTTAAAGGCTGAATTTTACTAACGCAGGATCTCCATTTGCGCTCAATAACTTGTCCGACTCAACGCTGAAGTTGAATACATGGAACTAACATAGGGACAATCACATTGAACGCTGGTTACTAGCGCTTGTAACCGTCAACAAGCAAGAATAAAAAAAAGCCTAAGGCCGCTGTCTGATTGATCGAGTGCTGTCGATCGTTTGCTGTCGAGCAAATTTCAAACACACGTTAACTAAGGGCATGAGTCGCACTGAACCATCGTTTGCTGTCAAGTAGCATCAAGTTGTTTGTATTTCAAACCGGTTTGAATTTCACACGACGCTCGAGGCAATAGCACATGCGCATTTAAGCATATACAGTTCATAACCATATATTATTTGACAGTTGGAACGTCAAAAAAAAAAAAAAACAAAATTACAATATAGAGTAAAATGGACTCGCTAATTAGTATTAACTGTTTAATAGTATTATTTTAGGTTGGAATGTGCACTATTTGACAAGTGAGAAACAAATTTACTTGACACGGAATGATTGATAATACTCGACAGTACTTGATCAGTCAGACCAGCTTTTAAATTTTTAAATGACGCTACACGACTCGGCGCTACGTTACACGACGGCGCTCGATCAGTCAGACTGCTGCCTAAAGGTGCCTAAAAGTTTGAAAGATTAAAATATAGGTAAAAATAATGACAAAGATTAAAACAAATAGAATCGGATAGACCACCAGAATGCCGACACAGTGCTTCTAAGAATTCAACAACTTAGATGTTTACGCTAACTGGACCGAATCCTTACCCTGGTCTGGTCTCTGGTCTCTAATCCTTATCCTGGAATCTACCCTGATCTTCATAAAGACGAGTGTTTTTATAAGGCATTTCTAGGCATTTCTAGGAAGAAGGATAAAAAGATTGTTCAAGGAATTGTCAAAGTTCTTAGAACTTTCCAGCAATAGTTTCTTTGAACAATAAACTTCAAAAAATATTTTAAAGTTATGTGTTGTAAACGTAAGGTTTCTAATTTTATTTTACTATCTGATTCTAACAAATATTGGCTATAATGTACCCTTTAAAATCCCTAAAAAATGCTAGAATGTATTTAAAGAAATTCGCGAGACGGGTGGTTTGTGAAAGTTCTAGTCATTGTTCCGGCGGTCGAAACGATTCGTTACAACAACCACATACCGCAGTTAGGACTAACGAGTTCCTGGCTACTTCAGGAGTGGAAGAAATGATCCATCCGCCTTACAATCCCGACTTAAATAAAATTCTTCATCAATACCAAACTCACTGTGTTGGAAAATCGCATAAAATTTGCCAGAACCTGACACCAACTATCTCCTCACCCGAATGCGACTGAAACCGCAGCTTTACTTAAATAATATACCTTGTATCCAGGTATATTTAAAAGGTCAGCCTCGTCAAAAATATATCCAAAAATAGTTGTCATTCGATAGATACCTACAAAATCCTGAAATGTGTGATAATTCTCATTTCACATCAATTTTTTTATAACCTTTTTAAATTTCCCTAATTATTCCTACTGTTTCAATTCTAGAGAATGTTTACAAGCAAACACTTCCTTGAATTTAGATATTATCTAAATATTGGAGTATATTGTTATGAACTAATAATGTATAAGTTCAGAGCGTTACAGTGCAAGGTGTTCCAAACTTTATACTTGAAAGTACTTATGTTCAAAGTTCAACTTTTGATATATACAATGGAGAAATAAACTTTAAATGCTACATCAAGTCATAATTCATAAACTTAAACTGATTACATTGTATGTACTTTGAAATTTAATATTTTAACAATTGTTGTTTCTAAAGATTTGATTTCCTTTCATATACAATGTTACAGTTTCAAATTATATTAGATTTTAGAAAAGATGTATTTCCAAACTACTTACATATATAGGGATCATTTCTTATCAAGAGATCTGGCTTTAGAAATCGTTCGATTATCTCCAATTTGGTTGAAATTTTAGCTCTTTGTAGATCAATGTTAGAAATAATTTTTCCTACGACCACTATGGAACTGTCTTATTTCAATGCTGTTAGTTGACAGGATATTAGTTTAATTTCGCATGTTACCCTCATGCACACGCATGCAATGCGGGGATGATAAATGCGCCCAATACGCATGTGCGGTGTGCCGGAAAGAATAAATTCGCAGCAATGCGCATGTGCAGTTTCCGAGAATTTTCATTCCCGTATTGGCTGCGCGCGCAATAATGGCTGTTAACCATATTTATATTGTATTTTTTCTTGAGTATTTATTTATTGAAAAATGGAAATCGGAGGAAAAGCATAGTGAACAACACGCGCAGAATGCATATTTCGCACTCGAATGATTGCTTCACTCACCTGTGGTTCGTTTGCAAACTTCATTCTCGTGCGGAATGTATGGCATTCCGTGCTAGTTGCACAATATATTATTTTAGGCCGATAATAGTTTATTGTGCAATGAGCACGGAAGGCCAAATATTCCGCACGAGAATTAAATTCATTTGAGTGAGGAATATGCATTCTATGCGTGATGCACACTACGCGTTTCCTCCGATTACCATTTTATAAATAAATAAATAAAAAATAATTAAGAAAATGCAATATAAATATTAATTACATCCATCAATGCGCGCGCAGCCTGTACAGGAATAAAAATTCTCGCATTGCTGAATATGCTCATTGGGGTGAATTTATTAATTTTTGCACTGCCTGCGCGCGCATGAATGTAACATGCGTAATAAAGTTAATTTGTTATCAACTAACAATATCTAAATGAAACAGCTTCATAGTAGTCGTAGGAAAATTAAATATCCAGGGAAATACGGACTTCTGTTTGAAGGCCTGTCCACAATCGAACGGTTTCAGAATTTTCAGTTTGACTCTCTGTACCTCGACAACCAAAGCAGCTGTTGATCAGAAAATGCATATACAAATTTATCTTTTTGTTGTGAATCAGAAAAAAACATACTGAATATCCAAAAAATATTTTCTTGTTGACAGGAAAATAGCTTAATTTCGCATGTTACCTAATGCGCGCGCATGTGATGCGGAAATGATAAATGCGCCCCAATGCGCATGTGCGTTGTGCGGGAAAGAATAAATTCGCAGCAATGCGCATTTGCAGTTTCCGAGAATTTTCATTCCCGTACTAGCTGCGCGCGCATTAATGGCTGTTAACCATATTTATATTGTATTTTCTTGATTATTTATTTATTGAAAATGGTAATCGGAGGAAAACATAGTGAGCAACACGCGCAGAATACATATTCAGCACTCGAATGATTTGCTTCACACGCCTGCGGCTCGTTTGCAAACTTCGTAATATATGGCATTCCGCGCTAGTTTAAAAAATAATAAGAATAATCTAGTAAATGCAATATAAATATTGATTACATCCATTAATGCGCGCGCAGCCTGTACAGAAAAGAAAATTCCCGCACCGCTGCACATGCGCATTGATACAAATTAATTAATTCTACACTGCACATGCGTATTGGTGCAAATTTATTCATTCCCGCACCAACTTAGCGAGTGGTTGGTTAACATGTGGCATTAAGTTAAATTGCAGTCAACTAACAATATCGAAATGAGACAACTCTATAGAAGTCGTAGGAAAATTAATTTTCCAGGGAGATACGGCTTTCTGTTTGAAAATCTGAATTGAACGCAATTGAATGTATGTGAAGTCTGTAACTTCACAACCACAGCATCTGTTGATCAGAAATTGCATACATAAATTTATCTCTTTGTTGTACATCAGAAAAATGTATGCTGAGCATTAAAAAAAATCCTTTTGTAGGGTTTTGTAAGTCCAAATATCGGGTCCGTTATTTTTAAAATGAACAAACAGGGAATGCTACTGTTTGGTGTAAAGCTGGGTCCAGATAATTGAGCCGATCCTGTAATGTACCGCGTAATGTAACACGCCGTGTAACATTTTTGTCTAGTTTGGACGGGACCACGCGCACAAGCCGAGCGGTTCACAAAGCGTTCGACCTGATCTGCTCTGTCGGTTTTTGTCGCGAACACAAAGAAGTTCGGCGAATTTGGTTGGACGCGTTCTAGGTAGTTACAAAGCTTATATAACCTAGAGTAGCTAGTAAATGTTAGTTTACAAATTTCTTACTCCACTCCCGATTAGGGATGGGAATGATGTATCGATATATCGAAAATATCGATACTTTCGAAAAATATATCGATATTTTTATATCGATATTTGAAATGCGATATATCGCGCAAAATATCGATATTCGCACAAAATATCGGTATTCTTGTATATTTTTTACATTTAAATATATGCTGTTCACTTTTGTAAAAACAAACTGAAGGCTATTCCAAACGTTTAGACGGAACTAATTTTTGAAATCTAGTAGTTTTTATCAATTAATTCGGACTTTTGGTCATTTTGTTTAAGCTTTGAAAATCATGCTCACATTGCAAATTCTAGATTAAATTGATTGTCATTATAAAACGTCCTTTTCATTACATTTTAGTTTTTTGTCATTCTTAATAAAAATTTCCCATTTATTAATTTTTTTGTCTTCAAAATATGGAAAAATGTATTAAAATATTTGACATATGACATTTGTCATATGTTTCCATGGTGTCACTGTTGGAATTTTAATTTTTCACATACCAAACCTGAAACATGAAATAACCCAAGCAAGGTCCCTTTTCGTGATAACTAAATTTCCATTTAGTTCCGCCTAATCGTTTGGAATATCCTGTAAGACGAAATTTTGATTTCAATAATTTACAGCTTTGAAATTGTCATGTTGGTATTAAAAAATTATAAAAAATGTCACTTTCTTAATAATGATCATAACCAATAAATCTAAAGTCGGTTTTACAGTGTAAGGAATATTTGTAATTGATATTTAAAGACCGTAATACACTATAAAAGTAACCAAAAAATCTGGTTTGTCCTTACAAAAGTGAACAGCATATATATATATATATATATATATATATATATATATATATATATATATATATATATATATATATATATATTAATTAAGAGAGCAGTTAACAAGAATAATATTAGAAATTTGTTTGGTATCTGGGTGAGTACCAACTGTAAAGTGATTGTCTGTCAATTGGCGACTTCTTTTCCCGCCAAGCCAACCAAAAAATATGTAATTTATATATCTTACATGTTATGTGTTAGTTATTTCGATATATCGAAAATATCGATATTTTTATTTCGATATATATCGAATATCAATATCACACTTACGATGTATCGAATCGCGCATATATCGATATTCAAAAATAAATTCCCATCCCTACTCTCGATGCCGTTAAAGTCTTTATAATGAATTCTCCGCGTCCGGCCTACACAACTGACACCAAACAAAATGGCTGCAAAACAAGATAGGCTAAAGTTCATTCAAACATCTTGTACATTAAATTAATTAACTACATAATTCTGTCATATATGCAGCCAAATTTATGCATTTCAACTTTCTTCATTAACGTATGCAGTGTGTATATATCTCATAGAATAATATCAAGAGTCGCTGACAGCTTTACTATTATTCTTGAAATAAATATACATGTAGAGGAACAGTTAATTAACATTTCCAGGGACTTCATTTCCGACAGATCTTCAGCCCGGAATTCAATTTAAACGCCACTCATATGTGTTGTGTGTGTTGCATACATATGCATTTAGAAGATCCCTTGAATTAGAAAATATGATATTGCGACCAAAGGTAGAATTTGGTTATATAATACCTCTGTTTAATTAATATATTGGTCCCTAGATGTAGTCACTATTATCTCTCTCCTACCACAGAACGACGAATGTTCAATTTCCCACATACCTTCCCCAGGCCTATGTGGGTTTAATTTTCCCAGGTCTTTGTGTACTAGGAGTGTCAATAACGTTGATTGGGATCAACCGGTTAATCGCTTATTGATTTTTAGTTGATCGTAGGTTCTACTTTTGTAAATAAAATGTAATATTTGGTTTTTTGTGAATGTTTCATTTTTAGGGTTTTGTAGGTATGACCAAAAAACCCTTATACCGTCATTTTGTCGTCTGTCTGTCTGTCTGTCTGTCTGTCTGTCTGTTCGGTAAAAATTGTAGCCAAACGGCTAAACCTAGAGAGTTGAAATTTGGCATGCTTATACAACTCTTTGACCCGCACATAGGAAAAATACTAAAACATCTAAAAAAACATACCCCCCTAAAAATATAAACAAATATGTGCTTATCGAAAACAAAAATATTTTTTTTAAATTCTGAGTAGGGTATCAAATGAAAGCCCTTAGTACGTGGATTAACGATCAAATTTTCATTTTTGCAAAATAAATTATTTTCATACGATTTTTGCCAAAATTGTGCAAAAAATTTTTTGTCCCACACCCTGTAGCCCAGATGGTTTAAACTAAAAATCTAAAAAATTTCTAAGTAATGTATATTGGTGTGAACCGAAATAGTACAACAGGAATTTTTGATCAGATTATGTTTTCGGAAAATAACGCATTTTTTGTGGTTTTTGGTTCACAAAGTACAAAAGTTATACCAATGTAAGACACTCACATGCAAGGCGTGCGATAGCTTAATGGGTTGGAGCACTGGTGTCGTAAGCTGGAAAACGAAGGGTTTCGAGTTCGAGTACGGAGCGAATTTTATTTTTTCTGTTTTTTTTGCATTTTTATTATGTTGAAATTATTTTGTCAAAATTCTAGTTATATTTTGACAAATGTTGTATTTAATTTTTAAGAGCGTAAATTTAATAACCAGTCTTATTATATGATTAACAGACGATAAATTATTTTAAAAATATCGTTCATTTTGCCGTGATTACTATAAAGTAAAATTTGTCCTACACACTCAGCATACCGCATTCACTTATTATATACCTGCGAAATCCTGAAATGTGTGAATATTCACACTTCACATCAATTTTTTAGTTATTGCTATTAAATAACATTACAAAGATAATAATTTTTTAATTAATTTTAATTAAATTTTTTAAGAATGATATGTTTTTTTTAATGGCCTTTGCTGCCAAAAAATCATTTAACCAGGACAATTTTTATTTTGAGAAAATTTCCATGACTGAACGGGATTCGAACCCGAGACCTTCGCAACGCAGAGCAGATGTGTTACCACTACGCTACGCTGGTCGGCAAGAATGATATTTACTGTTCGTCTTTGAAATTTTTGGCGAGATTTGTTGTAATCGGCGCGATGACATTTTGTTAGGTTATGTAAAGGGATACAATGTAAACGTTCACTACGGTGTAGACTGAGATAACCAATGTGTGTTTATACGTCTGTCTCATTAAAACAACTCACTAACTACGAGGTGTGTAAATTAAGTAACTGGACTGGCAACATAGTGTTTGATCTAGCAACAAAGCTTTTGATTGGCAACATTTGGGACGCGGGACTTCGAGGGGCGGCAGGTCAACGCTTTCAGTACGAGTTTGAACTCGCTAGAGTAATTTTGTTGTCCGTAGCGATTTTTTTCGTGAGACAGTTTTTTATAGTGCGTTCTAAAAATGAGTGACATTCATTTCGAGCAACGGTGTGCTATCAGGTTTTGCTTCAGACTTAGGCACAGTGCAACGGAAACTTTTGCAAAACTTCAGCAGGCCTACGGAGACAGTGTTTTGTCAAGGACCCAGATTTTTTGGTGGTTTAAGGTTTTTTTGCAGAAGGAAGAGAGTTGATTGAAGATGAATCTCACAGCGGAAGGCCTTCATCTTCAAGAACCGATGAAAATGTTGACAGAATCCGGGATCTTGTGCGTTCAGATTGTAGGTTGACAGTCAGAATTATCGGGGAAGAGTTGAATTTGACTCACACTACCATTCATCAGATTTTGCCCATTTAATTGGGGATAAGAAAAATCCTTGTTCTGCGCCTTGTCACACAGTAATTTCTATAAGGAGTTTTTTGCCAGTAAAAACATTCCTGTGGCTCTTCAGCCTCCTTATTCGCCTGACTTGAGTCCTTGTGACTTTTTCCTCTTCCCAAGATTGAAAAATCACCTCTAGGGACGTCATTTTGGGATACCAGCTGAAAGCTATTCCAGTATCCGAGTTCCAGCACTGCTATGAAGATTGAAAGAATAGTCTCCAGCGCTGTGTGGCTTCATAAGGAAGTCATTTTGAGGGAGACAATATTGAATTATAATTCTATTCGAATAAAAAACAAAAATTAAATCAGTCCGGTTACTGAATTTACACACCTCGTATGCAGCCGAAATAAGCATTTTTAAAAACAGAATTGCGCAGGTTTTTCTCCACCATGACAACGTGCCAGCACATACTGTCCAGCGAACGAACGATTTTTCAGACGCAACTCCCGTCAAATTATCAAATCATTCTTTATATTGTCCTGATTTGACACCATATAATTTATACATAACAACCGATTTCTCAGAACCTCCGATTTCTGAACCGCCTTAAATTTTAACAACCGATTTCCAAAAATTGGTGTAAACCGACGGGTGGTATCACTGTATACGGCCATACCGTTGTATATTGGATCCTTAAGGCCTTATCACACTAGAGTTATTATTCAAGTCTAAACTTGGAAAATTAGAGTCTTTGCATTCGCATCGAAGTCTTGTGTGTGTAGGGATGGGAACGATATATCGATATTTCGAAAATATTGATAATTTAGAAAAATATATCGAGATTTATATATCGATATTTGAAATGCGATATATCGCACAAAATATCGATATTCGCACAAAATATCGGTATTCTTGTATCTTTTTTACATTTAAATATATGCTGTTCACTTTTGTAAAAACAAACTATAGGCTATTCCAAACGTTTAGGCGGAACTAGATTTTAAAATCTATTAATTCGGACTTTTGGTCATTTTGTTTAAGCTTTGTAAATCATTCTCACATTGCAAATTCTAGATTAAATTGATTGTCTTTTTTTCATTCTTAATAAAAATTTCCCATTTTTTTTTTTTTTTGTCTTCAAAATATGAAAGATATATTAAAATATTTGACATATGTCATTCATTTCCATGGTTTCACTGTTGGAATTTTAGATATTCACATGCCAAACCTGAAACATGAAATAACCCAAGCAAGGTCCCTCTTTTCGTGACAAACTAAAATAACGAAATTTCCATTTTGTTCCGCCTAATCGTTTGAATAGCCTGTAAGACTAAGCCAATAATTTGCACCTTTGAATTTGTATGTCATGTTGGTATTAATAAATTATAAAAAATGTCACTTTCTTAATAATGATCATAACCAATAAATATAAAGTCGGTTTAACAGCTTTAGAATATTTTTAATTAAGTCTGTAATACACTATAAAAATAACCAAAAAGATATGGTTTGTCCTTACAAAAGTGAACAGCATATATATATATATAATTATGAGAACAATTAACTAGGAAAATATTCGAAAGTTGGTTGGTAGCTGAAAGAGTACCAACTGTAAAGTGATTGTCTGTCAAGTGGCGACTTCATTTCCCGCCAAGCCAACCAAAAAAAACTGTAATTTTTATATCTTATATGTTACGTGTTAGTTATTTCGATATATCGAAAATATCGATATTTTTACTTCGATATATATCGAATATCGATATCACACTTACGATATATCGAATCGCGTATATATCGATATTTAAAAATAAATTCCCATCCCTATGTGTGTGAATATGGCATGACAAAAACCTAGGTCTTTAAGTCTGAGCAAATACATCAAGATGTATTTCCCCTGTCTCTAGAAGACAGACGAAGTCCAAGTCTTCAAATGCGCGTGCGCGGCCTCTTCCTCTCAGTTAGATCAAGTGAGATGGATGTATTGTTAACGTTATGTACGCAGACGCAAGTTACTTTTCCCTGTTTCGAGTGTGATAGCTGAAGACGCGAAGACTTGAATCCTGGAAGTAGACGTACAAAATAAAACTTGGATAGCGTTCTAGTGTGATACGCCCTTTATATGAAGCACTAAAAATTTTAAACAATAAATTACAACCATATCTACCAAGATTGAATTTTGGAACTTTTATAGAAAATTTCCATAAAAAATATATTTCGCTGCTCATATCGCAGAAAATCAACATATTTCTTATAAGTGAATTGAACTGTCAATTGTCTTCGCTTTTTTTAGGCTTTTAACATTTTAAAAACTTCGTAAACACAATAAAATCCATAGTTAAATTTTTCTTTCCAAACTCTTTGTATGTAAAATACTTTGTTAATGTATTTTCTTTCCCCTTTTTCTGTTTCACAGTATTTCTTTATAAATGTTTGTATTTCAGTTGCAGGTATTCGACTCAAATAAAGATGGAAGACTTCAACTCTCAGAAATGGCAAAGTAAGACACAAATACTTAATAAAAATAAGAAAATAATATATTTTATTTTGTTGTCAGATTGCTTCCTGTCAAGGAGAATTTCCTTTGCAGACAAGTGTTCAAGGTAAGATGAAAATGTCCTTAGTATATAAAATAAATGCCAGTCATGACCGCTAGAGGGAAAGATTTCCAATGACTTATTGAACTTTTCCAAACGATCAACAAAGTAGATGTTGAGTTCTCTGTGTGGATTTTGACTTGTTTTCTTTGAAAATATATACAGTATCATAGCCGTGCTTAGATATTTTTTCACCTGAGGCACAAAGATAATTACGAATAAATAAAAGAATAGTTTTCGAAGAGTCTGTATGTGCACGAGGGGTATTTGAGAAGCCAGTGACTTCAAGATGTTTTTATTAAAACGCAACTTTATTTTTAAGTGTCTCCTTTTAGATTAATACGTTTTGCCTAACGATATTCCAGCCCCTTTTACCCTACCCAAAATTACGATCTCTCGATCTCTGGAAGATAGGCTTGTGTTTCAGTAATGATCTGCTCAAGATCTGCTAAGATTTAATACATAAATTATGGAAACGTTATCGAAGTTAAAACATTGATTTATTGATTGACTAGTCCGAATACCACTATATATCTAATAATAATAATAATAATAATAATAATAGTTTTATTGACCAAATTACAAATACAAAGAACTGCTTTCAGTCAGTCAATACAATATTAAGAGACAAAGTCATAAAAGTTCATCAAAATTAACGTTGTTAAATTCATCAATTGTGTACAATGGGTTATTTATAAATAAGTGTTTAAGTTTAAGTTTGAATTTGTCTAGTGGTAGTGTAGTACTAGTCTCTGGTAAAAGATTATAAAATTTCACAGCAAAGTAATTTGAACAATTCCTGGATTTATTTAACCGCAAAAACTTACCACGAATATTATTTTTACAACGCGTGTTGTGCTCGTGCGTTTCACTAAAAGTGATATAATTGTGCAAGTTTTTGCGTACAAACAATAGACACAAATAAATAAATAGTGAAGGCAATGACATTATTTTCAGCTTTACAAAAAGATCTCGACAATCCGCTCTAAAAGGAGCACTGGCAATTATTCTTTCAACTTTACGTTGTAAGCTGAAAATTCTTTTGGCTGCAGGTGAATGTCCCCAGATTATTAACCCATAGGTTAGGTGGGACTGAAAGAGGGAGAAATAGGCTTTCAATACAACATCTATGCTGACTTCATGCTTCAGATTCCTTACTAGATACACGGTCGATCGCAGTTTACGACTGAGTACATCCACGTGCTGATCCCAACGAAGGTAAGGATCAACGTGGATACCAAGAAATTTAACGAAAGGGGGATTGGCAAAATCATGTTTTCTGGTGCTCAGTAGCAAGGTCTGGGTTTTATCTGTATTTAAAATTAGTTTATTGCTAGACAACCAAGAGTTTGCACTGTTCACCAGAGAAACATTTTCCGTAATAAGGGATTCTAGATCATGGTTGCAATTTAGTAATGTTGTATCGTCAGCGTAAAGAATTGATTTAGATGTCATAGCGAGAGGCAAGTCGTTAACATATATTAAGAATAGTAGCGGTCCGAGAACTGAACCTTGGGGAATACCAAAATGTAAGGGAAGATACTTAGAAACGCTACTTTTAAATTGGGTTAACTGTTTCCGGTTAGATAAGTATGATTTAAGCATGGCACGGCTCTTGTCGTCAAAACCATAAAAAGATAGTTTGGTTAATAAAATATCATGAGATATGCAGTCAAAAGCCTTGCTTAAATCAAGATAAACACTAAGACAGTATTTCCCTGATTCTAATGTATGTAATGGATGTAATCTCTAACTAGCAGACCCGTTGATATCAAACTGATATCGAATAAAAATCAATATAAGCAGGAATCAATTATTAAAATTTGCATGATTCTGCGTATATTAACAAAACAAAAACGTTTCTTGATTATACCTACGAAATCCTAAAAATCCGCTCAATGCGTGTCGTTTAAAAATTAGTATCGGACCAGATACGGCCCGCTGGCCATATGCTGGACATGAATGGTATAGTTGTTTCTGATTATACCTAGGAAATCCTAAAAAACTGATTAATGCGTGTCGTTTAAAAATTAATATCGGGCCGGGTACGGGCCGTGGGCCATATGCTGGATCTCAATGGTATATCTGTTTCTGATTATACCTAGGAAATCCTAAAAAGCCGCTCAATGCGTGTCGTTTAAAAATAAGCATCGGGCCAGACACGGCCCGTGGGCATAACGTTAATTGACACAACATTCTTTAATTAAGCCAAGGTATATACTGACTGAAGAGCTAAGAGCTATATTCTCGCTAAGGCTAAACACAGTAAAGCAGAGAGCAAAGCAGCGATGAAAGCGGAGAGCAAAGCAGCGAAATTAAATAAATGAATTCCTGTTAACACGTGCATAGTGGAGCGTACTGCAGCGAGGTTATATCGTTGTTATAGTCGAGCAAAGCGACGCGTTCAAACAATTTTGATTTCTCTGCTCATCGTTGCTAAAATAGTTGTTTAAAATGGATATTGAGGCATTTACAAGTAGTTCTCATTTATAAGAGGTATTTATAGTAGGTTCCGATTGAAATTTGTCCATTTTTTACCAATTTATGTAGAATTTTTTCCAAAATATAATCAAACGTTGAAATACTCATGCGAAAATAAGAATGAAACTTTTCTGGATGTTCGTGGAGTTGCATATAGAAATGATGAAATTCACCATGTATATGTCTACTTTTATTTATTCTGTGAACATTGCACCTTCTAGTGTGTTTATTTTTATTTTTTAGTAAATACCAAATTTTCAGGGAAGAGTTTTCTGTTAGTAAGAAATCCATTATAATTTTGTGAACTTTCTGCTCGATTTTAAACGCGTCACTATGTGTAGACACTCTTTTATTAGCGCGACATTCTTTCGCTGTTTTACTCTCCGCTTTCATAGCTGCTTTGCTCTCTGCTTTACTATGTGCTTATCCTGAGCTGTTGTCGGAGAACGTCGCTCTAACTGGTGGGGAGCAACCGGCCACACACCTCAAGCACCTAGGAACTTAGCGTTACGAGGATACACAGAAATTAGGGTTTTTATATATATAATATCTTTCTTTGAATTTCTACAGTTTTTAAAACGACCGAACCACTTGAAATATAAAGTTCAACACCAATATCTTCTCCAAAAGCTGTTTTCAAAAATTCCGATGTTTGGGTCGCAGTTTTTTGAAGTTTTAAACAAAATTTCACACAGACACGCTGCTCTTTAACCAGTTCAATCGAATTACAAGAACCGCTATAAAATTCTAACTTATAAATTAAGCAATTGATTGCTTTGAAAATGGAAAAATCCGAAGGTCAGCATTATATATATATATATATAAAAGCCCAAATTTCTTTCTTAACGTAACGCTAAGTTCCTGGGTGCTAGCGGGTCTTGCGGCATGCGGTCGGTTACGAACTGAGTAGTGGGAATGACGTATCTCGACAAAGCAGCTGACTTACCAGAGCTCTCAAGTCGGTATGTATGGTGACTCGACGAAAGAATGTTGTGTCAATTGATGTTATGCCCGCGGACCGTGTTCGGACCGATACTAATTTTACGACACACATTAAACAGCTTTTTAAGATTTCCTAGGTATAATCAAGAAACGTTTTTGTTTTGTTAACATACAGATATTGCAGAATAATGCAAATTTTAATAAATGATACTTGCTTATATTGATTTGTATTTGATATCAGTTTACCAACGTTGTTGGAAAGGGGTCTGCTAGTTTTTTAAATAAAAACAAAGAAAATTCACTATTTCTTTTTTTTTTTCATTAAACCAGTTATTAAACTCTCCATTTATCATTTGGAAGGGAACAAAATATTGCGTAGTATTATATTTTCAAAGAGTATATGTTGATCTAGCTTTGTGGTAATTACTAGTTCACATGAGGGCAAACATTTTTTAAAAAGATAAAGTCACTATAAATTCAAAATTTTATACCAATTAAAAAGTTTTCCAACTAAGATAAAATCATGTAACTCCACATTTTATTTTCATATTTAGATAAAACTTTGACCCGCATACAGTTATCTGGAGCTTGTTTACGTGTACAAAATCATATAAATTCGCTTATATTTACTAAGTCTGGTTATACAGAGCTATCGTAAAAAGAACTCATGAATTGAACCGACGAAGCGTATAATTTTATTTCATATTTATGTTTCTTTATACAGCCCTCTGGAATTATTACGCCCACCGTTTCATCGTAATTCATATCTAAAGTTTATTGTAATACTGGCCTTCTATGTATTATTTTTTTTACAAAACCATGAAAAAATCGTGCAAAAACGTTGTTTATCTATTTTAAAGCCTTCTTCATTTTTTCACATTTATCTTATTTAACAATGTCATGGAATTTCTGGACTCCTTCATTCAATTTCTTTTGATAATGTATCTTTCTTTAATATTATATATCAATTCTCGCTAGATTATTTGTTCTCTGATCGCTTCATATTTCATATTTTGTGGGACCATTCTACAAGCCGAAAGGCATTCTTCCTTCCCGATTTCTCCCCAATCTGCCCTTTACAAAAAAAAAGTCAGGCTGGATCAAGTCAAGTGATTGTAAATAAGGAACGAAAGTGACTTTGTTTTTCTCCAAAAACTGCCCACCATAAAAGAACTGTGATTTTGTGTGTTGTCATGATTGTCGACGTTGATCAAATTATCTTGACAGGGCCCATTTGATGTGCATGCTTCTTTTCCAATCTCTTTAATAGCCAATCGTATAATTGATACGGATTAATTCACTAACCTGGATAACCTTTTCGTTGGTTTTAGAAATTGAAGGACTACCCGATCTGTAATCATCGTACGAGACCTATTTCTTACCCTATCTCATTTCCTGTGTGATAATCAATTGAACCACCAACCTTACAATCTAGACTGCATTCACCAGTCCAAATTGCACGATTTAACGAGCTCGGCCACTCCGTTGGTTCATTCAAGTTCTCTTGATCTAGGCATTTTTTGTGTATCAATTGACACTAAATCGTTTGTTTTCTACTCGATTCAAATTTTTTGTGGTTATCCCACAAGCATCACCATCCATCATCATTATCGCTCGTGGATTTGGCTGCACAGGTTGTTTTGGCACCCATATTTTCTTTCTTGGTTTCATACTCCTGTTGCCTTGCACAATACCTGCTTGAGAATCTTCAAGTGGAATATTTTTCAAAATGCCACCAGTTTTGTCTGTATATTTTTATTTTATTCAACATGAGACGCAGTGGCGGAACTACAAATTTTGCCCCCACCCCGCAAAAAAATTCGATTGGCCCCTCCAACATGTGATTTTTTTCTTTTCGTATCTAGCGACCCATAATTTTGAAGAAATTTAACCTTGGATTCTTTTTACACAAAGAATCATTTTACTTTATAATACATATTTTATTATGAATATAAAAGAAAAACAATAATATCAAACAAATGAAATATAGACAAAACAAAACAAAACTAGATATAAATAAATAAATCAATTTAAAATGTTAAATCTTTCTTTCTGGATTTTACATTAGAAAAATCTCTAATTAAGTCTTTAATGCCCATTTCTTGAGCAATTTTAGCCTCAATGCTCAACAACGATAAATTATGTAAGCGTTCTTCTCCAGTAGAATTTCGTAGATAGTTTTTTATTATTTTTAATTTGGAAAAAGAACGCTCCGTCGTTGCCACAATGACAGGAAGTGTTAAAAATAATAAAATTGCAGTAACTACGTCTGGAAAACTGACCGACAGGGAGGTATATTTAATTATTAAAAGTTCGGCAAATTCTTTCATTGTTGCTATTTTTGAGATTTCCTCATTAAGCATCGAAGCTAACATTACCATTTGTAACGGAAAATTGGACGAAATATCACCTTTGCATCTTTTTTTTATAAGATTTCGGCAGAACGCCAAATTTCTGTTTCATCCAAGCTGATTGAATTTCGAGGTGACATGAATAAAAACAAATTTAAAACGTCGTTCATCCCTCTGAATCTATTATCAATTTGATTGATAATAATATCGAGAACTGCATTAAATATAGTTACTCTAAAAAAATCATCCAAATGCTTTTTTACAATTTTTTGTCTTTTACAAACAAAAGTGGAGCTGATATTCCACTTGGCTGCCATTTGAATTGAGTCATCTTTCGCAGAAAAATACATATTTCGGTATTTTTTCAGATTTTGATTGGTTGTTTCTAAGGAAGCTCTTCTCAAATCTATATTTTTAGTTTGTAATAATTTTGAAAATAAATTTATTTCTCCTAATACTTTTGATAAAATTACACATAAAAATACAAATTCTAAATTATTCATACTTTTTATAAGATTTGAAGCATTGTCTCTTTCTTCTTTTTTTTTTCATTTTTGAATTGAATTACTATTTTGAATATGGATAAACAATCTCGCTATTGTTTTGCTGAGGTCTTACTTAAACGTAAGATAAAACCAGTGGCGAAGGAAGACCTCCCCTAGACTTGCCTTCCCATAAAAAAAAAAAAATAATAATAAAAAAAATACATATTTTTTTTTTTTAATTTAAAAACTAGATTTAGGTAAATCTTCAAAAATACATCAAATTATGTCTTATACAATTTTTTGTCCAAGGCTTGGTTTACTAGTTACGAATTTTTTTAAATTTTAATGTTTAATAACTTCCGTTTCCGCTTTCGGATTTTAATAAAAAACAATAGGGTTCTTCCCAATTATTAGGAGAATTTTTTAGTACCAGAACGAACTCTTTAAGTTAAACCGTTTTTGAGTTATCGTGTATACACACAGATACACAGACACACAGACACACACATACGGACGGCATTTCGAAAATAGGTTTTTTGGATTCCCTGGACCATGAAACGTGGTCATCAGTCAAAATCTCGACATCGAAAATTTTCGCGAATACAATACTTGCCCCTTATATATTAAGGTCGGGCAAGTAAAAAAAATGTTTATTTTTTTGTATTATTTTTTTTTTATGTATGTGTTTTATAGTGAAAAGTAAATTCTTTATTTTTGAGTATAAAACGCGACTAATTTTCTCAAAATTTTCGGGCTCCCCAAAGCTTCGTCCCCCCCCCGCGTTTCTGATGGGACGTTCAATTCTTCCCGTATATCTTTATTTCAAATATAATCACATCTGCTACATGCTTTCACGTGCAAAAAAACACCATTGCCTGAATTCTATTCTCATCTAGTTTTAGTTTCATCTCGATGCCACGCAATGAAATGGAGAAGATGGATAATTCAAATTGATTACCTTAGAGTCATGCTACGGTTACAAAATACATTTCTCATCCTAACTAATGCAGCTCGAGCTTGCTATATACGTGGTAATCAAACTGTGTTCCGCAGAACCCTGCAATTCCGCGCAATCTACTTTTCCTATAGACAAACAATATGTTATAATATTAAGGGTTCCGTGAGTCAATAAATTTGCAGACCACTGCTGTATACCCACGTTGTTTCTTACACTTTTGTCTCGCTGTTCGCTAAAGATCTTACGCGATCTTCGGGGTATATAAATCCTACGTAAAATAAACCCACGGCGACACCTTAAACATCGATCGTGACCCATATTTGTGGCAGGGACCGTAGTTTAAGGAACGCTGCTCTATAAGACATCATAAATCTTTAGAGTGATCCCAATCTGAATTTTAAAATAGCTCTTAATATTAAAAGTACTTAACACGTTCCAGCTTTATATTGTTGATACCTAGTTTTGCATCAACATTCTTCGTTAGCTGATTACCATAATTTAGATTTTCTGCGTATTGAGATCTAAACCTTTTTCTCTGCTTTTTGTTACAATATTATCTAGTAGTTTTGACTTCCGGAAATCTTCTTCTTCTACCTCAGCCTGTATTCATCCACTGCTAAATATAGGCCGCCCTCGTCTTATTTCACGCATCTTTAGCTTGAGCCAGTGGTTCCCAAACTTTTTCGGTTCCTGGGGCCCTTAATGTATTAAAAATTTTCCGCACCGCCCAAATTCAATACATTGGTATATATCATTTTTAGGGTTTTGTAGGTATGACCAAAAAACCATTATACCGTCATTTTGTCGGCTGTCTGTCTGTCTGTCTGTCTGTTTGGTAAAAATTGTAGCCAAACGGCTAAACCTAGAGAGTTGAAATTTGGCATGCTTTTTTGATTAGATCGGAAAATAACGCATTTTTTGTGTTTAACCATGTAAAATATTTAATAACTTATGTAACACAGTAAACCAGCATGGTGTAATGGTTAGATGCTCGCGTTCTAATTTACAAACTAAGGTTCGCTCCGGTCTCGAGGCAATATTATTTTTTCTGTTATTTTTTTGCATTTTTATTTTATTATTTTACATTACCTTCCCTCTATATTTATCAGTGTGTATTGTATGCATATAAAAATAGAAATATATGGCCATCTGGTGACAGAATGCACTCGTATGCTACTAGGAATAAAGACCATATATATCCAAACTTTTTACGTTTAACTAAATCACGCAATGCCTCTAATTATTACAGCATAAAATTTTTCAATATTCTGCCAGAGGAATATAAAGTCCTGCGTTTTCTGAATTTCAAGAAAACTGTAAAAGAACTTTTAATTAGAAACCCATTTTACTCGACTGACGAATTTTTGAATGTTAAATTTTAAATTTATTTATGTACTGCCCCTTATTTTTGCTCTTTATTAACATGTATTTGTACTTTGTATTGTATTGCTTGACTGACTAAAACAATGTTTTATTTTGTATTATGGTCAATAAATTATTATTATTATTATTATTAATACAAAAGAAGTCTCTCTTCCTAGATTTATTATTCTGATTTCATCTTTATCACGTGCCGTATCTGCAGTAATCGCCTCTCTTTTAATATCTATTTTTGAAACAGAACTTTATCTTTGGTCATAAAGTTTCGAAATGAATATTTCCATAAATAATTCAAGAGATGCAAAAACTGATTAATTCATAATCCTTTTGCGATTGAAATTATCATAAAACGAGAGAAATGCTCTAACACAGATATTTTATCTGAGATAATCAAAATCTTCATGAATATTTTCAAGCATAAAGTAATACTCTTTAACGAATTCAGGTCATCATTTTTATAATTATTGGAAAATGGTTGAGAGAAAACAATTCAAAATCTACACAGAAATACAGGTTGAGTATTCCAAATCCAAAATAATTGGGTACCAGGAATGTATCTCTTTCAGAGTTTAGAGTATAATGATGAAGCAAGTTGGAAGAAATTGATTGTGAATAGTAACGATAACACTCTCTGTGATAGACCGAAATCTTATGTACATTATTCTTGGCATTTTATTGACAACATCACAGTCCGTCATAACTCTTGACCGCTATTTTTCAAGTTTCAGTTTTCTAGATTTTTCTTTTCTCGGACATTTCAGTTCGACGTCAGCAAAAAGTATTACAGTACTTTCCGACAGTACTCCCTTCGTGTACTTTTCAAAAACTTTCGATTCTCGGAACTTCTATTATTAAAATTTCATATTGTGAATAAGAGAATTCAATTCCTGATTGACAAACAAGTCGAAATATATTTTATTAAAAAAATAATCAATTTACGTTGTTATGGCTAGTTTATATTGGGCAAGTCAAATGGGCAGATTACTTTTTTGCGTTTTTCGTAAGCAAGGAACCAGACAATTATTGTGCACATCCGGACAAGTACTTCTGGCAAGTTCATCTGGTGACTAACTGTTAACTATTAAAATGGAGGTTCGCAATGAAGCTGCACTTAAAACACAATGTACACAGTGTACACAGTACAGTACACAATGTGATTACACTTAAAAAAAATAAATAATTTAGTAAGGACAGCTTTTTATTATTCATTTTAAATCGAAGATTTAAACAAATAAGGACAACTTTCACATTACACATTTCAATGAGCTGTTTTGCAGCGATCGCAGCGCCGCCATCGGCCATTGTTGAGTCCAATCGATCTCAGTGCCATCAGTCAGTGAGTTAATGGAAAGTTACTGGTTACATGGAACTAGTAGCTTGCAACCAAAATGCCGGGTTTACATTGGTAGAGTAAAAGAGCTAGTAACTAGCGCAAGTACTACGCGCGTTACTCTACTATCTTATTTTCGGGATAGTAGGTGTTCGTACACAATTGGCATACTATCTTATTTTCTGGATAGTAAGTGTATAAATACATTTGACACCTTCACTGTGATTTTGTTGTGCAATTATCTTTTTGCAAAAAATAGTTTATGAATATGAATATACATTGTCGCCAGTGATGCGATAAAAAATGGTATTTTGTATTACATCATTTCTAGTGGAGGAAATAACTGATTGTCTTATTGAAGAAATCGGTACAGAATATAAGCCTAAACGAAAATGGGTTAAAAAATGGATTGATAGAAGAGCTACCCATGGCGCATCAGCCCTTCTATTTCGTGAATTAGCTGTGGAAGATCAAAAAGAGTACAGACTGTGTTTAAGAATGACACCAGATGATTTTAATAAGCTATTAAATTTAGTTAGTCCATTAATACAACGAACTGAAGCACTAATGAAGGATGCGATTCCAGCAAGAATAAAATTGGAATTAACTCTTTATTTCCTAGCCACAGGAAATAGTTATAAACAACATCTTTTTCGTGTATCAAAGGCAGCTATTTCACAAATGATTTCAGAAATCATCAATTAATAAATCAATGTTACGCAATTTATGTAAATAAATTATAACTTACCTGATATGGGTGTTTTCTATTTGTTATGACAGGTTACCGCTTGCCGCCAATTTGAAATGAATCAATTTTGCGTATTGGGGAAAAAGATAGTAGCTAGTAAATACGTCGAGGAGCTAGCTGCTATCCTAGCCCAACTACTAGAAGCTAGTACTCTACTAGTCACATTGTCAACTGTTTATACAGGGATAGTAACTAGTTTCTAGTTACTTGTGCTAGTTACTAGCTCTTTTACTCTATCAGTGTAAACCCGGCAATAGCCTGCCCACTTGACTTCTTTGTCTACTTGCTCAATGTAAACGAACCTTTAATTTAAGTATTAAGAGCTAGTTTGAGATAAACTAGTAGTTTCTCGAATCTAGTAGGTAACACTTGTCAATCGACGTACTTGAAACATACTTTAATATAAACACGGTATTACATTTATTTTTCGCTAAAGCTCCCAGAACTTTTCAATTCTTTTTCAAAAAAGTTCGTAATTTCGGATTTGGAATACTCAACTTATATATCACTATTGAAAAAAATCTCTGCTTGTTTCATATTATAACACTAAGCTTATCTATTCTATTTCTATTCTATCTTCTCTGTTCTGCAATTTGCACTCTGTTGCACTAAATTTTTTACTAAAACAATACCAAATAAAATATAATACAGCTAGTGGCTAAAATATGATCCTCATTAAACTAATCCTGATTTAATAAACTTGTGTGTTGTCTGGCACTGCTTTAAATGTCTGTTATGTGGTCCTTTACACAGGAGGGAATAGAAGTAAGTGTTTCTGTGAATATCATATTTTCATTGAGACAGATGTTTTTTATTTTCATAAATTTCTTACAGACGCTATACAACAAATAGAATCTGCAGGAAATTTTATTAAATGAATTATAAGTTAAGACTGGTTTTAAATATACAGCACGAGAAACGAGAGAAAGAAAAAAGAATGTTACCATGATACATATGAAGCGTATAAAGTATTAAGTTGTCAGAGTTCATTTACCATCACAATGAGATGACGTCACAGTTAAAAACTTATCTTGTTGCCACTTCGCAAATTGTCAAAAAAGTTAGGTTATATCGAACTACTTCAAAAAAGAGATTGAAAACCTATATTTCCTATGGAGGAAAGGAATTAATGTAAATTATGATGCAGAACAGTTTTATGGCAAATTTATGGTTTAAATTATAGTAAGTGTGTAATGTAGTACTAAATAAATAAAAAAATTCAGTGTATAAGAATCATCAGAAATAATTGTTTGTGAAATGTGTCGTGTTCTTTTCATCCTTTTAATACAATTTACTTTAATTTTTCGCCTGGTGTCACATTAACAGAGTGGGTTCGGGAAGCAAACTCGGAGTGTCTGAGTCACTCTGTTTAGTTTCAGACCGCTCGAATAAACGCGTTCAGGCCTTTTCTCGAACGTTCCGAGCTTGCTTCCCGAACTCACCTAATTATATCGGAAAGCAATGATAAAGAGTAAAATTTTTTATTATTCGAATAGAAATTTTTGAATATTTGAATTTCAGATGTTCGATACAATTTTACTTCGAATATTGAATATTCAAATATTATTACCAGTCGAACAGTTTATTACCGTTAGCTGTAAGCGTAAATTTCATTAGCTGTAAGCGTAAATTTCAGAGTACGCTAAAATTACTTTTCGTTTGCATCTGATGATAATAAACCGTTATGACTCTACGTAACAGACTTATAGATTATAATTAGAATGTAATTAGAACATATCTTATTAATATTTTTCTTCTAACACCCGAATCTTGTAAAGTTTTATATATTTTCTTTGGAAATGTTGCGAAATTTTGAAGTCAAATCAAAATTTTTGTCACTTTTGATATTATACTTGTTCAGCGGTTAAATACGCGTATAGCTTCTCTGATTGCTGGGTTATGACTGCCTAAATGGCGCGGAATAGTAGTAGTTTTATTTTCGATTGCTGAACGTGCTGACGCCATCTCAAACTGAAGGTTGCGATAAGCAGTCACGCGTAGGGGAAGCCTGGGCATAACGGGCTCCCGGGGTATAACGGGCTCACCTCTTTTTGGTTGTTAAAGCATGCCGCCATGTTTGGGTGTATTCCAATCACGTTCAGTACTTCGTTAGTGTCTACCGAGAGTGGTTGTATGACTGAGAGCTGGCGTTTACATTTTGCAAATTGGTGAAACGTGGGGAAAATTCCCGGGGCCCCCGGGTGTTTGGGATCCCGAAGTTGGGGCGTGGCCGTCACTCACTTGTATTTTAGAAGTGAGGACCTTTTTTGTGCTCATCAATTGTTTTTTGTAAGTGATGACCTTTTTTTTAGGTCATCAGTTGTATTTTCACATATATTATAATAAAAATTCCCGGATAGATAATTGATGAATAGTTACTCTCCGGGGCCCCAGAAGTCCCCTCGGTGGCCCTGGTTATGCCCCGGCTTTCCCTACACTATTGTACGCGTAGCAATAAGCATTTGAAACTCATCCTAATTTCGTAACGCACGATTTCTGGGAATGACTTGTAACAGCTGTGGACAAAGACGTATTCTACTGCAAAATGTCTCCAAACTTTAATATATGGAAAGGTATTCTCGCTGTCGTTTCCTGTATGTAAACGCACCATAACAAATGTAACCACAATTTCCAAACAGGATCTGTATTGTTATACACTTCATATGTTGGTAAAGCTTTCTTTGTTCTTTCAATTTCCCATATTTGCATCTTGCACTGCATGTTTTCTATCTAGCTTTCTTTGTCTTTCACCTATCATCTTTTCTTTTCTTAACACACTATTCACATATGCGGAATTCTAGAATTGCAACGCGAAATATTTGTAATTCCAGGTTGCTCTAATCAATACAAAGACTATTGTTGCAAAGCTAGCTTTGTCTAATTAACGTTTCAACGGATTAATTAGTAATAATGAGCAAAATCTGTTCTACAACCTGATTGTTGTAAAATTCATTAGTTCATCACAAAATTGGAATTTGTTAACGACGGAAACAAATAAATATATTGTTTCATATGTGTTATAAATGTTTGTGCTTTAATATTTTTGTATTATTTTACAGGGTGCTACAAAACTTACAAAAGATGATATTGAACGAGTCTTCTCATTATATGATAGAGTAAGTATTGAAAAAAAAATTAAACTTATAAACATATCGTATTCGGAATCTTAGAAGAGAGCTTTTGAAAAGAGAACTTTCACTCAAGCATATCATTTACGGTTTATGAAAATTTGTATTCTCAATAACGACTTGAAAGTAAAGCATTTTTTCTACGATCAAACTACAAATGTATCACTTATGATACATTTATTAGTTAATTCATCTAGTACGTTCCATTAAGTATCATTCACAGCTCATGTTAGATAGTACGTAATTCATAGTGCAAAATGTTAATGGATAATGTTAGTGGCTAGTCACAACACTTTGGTACCATTCATAGCTCATGTTTTAATAGATAAATCAATCTAGCTGCCATCTACACGCAATAGAAATTACTAAACAATTTATAATAAAAATATCTTGTTATTAAATATATGTATTGTTTTTTTATTATTGTACTTCTAAAAAGAACCAAAATAATATTTATTAAGTTAATTATTAAATAAAATAACTATAATGTTTCTGAAGCTACTCACTCTAACCTAACTTTTTGATTTCACAAAAAAAAGTTAACTTTTGTTTCCACCCTGTTTCCCAGAAGTGTTGGTCTAAAAATCTGAAAAAAATCTCAATAATGTACATTGATGGAAACCAAAATAGTTCAAAAGGAATTTTTGTCAGATTAATTTTTTTATTGTTGAAAAAATACATATTTTATTTTAAAAGTTCATGTAGTATTTTAAGGAAAAGCTCTTTGTACATAGAATAACAAACGGTACATTATTTTTGATTACCGCAAAAAAAAAATAATGTTCCACACATATAGCTGCTTTAACTTGGGTACTAGATACCTGAAAAACACTAAAATATGTGAAAATTCACACTTCACATTAATTTTTTATTAGATTCAACACATTTATTAATTAGTACATCATAAACTGCAGCCACAAGTCTTTTTATAATTTCCTGTATAATATATTCGTCTATTTTGAAATGTATCACTGTATACCTGCGACCCTGAAATATGATAAAATTCTCACTTCACATCTATTTTTCAATATTAGTTTCAACATTTTTACTAATAATTATGTCACAAGCTGCATCCACAAGTCTTATTCGAATTTCAAGTATAATATATTCCTTCATTTTGACAGTTGTTTGTGTTTTAATGTTAATGTTAATGTCAGAAGTTAGAGATATACAAACTTCTAACATTATGCGTTAAATATTTTCTTATGCTTATCCACTAAATTGGAGCTATGAATGCTTATACGGATTTGTGTAGAACTAACATTGTTATGCGTTAACATTAACACTATGAATTACGTACTATCTATTAAAACATGAGCTGTGAATGATACTTTATTTGTTTATTCATTACGATACAATCACCTAGGTGATAATACAGTAATGAATTCATAGTGTACAGAGTGTTGCGAGAAGAAAAATCACGTATTTTGATTTATTAAATAATAATGGGGAGTAGTGAAATTGAAATAGAATTAACTCCACCTGATATTGTGGCAACTGAGTATATAACCTATTTGAATTTGATTTCTGAAATATCGAAGGAAAAATGTACAAATGCATATAATGTGTTAATTGATTGGTGTAAAAAGCAAAAAATCTTTTCTTAAACTGTTGTCTTAGCCTATTTTGATGAGCTCTCAATGAAATTTAAAGCTTCAACTTTATGGACAAATTATTCTATGTTGAGAACAACGCTAAACATTAATAATAATGTAAATATATTCGATTATGGAAAATTAAAATTCTTTTTAAAGCAAAAATCAAATGGATATCGATAAAAAAAAAATGTTTTGTATTTATTAAAGGTCATAGAAAAAGTATAGTGTAAAACTCGCACAGAATGCTCAAATCCTACTCGTATGAATTTACAACACTCGCCAAAGCTCGTGCTTTAAACTTTCATACTCGTGAGATATGAGTATCATTCTGTGCTCGTTATACAATATACTATTTATTTACCACTGTTGAAAGTGCCTTCCATTTTAATTTCAATACCTTTACATCCTTAATTTTGAGCTATCTGTAGCTCAAAGCCTAATACAAATAAAAATTATTATCACTTACAAATACTTTCAAGTAGGCACAACTTGAAAGTGAAATATTTTTTATTACTATTATTCTTCTTATGCTCTGAGCTACAGCTAGTTCGATAGTAAGGATGCGATAGTGTTTAAATCAAAATGAAAGACACTTTGAACACTTGTAAATAAAAATACTTTACTTTTAAGTCGTTATAGACAATACAACTTTTCGTGAACCGTAAAAGATATTATTATTTTTTAGTATTAATATACCCACCAGGACATACGTTCCCATTTAAAAAAGCAAAGATGTACTCGATACTTCCTGCTTGTTCCCGAAATTTTCAATATTACCCTTCGATTTTTTTGGATATACATTAATCAACATTTTTCCCAACTTCTTCACACGCTGCGTTTTAGATAAAAATCGTGTTTCCTCTATCTTGATACATCCTGTATATATAGTCAAATTATGTCAAGACCCATAATTTGATGATAATTTGATGATAATTTGAGAAAAATTATAGATGTGTATATGCAAGCCAATATATTCCTAAAGTTTAACTATATACAAAGTTTTCATTTACATTTTACGCAATTAATTAATGGGTTAATGTTCCGTATTAGTCCACTGCAACTAGGTTTGTATGCTTAGAATGAATTATATTATAACGTTAGAAACGAGAAGGCATGGACGAGTGGGAAGCCAATAGTAATCATTCATGCATCTGTAGTTAAAAATACAGTTTTCAACACAAGGAACGTTCGAATATATATAACTGATAATTATGGAACTCTTTATGAAGTTAATGTTTTTCAAAATACGTATCCTACAAATCTCATTGGAAACAGGTAAAAATTCCTTATGATTACCTGTTTATATACGTCTAGCAAGTTTAAGTTTTTTCTGTCTAAAATTATTGCTTATCCTAACCTAATTAGTTTTATCATTGATTGTTTGCATATAGTGAAGATATATAAATGCTTTATACAGTTTTAATACATTTACATAATTTAACACCTATAAATGCGACGAAAAACGGAATATTCTATTTCAGACATAAAACTGGTAGGTCGGAATATATTGATATTTTTGAGGATCCTCTCTTTTAATAATGTTAATATTCTTCAAAATATGTATAGTATAAATCTAATTTAAACCATTTAAATGTGACTTAAAGCGTATAAATACTGAAATTTTATCATTCAAGTTTTTCTTTAAAAACGTTAATAGGAGCTAAATATAAACACTTATTAAATAATTGCTTGAATTTCGGAACGGATAACTATCAAGTACTTATTCAGATTTCAGTTTTGAATAAAAATATTGGAAAAGATAAAGTGAATCGTAAATGTTATGTTTTAAAAGAAAGGGGCGGCGCTTCGTCAAGACCAAATATCATTCCAACTAGCATACTCGTTCTGTCTGACGAGTTATGTGTGGTGGACTTATACGGAACATTAACCAATTAATGTTCTTTAGTTGATTTATTGCTTTTAGTTAACCCATTAGCGCCCAAAGATATTTTTTGGAAAAAATAAATAAAATCAACTATCCAACTATAGATGGCGGTAGCGGTCAAGGAATATCTCAATATTTTCTGTACTCAAGCGAGTACAATGGACGCTAATGGGTTAATGTTGTTCGATTATACTATCATATATACTATTTTTTCCCCCCGTAGGACAACAATGGCACCATTGAAAACGAAGAACTGCGTGGATTCTTAAAAGATCTTCTGGAACTTGTCAAAAAGGTATGTTGGCTGCATTAGTTATTAAAAAATTCTTATTTTGACCAATATCGATTCAGCAAGCCCATAGAATAGTAAATCAAATAGCCAAGAGCTTTGAAGAGAAGAAATATTGTGCTGCCGTATTTCTTGACGTTTCGCAAGCATTTGATAAAGTGTGGCTTACAGGTCTGCTTTATAAACTAAAAAATCTCCTATCCAGCAATTATTACTTTCTTTTTAAGTCCTACTTGACAGATAGAAACTTTTCAGTTAAATATAATGATACCCTATCAATTTACTATCCCATAACATCTGGTGTTCCCCAAGGTAGTGTACTTGAGCTATTCCTTTACCTACTGTATACTGCAGATATACTTGAGACAGACGATACTATGATAGCTGCATTTGCTGATGACGTTGCTCTACTATCAACAAACGATGATCCTAACGAAGCTTCTGCAAATCTTCAAAGACATTTAAACCTTATAAACGATTGGTACAATAAATGGAGAACCAAAGTAAACCAATCTAAATCTGTCCAAGTCACGTTTACAACCAGACTCAGTACTTGCGCACAAGTAACAATCAATGACATTCCAGTTCCCATAAAAACTGAAGTGAAATACCTTGGATTGCATTTGGACCAACGATTGACCTGGAGTAAACACATACAAGCCAAACGTAAGCAGTTAGACCTAAAATTTCGCCAAATGTACTGGCTTCTTGGTAGGAAATCAAAATTATCAGTTTCAAATAAAATTTTGCTTTATAAGACCATACTATGGGGATGTGCCAAGCCGACCAGATTAAAAATAATACAGCGATTCCAATCAAAAACGCTTCGAGCTTTAGTGAATGCACCTTGGTACGTCTCAAATAGAATGATCCATGAAGACCTCAAAATCCCTTTCATCACGGAAGAAATTCATAAAGTTGCCAACAAATACCATGACCGACTCATTGGACATGAAAATGAACTTGTGGGTAATTTAATAAATGACCTCGACAACAGAAGGTTAAAGAGACTTTGGCCAAACGACCTACCGCAACACTGAAGACAGTGATATATAAGGAGAAACGTCACTGGATGTCTCCCTTACATGCCGACTACTTTCATCTCATTTACTTAATATTCGCAATGAAGTAGATTGTAAATTAAAAATAAATCAAATCAAAAAAAAAAAATATTTTGACCAATATGTAACAATTATTACGTTTAATTAAAATTCTAGTTCTTACTAATAAAAAACAAAACTAAATGCTCTAGAGGTGTCTAAAATAATACAAGAACTATAATGAATGCAGTCTAAAATTTTACCTCAGAGTCTCTTAATACTTAAAAGTTTATTTGCGTACTGAGCATGGATATTAAGAATTTAATTAAATTTCATATTACAGAGCAACAGCTGTACGATATAAGTGCCATCTTTTACCTATTTTATACATTAATCATTTAAAATTTCATTAACAAAAAAGAAAAAATGTTAATTATTTAGGGCACAACAGAGAATTCATAATATAAGCGCGAACATTAAAACAAAAAAACTAAATTTTATATATATAGTAATATAGTTTTGATCAAAAACTACCACCACAGAAAAGCACAGATGCAAAATAATTAGCTCAGAGATGAGATTTCTAAGAAAATTTGCAGATAAAACAAAATTAGACAAAATTAGTAAATTGTAAATGAATTCGTAAATTGGCTATTGTGGAAGATCCGTTGTTATATCCATCGAGAAAACATTATAAATCCACAATTGTAATCCAAAAAATCTGATTTTCATCTGTACAGCGTGATCGAAGAAATGAGTACATCAATTTTACGGAAAAAATGAAAATAAAAAAAAACGTGAGAAATAGGATGGTTTGAAGACACATACTGGAGCAACCTTGAGAAAATTGGAAAATTTAAAGGAGGCTTTATCCAGCAGTGTATTAAAAGGGCTGAAAGATGATTATGATTAACAAATTATACTATGCAAAAGGCAACTACTAGCATAATGATAAAAGTGTGAGTAAAGCCAAAGCATCTCGACTATCATTGTCCAAGAAAGTGTAGAGCAAAACCATACTAAACTTTTTGTTTGTATGTTTTAGTGTTTATACATAGGTGTTAATCCTTGTCAAAATTTACAATAGACGAATCAAGTGTCAAAACTAAATTTAGCAGTAAATTTAATCTTACATGATAGTAAATTTCTCACTAAAGTTTGAAATTGTTAGGAAACTCCTCCATTTTGACGAGTTACCAAAACTAAACTTTAATGTTCACTACTTCATAGAATGGACGTTGATGTACATGAACTGTAATATAGATTGCAATTAAGATAATGATTTTACATTGATTTTATGCATGACATGTAATTCAAAAGAATGACTTCATATTATCATCTGATATTAAATCATCGATAAAAATCAAATGGAAATTGGACGTTGTTTTTGACAATTTAATCGAAAAATATTTAATAGAAATCATTGTTCCTTTCCAGTTATGATTTAGGAAACTATAAGGGATGTTTAAAAGGGAATTTCGTCAAAAAATATTTATTTATCGTCGCTCATCTGACTATTCAATAAATGATCTTCTAAAGTCAAGTGAGTAAGGTAGATGGAGAAGCAATTCCCGTTTCAGTTCATCGATAGTATACTTGATCTAGTAAACCGCAGGAAGCATGGCATTATCCTGTTGCAGAAGTGGTTTAATTTTCAGTGTCTCAAAGCGCCTATGGGCAAGCAATTGCTTTAAAAGGCAAAGAAGGTTGGAATAATGCGCGGTATTTTTCGTTTGACCCGTGATAAATAGTCTATCCAATGCCCTTTATATCCCAGAAAACATTACATAATTACGAAATGCATCGTGGGTATTATGTATGCATTATCAAACATCTGTATGTTATATGCATTATCAAACATCTGTATGTTCTATAGGAAACTTTTGTTTTATTCATATAAATTCCACTTGAGTTATGCTTATGTATTTAGTATATCAAAGTTTAATTTAGGAAATGGGTCTTTAATATATATTTATTGTACAACTGATAATATGTTTGAAATGAAAGATACAATTCAACATATACATTATTTATTTGGTAAAAAAGTGTGGAAACTTATACAGTAATAAAAGGCTATAGCGGGATAAGATAGTGAAAACTGCACCGCTCCAGAATTCCATTTTTATTTGACTATTCGAAAGTACCTGGTCGAAAACCCCCTCAAAAAAAATTTCAGCCCCCGAAACCCACTAGGGTGTTCTCTATGCGAAAAACAACGTTTTTTCGACTTTTATTTTTCCTGGGCGCTTCTTTCATCCAAAAAATCTGAAAAAATTCAAATAACCATGAATTTTTTCAGATTTTTTCGACTGAAACTAAGCTCAGGAAAAATCTTTGAAATTTTCAACGATTTTTTAGGTTATGTAAATAATGTTTGGCCAACTTTTAAGCACATACATTTTGTGTATTTTTTTTCCCTCTTTCGAATGGCGGTGTTAGAATTGTCAGTTTCACGCCGGAACAAGCTCAAAAATCGAAAAAACTGTTTTTTTTTTATTTTTTCCTATTTTTTTCGCACATAACCTCAAAAAAACAATGGAGAAATGATTTTTCACACTTTTTTTGGTACTGTCAAGTTCCAAAATTCAAAAACCACCATTTTTGAATCACAGTGTACTCATAATTACGATAAAAACGTTTTTTTCCAACATTTTCCCCATTTTTTTAGCACATAACCTCAAAAATCAACGGCAAAATGATTTTTCATGGTTTTTTTTTTGGTATTTCAAAGTCCTAAAGTTTTCCTCAGATTTTTTGGATCAAAGAAGCGCCCAGGAAAAATAAAAGTCGTAAAAACGTTGTTTTTCGCATAGAGAACACCCTAGTGGGTTTCGGGGGCTGAAAATTTTTTTGAGGGGGTTTTCGACCAAGTACTTTCGAATGGTCAAATAAAAATGGAATTCTGGAGCGGTGCAGTTTTCACTATCTTATCCCGCTATAGCCTTTATATAAAATTTAAATAATTCTTTAACATTTGGTGGAGTAGTCCTTTGCTGTAATCACAGAAAAACATCTTCTTGGCATCTACTAAATTAGCACATACAGCCTTAGACAAATGTATGGAGCACCCATGCAGTTAAAATATAACAGCTAAATTTATGTACACCTATCCCCCGATTTACTCGGAAGATAGGTTCCTCAGAAAACCGTGTAAATCGAAATCGTGGATTTTGATATGTAAAACCGTGTAAATCGAAAAATAACTAAAATGTGCATAATTCAGTCCTTTATTTCAATATAAGATCCTTTAAAAAATGAACAAAAAATTTAATTACTGTCATCTTTTTTTTTTTTTTTTTTCATTGACTATTAATCTTTTCTTCCTGATTGGTATGATGTCACTTTCATCACTCGATAGTACTTGATGCGATTCTGGTACGATGGTTGATGAATTAGGGACAATTTCAGATCGGCGAGACTTGGTAGTGAAATCCGTAATTAACAATTGTGTTTGATTTTTGGTTAAATCTTATAGACCTCCTGGCTCCTCATATTGGGCTAAACATTCATTAATATATCGCTGGAATCGGAGAGCTCGTTCAACAATCGGGTCATTTTATAAAAAATGATTACCCAATTTTCGCCCTAATTTAAGTCCTACGCGGATGACTTTTGCAGTGAACGCAACTGGTTCAGGCTTCATTTTTAGAGCACATGAACAGAACGTTTTATTGTGCATACAAAATGGGAAATCCCCATTTTAGATTTGATACCAGTGTTACAAAAATAATGGAATTAAAAAATGTAGAAATAAGTATGCAGCCAAAATATTCACTTTCACCAATTATTTAAAAAGGTTATTTTAAAAACCGTGTAAAAGCGAAATCGTGTAAAAATAGTACCGTGTGAATCGGGGGATAGGTGTACATTGTAACTTGTATATGTTTGACAAAATGTTTTTAAAATCATCGACACATTCTAAAAAACGTACGTCTAACCAGATAACCTAAATGTAAACCGCAATTTTATCCCTCAGAATTTCATCAAAATTTGTAAAATCACAATCCTGAATGAACGTTTTGCAGTCCGTTAAAAACATGTCATATGACTCGCCTTCCATTTTTCTTCTACTATAGAATAGATATCTTGAATGCAGAAGATTTTTTTTCGGGTTACAATAATTTTCAAATGAATTTAAAACTGCTTCAATTGTCTTATTTTCTCCATTTGAATACATGAAAGTTTCTTGAAGATCTACTGCTTCTGGACCAATTAATTTCAACAAAATTGCCACTGCCCATCTTCTGGGTATTTGTTAAACCCTTATGCGGACATATATATGTTAAAATTCTTTTAAAATTTCTTCCAATTTTCACTTAGATTGCCTTTTAGTATTACCGAACTTGGTAAGACAAAATTCGCCATTTTTTTCACTTTTAATTTTGTTTACATATTAGTTTGCTATTAATGAATAACAACAACCGATAACCGACTGCGCCATGTGATGTTTATTTGTTTAAGCAAATAATTAAATAAAAAGGCATTTTACCAAACATAAATATTACAATAATATTATACAACACTGGTGATCATTTTTCAAACCTAGGCCCCAGATATTGGTGACAAATTAAAAATCTATGTTTATGTTTCTTTTCCTATAGTAATTAAAGTTCTTTTTTTAGGATTACGATGCTCAAGACCTCCTGGACTTCGAAGAGACAATTCTACGTGGTGTGGACTACAACCAAGACGGCAAGATCAACCGAAAAGAACTAACCATGATCCTTTTGGCTCTCGCTAAGCATAATCAGGAAGAAGAAAGTTCAGCATAAACTTAGAACTAAGCCAAAAACCTCTAAAAAAAGAGACCGTTAAAACTCTCATTGTTTGCAGAACATGTTCCTAGCCATAGACATCGGCAAACCTCGGCAAGAATCGGAGAAAACTCGGTATATAATGGATAAAATCGATTTTCGATAATTTTCAGAATTTGTATTGAATGAGAGATTTTATAATAGTTTTTATGCATGTTTGTACAATCCTCGATGTCAGTAATGGCTTTATGGAAATGCTTCTCTTATTGAGATCCCTTTGATATCAAAATAACGAAATTTTCTTAAATGCCATTTTATTAAATTTTGATGTTTTTATCTGGTTTCGAAGGCAACGCAAAATTTCGACAATATAAAATAGAATAACGGTACTAAAAATAAAATTAAATCAAATATTTAAAAAGAGATAATAAATCATTTAATGCATATCTATAAAATAAATCTCTTATTTTAAATACTTTTCAAAACTTTGCCTTTGAAACCCAAAAATTGGATACACATCAAAATATTTGGTGTTGACAACGATGCCAATATAAATTTTATTCACTCAAACCAGAACACCAAAAAATAAGACTTTTTAGAGAATTTCGTACCGAACTGAAGAATCTCCTTGCCACAATGAGTGACCAGAAATTAATAAATTTATTGAAAAAATATAAATCATCATCAATAAAATAAATTTGATAAACACAAATATTATATAAAGTTTTTTAAAGTACTTCTGTAATAAATACAATTTAAATCTGGAGCTATTATCCTAATATTCGCTAAAACTTAAAATGTTACACTGCTAAATTAATGGTCACTCTTAAACCAATGCTTCTTAACCTATGGATCGCAACCCATTGCTTTGTAGGATTTACAAAATTGTAGGACAAAAGGATGCAGTCCTCAAAAAGAGGTAGTGGAAAATAGTTTTAAAAATGCTCAATCTTACAAAACCATTGATTTAAAGAATTTAAAATGATTCTTTTATCATAAGGAACTAAAAATTTTGCGAAATTTTTAAATATAAATCTTTATTAATCCTTTATATATTAAAGTACCAAATTAATATTTGAAGGGACTAGATCACATATTCTGAGATGATGGCTACAAATTTTGACTTGATCCCAAGAGGCAAAGATTTTTTTAAATATAATGCGCTAGATCACAGTTCCTAGAATCTGCTGAAGAACGTTTTTACGCTGTGTTAATGACGGCGTAAATACGCTTAGTGTGTAAGTTTCAGTGGCGGCTCGTGACAAAAATATTTTGGTGTCCTGCAAGGAAGAAGAAAAAATAATAATAATAAGAGTAAAAATTATATTAATGCAATACGCCGGTCTTTCTTAGCAGCAAATTTATCTATAACTTTATCGCTAAAGTTCGATATTGTTGATATGATTTTTTTTCTATTGACAGCGCTGAAAGAGCCGTAAGACGATCTTCACACATCGAGTTTCTCAGAAAGGTTTTTATCCGTTTTAGATTGGAAAAGCAACGTAAGCTTCATCAGTAACCATGGGTGTTGTTACAAGAATTTGTAACAAGTTCTTTGTCTCCGCCATCGATTCGTCTAAATTATTTAATATTATAAATTTTAGGAAAGACACAGCGCCACATATTTTTCTGAATTCACTATTTGAATATATTACAAGTTCTATTTTAAGAAGTTCCTTATTTAAATTAAAAATCACATTTTTATCTGCTAAACGTTAAATTTTGACACATTAAACTCATTCACTAAAATAATCATAAAAATATAAGAACGAAATATCAGCGCTGAGCACAACAAATATTCTACTATTGACGACACGTGACTCTTTGATCTGCATGACCTTGCAGCTCAAAAGCCATTCATTGGAACTTTCGTTCGGAAGATTTACGGACCCGATCCACAGCTGAATAGTAACGAAAGAGTATATTTCTGAGCACAGAACTGCGTAGTTCGTCAGCAAATTATTAAAGAGAAACGGAGAGAATTGAAGGTACAATAATTATCTAGCCCACTGTAAAGCTACGAAGAGCTGTAAAACCCACTGTAAATCCACTGTAAAGTGCTGTCTTTCGTTGCGCTACAGATACAATGCGTTTTTCAGAATACTAGTCGATACACATATAAATCCAAAAATCTGTCAAATATGCAATATAAATAATAATTTATTGGCAGTTCTGCAGCTCTGCAGCTATAGACCAGCCGCCACTGTTGAGCTGTCTAAAACAACGCAATGGTAATTTGTTGGCTACGCTAAATAGGAAAACCAAACAGCATATTTTCTTATTGGCAGGCCACTCTGTGGGACAGTTTTTCACCCAGAGGGTCTAAAACATAGATTTTGAAACATCTTGATGGGCACAAATCACAAAATTGTTTAAGAAATTTTATCCCAGATTTCCAAAACATCGGGAGCAAATTCATTTATTTAAAACTAGACAGAATTCAAATTTCTAAAAGATATGTTGTTGCTCTCATGATGGAACATTTTAGAAAACTGTTTCCTTGACTAAGGATTTTTTTCCTATCTTGTACAATTTGACATATTTATTACTAGTTCATAAATATCAAAATTGAAATCCAACCTACAAGATTTTCTTACTCTAAATTCAAAATAATAGAGGCTAGATTCAAACTTTGGAAACTAGACAAGTTCAAGTGAAAAAATCTTTTCCCAATAAGTCTTAACCGCAAAAAGGATCTTTTGTAAGTTTAATTGAGAGATTCAGGATTCACACTAGATTTTGCCATAGCTATAACAATGCTGACAGCAACGGGGGAGCCACTGAAATGTTTATATAATTAATTGCTAAATTGTTTCAATTTGGAAAACTTAAAATTATTAAACTAATTATAAGAGCTGTCTGTAGTTTTGCTCTCTAATATAAAGTTTAAAAACTGGCGCCCAACGTTGGGCGGTTGTTTAGTACAAGTTTTTATATTAATAAATAATTTAAGATTAGCATAAAAATATCTAATTTTAGAATTTTTGTCCTACAAAATAATCTTACATAAGCAGTTTTTGGGTTATCTAAGGTTAAGAATGACTTTTATGCAATGTTCTTGAAACCTAGAGTTTAACAGTCCTTTGCACAGTGTTTAATTGCACAAAATATCCTAAGAATAGGTTTAAAGATTTCCTGGTCTCAAAACACATTTAAATGTGTCAATCAATTTAGACTGATGTTTTAAAAAAAATGTTTAAATAAATTATAAATATCACAGGTTTAAAATTAATGTCTTTCTCAAATTTAATGTTGATGCTTACAGCGTATATCAGTACTATAAAATTATTAGTGTATTGTATTGAAAATTATTAGAAACGATTTTTGTATTCGCCAAATAATATATATAGTATTTAAAATTAGGGTTTGAATAGTGTTGAAGCTGTAAAGTTTGGAAAATTTGCTCATAGGCACACTAATTTTGTGTAAAAACTAAAAATAGATTGTAATAATTATTTATTATGTGTGTTTTTATTTTAATATCACATAATTAATAAAAAGAACTGGTTTGATGAAATAACTTGGAAGTGTTTTAATAGTTTTGTTTGAGCAGTTTGTGACTTTGTAACTTTTTGAACTCACGGGTTCAAAATAACTAGTGATTTCCGCTCATCGAACATTTATAAATGTCAGATAAGAAATTATCTGATATGAGCCCGGTGTCTGTTCCTCCCTTCAGCTCTCCTTCTGCCACTCTACTTTCTTTGCGTATCAACGGCTGCAATAATAATTAGGTGCAGAGTTCTTAGTCTTTTTCATTTAATTTTAACGTTTTCGCTTGATTGTAATTGTTTAAAAGAATTCGGGTATCGTGAGAGTCATAAAAACAGGTCTTTTTTACCAGAAACGATACCATTGGCACGCTAGAGTATTCTTCTTTGTTTTCTTTAATGTATGAAGGCGTTCTCTAGTTTCGTCATAACATGCAGACACACAAACAAACTAATTTATATATTAATATAGATTTTCTACGTGTGAAAAATAATGAAAAAATTCAAAACTTATCCTAAAAAAATAATAAGAACAAAGAAAGATTCCCGTTTAAAACGTATGATACCTTTGCCTGCTAAAATTTACCTTATAATCTACTGATGTTGTGAAATCTATGACTTAACGTCTCAACCATATCATCTATCAAAATACTGCAGAATACGGCGTTTACTAAAGGCAAATAGGTAAGGGGAAGGTCGTTTACTAAATAATATTAAAAATAATGACATCAGCGTATGTGCAAAATAGAAGTTTTAAAAAAAGAGATCACGTGACAGTTTGAAAACAGCTTAAAACAGGTCACTCCTGCTCAAACATAAATCTACCAGTTAGTCAGTATCTTTGAATTTATCGAAAATCAAAAAGAGCTCATGCTCTTTCATATTTCTTACAGTCAAAGATTACTGCTTAAACAAAGTTACTTGCAATGGCTATGATAATAAGAACGAAAAATCTTCACGTAGCTTTCAGATGGTGCTGAAGGTCTAGAAAATAGATTTCTCTGTCTTATGCGCAACCTAGGCAATAGTATTCTACCGGAGTTAATCCTCGTTCATAATAGTTCAATAACTTAATCCATAGCATATCCATAAGGAGGAAGGTTTTCACTGCTCTAAACATCTATTTCTAGACAGACCAAAGAGAGTACTGTATTTTTATGTTATGGATACATAGAACATCTATTATAAACGAGTCTTTAGAGTCACCTTGCTATAAAAGCCCTAGAATTAATAATACTAAAGCAAGACCCTAACTAATAGCCGTTGTTGCTGAAAGTGAAAAATCTAACTTAAGTCCCGTTCGAATTTCTATAACCATTTCTTATCGCACGATTTATAGATAGAATTTCAATAAAATTATGAAAAATGTTTTTAAGACCAAATTTTTTGGAAATAAGCGTGGGTATCTTCTTTAAATTTGGCTTTTAAACGCATTTTGAATGCTCAACGCATTGCTAAGTGCTAATTTTCTAATGATTTTTATAAAATAACAATAATGCCAGACATATATTTAAAAATATGCAGGATGTAACTGATTAAGAACGACAAAAAGCAATATTTAAAAAAATAACAACTTGTTTACAATCAAGATTACAGTATTCAATATATATAATAATAATAATATTTTAAACAACATGACTTTATATGATAAACAACATGAACCATATTCATAATCTTTTACTAAATATCGCAATTAAGCGTTACTGGTTAAATTAAGAAAGTGTGAAGCTAACGTTAGTAGTTTTCATAATCTCTATACTACGATCTTTTAACTAATAGAGAAGTACGTTTGGCAACGTTTTCTGTTGCCGATAGAAAGAGATACACATATGCACTGTACAACATGTTAAAAGAAATGGAAGATGCGTTACTAGCTTGTACTATCACAAATATAAACTTGTTTCTTTGACAGCGTTTGGTGATTTTATTATCGATTTCTTTTAACAATAAATATGAATATTTTAAAAGAATTATAAGTAAAAATGTAATGGTTCCTAACTAATTATTCATGTTACTAATTATTTACCAATATCTTGTTGATAGAGTTGCCAACATAGTCATTTTGACCCGGAGACTCCGGGTTTGGCAACCAATCTTCAATCTCCGGGTTCTCAGTAAAATTCTTTGGGTTAACTCATGTACAGTACAAAGTCTACACCTTGCTGCACGGTAACCCTGCTTTGGAATCACAAAGTGACAAGAAATAAAATTTTAGACAATAATATTCTTATTTTTTAATAAAAATTTAGTTCCTTATCTTCATATTCTATGTACCTCCTATACTTTATCACATAGGTTTTTTAATTGGTTTTTGAATGCAAATGTTTTATAAAATTTATAATTTTATTTTATGATTGTTAAACTGTTCAGAAATATTGATAATATTATTATATACCTTAAACAATAAATATTTAATTTTGTAATAATAATTATTTTTCTTCGGGTCAGCATCGGCGCAATGTTGGCAACCCTACTTGTTGATATGAACCTTTAACAAAATAATGTAAAGCAATACATATTTGGAGTTCAGTTGATATATTTCCATCTTTTGAAGATACCAGCTTCATATCGTCATTTGAGATTTTAATTAATATTTTAACTCTTTTGTAAATTTAATTCTTCTCTTAATGATTTTAATATTTTGTTTTCTATTATTATAATTTTTTTTTAGTAATTGACTTATTTCACCAACATCTCGCAATCCTCTCATATATATGACTAAAATCAGTCAGTATTATGGCCACCTCACTATTTTAATATCATGTTAAACAGTCTCTCCGCGCTTCTAAATCTGTACTACTAAATTACAATTTACTAGACAGTATTTACTAGAGAGAATTTTGAAAGTTTGTTAAATGTTCATTCTACATACAATGCTGATGTGATCAAAAGTCTCCCTCAAAGAGATATAGTCAATGAGCTAGATTTAACACCCACTGTAAATAAAGTTACTGCAGCGATACGAGCACTTGCTAACGGAAAGTCGCCGGGTCACAATAATGTTCCTGCTGAATTGATTAAATATGGAGGGGAAAATATCACTAATATAATATACGATCTTATTACGAAAATCTGGAATTCAGAGATTGTACCGAAACGGTTTCGGGATGCAAAAATTACTCCAATATTTAAAAACAAGGGTAGCAAAGCAGACTGCAACAACTATCGTGGGGTAAGTCTTCTCTCGGTTGGCGGAAAGATATTGGCTAAAATTTTCTGTAATCCGCAAAGCACCGAAATTAGCGACAATGCGGATTTCGCCCTTACAGAAGTACCAACAACTTGATATTTGTAACTCGTCAATTGTTAGAGAAAAGTCGTGAACAAAATATGCCTATATATATTTATTTCATTGACTTTACTAAAGCTTTTGACTCCGTGCCTCGTGAAGCTTTATGGCAGTACTACATAAATACGGCTGTACTTCAAAGTTCATCAATCTTATCAAACAACTGCACGATGGTATGGAAGCATACATATCAGTCAGAAATATGTCATCTACGCCTTTTAGTGTACAAAATGGTACTAAGCAAGATTGTGTTCTTGCACCCTCGTTATTTTTACTATACTTGACAGCCGTACTGCAACATGTCTTCCATGATTACACTGGTGGTCTTGAAATTAAATTCCGTACTGACGGTGGACTGTTAAAGTTATCACGTCTTAACAGCAAGAGAAAAATCTCCAATAATGTTATTACAGAGCTGCTGTATGCTGACGACTGCGCCTTAGTATTAAGTACTAATAACAATTCGGTAATATGAACATCAATTTTTAGTAACGCTTAGTATACTTGTCTTAGTAGCCCTACTAACATTTAGTAAAAGATTATGAACATCGCTCCATATATTTATTTATGCTGTCTGTTTAATTATTTATAACTATTGTATCATTATTTTCAGTTGCATTATACCTTTTTTCTTATTTTTATGTCTTGTTCTTAACATTTTTGCACAACGCGAGGGTCCCAGGAACGCCGAAGCATCGATAGTCAATGGTTCCATTATTTTAAACAAAATTGTTTGTAACTGATCCCTTTACAATTTCTTGTTTCGTTGACAATTCGTTGCATCCTCTATATACTTGTTTTATTTTTAAATTCTGTACCCAATATTTTACAATAGTTTCTAATAGAAAAATATTGGTAAAATTTTTGGTTATGCTTAGTTTTAGATACAAAAATCGTTTCTTAATAATAATTAGTTAAATTTCGTCCAAGCTGCATATCTGTGACCCCAAAAATATCTGTATATATAAAAGTATTTACAGAAAATATTTTGTAATTAAATATGAATTTTATAATTTAATATTAGTGACAGGATAAAAAAAAAATAAGCCAATTTCTTCTTATTTGAAAACATTTCAAAAACCGAAAAGACGCTAAGAAATTATTTGTCTTTTCGATATAGAAACCCATATCGTAGAATTAATCTGATATTAAATTAAAAATTAGATGTTTTTTGGTAAAAAATATCGAGTAAAATTTCGTTACAAGAAAGTAAGGAAATATATAAAAAAAAAAACCAAAACACAAAACTGCGAGGTCAGGATTCGATATATTTAATAATTTATTTCATAGTTTACAATATAAATTTAGAGCATTCTGATTGGTAAAACAATACTCTATTCCTATTGGTTTATTTAAATTTATACCATTCTAATTCAAAAGAATATTTTAAACAGTTTTACTTCGTGAAACTTTTATATGCTATTATAAGTAAAAGGTTCTTAAATGAGATACTTGGTAAAGTTTCACTAATATTTTCATTCATCAAGCTGCAGTTTTGACATTAACTATGTACAAATTAAATGATCGATCTACGGAGATAAGTTTTAAAAAAACAATCTTTTATTACATTAATTTTGAATGTAAAAACTACAACTAAACATATCTCTAACATGTATAGTAAGATTCTTAACTCATTCTCAGTTGATAAATTGGAAAACATAGTCTTTTTATAAGATAATGTTGGGTGCTGAGTCGGCAAGGTGTCCGATGGTATGTAACAAGCAACAGCATTGTAGAATTGAAATTAACACCAAAACTGCAGTCAAAGACGAATAAAAATGTTTGTGAAACCAGGTTTCTTTTAATAATCTTGTACATAGAACAGAGGTCGGCAAAAAATCCAAAATATGAATAGCACGATTTAAATTTTTTGGGAGCCATAATTATATTAAAACACAGGTTTCATAAAGCATGTTTTTACGCACGCATCGAAGTTGGAAAACAAGTAATGAAGCGACAAGTTGTGGCAAAAATCTTTATGCAACGAGTTTTATATACCAATTTTTTCTATTTTGATTTTTGATGCATTTAAAATAATAAGTTTGCATTATATACTCTTAAAATCTTCCTTTATGGAATTTGGTATGTTAATGTACCAGTTGGCTGGACTGGTTTGACAGTTTTACTAGCTGACATTTTTGTTTTGTAAAGGTTATTGTTCCAATTTTATTAATTTTATTAAATAAAATGTTTAATATCAATAAATGAAGTTCATTATAACATTCAATTCAATGTTATAATGACTCTCTTATGAATGCAAAATAGAAATAGTTATTTGTGTACCATGGCCAAAAAGTGGATCTTTTTTAGCCGCATCTGAATTTGAAGGCAAAGGCGCAGCCGAGTACTTTAAACAGAAGGACGGAAATGATCCTTTTGGGAAAGGTGCACATTATATTTTATGGGCGACCAAAAATAATTTATATTAAATTTATTTATTTACATTGGATAATTGAACAATTATTACAATTATAAATGTTTGACTGTCAGTTGTTTCCGTGTAACCATGGAGATCTTGCAACTTAATAAATGACACATAGATGGCTCTAGCATCCAGTGGCCAAAAAAATAAGCGAATCAGCCTAGACCGAAATTTACTAGATGATGAAAAGAAACTGTTTTTGAAATGGCCGCCCAAAAAATATATTTTTACACATAAATTGATAACAAGTTACCTTAAGGCCTACTATTTGCCGTCCTCTGACCTAGAGGAATACTGGATTTTGATTGACTGATTCTAACTGGCAGCAATTTTGCTCTTTATGGTAACGAAATTTTAACTCGTATTCTATTTTTTTGCTATTCTCCTTGCTGGAGTTTCTTAAACGCAATGTTGTAAGATATTTAATGTGAGACAAGAAAATGAATGCCAAACTTTATATATTCTACTCATAGTCTTTAATCTTAAAAATGTTCTTCGATAAAAAAAAATCCTTTACCATCTTTAGCATAAAGAATGTTAATGATGCACACTGTTCTATATATTCTATGAAATGAGATTAAATAAATGTTCAACTAAATGTTTTAACTTGTTTATTTACTTCCTTAGATGAATTTCAATCCTTAAATAATAAAAATGTTAAACCATATTTCTTGCTCGTTTTCTTCTTACCTAAATGGATCAATGATATAAATGAAGACGTATGAAGACGTATGTACAAATGAAACCACCTAAAGAAAGAACTCAGTGGTGCAGCCAGGATTTTATCTTTGGGAGGGCAGAGTCAAATTTCTGGGGCACGCGGGTCGCTTACGGCCCTCAACCTATTTTTTTGTGGCCCCTGAAGCGTTAATGAAAAACACTTGAGCTTATTTAGGGGAAAATTATATTTAAAAATATAAAATATACTCTCTTCCCCTTTTCTGTTTATAAAAAATTTCAAGAAACCCTTCGGGATATTTAAAGTTCCGTCACTGCTTATGAATTTGTGTGAAAAATAGACCGCGACCCAAATCAGTTCGACACCCCTGCTGTTGGATATTGATGTTTATATCAAATAATAATCCCATTATTTGTTGATAAAAAAAAGTAATTGTTAATCCATGTACCAAAAACTTTCATATATCCTTTAAAATTTTACAAACTTTTTTTCTTCGATAAATACATATTTATTTGTATTTTTCGCGGGATGTATTTTTGAAAGTCTCAATGTTTCTTGCACTTATGCCGGGTTTACATTGGTAGAGTAACAGAGCTAGTAACTAGCGCAAGTAACTAGCAACTAGTCACTATCCCTGTGTAAACAGTTGAGATTGTGGCTAGTAGAGTACTAGCTGCCAGTAGTTGGGCTAGGATAGCAGCTAGCTCGTCGACGTATTTACTAGCTACTATCTTTGCCACTAGTACACAAAATTGATACATATGAAATTGGCGCCAAGTGGTAACCTGTCATAACATATAGAAAACAACACATATCAAATAAGTTATTATTTGTTATTATTTATCAATTTAACAATACCATGTGATATATGGTATTTCAACATTTTCAAACTTTTTTAAAAATATTTATTTTTATTAAAAACATTTATTTAATATACATTTATTTTTCTTATAACGGTTTTTCGGTGGTCATACTTACAAAACCCTATAAAACCTTAATAATTGAAAACCTAAAATGTGTGTAAATTCATTCTTCACATTTGTTAATAATTTTATGCAAAACACAATATAGACAGGAAATTTGTTGTAAAATTTTATGGTTTATTCAAAAGGGATTAAACCATAAATAGGTCTAATGCTTTAATCTTTGCCAAAAATACATTTTTAACTTTTTTTAATTTAACAAGGGCTCGGAGGTAGGGTTAACCAAAATTCCTAGAACATATGGAAATATGGGACATTTTACGAATTGTGTAATTATTCAGTCATTGCAAATATTTCTTTTGAAGTGTTCGCATCTCCAATCCAACATTTTTGGTGTGCCAAAGTTTTCACTTATTTTTTTTCACTATTTTTTCTTTTTTGTATTGTGCTATTGCTGTAACACCGTCTATAAGAGTTTTGTAAACGTAAGTAATATTTATATTTGACACGTACATAATTGTTATCAATCTATTCTTAATATTATAGCAGTAGCTTAGCTAAAGACGTTATAACTAGTTTTACATAATTTTTAGAGTAATATAATTTGAAATGATGTAATACAAAATACCATTTTTTTAATGGCATCAAGTCGGCGACGATGTATATTCATATTCATAAAATATTTTTTGCAAAAAGATAATTTCACAACAAAATCACAGTGAAGATGTCAAATGTGTTTTGACACTTACTATCCAGAAAATAAGATAAATATGTCAATTGTGTATGAACACCTACTATCCTGAAAATAAGATAGTAGAGTAAAGCGCCTAGTACTTGCGCTAGTTACTAGCTCTGTTACTCTACCAATGTAAACCAGGCATTATGTTCAGTTCTTTAAATCAGCCGGTAGGCCACAAATTCTACCGAATGAACAGACTCATGTGACGGAATAAAAATTTCTTGATTATACCTACGAGAACCTAAAAATTAAATGTAAATATGCATTTTCTGTTAATTTCAACACTAATCATAATAAAATATAGCTTATATATTGTAAAATGCATAAGTTTTTTTGCTGTACGATTATGTTAAATTTGTTAAATTTTCATTTCATTGGACCTTAGGGGGGGGGGGGCAACGGCCCCCCTGAATACGCCACTGTTGTTCAGTACAACTTATATCAGTCCTTTTTGTATGTAAAACATCATAATTTCAAAAATACCTAAGAAAATATTGATATTCACATTTATCTACAAAATAAAACCAAATACCGATTTTTAGAGCGCGATTGTCTCCAAAACTACTCTCTTTATTATATTTCTACTATTTCTACTCTATTTCACGTTTCGAGGTGTCGTTTAAAAATTACATTCTGAAGGTTATAACGAAGCCAGATTTCCACTTTAATTTATCTGAATCGAGTAATTAGTTGTTTAAAACAGTTTTATCATTGGATTGGCGAATGTTTTATGTAGTAGCTATGTCGGAGGGAAAAGGATCAACGCTCCCCTTCATATAATTCGTTACATATTTGGAATTGATGTATTTTCACTTGAAGAATAATTATATCGCTTTATCAAGAATAGGCTATCTTAAAAAAATGTTAATTTGTAAGAAAAAAAAATGCCAATATTGTTTACAATGAAGTAATTTAAAAATTAATTACTGTTTTGGTTAACAAATTTTATCTTCAACTCCTCGAGCATCGCCGTGTAATCTGCTATAATAGAATTGTATAAAACTTGTGCCAATTCTGTTGGCCATGAGGGAGGGGGGGGCAGTCCCGTCGCCATTCTTCTTTGGGTGTTACTATTCTAGTAGATGCTATCCTTAGGATTATATTAACCATGAGAACTGCAAAGTATAGAGAAATAGTGTTTTCTGATATATTTATAATTATTCTGTATATAGTCTATTTACGTTAAAACTATAGTTGCGTAATAAAATCACGTGATACAACATTGCCACGTCTTTTAAAACGAAAATATATCCCTTTTCGGGCAGTATCACTTAACACTTATATGTTGAACGGGTATGATATAAAAATATATAATTATATATGATACATAGTATGATTTAATAACAATAAACATATATTAAATGAAAACTGAAATGTCAAAACAACTAGACAACACTGTACAGGATTGCCAACTGTTAATCTATAAAAGATTCTACGTTCAGATTATTTTTATCGTGAAACGCCTGAAGAGATTACTATTCGGTTGCTTATATTTGATTACTAATTATTTCGTAACTATAATTTCAACGTAAATAGACTTTACCTTAAAAACAGAGCTCGCCGACCGGTGTAGCGTAGTGGTAACACATGTGCTCTGCGTTGCGAAGGTCTCGGGTTTGAATCCCGTTCAGGCATGGAAATTTTCTCAAATAAAAATTGTCCTGGCTAATTGCCACATCAGCAAAGGCTATTAAATTTAAAAAAAAATTGATGTGAAGTGTGAATATTCACACAATTCAGGGTTTCGCAGGTATATAATAAGTGAAGGCGGTATGCTGAGTGTGTAGGACAAATTTTACTTTGTAGTAATCACGGCAAAATGAACGATATTTTTAAAATAATTTATCGTCTGTTAATCATATAAGACTGGTTATTAAATTTACGCTCTTAAAAATTAAATACAACATTTGTCAAAATATAAGTAGAATTTTCACAAAATAATTTCAACATAATAAAAATGCAAAAAAAAAACAAAAAAAATAAAATTCACTCCGTACTCGAACTCGAAACCCTTCGTTTCCAACACCAGTGCTCTAACCAATTACGCTATTGGACGCCTTGCATGTGAGTGTCTTACATTGGTATAACTTATGTACTTTGTGAACCAAAAACCACAAAAAATGCGTTATTTTCCGAAAACATAATCTGATCAAAAATTCCTGTTGTACTATTTCGGTTCACACCAATATACATTACTTAGAATTTTTTTAGATTTTTAGTTTAAATCATCTGGGCTACAGGATGTGGGACAAAAAATTTTTTGCACAATTTTGGCAAAAATCGCATCAAAATAATTTATTTTGCAAAAATAAAAATTTGATCGTTAATCCACGTACTAAGGGCTTTCATTTGATACCCTACTCAGAATTTAAAAAAAATATTTTTGTTTTCGATGAGCACATATTTGTTTATATTTTTAGGGGGGTATGTTTTTTAGATGTTTTAGTATTTTTCCTATGTGCGGGTCAAAGAGTTGTATAAGCATGCCAAATTTCAACTCTCTAGGTTTAGCCGTTTGGCTACAATTTTTACCGAACAGACAGACAGACAGACAGACAGACAGACAGACGACAAAATGACGGTATAAGGGTTTTTTGGTCATACCTACAAAACCCTAAAAAAGAGCTCTTGACAACTTAGGAAAATTAAAAATCCAGTTCGTTTCGCTCAAACGTTTGAAATAGCCTATATGTGTGCAGATTAAGATGAAAAAGAAAGATTTCAACAGTGATTAAATAGTTTTTATTGCACTCCACAGCAGCAGACAGTGTCAACCCAAAAAAAGTGTATTTACAAAGGAACTATCTACTAAAACAATATTTTAATATACATTTATTAAAATGAGAACTCTTTGATTTAAATTAAAGAGTCACTCACACGATAACATTTAAGGTAAGCTATAATTTTTTAGTTAATACTGACTTTATAACATTTACATAAATATTATAGTTTTTTCCAGTCCCAACAACTTGAGCTGCAAGAATCGTTGAGCTGAAAGTTATTGGATTACAGGAAAAACACTTAAACATTTAATATTTATAGATTAGAATACAGAAATTTTAATTACAAATTGTAATTTGGTGCATAAAAAATATAAAACATCTTCAAATAATTTTTGCTTTGTTAATTAGACTATATAAGTATCTCTTCACTTGAATTAAATTATTTTCTTTGTAATAGTTTTTTATGCACCAAATTTTCTGTTACAGATAAAATTGTGCTCTATTCTTAATCTTCAACTGCTTTAGCAAAGCATTCATGGCCACATTTATGGCATTTCTTAGATTTTCCATTTTCTTCAAAGACTAGAGGGAATACGTTGTCAACAGATTTGGATCGAAATTCTCTAGCTTGGGGTGGTTCTAGAAGACCGTCATTCTCTTCGAAGGTCTGGTCATCTAGAACAAGAGAATTATATTTATAGAACATACCGTATTACTTTTGAATATCGGCATAAAACAATTATCTCGTATAACTATAATCAAATTATTAAACTACAAAAGAACTAGGATTCATGTTTACAACCACGTTGTAAACAGTCAACGGTCAGTGGCGCATACATACGTTTAAGTACTAACTATAAATAAGTATAATTGTTTTTGTTAATCCTTTAAGTAAGATACGTAATGTGAAAAACTAATCCCTACGGGTATGGGTGGACAAGCCTAGTTATATCACTTCTATTGTAATTTTATGAGTTCCCTAACTTTTATTATTTTATTGCGATCTTCAAAACTAATTTGGTACGGACTTTGGTACGGATTTGGTACGGACTGTAGACATAGTGAGTACTTTTGGCTCTTATGGCTTGTAAAGAAAACTGCGCCGTAATTGAAGTTAAAGTCATCAGTTTTAAAATGTATGAGGATCTTAAAAATTTAAACAGTTTAAAATAATTTAAACAAATTTCAATTTAAATTAATATACACTTAAATTATTGCACACATTTTATTTTTCACATTATATACAAATAAGCATCAATATTTATCAACAGCCTAATGAATTTGGAACCATATATACTTAGAAAATGTGCATTTTTATGCTCTTCCTATGATATTTTTTATTTTGACCAACGACCACGATATTTCTAAAGCTCTTTTCCCAAGTTAAGTTGCTATGGACAAATTTAGAACGAACACCGAATATAATATAATCTAGTACGGTATAATAGCTTTACTCGCGTGTGCAATATTGTTTTTACTATTCATGGATGAAATAGTTACTATTTCTGACAAGATGTTAGTTATTCACGGTAACCTTAAGACAATTACTTAACCTGTTCATAGCAAGTCAATCATGTTTGTAGATTACAACCAAAACTCCCAAGTCAAAACATGCGCGTTGTTAGTTTCGTTGAATTTAATAAATAAACTGAGTTCTCCCACTTAAATTTACTACAGTGTGATTGCAATCTTGTCAGTCAACCAAATTTAGAATTTTTGATGATAAGAATATCTAACACGTCTCAAGTCGGACATGTGCATTAAATCTGTTCATAAACTTATTCCTTACCTGTTGGTACTTTATTAGAAACATTATCCGCGTACAAAGCTAACGTATATTTTAAATAAGTAAATAGATAAATTGGTAATAGATCTAAACCAGCAATAACAAACAATTGTTCAAGCTTTCAAGATGGGGCAATAACCGTGGAAACTTCTAGAAATTTCGTGGAAACTTCAGAATGACTGCGAGAAAGGTCTAAAAAAATACTGACTGTAGAAGACGCGCGTTGCACGCAGCCAGGGATTGAATACTTCAGTACAGTTACAGTCAGTCGACTTCAAAGTGAAGTTAGACAACTGGTAGAGTGATTCAGTTGTGTTCAGTGGTTCAGCGTTCATTGAGTTCAGACCTAGACTAGTCTGGACTATATGGTGATATACCGAGAAGTGTTTAACTACGGATTAGATGTAGTATAAGTGTGAAGACTAATGTTGTTCATAGTTTATGCTAACAACCTAAGTCCGAAGATACAAATTAACTATTGGGAAAACGTTTTGTTTCTAGACTAAATACATTCTGTCCAATAGAGCGATATCAATTTTATTTACTGGGAATATGATTTTAATTTTATTTTTATTTCACGTTAATGACATTGTTACTGAGGTAATTAGCCAGGACGATTCTAATTTTTCATGCTGAAAATTCCATGCTTGCACGGAATTCGAACCCAAGAACTTTAATTTTATTTACCTGATTTATTTTCTTCATTATTCCCAACTTCTTCAACTTCATTCTTATCTTCAAGCAAAGGCATATCTCCACTTGGTTCAGAATAAGGTCTAGCTGCCGAATGATTAACAATCCCTTGCACCAGATCAAGATGTGAATCTAACGAAAATTGTTTTCCCGACATCAGAATTCCTCTTATTCTCCTTCTCATTGCTATAGTGCCAAAAACAAGTTAGAACATAACAGTGCAATAAACAATTAGAAAATAAAAGAAAATAATAAGAAAGGTGTAGAAAAAAATTACCTTTTAAATAAGATTCAAGAAAACCAACATAACGATTAAATCTAAAAAAAATGAAGGGTGAATTAAAAGAAGAAAATAAAAACAATAAAAATATTGGAACTAAAATATTGAGATTAATTAAAAATAAGAGTGAAATAATTCTGTTTCGTGTATTCATCACAACCAATCATTGGTCTTACAGTGATTCAAAGAATCATTCATTCACCAATTCACTTAAATATCACAAGGACTCTGATTACAATTATTTGTGCTTATCACACCAAGCGTGATTCACATGCAACTGATTCACTCATCCATTTCATTCATTTGGATACTAAAATTAAAATTTCATTACTTTCCTGGACTGTCAGGTGTTCCAATTCTAAATTTGGTAAATTTCTTCGCATACTCAGACATAAAGTCACCTTGATCGAAAATGGCGACAAAACTTCCATTAACGATCTTTGGAGACATTGGAGAATTAGCCAAAAGTAAGCTGGTACCGAAATTTTCATTTCGTTCTTTGGTTTCTGTAAAGGAATTACATCAATGGTTTTGGATAGAACAGTTAAATTTCCATCGAGATTATAAAAACTACAGCAGGCACTAGAAAATGTTTTGATACACAATTAAAAAGTAAAATACCACAATTTTACGGGGAATGGGACATAGGAATTGATTAAAGAGGAATTCTAAAACGTGGACTCTTAGCCAAAGCGATAATAACAAAATTGAATCATTCCAAATTGACTGGACACAAATGATGAAATATCTTGGACAGCAAAACGTACAAATGGTCCACTTCTCGAGGAAATTAAACAGACGATGATACTATCAAATCACCAGAAATACTAAAAACTTATAGAAGAAAAATTTCCAAATCAAAATCGATGGGAAAAAAGAAATAGAGATCTCCCCAGCGCTGACTCGATATCATCGAAGTCATACTGCATGAGCCTCTAGAAAAGATGTTAAATAAATTACAAAAATTCTTCTCTAAGACTCTCTTCCAAACCTTCCTGATACGATTTTATACGTTCTGATAATTACTTTAAGCACGAAATCCATTATGAACAGCCATTATGGCAACGGTCATATTGTTTTGCATGTATTGTAATGGAGCGCAACCCACTTAGCCAGCAACAGCCAGCATAGTAATAGCCAAAACGCCAACGCCACAGCCGGAATGTTTCTCTTGGAACTAAAACGGCGTTCGACTCGAACAGCCAGACCAATAAAAGAAGATGTAAATATGTATCGTAGTCCATCCTCAAGTAATTGTGGAAATCTTTCGGGAAAACCTCAGTTCAGTAATTAGATTCATGTGAGAATACACGTTTCACTTCAAAAGCCACTCCTTGCACCATACACCTATTCTTGCGAAAGCAGTCCCAGACAATCACACAACCAACAGCCGCTAAAATATCACCATCCATTGATGCTATGATGAAAACAATTTGCAAAACCACGAGAACAACCAATAACAGCTAGAACAACCAGTCAACATAGAACTAGTGCATTGACCTAGAGTTGAACCTGGAGAAAACTCCCAAGGCCTGTTCCTTGAGGCTTTTCCGAGTGTGAGCGAGGGTTCGGTACAGGAAACCCCCAAGAAAATCCCCCGAAGAATGATTTCCTGTACGTGTATGGCTACCTTAAGGAACGAAATCAGGCCATTCAAGAATTACCCATCACAAGACACCTGTTGAGGGCTACTAGCCCAGTACACATCCAGAGGTCAAGATACCATTCATGAATTCATCCATTGAACTTTTTGCAACAATTCAACATCTCCACAAGTAACTCTGGCTCTCTCTATGGTGGATAATAACGAGCCGAATGAAAAAAAAACTGCATGTAGCTAAAAATTATTTTCCATTTTTTCTGTAAAATATAATAGGATATGTTTATGTGACGTGTTTACTGGTTCTGGTGTCTTCCTGGGCCCTAGTATATTGTACCAGCAATGGAAATTGTCAACAAACTATAGGGAATAAACTTTAAAATATAAATATAAGCAACTATATTTAAACATTGCTTTTTCTTAACTAAAAGATTTTAACAACGTTCTTTATAGCTTATATCCAAACATAAAATTCTAGCATCTATACATAACATGAAGCAACATAATATAATATTCTACATATTTACAAACATAAATTCTATTAAATACTATTGCTATGATCTATTTCATGCGAAAAACATTCATTTCTCCAAGTTTTACCAGCCAATGGCACTTTAGCTCTCGGCATAATAGCATTCTCTCCAACTTCCTCCAATATTTCAGTTGCGACAGTTCGAATTTCTTTCCAATCTTTCAAAATATCTTCATTCGTGGTATATTGTGACGTCACCGTAAAACGTATGACGTATTTATTTTTTAAAGCTGCTGGTACACAATGAACGTTACCACGACTGTTCATTCTTTTGAGAAGTTTTTCGGTGTGGGAGTTTTCGCCACGGAGACGAAAAACTACCATGCCAAGGTGACGAGTAGCAGGAATTTCGAATCGATGGTCGGCAAGGACGAGAGCTTCGAATTTTTGAGCTAGACGGACACCCTAAAATAAAAATAAATTATTAAATAACCACTAAACCAAATTTAATTTTAAACATTTAGAAAGGAGTCAACTGAATATCGAATATCAGGGACAATACCTTTTATTATTATGCCAACAAAAACAATAATTTTTTGAAAATCATTTTTATTATTTATAGAACTAAGAGCTTTCCACAATTTGGACAACACAAATACCGAAGTACCTAATGGAAAAAGGAAATAAAGATAAAAAACGGACGGTAGCAAGATTTTGATGTGGAAACGAGGAGAGAGACAACCAATTCTGGAGAGAAGATGAAGAAAGAGTATGCAGGATGTGTCGGAGATGGATGGAGACTATTTTGATTATAAAAAATATATTTTCTAAAAATTTATTTAATTTCTCGTTATAAAAATCAGTATTTCATACTCATCATCGTAATCTAAGCTATTGATGGATATTTTGGAACTACTCAGCAATTTATATTTAAACGAATAATATTTCTAAGGACTTACCTCTCTGATATGTTTTTGAAGGCCTTTAATTCCATAATTCCTGATTACAAACCATAGTTTCAGAGACCTGAATCTTCTGCTAAGCGGAACTTGCCAATGCTATATAATAAAACATAAGCATTAAAGCTGAAAAATTATAGGTTGAATTATATTTACCATATAATCGATTGCCAGACCTGCAAAAAAAAAAAATTTTAATACAATATAATAATTAAATAATCAATTTAATTTGTTTGTGGTTAATAATGATTTTTATTGATAGTTGTTTATTTAAGGGACACTTAAATGACAGTTCTGTTTAAAAACATAACCTCAATTTTCAGTAGTATTCTGCACATTACATATGTACAGAGCGATCAAGAAATCTTGTCCGTTATGCAACACTTGACAGAAACATTTAGTTATCAAACTTATTTCCAAGGACATGTACACATAGGCGTACATTCTATTTTTATTACCTTATACGAATTGATTATTAAATGAACACTATTTTTCTCTACACGCCAATGAGTTGACAACAGGTATGAAGTGAGGAACACATATTTTCGTTGATTCTCGAGTTCGAACCAACGAAGTAATCTGATTGGTTCTTTGTTAAATTGGGATATTCAGCTGTGGATTAGAACACAGTTTTGATATTTTTAAACTCACTGTTTACTGTTATGTAACTGACAAGAAATTATGATCGCACGGTATATGTAAATATGTATCAACAATATTTATTAAACGATATACTTTTATCTGATTCATCGTCGCTTGAAAACAACATTGATGAATTTATCCTAGATTATTTGAACAGAGGACAGTTTTGCCCCATTATAAAGTGGAGCTGAGGAAGAAACCAAGAAAAAACAGGATTCGATCATGGTTGTTTTGGTTAGTAATCAATCTATCAAACTTCAACATCTACGTTACGTAAATAAAATTTGTTCAGCAAGTTTGTATTTTCGAAATGAAAAATCGTACTTTTAGTTGAAATCTAGTATTTACGGTACATACTATTAGATTCATAGGCCAAATTTAATTTAATTTTTATTATTTTGTTATAGTGTTTACTAAAGTATTTTATTCATTAACTCACCAGAATTTTCATGTTGTAAATAGAGAGGTTCCACATTAAAAGTTCTGTGTAAAGCTCCACTGTTCTTCACCCTGCAAAATCACAAATTAAAAAACAATTAACCAACTTAATTCTTCAACGTACCACATGGCGGTGCAATCGAAGTGGACCATCAACCACTTGGAGGGATTGAAAGCGATTGAATCCGCGTAATGTATGCCCACGAGCCACTGACGAAACTCCGGACAAATAAAAGCACTTCCGGCGTATGCCGCGTCTATATGCAGCCAAAGTCCTTCCTCACGACAGATGGGACCTAGTTCTTGGATATTGTCGAAAGAACAAGCACCTGTTGTTCCCAAAGTTGCGCATAACTAAAAAATAAATAACGAATAAATCATTAATATATTGTAACGTGTTCTGGTTCTTCAAACAAAAACATAGAATTTTCCAGAAGGTAAAATTTATTTAAATTTATAATATTACACTTGTATTTTTGTAGCATAAGAATTACTAACAACAACTTTCACCCGGAGGCACAAACTGTCCGTATATTTGCTGGAACAAGTATAAAAACCCACTAACTATAGAAAAACATCTCGTTACCAAGTAAACTCGGTTTGATTGTCACAATAATTCATGTTTTTCTAAATACTTCTCAATTGTACCATGGTTTCCATGATATGACTTCCCGATTATTCCACGAAATTCCACCATAGGCGTCACATCAAAACATTTTCGGCACAATATTATCTAAATAAAACTGTACAGCGAAGATAATGAATTTCAGGCTGATGAATACATTTGGGAACTTCAATAATCTGTATCAGGGACTTTCTAACTATGGCCCGCAGGACAAATCTAGCCAGCAAGAAGATGTCATCCGGCTCGTGGACACGTTTTAAAAAGTTTACTTACATAAAAACAGAAATTTAAAATAATCAGAAAATCGCAAAATATTATAAAGTCATTCTATTATCACCTCTGTCCTCCCATTTTACCATATAGGTAGGGTGACCAGATTTCAGTGAAGGGTAACCGGGACACAGGAAAAAAAAAGGTCCTCACCTACCAAATCCAAGCGAAGAGCAAAAAAAAAAACGGTCTTCACCTCCCAGATCCAAGTGAAGAGCAAAAAAAAAAGGTCCTCACCTCTCATATTATAGATATATTTTCATAAAAATGCAGAATTATATAAAAACCGGGATATTCGACCGTCCCGAAAACATTTTGGGACAAACACCGGGATAATTGACCTAAAACCGGGACGGATGGTCACCCTATAGGTCACATATAGGCCGTGTCTCCAACTCTATAGCTCTGAAATTTTAATAAATCCTCAATCAAAATATATAACTATTTATATAAAGATACAAAGTAAAAAAATATAAACTATTTTAGATGATGTAGTACCAAGTAACTTCCAAATTTAACGTTATACCTCATCTTCAATAATCAAAAATAGTGTATTGGGCCTGGTAGTTCAATTTCCACCACCTGTATACTATTGATAAAATATTAATATATGTGTTTATTCTCATAAAGAATTATTTTAAGCAATTCTGTTCCTAATTTATTAATTGTTAATGACTATTTTCCTTAATGAGCTTTATCACGATTAACCATCTTGATATGTAGTGATACGTGATTTTTGCAAGTGGCGTCTTCATTTTTGTCTGACGTTTTTAGTTATTTTTCAGTGATAAAAGTGCAGAAAATACTTGAAATAATATGTTATAGTGTGGGCTTTAGAGTTTGGACTCCATGCAGACCAAAATTGGACCGAATGGAAAGGTATTTGTAGAAATTTGTGTTAATTTTATAATGTAAGTCATTGTTATGTAGAATGTGCTTCTATGGACAATATAGAAAAGGAAAAGTTTTACAAGTCATTTCTTTGGTTTAGGCGGAACTAAATGGGGGGGGGGGTTATTTTTAATTTGTCACAAACAGAGCTTGGCTAGGTTATTTCATTGATTTGGTCATTTATTAGAAAAATAAAACAATACATTTATAAATTTTTGGAAAACTAAGATTTTAAGAAATGAGCCTATTATATTAAAAATTTATGTGAAGTGTGAATTTTCACACATTTCAGGGTTTTGCAGGTATTTAGTAAGTGAATGATGATTATTTTGGATGCGAAAACAAATTTTATATATATATTTTTTTTTTGTTAATTTAAATCGAACGCCTAATACCATTATTTAGGTATCTAAATATGTGCAGTATTTTTTCATATATAGCAAGGTTCGTTAAGAATTTTAAAAATTGCGCCTATGGCTTCCATTGGTTGTTATAAGTTCCGCCCCTCTGATTTCGTGTACATGAAACAGAATTAAATTATAATTTAAACAATTTCCACTGGTTATTAAATTTACGCTTTTAAAAATTAAATGCAACATTTGCCAAAATATAACTAGAATTTTGAAAAAATAATTTAACAATATAAAAATTTAAAAAAAAACAAAAAATAATATTTTCTCTTCTCGCAGGGTTCGATCCCTTTCGGATCGAGTTACTTGGGTGAAGACCCAGCGTCAAAAACCACTACACCAGCATACACGTTCCAGTGTAGCGTGTTACAAAGCTATAACTTGTGTACATTATTAGCCAAAAATCACAAAAAATGCGTTTTTTTCCAAAAACATAATCTGATCAAAAATTCCTGTTGTTCTATTCCGGTTCACACCAATGTACATTACTTAGAATTTTTTCAGATTTTTAGTTTAAACCATTTGGGCTACAGGGTGTGGGACAAAAAAAAATTACACAATTTTGGCAAAAATCGCTTCAAAATAATTTATTTTGCAAAAATAAAAATTTGATCGTTAATCCACATACCAAGGGCTTTCATTTGATACCCAACTCAGAATTATAAAAAACTATTTTTTTTTCTATGAGCACATATTTGTTTATATTTTTAGGGGGGTGTTTTTTAAATGTTTTAGTATTTTTCCTATGTGCGGATCAAAGAGTTATATAAGCATGCCAAATTTTAAACTCTCTAGGTTTAACCGTTTGGCTACAATTTTTACCGAACAGACAGACAGACAGACAGACAGACAGACAGACAGACAGACAGACAGACAGACAGACAGACAGAAAGAGAGACAGACAGACAGACGACAAAATGACGGTATAAGGGTTTTTTGGTCATAACTACAAAACCCTAAAAATGACACAAAAAAACAAAATGTGATGAAAATTACATTTTATAAAGATATTAACTTTAACCTTAAAATGCTTATTATAAATATGATTTACAAAGCTTAACCAAAGCGGTCAAAAGCTCGAATCAGAATATAAAAGTTACTAGATTGCAAAATCTAGTTCCGCCAAATGTTTGGAATATCCTATACTAACAGCCGTTTTCTTTTTAGAGGTAGTGTAATATCACCCGATGATGAACAAGAGTTAATTTTGGTTTATAATACATTTTTAGGATTTTGTAGGTATGACCAAAAAACCCTTATACCGTCTTTTTGTCGTCTGTCTGTCTGTCTGTCTGTCTGTCTGTTCGGTAAAAATTGTAGCCAAACGGCTAAACCTAGAAAGTTGAAATTTGGCATGCCTGTACAACTTTTTGACCCGCACATAGGATAAATACTAAAACATCTAAAAAACATATCCCCCTAAAAATATAAACAAATATGTGCTCATCGAAAAAAAAAATATTTTTTTAAAATTCTGAGTAGGGTATCAAATGAAAGCCCTTAGTACGTGGATTAACGATCAAAATTTTATTTCTGCAAAATAAATTATTTTGACGCGATTTTAGTCAAAATTGTGCAAAAATATTTTTGTCCCACACCCTGTAGCCCAGATGGTTTAAACTAAAAATCTGAAAAAATTCTAAGTAATGTATATTGGTGTGAACCGGAATAGTACAACAGGAATTTTTGATCAGATAATGTTTTCGGAAAATAATGCATTTTTTGTGTTTTTAACCAAAACATGTTAAATATTTAATTCGCTATGTAACCAAGTTGATACGTCAGCGCTCATAGCGATGTGCGTTTAGTCATTTGTTTTCTAATTTGTCAAACAGGTAACTTGCGAACTAGAGTTCGAATCCTTGTTTTTTTTTGCAGTTTTCTTTTGTTTAAATAATTTTGTCAAAATTCTAGTTATATTTTGGTAAATGTTGCATTTAATTTTTAAAAGCGTAAATTTAATAACCAGTGGGAAGTGTTGAAATTATAATTTAATTCTGTTTGATGTATACGAAATCAGAGGGCGGGGCTAATGATTTAAGCAACCAATAGAAGCTATAGGCGCAATTTTCAAAATCTTAATGAACCTTGCTATGTAAAAAAAATACTGCACATATTTAGAAACTTAAATAATGGTATTAGGCATTCGAATTAAAATTCATAAAAAAATATTTTGACATAAAATTTGTTTTAGCATCCCAAATAATCATCATTCAGTTATTAAATACCTGCAAAACCCTGAAATGTGTGAAAATTCACACTTCACATCAATTTTTTTTTAAACACTACCATAAACGTCTTCTGAGATTTCTCAACATATAGTTTCTTAAAATAGATGATTAATGTTAAATCTAGTAAACATATTACTTATAATTCAATATTTCTGATAAAATTTGAAATTTGAATATCAAATTATTGCGTGGGTTCGATCTAAAAATACCATATTGTAAATTTGAATGTAGTTGGAATTTGTTGTGGTAATCGGATTATGACTTATCAGTAAACTGCATGGTTGTTCGTACACAGTTAATTGGAAAGAACAATCTTCTTAAACCCGAACCGAAGATGCCGAAGCACTCTAGGGACACAATTAACTTGACAAATGATTTTCTCAACTGTAACTAGTGATATATCAAATCAAACTACACAGTGGCGTAGCTACGATTTTTGGGCCTGTAGGCAAACATCAGGAAGGGCCCCCGGTACCGCGAAACTACCTCCACCATATCCAGCAAAATTTCCAAAATGACATCGGTCTAATTATAGAATTACGTTGGAATTAAATGCATACATAACTAAATACATTTGGAAAAATAGTAAAATTTTTATAAACAATTTTTTTAAGTGGTATATTCTTAATTGGGTCATTCCATGTGAATTCACCAAAGGCCTCCCACTCGACCCTTTCTAAATCTAATGAAATTTTGTAATAAAGTAGCCCTAGACCCCAAATGAAATTGTGCAAAATATTAGAGCCCAGTCTACTTTGGTTCTTAAATAATAGGTCCATGTTCAATGGGCTCTCGTCCCGTTAATGCGTACATATCGTAAAAAAGGCCAACTTTGATCCTTTATCAAATCACGTCTAGTGCCCAGAGAGGTGTGAAATTTGGCATACCAGGACAACTTTTTGTGCGGAATACAGCAGTGTAATCAAAAAAATAGCCACCCAGGCTATTCAGCTACCAATCCATGCTAAAATTACTGCCAAATTTTGTCGCGAGAAATTTGGACCCCAATTTGGAGACCACTTACTCATCACCAAAAGGTCTAAACGCCATGATTTTTTGCAACGATGTATAACAAGCACAATACTATGCAGTGCTGCAATAGCAACTCTGTTGTATTCATATGTCCAGAATCGAACTTAATGTTTTATGTGTGAAGTCTTGCACCTTATTTTAATGTGTTTTAGTTATTGACTGTGATATTCGATGGTACTTGGCCCCTTTACAGCCTCTTACCGTCACCCTGAGTCTGTTCATTTTTTTGAACAGACTTTTTATTTTATTTGTTTGTATTTGTCCGTGCAAGATTTCTTTTATTGAGTATGCGTTATTTTCATAATTTTATTTATTTATTTACTGTCTTATTTATTGTTTTTATTGTGTAGCTTAGACATTTAGATGGGCTGCGTTAGGCGCAAATAGCCTTTGTTGCTGTGCGCTAAAAATTTTAACTAACTAACTAACTAAACAGCAATGTTTGACCTGCTGACACAACACTACAAATATGTAAAGATAAATATAGAACACCAACCTAAAATAGCACTGTTTGTTTAATAATAATTCTGAATCCCACCCAAAATTGTTCTACCCAATGAAGCTTAAAATTTTTCCAATCAGTATGGATATCAATTTGCTAGCAGTCATGATCAGTGCACAAAGAAGATATGGAGAATCATTATTTGATTTTTTCGATATCGCACCCAAGGTATGTCATTTTCAGAGTCCTGTGGCTGAACTAGGAATTCAGATCCCAACCTAAATAAAAGTTACTCTTGTACAGAAAAATCTGCTCTATCCAATGGTGTCATTCAAAATCAAATTGGGAATGACGCATATTAAGCTATTTTGCCTTGAAAGTTTGCTAGTTTTGCACAAAAAAATGTTTTGGCCAACTTTCAATTGGACCGTCTCTGGACATATGAATACAACAGAGTTGCTATTGCAGCACTGCATAGTATTGTGCTTGTTATACATCGTTGCAAAAAATCATGGCGTTTAGACCTTTAGGTGATGAGTAAGTGGTCTCCAAATTGGGGTCCAAATTTCTCGCGACAAAATTTGGCTGTTATTTTAGCATGGATTGGTAGCTAATGGCCACCCATACTGCTTTTTCGATTACACTACGTTATTCTACACCAAAAGTTGTCCTGGTATGTCAAATTTCACACTCCTACAGGCAATAGAAGTGATTTAACAAAAGGTCAAAGTTGGTCATTTTTGCGGTATTTACGCATTAGCGGAACGAGGGCCCTGTTATTTAAGAACCAAAGCAGATTGAGGTCTAATATTTTGCAAAGTGTCATTTGGGGTCTAGGGCTATCTTACTACAAAATCTCATGGCATTTGGAGAGGGTCGAGTGGGAGCCATAAGTGATTTTTTGGTGATTTGAGATGGAATGACCCAATTGCCAAATTTTCGAAGCCTTAAGGTAAGACCGCACAAGGCGGAACTGCACTGCAGCGTAGCGACGCGACACGACGCAGTCAAATATTATTTAATTGAATTTGTATGACATATCACGCACTACGCTACGCGGCACTGCACATCGCTACTAAGTGACTTTCTCACAAATTCTGACGCGCCGTGTCGTGCCGGGCAGTGTAGTTCCGCCTAGTGCGGTCTTACCTTTAATTGCAACCTTTCAAAGCCCGAGCCGGGCCCCAGTTGCTTGAGGGCCCGTAAGCTTTGCTTACACTGGCCTTGCGGTAGCTACGCCACTGAAACTACAAAACTAAATACATCCTTTTATAGAACGATTGATTTTTAAAATAAAATATGTGTTTTAATGGAAAAATTGTTAAACGAGTGGTCAAAATCATCTTGAATTGACAGGTCAGTTGCCGATATTCTGAAATATTCCCCGGTTAAATATTATTTACTTTTTTAACTTTTCTATAACAATTGTATTGATTAAAAGATATTTTTAAGATTCGGAGTTATTCCCTTCCTTCCAGACTAATAATTTTATTTGTTATTTTGCTAATACATTCTAAAATAACAGATAATATTGTTTATTACGTAAAACAGTATCACAACCAAACAAAAATAATAGGTTTTTATCTTTATCCATTTAAAGAATTAATGACAAATTTAAAAAAAAATAAATAAAAATTCAGTATTTCCAATATTGTAAGAGAGAACATGAATATTACATTTACTTAAAAGATCAGGGCTATCAAATAAGTTATTGAAAAATTTATAAGAAAAATTGATGTGAAGTGTGAATTTTCACACATTTCAGGGTTTGCAGGTATTTAATAACTGAATGATGATTATTTGGGATGCCAAAACAAATTTTATGTCAAAATATTTTTTTATGAATTTTAATTCGAATGCCTAATACCATTATTTAAGTTTCTAAATATGTGCAGTATTTTTTTTACATAGCAAGGTTCATTAAGATTTTGAAAATTGCGCCTATGGCTTCTATTGGTTGCTTAAATCATTAGCCTCGCCCTCTGATTTCGTATGCATCAAACAGAATTAAATTATAATTTCAACACTTCCCACTGGTTATTAAATTTACGCTTTTAAAAATTAAATGCAAAATTTACCAAAATATAACTAGAATTTTGACAAAATAATTTAAACAAAAGAAAATTGCAAAAAAAAAAACAAAAAAATTAAAATTGACAGGATTCGAACTCTAGTTTGCAAGTTACCTGTTTGAGAAATTAGAAAACCAATGACTAAACGCACATCGCTATGAGCGCTGACGTATCAACATGGTTACATAGCGAATTAAATATTTAACATATTTTGGTTAAAAACACAAAAAATGCATTATTTTCCGAAAACACAATCTGATCAAAAATTCCTGTTGTACTATTCCGGTTCACACCAATATACATTACTTAGAATTTTTTTCAGATTTTTGGTTTAAACCATCTGGGCTACAGGGTGTAGGACAAAAATTTTTTTGCACAATTTTGACAAAAATCACTTCAAAATAATTTATTTTGCAAAAATAAAATTTTGATCGTTAATCCACGTACTAAGGGCTTTCATTTGATACCCTACTCAGAATTTTAAAAAAATATTTTTTTTTTTTCGTTGAGCACATATTTGTTTATATTTTTAGGGTGATATGTTTTTTTGATGTTTTAGTATTTTTCCTATGTGCGGGTCAAAAAGTTGTACAAGCATGCCAAATTTCAACTCTCTAGGTTTAGCCGTTTGGCTACAATTTTTACCGAACAGACAGACAGACAGACAGACAGACAGACAGACAGACAGACAGACGACAAAATGACGGTATAAGGGTTTTTTGGTCATACCTGCAAAACCCTAAAAACTGATATCTAAAATAATTCTCCTATTTTCTAATGCCAGAAGTCTGTATTGTTGAATATCAAATTAATACAATTTTAAAGTCTTTTTTGTACATTTTCAAATCAGTGTATTATGCGAATTATTATTTTTTTTTTTTTTAATTCTGGTAACAAGTTTTGTAAACTTTTTTAATAATATTGTCAACAAGTATGTCAAATATTAATTTCTGATCAAATGTTATTCTCAGATTTTTAACAAAAGTAACATTAAAGATCTGCATCTGCATCTTCATTAAACTTAAATAAATAAAATAAAATTAATATTATAATTAAAATCTATTGTGTTTCTATTTCTACTATTATACAAGGTGTCTCAAAAGAAATTTTATATTTAGTGGATCGATTAAAAAAAAAGTAAGCCGTATATAGAAAAAATGTTTATTAATTATTAAAATACACTTTTTGGGGATTTATTTCTTAAAAATAATATCGTCTAAATGTAGACCCTCGCGTTCTCGGCACTCATTTAATCGAACAGTAAAATTACTTATGACGTCTCGGCAGGTGGACTCAGGGATGGCTGCCATTTCGTGACGGATATTTTCTTTCAAATGCGCCAGTGAAGTCGGTTTATTGGCGTAAACTTTAGATTTAAGATAACCCCATAGGAAAAAGTCCATAGGGGTTAAATCTGGACTGCGTGGAGGCCAATTTATGTCACCTCTCCGGGAGATCAATTTGCCTGAGAAAATTTCACGAACACGTGGCAGAGACATATTGGACGTGTGTGAAGTTGCTCCGGCCTGTTGGAACCATGTTCTTTGGTTATAGCCAAGAAAGTTTTGCAGTTCATGTACCAAGAAGTTGTCTAACATCTCCACATAACGCTCTGAATTCACTGTAACTGCACGCCCCCTTTCGTCTTCAAAAAAGTAAGGGCCGATAATTCCTCGCGCTGACATCGCAGCCCATACGGTCACTTTAGGCGAATGTTTGCGTTTCGGATTCGTTGCACTCCAGTAGCGGCAGTTTTGTTTATTTACGTGGCCATTAAGATGAAAATGAGCTTCATCCGAAAACAAAATGTTGGTAAACGTTGAAAAACTCTGACTGGCATCTTGGGGCTTTAATTCTTGCACCAATTGAATTTTGTAGGGGTGCAGCTTTAGGTCTTTGTGCATAATGCGATGTAATGATGATCTGTGCACATTTAAAGCACTTGCGCGCTTCCGAATTGAAAAGTTCGGGTCGTCACGAACAGACTGATTAACATTCTCCACGTTTTCTACCGTTCTTGATGACCTAGGTCGCCCGGATTTTGATTTATCCAGCGTTGTACCAGTCTCTTCAAACTTTTTAACCCAATGTCGAATGAGAGGAATGCTTGGCGCATCATTTAAGTGGCGAAAACCTCGAATACTGCAGAATTTTCTACGCGCTACAGTCGCCGAATCACCGTTTTTGTAAAACTCTCGCACGCATAACGCGCGGTCTGCTCCCGAGAAACGCTCCATAGCGACTGAATTCCCAAGAGCCAGGCTACCAATTGACATAACCCCCGCGCCCCTCGGATGCTTTGCGTTCACGCAGTAAGCTTAATAAATATAAAATTTCTTTTGAGACACCTTGTATATTTCATTTTGTAATATGTTACTATCAGATCAATTCTGTAAAAAATTACTGTGTAGTACCGTTACTACAAGATAAAATATTATAAAAAGTATAATGACTTTCATTCATGATAGTAACTGACCTTGCTCATTGTGACAATTTCAGTTACTATTATCATAGTAACTGAGTTACAGAATTGGTCTGTATATGGTATATAGTGACTTTGGTGATTGTTTTGTTGTAAACTGAATTTTATGGAGCCATGTAAACTTGTCAGTCAGGTATTTTATTTTTTTTTTTTCGGTTCATTTTATTAACGTTATATTCAGTGCTTCGAACCGGAACAGAACCGAAAACCGAAAACCGAAAAAAACGTTATTTTTGTCGGAACGAAAACCGGAACTGAACTGATATTTATTTTTTTAATTGAACCGGAAAAAAAACGAAACGAAAAAAATAACGGTTCGAAGTCCTGTAATAAATTTTAAAAAACATTTTTAAATTTTTATATTTAAAAATACTGTGCACTGTCGGGATTCATTTATTGTTTATACATTTATTGTTAAAATATTAGTTATTTTTGTCGGAACGAAAACTGAACCGAAAAAAATATCGGTTTATTTCAGTTCAGATAATGGTTATATGAGTGAATATAAATTATATTTTATTTAAGATTATTTTTTAAACTGATGAGCAGAAAAAAATCGTAATTTTTCCGACAAGTAAAAAAGAAATTGCGATTTTATTAATTCAGGGGAGGGGGGAACGCCCAGAACCCCCCCCCCTGGCAGCGGCCTTGGTATGATTATTACAAAATAAAGAATAAAATGTTCTTCTAAAATAATTTAGAAGAACATTTTATTTTCTACTATAAAGTAGAAAATAAATTTCTAATACAAATAAAATCATTTAAAAATTTATCACTCGGAACTGAACCGAAAATCGAAAAAAAAACGTTATTTTTGCCGGAACGAAAACCGGAACCGAGCTGATATATGTATATTTTTTTAATTGAACCGGTAAGAAAACCGAAACGAAAAAAATAACGGTTCGAAGTCCTTCAATAAATTTTAAAAAACATTTTAAAATTTTTATATTTAAAAATGCTGTGACTGTCGGGGTCCATTTATTGTTTATACATTTATTGTTAAAATACAGAACTACGCAAAAGCAATTTAGTTCCGCGTAAACGTGAAGAATAGCCTATAATGCTAATACTGGTTAACAAAATTATTATAAATTTAAAAAATTATTTTTAAATAATTATATTTAAATTGCTGTGCACTGTCGTGTACTATTTATTGTTTACGCAATACAGAACTACGCAAAAAATCCACATTAAAATTTTCATTAGCGAAACTAATTAAGAGGATTAATTTCTTTATTTGATAATTTTGATAGACATTACGTCATTAATCCTTTCTTTTAATATTTCTCGTTCACAATCGTTCATGTAAAGTAACAACACATGTTGACCAGTGCATTTTTTGTATAAAATACCCTTAAATTAATAACTACCTTAAGCGCTAGTAGCCATAAATGCTGGGTGTACACATTTTTACCAGTTTTATAAAAAGTAAAATTTGAAAAAGTGCAATAGTGATGAAACAAGTTGAGTGTCTATTGAAGAGTTAAGAAGGGACATCCTATACTGAGTCGACATCCCTTGGGAGCTAATAGCCAAAGATGCTACACACCATTTTCTCAAAATTCAAAAAATTCTGTGGATTTTAAATGTTTTGTAAGTATTGTATAGGTAAATTTTATGTTTTTTCGATTGAATATTTTTAATAGCTCTAAGTATATGTTTCTTGGGCGCTAATAGTCGAAAATGCTACACACCATTTTCTTAAATTTACAAAAATTCTGTGGATTTTAATTTGTTTGTAAGTATTGTGAATTTTTGGAATGTTTTTACGTCTCAATATTTTTAACAGCTCTAAGTAAGTTTGTATGTTCTTTGGGCGCTAATAGCCTAAACTGCTGTACACCATTATTTCAAATTTCAAAAAATTCTTTGGATTTTAAGATTTTTGTAAATATTGTGCAGAAAAATGGTTTTGAAAATGTTTTTTCGATTCAATATTTTTAACAGCTGTAAGTATGTATGTTCTTTGGGCACTAATAGCCTAAAGTGCTGTACACCATTTTTTTTTTTCGAATTTCAAAAATTCTGTGAAATTTAAATGTTTTGTAAGTATTGTGAAGATAAATTTTTGGAATGTTTTTTCCATTCAATATTTTTAATAGCTCTAAGTAAGTGTGTATGTTCTTTGGGAGCTACTAGCCAAAGATGCAGCATACCATTTTTTCAAATTTTAAAAAAATCTGGATTTTAAATATTGTTCTACACCAGAAAAATTAATGCGATCTTTTTACGCCAAGATTTGTTAGTATATAATAAGTGATTTTTTTTGGCACATTTTTTTGTCAAGAAATTTCTCAAAAAAATGGATTTTTTGATATTTTTTTTAAATCTGTACAGCAGATTTTATTATATACTTGATTCAAAAAATTTTAAAAATATTTTTCGAAAATATTTCTGTAATTTTTTGGAATATTTTTCGATTCCACTTTGACGTCCACGACCTCCACCTTGGGGTACAGCAGAAGTTATTTTTCTTACGCCAGATTTAGAGCCATTAACGACAACACATTGAGTTCTATCTACAAGGTACGATTTATATCAATTTAACAGATTACCATGTATGGCTATTTTGTTTAATTTATTTAACAATATGTCATGATCTATTGCAGTGTTTCTCAACCAAAAACGCACTGCGTACCAGTAAAATAAATAATTTTCTAACGCGGACCACTAATAATAATTGTTGGTTCATTTTTTGCAAGAAAAAAATATATATTTAATGTGCTACTAAATATATTTATTTTATTTGTAGTAAATCACAGAAAGGTTACAGGAAATCAACAAAATATAAATTATTCATAAAAAAAAGTGCATAAAAATTACAAAATAACTGCAAAAAACATATACAAAAACTTTCGCGGACCACCTGTTGAGAGACACTGATCTATTGTATAGAACCCCTTATAAAAAGCTGTAATATACATAAATAATAAAATTAATCTTTAATACTCTTAAATAATATTATTATTATGGGGTTTGTCAGGTCTTGACAAGCGTCCACTAATCTCTAACTTCAGCAACCTTTTGAGCCGCGTCATACTAGAGACTAGTGGAGCTAAATACACACGACTGCATCCCAAACCCTGGCGATATGCAGCCGCGGAAATTACGCTAGATCCAGTGCCCGCACAATGCGGAGTGACCCGAGCAGCACTGCTTTCTGCATCCTGCAGATCAAAGAGTTGGCAGAAGATCTGCAGACGGGAATGGACTCGATTTCCCTTCGATAGGAGGCTTTCATGCCACCCAAAACACCAACTATCAGGACTACAAGCTTAACTTTATACCCGGGATACAGCATAACCCGGGATTATTATTATTATTATTATTATTATTATTATTAATTAAAATGAATCCAGGGATACCAAAATCTAATTGTTAAACAGAAATATCTCTAATTTCACGGTAAAACATAACGTTATAAAGAAATAACGCTAATACTCAGTTCCATTAAGTTTTATTCGATATCACTCGATACCTGTGTTTCGACATTTGTCTACTGTCTATGTCATTGTCTATCTAACTGTATATGTAACTGTCTATCTCAGGGGTGGGCAAATCTTTTGGCTGTTGGGCCACATTGCGGATGAAAATTTGACCGCGGGCCACATTACGGATGAAAATTTAACCGCGGGCCAGAAAATATTGTTTTTATAATTTTTAATATTGTTTTTGTTACAAAGTTATTTCATAAATTTTAAAAGCAATATTTTTAAACCAAAATGTGTACTTATTATGCAATTTAAAGAAAAAAATTGAAAAGAAAATTGGATAGAATGAAAATTTTAAAGAATATTGGGCAGATAGTAAAATTTTTGCAGGGCACAATAATTTATAAAATGCTTCGCGGGACGGATAGAATTTCAGGTCGGGCCGGACCCGGCCCGCGGGCCGCCATTTGGCCAGGCCTGGTCTATCTCATTGTCTACTGTCTATGTCATTGTCTACTGTCTATGTCATTGTCTACTGTCTATGTCATTGTCTACTGTACACTGGGTATATTGTCTATGAACTAAACTTAAAATCTATCAAATTTTACTTACCTCATATAAATAAAGAAAAGAAAGTGCATTAAAAGTAGAACAAGTACTTACCCAGAAAGGTATTAATCCATTATCTCTATCCTTCTTGATTGCTTCCAGTAATTTATCACCTCTCATTGACAAATTGTCATCACTTTCTATGTATCTCATTCTAACGAGTCCAATGAGACCAGCTTTCTCAACGCTGGAATGTGCCTGATCTGAGCAATAAGCCACAAGACGAGCATTAATTTCCACGTCTTCCAAATCAGGATATTTATTTTGATAATTTTTAATTGCCTGACATCTTCCGGCAAGGAGACAAACTAAAGTAGCCTCACTAGCTGTAGTCTAGGAACACAAAAAATAATTAGATTCACACATAAATATATATAAGCCTACCTCAATTTACGACGATTAGTTCTAGTTATGTTCATACGACTACCATACAACCAAGTTTAATATATAGTGCCCCCGAAACAACACTTTAGAATGCGAAGTTTGAAATATCGAATCCCAGTTTGTTCTGTCCAAATTACAATAAAATATATCCAGCCATTTCTGCATGAAGCTCAGACAAACACACTAACAGACAAACGACAGACAGAAATTCATGGTGACAATCTACCTAATCTATTTGACAACTACAACACAGAATATAGTAGAAATACTCGTAGAAAATAGATTATAATTATGTGCTTCATGTGCATTTTTCGTAAGTTATTTTTTTCATGTACTACATTAACAATTAGTAAAACAATATGAATTTTAACAAAAAGCACAAAAATAATTATGCGGAACACTTGACATTGTTTTCCTCACGTCTGAGAATACAAAAAACTGTCTACCGCAAAATGAAATTAGCCCAGATATCTTCTTTTTAATAAATTTAAAAGTGAAACAGACAAATCGATACATAAAAATGTGGAAACAATACAATTTTGTAAATTATAAGTATAATAAAATACTAATATTATCGCTCAAATAAAGTCAGTTTTGAAAAAAATCGTATTGAAATAAAAAATTCTAAATTACTTTCCATTCCTTAATCTATATTTTAAGAGCTTTATTTTGATAACACACAATAAAATTTAAAAACATAATTATATCGACACAAAAAAATCGATACTTAGAGTTTTTTTTTCAGATTTTTAGATCTCTCCTCTGGGAGATAGTATTTTTTTTTTATTTATTTATTTTTATTTATTTTTTTTTAATGGCCTTTGCTAGGACAATTTTTATTTGTGCAAAATTCCATGCCTGAACGGGATTCGAACCCGAGACCTTAGCAACGCAGAGCACATGTTTTACCACTACGCTACGCCGGTCGGTGGGAGATAGTATACGGGACAAATGTTTTTGGCATATTTTTGACTAAAATCCCATAAAAAAATATTTTTAAAAAAATGTGTTTGAGTATCCACGCATTAAGAGGTTTCATTTGATACCCCAGTCAAAATTTAAAAAAAATATTTATTTTTCCATTAAATACATATTTGTTTATATGCTCAATTTTTTCTCAATTTTTTTGAACTCTATATTTTTCGTGTATGTGGGTCAAAGAGTTGTACAAGCATGCCAAATTTCAACTTTCTATGACTAAACATAGTATTTGACTACAATTTCTACTGTACAGACAGACAGACACATGGGTGATGTTATAAGGGTTTTTTATAATAATCTTCTTATTTAAAACTTAATTGAGCAGAAAAAAATATTTTCTCATTCTGTACACACTTTCAATTTATTTTTTAACATATTTCAAGAATTTAGTTTTAGAAAGAAAAACGATATGTTTCTATATTATAAACAATTTTTGTTATACATATTTTCCTGTTATGTCAGTAATAAGGGAAATATTTGGTTTTTTAGTAAACAGTTTTAACCCCGAAACACCCCCTAGAAAGAAAATTTTTAGATGCCTTATAGTTAGGGTTACCATATTTTTTGTGCGCCAAACCGGGACACCCCCCCAAAATATTTTTTTCTCATTTTTTATACTTTATTGATTGATGTATTTATTTATATTTTTCTATTACAAATGATTAATATTAAATCTTGAGAATTACAAAATTAAACGTATATCAAAAAATCACAAAAATACATATTATAAAATTATAAATTTTGACTTACATAGTTGCACTGTGTATATTATTTATTTGTATAAGAATATTTATCGGCAGATTGTACTTTTTAAAAAAAAGTTTCATTTTTAATATAATCATAAAACTCAGAACATTGTAAATCTATGTTAGTTTTACAAAATAATAATGCACCGACGTTACATTCAAGTAAACGATTTCTTTCAGGTGACCATATATTCTTCATTTCTAAAAATAATCGTTCAATTGGTGCTGAAATACCAGGCAAATAAAAAATAAATTCGACAATTTTCTGCAAATTGTTAACAGAAATATTTTTGTCTGAAATTTTTTTAAACAATTGTACCCATTTCTCCTCGCTACTTGTGCCCTTTTCCCGCCACAAATTATTGCGGTCAGTGTCGATATAAAACGGTTTAGCATATTCAACTTCGTCAAATAGAGTATCACAGTTAATGATCGGTGTTTTGGTCGTAAATTTGGAATTAAGTAATTGCATAGTTTTTTCAACATTGTTCCATGCATACATATATATAAAATATGGAAAAACCGGGACATTTTTAACAACCGGCCGGGACGCCGGGACAAGTTGTTAAAACCGGGATTGTCCCGGTCAAACCGGGACGTATGGTAACCCTACTTATAGTCCATGCTCGAATTCTAGTTTTACTCTATCATAGTACCAAATTAGGTGATTCGCAGACGAACAGATATAAATAGTTTTTCTTTTTTATATTACAATCATTCGACACGTTTAGAAACTAAATATGAGGCAAAAAAAAAATTATAATAAATTTAAAAAAAAATAGACATAGCCTTAATTTTTATTAATATACAAGGTGTCTCAAAAGAAATTTTATATTTAGTGGACGGATTAAAAAAAAAGTAAGCCGTATATAGAAAAAATGTTTATTAATTATTAAAATACACTTTTTGGGGATTTATTTCTTAAAAATAATATCGTCTAAATGTAGACCCTCGCGTTCTCGGCACTCATTTAATCGAACAGTAAAATTACTTATGACGTCTCGGCAGGTGGACTCAGGGATGGCTGCCATTTCGTGACGGATATTTTCTTTCAAATGCGCCAGTGAAGTCGGTTTATTGGCGTAAACTTTAGATTTAAGATAACCCCATAGGAAAAAGTCCATAGGGGTTAAATCTGGACTGCGTGGAGGCCAATTTATGTCCCCTCTCCGGGAGATCAATTTGCCTGAGAAAATTTCACGAACACGTGGCAGAGACATATTGGACGTGTGTGAAGTTGCTCCGTCCTGTTGGAACCATGTTCTTTGGTTATAGCCAGGAAATTTTTGCAGTTCAGGTACCAAGAAGTTGTCTAACATCTCCACATAACGCTCTGAATTCACTGTAACTGCACGCCCCCTTTCGTCTTCAAAAAAGTAAGGGCCGATAATTCCTCGCGCCGACATCGCAGCCCATACGGTCACTTAAGGCGAATGTAGGGGTTTCTGATGTTTGCGTTTCGGATTCGTTGCACTCCAGTAGCGGCAGTTCTGCTTATTTACGTGGCCATTAAGATGCCAAATGAAAATGAGCTTCATCCGAAAACAAAATGTTGGTAAACGTTGAAAATCGCTCAATCACCTGATTTACGAAATTAAGCCTCTGACTGGCATCTTGGGGCTTTAATTCTTGCACCAATTGAATTTTGTAGGGGTGCAGCTTTAGGTCTTTGTGCATAATGCGATGTAATGATGATCTATGCACATTTAAAGTACTTGCGCGCTTCCGAATTGAAAGGTTCGGGTCGTCACGAACAGACTGATTAACATTCTCCACGTTTTCTACCGTTCTTGATGACCTAGGTCGCCCGGATTTTGATTTATCCAGCGTTGTACCAGTCTCTTCAAATTTTTTAATCCAATGTCGAATGAGAGGAATGCTTGGCGCATCATTTAAGTGGCGAAAACCTCGAATACTGCAGAATTTTCTACGCGCTACAGTCGCCGAATCACCGTTTTTGTAAAACTCTCGCACGCATAACGCGCGGTCTGCTCCCGAGAAACGCTCCATAGCGACTGAATTCCCAAGAGCCAGGCTACCGATTGACATAATCCCCGCGCCCCTCGGATACGTTGCGTTCACGCAGTAAGCTAAATAAATATAAAATTTCTTTTGAGACACCTTGTACTTAAATTTAAGATATATTATTTCATTGTTTGATCCACTTATTTATTAATTGTGTTCGTTATACTGGCGAAAATATTTTGTGTTATAATGGTAAATGTGTATGTGGTTTATACGGAGCCCCCAGTTAATAAGGACTAACGCTTCATGCGCCTAATGGTAAATATGGCCGTGGATGTCGTAATAACGGAGTAAATATAAAAGAAATTTTGACTTACCTGAAGTACTCCTCCTCCTAAAGAATCTGTTCTTGTATGTAAAAATTCATCAGGCAGACCAATCATTTTCCCCAGCCAGTTCATAACTATAGTTTCCAATTCTGTACAAGCAGGACTAGACGCCTTTAAAAATCGTTTCATATAACATAGTTGCACATATTACAAAAATATCCTTACCCAAGTGAATCCTAGACAATTTATAGCATCTGACAACATATCACCAAGCAGTGATGGATAACTGTTCAAAGCCGGAAAATATGCATGCATATGTGGGCTCTGCCAATGAGTTACTCCCGGCATAATTACTCTTTCTATATCAGGAAATATTTTGGACCAATTTTCACCATCCAATGGAGCACTTTCAGGTATTAGATTTCTCATATATCCTGGTTTAACATTTGGGTACACTCTTCTATCTCGGACATTTTCTAAGTAATCGGCGATGTATTCTACCATCTCTTTTCCTAAATAAAATTTAGATTTATTGGTAACAGTTTAAATTGTTTAGAGAAATGTATGCAACCAGTTTAACATTTATGTTCTGCAGGTTGCCTGTACAACAAAGCTACTCTTTTATTATGCAAAATTCAATTTAACCCTAGCCACCTCAAAACGCGTCAGTCTTGACCTATGGTCTATTTCAAAGTAGAAAAATGTGTGTATTAAGATAGGAGCTGTTTGTCCTTGCTTCGGATTGGTTTAGATCGTCATCCCTATTACACTATAAAAATATTGTTTTTAGTCCAAGTTGACAGATGTTCAGTGTCGTACATTGGAAATATATATTATTTATATTATTTAATTTTTCTCATATATTTTGTCATTATTTACATATTTAGACTTTTATTTATATTCTTGGCGTAGATTTTATGGAGAAAATTCTCCATGTAATTTGTTTTTACGCAGTTATATATTTTTTAGGTTAGCTGACATAAATATTTTTTGACATTTGACAATTAACAGATCAAGAGAGAGGACTAATGTGAGGCCAAAAGACAGCCCAGCTGATTGTGCCCAAAGAAGAAGTTATTGATATAATTTTTAGACCTTCATATATACATATATTTTTAATTTTTATTTACAATAATTATTTAAATAAGAAACTTTAGCTCTGAAGTTCTATTGTTTGTTGTATTTCTTTGTTTAAACTCTTTTAGCCAAATCTCTCTTTTTATATATAGTACATAATTTTTAAAATTAATATTTTTTTAACTTTTTCAAATTTCCCATTAAACTGAATGTATGTCGTATAAATAACGTAAGTGTATTATCTTCCTTGTTTATTTCAATATCTTATTAACCTTTTTTATATAAAAAAAAATCACTTGCTAACCCAGTTGCTACGCCCATGCCCTAGTTGTAAATTATTTTAAATTTCCCGCTATACTGTATTTGATCAGTGTAAATCGTACTCGGTTCGCAGCGCTATCTATTTTTTTCTACTTTGAAATAGACCATAGTAGTACAATTTTTTGTAATTACTTTTTTTCTTTTCAATTTAATTTAATATAATTCTGTGTATTTTCATAAATTATTATATTCGTTTAATGACGATAAATTTCTTTATTAATAAGTAGTTTTTTATTTATAATGTTAATTGACGTTAGATTATTTGAAATAAAGTATTTTAATTACTTTCTAGTATTTGAATTTTAGTATTTCAAATACATACTTCAAAAAAATGCTCTTGGTATTTTGATTTACAACTACTTTGTCCGTGGTATTCGCCTTTGATATTTGTTTTCTAAAAATGTCAGCATTTGAAATACTTTAGAAGTATTTCAAATATTTCCTAGTGTTTCAAATATTTTCCTTGTATTTCATCAAATACTTTCCTAGCCGGTCATTTTGGTGTAGTGGTCAGCTCATTTGGCTGCTTACCATGGGAGCTCGGGTTCGAATCCCGGTGGTGGTATGGATATTTGTATTTGTCATAAAATTACTAAAGTATCCAAAATAAAAATAAAAGATATACTGGTTAATGGACATCAGTAGATAAAATCAAAAACTAAATAATAAAAAAAAAAAACTACTAAAAAAAAAAAATTTCAAATCTACATCGGTTCTAGACTATGTATGGTAAAATATTTCTTTCTTTTTTTCGATATTGCAAATATTTTGTGTATTTCATATCCTTCCCTAGTATTTCAAATCTCCCTAGTATTTCAAATCTTCTCTAGTAATTCAAATATTTCCCTAGTATTTCAAATAATGAGAAAGATTTAAAATACTGGGGAAGATTTGAAATACCAGGCAAACTTAGAAATACATACTAGGAAAGACTTTAAATACTAGGAAATATTTGAATTAATAGGGAAATATTTGAAATTTAAGAAAATATTTGATATATTAGTAATAATAATAATAATTTATTTCCCATATATCATTTAGTAAATATATGAAATATTTAAAATATTTACTAAGCAAATATTTGAAATACTAGGAAACTATTTAAAATACGACGAAATATTTGAAATACGAGGAAATATTCGAAATATGTACTATGGAAATATTTAAAATAATATGGAAATATTTGAAAAAATGGGGATATATTTGAAATACTAGGGAAATATTTGAAATACTACGAAAATATTTGAAATACTAAACATTTGAAATACTTCTAAAGTATTTCAAATACTACATATTCAGACAACAAATATCAAATACAAATACCACGCAGAAAGTATTAGCAAATCCAAATACTAAGAGCATTTTTTTAAAGTATTTGAAATACAATATTTCAAATACTAGAAGAAAATACTTTTTCAAATCCTTTATTTCAAATATTCTCACCTCTGACGTGAAGTAAAAAATTTCGAAATTAATCAGACATGGTTTAGTTCACATCTTGAATGGATAATCTCTAAGAAATCTCTCCCTCTCTGTCTCGTAAATGCAGTTAGAGTTATGGAATGGTTAACTATATGGGTTGGTTTGGATACTAGAATTTTTTATGGTGATATGTCTTTTATTATTGATTTATTAGATACTTGAAATGAATTTCAAGTTCATTTTATAATAAAACAATTAGAAATCGGAAGTGAATAGTAAAAATCGAATGAAATGTCATTGTTGTCACCTTTATCGACTAATTACCAGATGATTACCGTGCACTTCATATCACGCATGAGTTTAGAAGTATAATCATCAACATGCAATGCTCAAAAACAAACGAAAACTAAAATATATTTTAAAATCATTAAATCAAACATAAACATATATTAGTCATAAACTTGATTATTTTTAAGCACTTATAAAAATGGTTTCCTGAAGATTTAAAAGAAAATACTAGAAATATTAGGTTCCAGAGTTGGCCTTCTTCATGAAGAGATCCGGATGGAAGTAATATTTTCAGGCGCCAAATAATATCCTCAATAATAAAAAAGTTTTTGCCTTTTCACGAAAAATTCGCTTCGGAAAGTGGGTAGCAGAATATCAGAAAATCGGTAAAAAAGCGGAGGTATAATTTTTTCTGGGGCACCTATTAAGCTTTGGGCCCAGATACCTTACAACCACTGCTATATGGCCAGCCTTTTTTAAAATTATTTATTTTACATCGGCCCATTTCTGCAACGAGGCTAATCGCCGATGCCAGGGGGCGAGCTCCTACACCTGGATGAGGGGTGAATGATTGTGAAATATGAGTAATGTAAACATATTATTCTCGCCCAAATAATATCACCAACGGAGAATCGAACCACCGTCACAATCCTGTTTTCACAAGTCCAAACTGCACGATTTAATGCGCTCGGCCACTCCGTTGGCAAGATACCTGGTCAGTTGGTTAGTAAGTACATATACATATCATTTAATTCACATATCGTAATGATGAACCCTGGATAACACTTACGCCTACTACCCGAACTCCTTTAGTCAGGAATCTCATTTCAGTTTGAAATTAGACTTTATATAATATCACAGGCTCGCTATCTAGTGGACAATAAATGGTACGTTGTAGCTTAAATACTACTTGTTAAAATAAAAAAGTTAAGATTTAATTAATATAAATATAAAGATCATTCAAAATATCTGAAACGTAAATGCGATAATATATATTATTTAGAAAGTAAATACCAAAATACTGTTCGTAGTCCAGTGGCCTGGAACGAGAACGCGAAATTCTTAGGTTGACGAGCTGGTTATTTGTTGCTCCAAATATTGTTTATTATTAAAAATATTCGCTGGATCAAATTTAATAATATTTAAAATATGTTGAAAACATATTAGTTTATCCATCACATATTTAAATATCTCAACCCATTCATAATGGCAGATTGTTTCATCATTTTGTCATCATTCCTAAATCTTCTAATTAGTAATTTTATTTTTAACAAAGCAACTGTCATTAAATAATTCACCATCATCAATATTCAAATTTCTTCTATTTGAAATAAAAATAACGTTTTCCTCTACAATCGTCTACAACGAAAATTCTTGCAGGATTGTAAGACCCATTTGAAAAATTCTTTTAATAACGCGATGTCCCGATGATTCTAAAACTAAATTACTGTAGGAGTTGTATAGTTTTTTTTTTTTTTTTTTGATTGCCCGTTAACTAGTTTGGCTCATCCGAGAATTATCAAATATACAAAAAAATTATTAATTGAAAATACAAAAATAATCATAAATAAAATAAAATAGTCTTTAAATGGTACAAAACATAAAGACGTACCTGATAGTCAAATAAGGTAATAAAAAATATAACTCTTATTACACAAACTACCAATAATCTTATACATTCTAACTTCCTGTGCTGTAAATTATAAAACAAATAATAAAGAACAAAAGTGGGCTTGTGAGAATTAAATAAATCTAACCACGCTCTAAAATAGAGGATTGTCCTCTCTAATAAAGGACGTATGGTCACCGTGTTAATACCGCCCAAAAAGAAAGAGAGCATAACTGTTCAGAGAAAACTTATTGCGAAGTCAAAATTTAACCCAACTGAGAGTTTTCAAAAAATAGTCCAACTCAGAACTGTCTTTTATATTGTAATAGTTTATCATCTGATTATCTCAAATGTACTAAATTTAAATCTGTGTCACATAGCTGATCTAAAATTATTGTCATTTTATTTCCCTTAGAATTCTCAATTTATTTTATATGAAACAATAAAGTTTAGTTTACATTATTGCAAGCGTTGAAATCTGTTATCTGGATTTACAAAATTGACAATCAACTCTTATTTCGCTGTCAATATATTCCGATTTCAATATAGTAGCTAGTAACAAGTCCAAAATCATTTCCGTACCAAAGTAAGAAAAATCAAGAACCTTAGCGTGCCGTAATTTTGATATTTTGTCCCACTGCTTGAAATTTTTACATCACCTGACATCAAGTTGGCTTGAGTGCCTTTAATTTGACATCACTATACAGTGAAATTCTAGATAACACCCAGAATACGGGGCTTTATAAAGAAACATTTTAAGGGGTAACGTTAAAAAGGGTCTTAATATATTACGCCCATATCATTTATATTATATTTAATTATTAAACACTTACCTCTCTTCCTGTATTCGTCGACGTCCATATCTAAACAAAAATTTAAATATAAATATTCATTTAAAACATACATTGATAAACTACTGAACTAAACAGTTTTTCTAGAATAATGCTCATGGTTCTACATTATTTTATGTAGGGCTTCCTAATAATCGTATTTGTAACATAAAGACACACTTACATTAGAAAAAATATATGTTTTAGTACAAAAAAAATTATTTATAATCTAATATAACTTCGATTTATGTTAAATCGTATTGAAATCTAATTTTATTCACAGATTTGTCAACAAGCTTTAAAACTACAAAAAAAACATGTTTTACAGCTGCTTTTGTTTTTTAATGCTGTTCTTGTTTAATACTGTGTTAAATAATTTCCACTACGTAAGGCTGATAGTATTTCGGTAAATTTCTAAGGTTTCCAAATTAATTTTACCTTGTCTTAGCACAAAATTGAAAACGTAAAACCATGTTCAGTTTATATAATAATGATTATCGTATAATTTACTGCAATCATTTTCTTAGATAAATGATTGTACATATCAATAAAATGACTTTCTAGCGAAAATATTTCTCGCATGGACAGGATCAAGAACGCAGTGATTCTGGACAGAATAATACGAGATTCAATAATAGACGATAATATAATACAAATATATACAAAAATTATGCCACCATCGCTTAATTAAAAAGAGTTCCAATAAACTTTAAGCACAGTAAAAGTACAGGTACATGAAACCCAAGCACAGAAATAATAATAATAAATAAATAATAATTTATTGACCAAATTACATATACATCTATTGTTTTTAGTGAGTCGTTATTAGGTCCATAAGATTTCATACAAAATTCAATATTTTCAAAATTATTAAAATCATAAATGGGATTTTTCAACAAAATGTCCTTAACTTTATTTGAAAATCCTCTCCATGATAGTTGTTTAATCTCCTCGGGCAACACATTAAAAAAAATTATACAATAATAATTTGAGTAGTATCTGGATTTGTTCAAGCGAAGGTACAGAGAACGGATATCCTTTTTTGAGCGAGTGTTCAAGAGTAGTGTATTTGCTCAAATTCTTATGTACTAGTAAGAGGCATTTATAAATGAATAATGCTGGTAAGGTCATTATTTTGAGACTTGTAAAATAATCTCGACATTTAGGCCTCTAGGCAGAGCCGGCGAAGGCTAAAAATTCTGTCAACGGACAGAGAATGTCCCCATATAAGTATCTCATAATTTAAGTGGGATTGGAATAATGAAAAATAGGCTTTCAATACGACCTCCTTACATACTTCATATTTCAATCTCCTTATCAGGTAGATTGTGGACCTAAGCTTTCAACTAAGAAATTCAGTGTGTTGGTCCCAATGTAAATAAGGATCTACGTGGATTCCAAGAAACTTTACGTAACGAGGGTTTTCAAAATTATGTTTCCTAGTAGTAAACAGCAGGGTCTTGGATTTGTCCGTGTTTAAGCATAGTTTATTGGTGTTAAACCAAGAATTTGTACGCCAGAAAAAAACAGAAAGAGTACACCATAGAAAAAATTAGAAGACCAATGGTACCGTGGATTCTGAAAGTCAGTGACTGGCAATAAGTGTCAAAAGTTGGTATGATGAATTAGTTAACAGCGAAGAAAACAAGATGTATGTAATACTTAGCGAGTCACAGAATCGATGACTAGTAAATTACAAAAATGTATTAATAATTTTTTGCGAATGCCTACTGTAAGGTATTCATTGACCAGATACCATCAATAATAAAGACCTACGGCAGCTCACAGAACATACAGAGATCTGACAAGAAATAATAAAGCGCAAATGGAAGTGGATTGGTCATACCCTTAGGCGAGTACTGGACAACACTGTAAAACAAGCTTTGGACTGGAACCTAGAAGGTAAAAGGCGCGTTGGAAGATTCAAACTAACCTGGCGACGATCAATAGAGAAGAAGGTGAATTCGTTCGGGAAAAGCAGGAACCAGATTAAAGGATTAGAACCAAACTGTACCCGATTGTAACGTTTCATTGTTGCTCTTTACTCCATTGAGTCATAGAACCCAACTCATATAATTAAAACAAGACAACAATAGACAAGGCGAAAAACTATGCAGACGGTGAAGAGAAAAACAATAACGAATGTTGAAAATCGTTCTGTTTCATATAAAATCTAGCAAAACAAAGAAACGAGATAGACTAAGACACAGAACAAACTATTACACCAGTGAAAAGAAGTAACTAAACATCGATCACGATAAAAAAAATCGGAAAATAGGGAATGAAAAGCAACACCATATGTTGTAAATATGTACGTCCGTATAGAATCTACCAGAATGAAAGACACTTAAGTTTATGTATATATATGTTGCAGTGACAAATAGCATAGCAATGAAAACAAGTTAACATTTTAAAACTCAACGAAAAAATGCAACGTCAGATATAGAAAATGCATCTACATACAATGCGATTTTTATAAAAGGAATGATGCCACAAGTAATTGCCTATTTTGTTTAAGTAAATAAAAATGAAATATATACATGATGTCCCAAATAACTTGTTAAGCAAGGGGATCTCAAGTACGATAATAGATACGAGGTCGGTTAAACAAGGCCAAAGGTGCCGCATTAAAGGACCATTTTAACGATGTCTTTGATTCCCCAAAAAAATACAAAGGTTACTAGATATGAACGAAAATGTCAATTTTCTGGTTTTTAATTTTTGATCATGATTTCCAAAATTAAAATGTGATTTAGGTGTGCATCTTCTTGAGGCACTTTATCATGGTGAATTTACAGTTCTCAATGTTTTTTTTTTATCGCGTAACGTTTTCTATTTACGGGGTAAATTTTTATTTTTCATATGGAGCTTATAGTATGTTAAAATAATTTTGAATAGAGCTTCTTTTGCTATTCAATCATATAAAAATGTCCTATTTTATTTTCGTAAATAATATGAAAAATTAAGAAACACGTTTTTTGTCTACGACTTTTTTATACGAAATTTTCATAACTAACTATAAGCTCCATATGAAAAATAAAAATTGATCCCGATAACTTAACTAGTAAATTAAAACAGTAGCGCTTTAAGCAGTTGATAGACTGTGATAAGAGCAAATAGCCATTGTTGCTGTGCACCAAAAATATTAACTAACTAACTAACTAGATTTACACACATATATCGAAAATAAATTTATATTATTTGGAATCCACCACGACGAAAGAAACGAAGTAGACGAAAAAAGTTATTGGATTTGACACAGCAATGAAAATGGGAAACTTAAACATGTTTCTAGACGGAAAACTCTAGAAACTGGGAACAAAAAATAAACACAAATATCTACCAGCACTAAGGAAAAAAATAGGTCAAAAATTAGCATGATGGAATTAATACAATAATGGAAACAAGAAACAACACAAAAGACAGAACACTAGAAACTAAAAATTGATGTGAAGTGTGAATTTTCACACATTTCAGGGTTTTGCAGGTATTTAATAACTGAATGATGATTATTTGGGATGCCAAAACAAATTTTATGTCAAAATATTTTTTTATGAATTTTAATTCAAATGCCTAATACCATTATTTAAATTTGTAAATATGTGCAGTATTTTTTTTACATAACAAGGTTCATTAAGATTTTGAAAATTGCGCCTATGGCTTCTATTGGTTGCTTAAATCATTATCCCCGCCCTCTGATTTCGTATACATCAAACAGAATTAAATTATAATTTCAACACTTCCCACTGGTTATTAAATTTACGCTTTTAAAAATTAAATGCAACATTTACCAAAATATAACTAGAATTTTGACAAAATAATTTAAACAAAAGAAAACTGCAAAAAAAAAACAAAAAAATTAAAATTGACAGGATTCGAACTCTTTGATTAGTTTGCAAGTTACCTGTTTACAAATTAGAAAACCAATGACTAAACGCACATCGCTATGAGCGCTGACGTATCAACTTGGGTACATAGCGAATTAAATATTTAACATATTTTGGTTAAAAACACAAAAAATGCATTATTTTCCGAAAACATAATCTGATCAAAAATTCCTGTTGTACTATTCCGGTTCACACCAATATACATTACTTAGAATTTTTTCAGATTTTTAGTTTAAACCATCTGGGCTACAGGGTGTGGGACAAAAATTTTTTTACACAATTTTGACAAAAATCATTAAAATAATTTATTTTGCAAAAATAAAATTTTAATCGTTAATCCACGTACTAAGGGCTTTCATTTAATACCCTACTCGAATTTTAAAAAAATATATTTTTTTTCGTTGACCACATATTTGTTTATATTTTTAGGGGGATATTTTTTTTAGATGTTTTAGTATTTTTCCTATGTGCGGGTCAAAAAGTTGTACAAGCATGCCAAATTTCAACTCTCTAGGTTTAGCCGTTTGGCTAAAATTTTTACCGAACAGACAGACAGACAGACAGACAGACGACAAAATGACGGCATAAGGGTTTTTTGGTCATACCTACAAAACCCTAAAAATGGAAAAGCAACAGATGTTAAAAATACTGAGAAATTTTGAAACCCAGCAGGACAGAGGAAATGTGTGTCAAGATTTGGCGTGATAAGAATGGAAATAAGAAATATGTGTAAAAATAAAAAAGTCTGGAAAGAATATACGACAACACCAGAAGTATAAAATTCGTATACATTGTAGGAAATCCACCAGGACGAAGGAAAAAGGATGTAAAAGTTGTAATAGAATTAAAACACCAATAAAAGGTGCGAAAAAAGCGAGATAACAAAAATACAACCCCAGAAAATTTGTTTGTATTATAAAAATTATTATATTCAATGATACCAACCTTAAAATTTGTAAGTGATGTCCGGAATGAAAACCAATTGTACGCACAATAGTAGCAACAAGTGCCAAATGTTCTTTATATACCAATCTACCCCAGCAAGCACCGGAAACAAATATAGAATCATTGTCCTTCCCCGGATCTTATTAAATTCACCCCACTTACACAATACTTATTTCCAAAACGCATGCGTTAAATTTTTAAATAATTTTTAAATGCATCATTTTGATTTATTATATATTTTGACACATAACGTCAGAAGGATATCCTTAATTATTATTCAGTGTAAAACAATAAAAATTATTAATTATGTAATGAACTCCGTGGATTTACAGACATGTCCGAATTATTAAAAACAGAAGCTAATAGCTAAAATTATAACTGTTAAAAAATCCTTTCATTTAGAATTATTTGGAGAGTTGCATTAGAGAAAATCTATAGTCACTTCAGTTTACCAATTATAAACACAAAAGATCTTTAAATTTGGCGTATACAACAGTAGTTCTCAAACTTATCTAGTAACATGGCATACTTATGGGCTGCTAATATTTTAATGGAAACAAATTCAGGAGCTATATTTGTTATGTATCAATAAAATTAATATAATACTGTCACTCTTTTAAAATTGTATTTAAATTATTGTATGGATATAATATATAAAGGTATAACACTGAAAAGGGACACTGCCATTATTTTCTTTATTATTAAAAATACAAAAAAATATAGAATAAGAAACTTGCATGAAACTAAAATGGACATCTGTCCATAGAATGAAATATTTTTTTTTAAACCAGTGGTTTCCAAGCTACTGCACAAAGTTTTATTTTTTGGTATTTACCCTGTATGTTCATTTTAAAAAACTCTAGTTGGCTTTGGAATTTTTATGAAAGTTTGTCTTAGATTACATGTTAAAATTTACATTCATTACACCTTTATAACATCTTTATAACATAACCGTGTCTGCCTGTATGTTCGGTAGAAATTGTGGCCAATCGGCTGAACATAGAAAATTGAAATTTGGCATGCTTGTACAACTCTTTGACCCACATATAGTAAAACTATAGAGTGTTCAAAAAATTGATGTGAAGTGTGAATATTCACACATTTCAGGGTTTCGCAGGTATATAATAAGTGAAGGCGGTATGCTGAGTGTGTAGGACAAATTTTACTTTGTAGTAATCACGGCAAAATGAACGATATTTTTAAAATAATTTATCGTCTGTTAATCATATAATAAGACTGGTTATTAAATTTACGCTCATAAAAATTAAATACAACATTTGTCAAAATATAACTAGAATTTTGACAAAATAATTTCAACATAATAAAAATAAAAAAAAAAAAAACAAAAAAAAAATTCACTCCGTACTCGAACTCGAAACCCTTCGTTTTCCAGCCAGTTTAAGAGTGCTCTAACGCATGTAGCCATCGCACGCCATGCATGTGAGTGTCTTACATTGGTATAATTTTTGTACTTTGTGAACCAAAAACCACAAAAAATGCGTTATTTTCCAAAAACATAATCTGATCAAAAATTCCTGTTGTACTATTTCGGTTCACACCAATATACATTACTTAGAATTTTTTTAGATTTTTAGTTTAAACCATCTGGGCTACAGGGTGTGGGACAAAATTTTTTTTGCACATTTTTGGCAAAAATCGCATCAAAATAATTTATTTTGAAAAAATAAAAATTTGATCGTTAATCCACGTACTAAGGGCTTTCATTTGATACCCTACTCAGAATTTTAAAAAAATATTTTTGTTTTCGATGAGCACATATTTGTTTATATTTTTAGGGGGGTATGTTTTTTAGATGTTTTAGTATTTTTCCTATGTGCGGGTCAAAGAGTTGTATAAGCATGCCAAATTTCAACTCTCTAGGTTTAGCCGTTTGGCTACAATTTTTACCGAACAGACAGACAGACAGACAGACAGACAGACAGACAGACAGACAGACAGACAGACAGACAGACAGACAGACAGACAGACAGACAGACAGACGACAAAATGACGGTATAAGGGTTTTTTGGTCATACCTACAAAACCCTAAAAAGCACATAGCAGGAGAAATATAAACAAATTGGAAAAATATTTATATTTTTTTAAATTGTAAGTGGGTTATCAAATAAAGCAAGCCTGTAGTAATTGGGGCAAGCCTGTAGCTTCAAACGTTAAATCGTTTGTACTTGATATTTGATTGCTAAGCAAGGGCACGGAAGTGAGTTCAATTCCTGCTTATGTCAAATAATTTGTGTAAAAATATTCGTACGAATTAGAGGTCTGCTTAGCCGTTCGTAACTGGCTATAAACTGTAGGTGCCTTTCTGTGTACGCTAAAAAATGGACGTAATACTGATCATATTACTCCTGAATGTACATAGATTGAAAACATGGTCATGGAACCTGAAAACAGGAGGCCTAGGCTCACCTCGGGCTATCGCGCCAATGATGGTGTTGATCAAATGATGCCCCTTAATACATAAATCAGAGTTTCCCAAACTTTTTGAACCGCGGAGCACTTTTCACGAGAAGAATTCGTCGCGGAGCACTATCATTGCTATATATATATATATATATATATATATATATATATATATATATATATATATATATAGCAACACTAGTAGATCGCGGAGCACTAGTAGACGCTCGCGGCGCACAGTTTGGGAAACTCTGGCAGAGATAATCCAACAAATATTTATTTTTGAAAAATCAAATATTTTTTGTAATTTTTAGCAAAAATGTGTCAAAAAGTTTTATATTTCCTAAAGAGGTTGGTTAAAAATCTGGAATTAATTCTCAGTACTGTAGGTACAGTACTTTTTGATCAAATTATTATTTCGGAAAATATGTTTTTTTTTTGTGTAGTATCTAAAGATAACTTTTAAAATGCAGATTAAGGAACGAATAGAAGTTTTTTCATTTTTTTTTTTTTTTATATAAAATCGGGTTAAAAAATTAACCCGATTTTATTCAAAAATGTGCTTAAGAAACCCTTGTCCCGTACTCCAGTGGGGTTAATCAAAAAATCTGAAAAATTCTAAGTAATGCATATACTCTTAAAAAAGTAGTGTTACGCTTCTTTTTTGCTTAAATTTAGTGTAAAGTTTAGACTTACATACTGGTTAAATTATAATGTTAGAAAATAAATACCTAGTGTTAAAGTAGTGTTAATTTTAACACTGAAAAAGTAATATTTAAAAGTAATATTTAACATTAAAATAACACTATCTGAATAAATGCAGATTTACAGGGTGATTTCGTTAAAAATGTGAACTTTTTACTTTTTTTCAATGAAAATTTTAACACTAAAATTTGAACCAAACTGAGAATGAACTTTTACACTATGAATATTTTGCTGCGTGTTAGTGTGAACCCGAATAGTAGGACAGGAATGTTTGCTCTGAAAATTATTTCGTATGTTATCGAAATTTTTAACACCGGGCATGCAATTTTTGTCTTACAATCTGGAGAACTCAAATACGCTTGTAATTCTCTAGATGAAGCACGTGGATTATTTTTTCAAGAGTTATGAAAATTCATGATTTTTAATATGTTCCCACAATTTGTTGTCACTTACTAAACCTACACTACCTACCTTAAAATGTGTGAAATTTCGCACTTTACATTAATTTTTTAATATTTTTTATCAAACCAATTTATATAGATTAAAGGGCAGTCATAATAAAAATATCTAGCTGTTATTTAAAATGCTTTAGTAATGGATTTAATAATCAACTTTATGATAAGTTTTATGTTTGTTATAATTTTATTTATTTTTTCCAGGGCCGTACATGTTCATTAGCCTAAGTGCACACATGATAGCAAAAATTTTTATTATTTTTTTTTTTTTTTTTGATTTACTGAAATAGTCAAAATATTGGGCCATAAACTGATGGTACAATTGTGGTTATCTGAAAGAAAATGGTATTTTTGCACAAATGGTGCATTTAAAACTTATTGATTTAGTAGTAAAAGTTTAGCAGTAGACAGTAGACAATTCTTTGCAAAAGTTTCTTCATTGCAACTAGAAAGTTAAATACTCATTAAGCTTTGAAGTTGCTAAAACACATTGATAATCATGTAAATATAGGGCATAAATGAGCAAGATATTATCAAAAATATAATTATAAGGGTCATCTAGAAAGAAAGAAAGAACAACAGGAAAGTTAAACTATTTCATGAAAACAGTGTTTATTGTTAATACATATATTTTTTTAAATTTATTTATTTACGAAATTTGCTGACAGATGAAAATCCAAATAGCAAATAAAAAATCAGCTGTGGCCACCACAGGACCGACCACCATCACAATGTACTTGTATAAAATACATTCTAGCAGCAGAGTAGAAATAACTTGGCCCAATATTTTCTAACAGAGATATTATTTATCATGACCATGGAAATGTTACATACAAGTATGAAAAACCAGTGGCGAAGGGAAACCTCCGCTAGACTTGCCCTCCCAAAAAAAAATAAATAAATAAAAAAAAAAATGTAATTTAATTTTTTTTGTTTTTAATATTTAGATAAATCTTCAAAAATACAGTCTGTTTCAAACGCTTAGGCGGAACTAAATGGGAATTTCGTTCTTTTAGGTTGTCACGACAAGGGACCTTGCTTGGGTTATTTCATTTTTCAAGTTGGAATGTCAAAATTTAAAATTACAACAATGAAACCATGGAAACGAATGACCTATGTCAAAATTAAATTATTTTTTTATATATTTTAATGACAAAAAAATAAATAAATGGGAAATTTGTATTAAGAATGACACCAAAAATCAAAATATAAAGAAAATGACATTTTAAAATGATATTAACCTTAACCAAAAAATGTTTATTGTAAGTATGATTTACAAAGCTTAAACAAAACGGCCGAAAAGCACGATTTAAGCGATGAAAGTAACTAAATTGCAAAATCTAGTTCCGCCTAAGCGTTTGAAACAGACTGTACATCAAATTATGTTCTATACAAATTTTTGTCCAAGGCTTGCTTTACTTGTTACGAATTAATTATCATGACCATGGAAACGTTACAATAAGTATGAAAAAATTGAGACTTGGAAAAATTTTAAATAATTTTACAAAAAATTTTCAAAATTTTTCGTTTTATCAAAACACGTGTCAAATAAAAGTTATTAGTTATTGCATTTATAGTAACTTTTGTTCAATAAATTTTTTCGAAATATTTTTCTGTTGCTAAATATTCGCAAAAATCTTAAAATCGACACGAGTAAACTCCCATTTCTATTCAAACGATCTTTATAAAAAACAATAGGGTTCTTCCCATTTAATAGGAGAATTTTTTAGTACCAAAACGAATTCTCTAAGTTGAACCGTTCTTGAGTTATCGTGTATACATACAGACACACACACAGACACACACACAGACACACACATAGACACACAGACACACAGACACACACACATACGGACGGCACTTCGAAAATAGATTTTTTGGATTCCCTGGACCATGAAACGTGGTCATCAGTCAAAATCTCGACATCGAAAATTTTCGCGATTACAATACTTGCCCCTTATATATTAAGGTCGGGCAAGTAATAGATACTTTGATATTTTCTCGTTTTTTTAATTTTTTTTTGTTTTATCAAAAAATGTCTAAAATAAAAATGTTATTGCTTTTATAGCAACTTTTGTTAAATATTTTTTTTTCGAAATATTTCTCTGTGTTGAAATATTCGCAAAAATCTTAAAGTAAACTCCCATTTCTAGCTAACCGATTTTTACCAAAAGGTGATCAACACATGCCATTGATGTCAAAAGCTTAAATATGAAGTTTCATAAAAATCCTTTTAGCCGAATTTGCTCTGCACGTGTACACAGACCGACAGACTGACAGGCAGACAGATAGACAGACCGACAGATATCATGCTAAAAATAGTGAAAACGTTATGTAGGGACCTCAATTCGTGGAGATCCATTGAAATCTCGAAATGTCAAAATCGGTATAATCACAATACCTCCCTTATATATGTACATATGTTGGCGGTCGGTAAAAATTTAAAACTATAGAAATATTTGGTAATGAAGATATTAATTCATTGTCTATTTTGTACTCCAAAGTAATTAAGCGTTTTGCAGAAGTGGGTTTTGTAAAAGTGGGGTCTCTAGTGAATTCAGATCATTTTCCAAAACACAAATGGTTTGCAGCTGGACAAATGGTTTGTCTCTGGGTTCTGCCACCCAGGTTTGGGTGCAATTTTTGCACGTCCACCAGGAATCCCCCAACCAGATGTCCCCCAACCATGGCCAACACCCAGAGTGTGCTCCCATCTCCAACCATTCATAATTTCGATTCGCCTTACCATTTTTTGCTCATTACTTCGATCGATCTTCCCTTTTTACTCATCACCGATCCGGTTTCCTTCCCATCCCCAGGGCCGGACTTTGGCCTAGGTAAACTAGGCAACTGCCTAGAGCCCATATTTTTTTGAGGCCTGCAAGAAGTTTTTTTTTTTATTTACAAAAATATGCTTCGGCTACTATGGCCACTAGCATTATTCAAGACGGTTTTATTACACATTTTTTCTATTATTTTATGATTTTTTTTTTTTAACTAGTAAGGCCTGCAATGAGAATCTTGCCTAGGGCCCCGATTTTCCCTAGTTCGTCACTAACCCTCCCCCTCATGAAAACATTCTGGTTACGTCAACTTAGATATATACAAGGTGTCTCAAAAGAAATTTTATATTTATTTAGCTTACTGCGTGAACTCAACGTATCCGAGGGGCGCGGGGGTTATGTCAATCGGTAGCCTGGCTCCTGGGAATTCAATCGCTATGGAGCGTTTCTCGGGAGCAGACCGCGCGTTATGCGTGCGAGAGTTTTACAAAAACGGTGATTCGGCGACTGTAGCGCGTAGAAAATTCTGCAGTATTCGAGGTTTTCGCCACTTAAATGATGCGCCAAGCATTCCTCTCATTCGACATTGGGTTAAAAAGTTTGAAGAGACTGGTACAACGCTGGATAAATCAAAATCCGGGCGACCTAGGTCATCAAGAACGGTAGAAAACGTGCAGAATGTTAATCAGTCTGTTCATGACGACCCGAACCTTTCAATTTGGAAGCGCGCAAGTGCTTTAAATGTGCATAGATCATCATTACATTGCATTATGCACAAAGACCTAAACCTGCAACCCTATAAAATTCAATTGGTGCAAGAATTAAAGCCCCAAGATGCCAGTCAGAGGCTTAATTTCGTAAATCAGGTGATTGAGCGATTTTCAACGTTTACCAACATTTTGTTTTCGGATGAAGCTCATTTTCATTTGGCATCTTAATGGCCACGTAAATAAGCAGAACTGCCGCTACTGGAGTGCAACGAATCCGAAACGCAAACATCAGAAACCCCTACATTCGCCTAAAGTGACCGTATGGGCTGCGATGTCGGCGCGAGGAATTATCGGCCCTTACTTTTTTGAAGACGAAAGGGGGCGTGCAGTTACAGTGAATTCAGAGCGTTATGTGGAGATGTTAGACAACTTCTTGGTACCTGAACTGCAAAACTTTCCTGGCTATAACCAAAGAACATGGTTCCAACAGAACGGAGCAACTTCACACACGTCCAATATCTCTCTGCCACGTGTTCGTGAAATTTTCTCAGGCAAATTGATCTCCCGGAGAGGTGACATAAATTGGCCTTCACGCAGTCCAGATTTAACCCCTATGGACTTTTTCCTGTGGGGTTATCTTAAATCTAAAGTTTACGCCAATAAACCGACTTCACTGGCGCATTTGAAAGAAAATATCCGTCACGGAATGGAAGCCATCCCTGAGTCCACCTGCCGAGACGTCATAAGTAATTTTACTGTTCGATTAAATGAGTGCTGAGACGCGAGGGTCTACATTTAGACGATATTATTTTTAAGAAATAAATCCCCAAAAAGTGTATTTTAAAAATTAATAAACATTTTTTCTATATACGGCTTACTTTTTTTTTAATCGATCCACTAAATATAAATTTTTTTTTGAGACACCTTTTATTATTTAAAAAGAAAGACCAAATATAAAATCAAAATATATTTAAATTAAAATAAATAGTTTAATATTTCTTACAATTTTACTAATGTACATAAATCCTTTGAGGAAAATTTATCTTTTAATATTTATTACCCTACTTATTCAAATTTCATCGCAATCACAATTGTATCGTTTATTTCAAAAACCACCTACCTCTTGGTGACCGTATTTTGAGACAATTAAAAAAAGAAAAAACTATCCAACTTCTATGCGATATTTTTTGGATGATCAAAACATTAATTAATAAATTAAATCATTAATTTAAACAATCACTTTTGTAATGTTTCAAAGCTGCACAGATCTGTTGATATAAACTTGACAATTTATATTGACTTCATCCTCAAGTCGATGGATGACGGAGTGCAAATCGATGCCATTTATACAGATTTCAGTAAAGTATTTGACACAATATTTTACTATCCAAACTTGCTGTCCCTGGCATAAATATTCGCCTTCTTCAATAGATCAAGTCTTACTTGAGTGATTGTGAACAGTGTCATAACCAAATGTTTCACTTCAATATTTGTAAAGATTAGTTCCGCAGGGTTCTGATTTAGGCCCCTTGCTTTATATAATTTTTATAAATGATATTTCTGAGTGTATTTTAAATTCTAAATGTGTCATGTTTGTTGATGATTTCAGTTATTTTTAGAAGTTAAAAGCACAAATGATTATACCAGTATTCAAAGTGTTTGACAAATTACAGGAATATTGTTTAAGAGATAAGTTAAAATTAAATTTCTCTTAAAGTTTTAAGATCTCATTTACCGGAAACAGAAATATAATAAATTATAACTACATGATTCACATAGTTACATTGGATTCTAAATTATTTCTCAATGTACATATTAAAAATATTGTAAAGAAGACGTATCAGATTTTGGGATTTATAAGGAGAATGTGCGCACCCTTCAAAATTAGTTTTACGGTATTCTCTCTTTACTTCACTTTAGTACGTACTCAGTTAAAACTGGCCTTAATATGCTGGTCTCCTCAGTATTTCACATATATAAATCGTATTGAAAAAAGTCAAACTAAATTCTTAAAATATTTCGATTTTAAATTTCCAAATAACAAAAATCATTCGTTAATATTTCCAGAAAACGATAATTGGGGAACCGATGAAAGTATATTTAATAAATTCCTAAATATTATCAAAAATATGCTTTCAAATTTTGCCCTCCTACTTGAAAAAAAGTGCTACGGGCGCCTTTAAATGCCTTTCTGCACTAATACGAGGGATGTTTCCAAAGTTCTGGGAATTTAGCTATAATTTTTAGTATTTTGTTAATTTTCGTCAATATTACAATGTAGTTTTTCAACATAATCTCCATTTAACTGAATTCATTGATCCCAACGATAAACTATTTTTTTAAGCCTACCTCAAAGAACTTTCTTATTGAGTTTCTATTCTGGTCCCAACAGCCTTGGCACCCAGCGCGGCGAAACCTTGCTAGCGCCCAAACAATCATGCAAGATGTCACGAACTTGTCATGTACCTATCCCTAGGCGCACACTTATTTGACGAATAGTCATTCGCCTGTCCTCTTTCAGTAGGTCTTCGACGGCAGTAATGTTTCTTTCATTTACCGACGTGCTTGGGCGCCCACTGCGTGGATCGTCTTCTAGTGATGTTCTACCGGTTTTAAAACGATCGATCCACCGATAAACAGTACTGGATTCTGCAGACTCACCAAATACTCCTTGCAGACGCTGAATAATTTCTGATGTTTTCATACCTTCTTTCCACAAAAAGAAAATTATTGCTCTTTGAGATTTCGCTGCGTCTTCCATGGTTACAAAAACAGTGCTATGAAAACGCGTCTATATCAGTCGAACACCTAAATCAGACTGAACAATATTGCACTAGATAGTTGCATAAACATGTCAAGACTTGTCTGGCATCAATAAAATTGCCTATAAGTTCTGCGTAATTTAATTATAGCACAATTCCCAGAATTTAGGAAACATCCCTCGTAATAATAAATTTATTACATACTATAACATTTATTTATACTATTCTATGATACATAATAATTCATTTTGTTCTTCTTTCCAAGACTGCTTTCATCCAGGCTAGGCCTCTCCCCGAGTCGTCTAGTAGGTCTTCTGTTTTTCGTGGTTCTGGCTGCATTCCTTCACAGTTTCTTAGGTAGTCTATTGTTTCTTGTTCTTCTCTGCAGATTCTACATATTTTCTCCGTTTCTTCCATCCAATAATTGTTTGCCTTCTCCTCGTTGCCACATCTGAATCTTGCGATTACCTTCTGGTTCTTCGTTCCTTCTGCCAGGTATCTGGGTAATCCAATAGTGGTTATATCTTTGTACACTTTGTTATATGTCGAATCTTTTATTTTTTTTTATTTAAAAATTTTAACGGCACTTCAGTCACACGACTATTAGTGCCCAAGTCTTATAGTATTACATAATGTGCATATTGATATATTTATAATTGATTATATAATTTGGTGGATTTTATATAGTTCAAAACATTTTTTTACTGTGTCATAAGAATTTTCTAGAGTTTTTTGTAGATTGTCCTGGATCTTACACTGTTGTCTCTGAGCACTGTATTTAGTACACTGTAACAAGATGTGTTCCACTGTAATTGGCACGTTACACTGATCGCAGTTCTTGGTTTATTCTTTCGAATATGTACTTATGGGTTAAGCGGGTATGTCCAATCCGTAGGCGAGTGATGACGATCTGGTCTTTTCTGTTTCCGAAGTGTTTCCAGTTTGTTGTTTCCTGTTTAATTGTTCTTAATTTGTTATTAGTTGTAAGTCTCCAATCTGTGTTCCATTTTCTAGCGAAGGCGGATTTAATATGGCTCCGGATATCGTAGTGAGGAATTTTTACTGTCAGTAGTATGTCGGCTTCTCGTGCTGCTTGGTCAGCTTTTTCATTCCCCATTATGCCAACATGCGAGGGAATCCACATTAAAATGACTATTTTGTCGAATCTTGTATTCTGTTATACTGTTGTTGTAACTGCACTTTTTGGTCTCTTTCTACTATCATGTTTGTCATTTGTTGACCTTCTCTTCTATTTTGTGTGACCTCTTCTATGGAAAAACCGTTCCGTTTGTAATATTTTTCCCGTTTCATTCTCCATTTGGTATCGGTTTTCATCTTCTCTCTCCCTCTCTTTCCAGTACTCTTCTAATATTGTGTTTTCTGTCAATATAACCCGCTCTTCATATTTCATGGCCCTTCTTCCGGTTAGTACTCTTATTTTCTCCCTCTTGGTTTCTTTAGGTATTTTCCGAGTCCACTTTAGGTATTTTCCGTGTATTTTTTCTATTTCTTCTTATTCTTACCATCCCTATATTTTCACTCCCTATAGCATCACTCTCTTAACCAGAGTATCAACCATATGTATTAACCATGCTTTTCTGCACTAAATGATGCATATATCTACAAATAATATAAATCTAGAATAAACTTTGTTTTAGAATTTTGTCGATTTTGATCGATAGGCGATTTCTTAAATAAACGATTCAGTTCTACAAAATAGCAAGGGTCACTACAGTAACAAAAATAAATATTCTTGACAATTTAAATTTTTGACAATTGTCCAAAAATGGAGTTTTTCGTATCAGTAGTTCAAGGTATATTAATTTATAGAAGAAAAAATATACTTCTCCAAGAAAAACTTAGTGCTATACAAAAAGAGAAAGGAGGTCCATCTAGTAAAAATGTTGCTCGGAAGCTAGATAACTTTTTTGTTAAAATTAAGTTTAGTTTAAGAAATTTATGGAGAAAAATTTCTAGATGTCCAGAGGGTTCTTATTGGAGTAAATTTGGTGTTAAAGTCAAGCACAATGGAACTTTAGAGAATTATGTTTTGAAAAGTATTGCTGGTTTTTTGGGGGGTTTTCTTTTGACTTATATATTTTTTATGTTTCTGGTTATTACTCTTAATTTCAAAATTTCTACTGCTACCACAATGTGCTCTGTTGTTGGATGTGTTTTGACTATTGGTTTGGCTTTTAGTCAAAGAGTAAGGTAAAAGCAATTCTGGCCAATAATATCTATAAAAACATTTTTTATAAAAAGAGTGACGTTACCTAGTAATCAAAGGCATACGCATATAAAGTTCAGTTTTTTTTAAGGAGACCTGTTCAATGACTAATGAACGAATCAACAATCAATTTATATATATTTATTTCGCACTCATGCTTGTAAGGAGGCAAGGAAGTTAGCAAATTGTTCCCTTATTTCGAGCATCGCGTTGTTTACCTTGAAGGCTCAAGTAAAAAAGTCAGTAATTAAATACTCTACTCACTGTTTTCGTTAAAATTTATAATTTCTGCTATTCCACAATTAATTATGTACTCAAAATAGCTCAACAGTAATGTTCAGGTATCGTGATTAACTGCTCTTCTAATCCCCACGAATGTACGTGGGTATTCTATATCCTCTTCTAGAAGAATTCTACTATAATATTATCGTCCTTGTTAGCGCTCCTGCTTCTCGAGCCAAACGTCTTGGGTTCGAATCCCGGTCAAGACATGGATGTTTGTGAGCCAGAGTGTAATTGGGACATTTAATCCTGTTCTGTGGTTTTTAAAAAAGAAAGATAAGAAAAGAAGTGCTTACCAAAAATTAAAAAGGGAATTCAAAGTTCAAGTAATTAGGAGAAAATCTCATGAGCTATAAAACTCAAGTGAAGGAGTGAAAACTCAAGTGTGTTCCTTAAAAACATGTTTTTTGAGCACTTGGGAGGAGGGGCTTTAACAAATCCCACCTGAGCATCGCTTGATTTACACCATGAACTTTTTATGAACATATTATAATGAATTTCACACCACAGTTTAAGCTATTGATTTATATTATTTAAGCCGTAATTATTCGAATTATTTGAAACCAGTCACGGTTTATTGATTTGAATACTTATAGACGACAATAAGCAAAATAAACAAATATATGATTGTAAACAATAATTTTGTTGCAGGTGTGTAGTCTTTATGGTTTTACCCCAGTTTTTTACTCAAAAAGGAAGACAGGCACTTCTAGCTTATGCTTTTGTATTAGCATTGACTGGACCTGCTAAAAATACGCTAAATAATATGGGGATTCTCTCCGAATCATTGGCATGTGGACAGGTAAAAAAATCAGAGAAAGATTTAAAAGAATAAACCTTAGATATAATTTAAATTAGATATATTTAAGTGAAGAAACAAATCTGAATAGTGTACCTTTATTTTTTAATTAGGGACTGTTGTCCAAGAATCTGGTATCACCCCCGCTCGTTAACTTTTGAGTTTGATTTTCTGCTCCCGTTCACTAGCCGTTGAATAACTTGTTACTTTCTTTAAGAAGTTAATGTATAGAACATACCATATTATTTTTGAAGATCGGCATAAAACAATTATCCCGTATAACTATAATCATATTGTTAAACTACAAAAGAACTAGGGTTCATGTTTAAAACCACGTTGTAAACAGTCAACGGTCAGTGGCGCATACATACGTTTAAGTACTAACTATAAATAAGTATGCTTGTTTTTGTTAATCCTTTAAGTAAGAAGCGTAATGTGAAAAACTAATCCCTACGGCTATGGGTTAACAAGCCTAGTTATATAACTTCTATTGTAATTTTATGAGTTCCCTAACTTTTATTATTTTATTGCGATCTTCAAAACTAATTTGGTTTCACGCAACGTAAACATGCTTCTGTTTCTGCTAAAGAATTTAAACCAAATATTGTTGGATTAAGTTATTTTTTTTTTTTTTTAATTTGAAATTAAAGATTGAGCCCGTTTTGCCATAATGTTGAAATTTTGTTTTATTGTTAATTTTCAGTTTTACAATTTCCTAAACTTTGTCTAATTTCACATTATACAGTGAATTTATTTTTTAATGCAACATATACTATGTCATTACCATGGATACAGTTTTTGACAGCAATATAAATCGTGTTCATTTTCATTTGCAACATAGACAATTAGTGTGTATACTTTAGCTCATTGCTGATTTAAAAATTAATCAACATGTATACAGATGAAGAAAAAATAATGATGGAACTTGGTATAACTCCCAAATGAGTTTAAGAGAAGTTTCTGCTGTATTTAGTGCGACTTATCCAGATCGACCAATACCAAATCCCTCTACAATTTCAAGACTAGTTAATAAATTTTATCGCGAAGGATGTCTTAAGTCAAAACATAATAAAAAAAGAACAACATCCCACGAGTTTACAGAATAGAAGCAGTTATAAATATTATTACAAGTGGAAGAAAACAATTAAAATACTTTAAGAACAATTGCACAAACCGTTGGTGTCAGTATTGGATCTGTTTTTAACTTCTTAAAAAAAGAAAAGTTTCTATCACACAAATTTCAAAATCATCAAGAATTGTTAAAAAGGGACGCAGCAGTACGTATGGATTTTTGTTTTGAAATGTTTGAAAAAAATTATTCCGACCCAACAATGCTTCAAAGAATTTTATTTACTGACGAAGCAACGTTTACCCTAAATGGTAAAGTGCACAGACCAAAATTTTAGGTACTGGAGTCGAGAAAATTTAAATTTGTTTCATTCCTCCCGAACTCAAAGGCCGCAAAAATTAAATGTTTGGGCAGGGATAATTGGAACCAATATTATAGCGCCTTTTTTTATTGACGTTAACCTTAATGCCGCAAAATATCTAGCCCTTTTACAAAACCAAATATTACCAGCTTTGCGAAACCTGAATATTAATGGACAAGTATGGTTTCAACATGATGGCGCTCAAGTCCATTATTCTAGAATAGTTAAAGAATATTTACAAAGAACTTTCCCAAATAGCTGGAATAGCGAGATCTCCGGATTTGGCACCCAATGATTTTTTTTATTGGGGATATTTAAAGGCCAAAGTATATAATGGAGAACTTAGGGATGTTGCTGAACTGCAAGACATAATTGTTCAAGCATCCAACAATATACCTCAAGAGCAATTGCTAAATGTTTTGAATCATTTTTATGATCGCTTAACATTTTGTATGCAAGTAAACGGAGAAACTTTTGAACATTTATTATAAGTTTTTATTAGTTATTTATTTATTATTTTTTTATTTGTAATTTCAATAAAATATTTTGATTTTGCTAGTAAATATGGTTTTTTCTATGTTTCAAATGAAAATGAACAAGATTTATATTGCTGTCAAAAACTGTATCCATGGTAATGACATAGTACATGTTGCATTAAAAAATAAATTCACTGTATTAACTCGGTAAATAAATAAAAATTACAAATTCCAACATTATTACATGCTAGATTGTTCTTTTATCTTTAAAAGAAGTCCTTATTTGTAAAAATTAATTAATATTTATACCTATTCTCTCTCCCCACAATGAAACAATTATTTTTATGAAAAACATATACAAATATACAGGCGAACTACTGAGTTAAGTTGGCTACATTACGGTCTTATGTGTGAACTGTGTTTCTGTGAAAAGATGGGCTTTTTCATTGGTGATAACTTGAAGAGCTTATTTCCAAAACGTCCCTTGTCCAATTTTATTAAAATTCATTTTAGTGTCATATTGGAGACATTAATGCCAATATTTCTTTCCAAACCGACCTAGCAACAAAAAAAAAAAGAAATGATTTTAATTACTTTTAATAATTGCAATTATCCTTTTTCGTGGTTACTCTGAACTTTTCAAAAATGGGCAAAAGACGTCTGAAAATATACCTCTCAATAGTTTGGTACCTAAAAAAAAATATATACTTACACCCGGACCTCTTTCTGGAGAAATCTGGCTCTGATATTAGAAGTTTTCCCTCAAAATGTAGCCTTTTATTAAGAAACAATATATATGATTTTAGTATGGTCGTATACAGGCCTATGCCATTATTATTACTTTATCTGTTTATTTATTTATGCCAGGAACAATTAAGAGTAGCAGCTCAACAGATAATGGAAGTAATAAAGAAACCCTATTATGCAATAAGAGATGCTATAAAAGAAGTTGTTAAAATTGTTAAACTTATTGTAAAAAAAATTAAAGAAGTCTTTTTGACAATAAAACGAATTGTTTTAGGCATTGGTAAGTTTTTACCTATAAAACTGTTATGATCTTGGAAGTTATGCATCTAGAACAGGAGACAAGTTGGATGAGTGGCTAAATGGAATACTTTCAATAATGTCCCCCCTATACCTCTTTACCTTAAGTGGGGAACAAAATGCAACGAGTTCTACGGCGCGTTAACGGCGTTCGGACGACGCTATCTGTCAGAAGAAAGTTAAAACCAAGCTGTCGTACGCAAGTGCACAGAATGGACAACGTCCTACGGCGTTAGAACGCCGTTGATACTGAATGTTCGTCAACTTCCAACTTTTGACGCCGTTGAACGTTGACGTAGAACACCTAACCTCAGTTTTTACTGAATGGTAAAGTGTTTGTATGTATAAATAACTTGCATACAACATAAATAACATCACACACAAGCCTTCAGCATCCATTATACTTTTAATAAAAGAAAGCGCACGTATTAACACAGATATAGGTTGTCACGTGACACTTGACGGCGTTAAAAATTATTGCATTGTGTGCAGGCGAAAATTCTCAACGGCGCTAACGCAACGCCGTCGCAAATGACGGCGCGCTGACGGCGTAGCGCGCTGTGCATTCTGTTCCAGGCTTTAGACTCTCCTATTTGACTTGAAGATTTTAGGACCTGTCCAACTGATCCATCTTCTTTTGTCACTTACCTCACTTCGTCCTTGAAATTCTTAATTTGTCATTCACTTCTTTTCTTTCTATCATTCTTTCATCTCCCATTCTTTGGACATGCCCTAGCCATCTCATATGACTTCCTTGCATTAGATGTTCTACTGGTTTCGTCTGTAAGTCTGCCCTGACCGTGACATTTCTACGATCGATCTTTGTCTACCCGCTATTTTTCTTAAATATCTCAATTCCGTACTTTTGATCCTGCTTTGCTGTTTAATCAATTCACTGTATTTGAGAGTATTGGCACCGTCACCTTTTTGAATATCTTTAACATTGATTATGTAGGGGTTTGTTTATTTCGAAGAAATTTCATTAATATACCTACATTAGGGATGATTTAAGTCGCTGCAGAATTCTGGACCTGTTACTTCCGGCCTTGGTAGCGCAGAGCTAACGACCCTGCTTCTCGTGCCAAAGGCCCCGGGTTCAAATCCTGGTCGGGGCATGGATGTCTGTTTTCGTCTTTATGGTGATAAATATATACTCATATATACAGTGAATTTATTCTTTTATGCAACATTTACTATGTCATTACCATGGATACAGTTTTTGACAGCAGTATAAATCATGTTCATTTTCATTTGCAACATAGAAAAAACCATATTTACTAGCAAAATCAAAATATTTTATTGAAAATACAAATTTAAAAAAAAATAATAATAATAATAAATAAATAAATAACTAATAAAAACTTATGAATGAAACAAATGTAAATTTTCTCGACTCCAGTACCTAAAATTTTGTCTGTGCACTTTACCATTTAGAGTAAACATTGCTTCGTCTGTAAATAAAATTCTTTGAAGCATTGTTGGGTCGGAATTAATTTTTTCAAATATTTCAAAACAAAAATCCATACGTACTGCTGCGTCCCTTTCTAACAATTCTTGATGATTTTGAAATTTGTATGATCGAAACTTTTCTTTTTTTTAAGAAGTTAAAAACAGATCCAGTACTGACACCAACGGTTTGTGCAATTGATCTTAAAGTATTTTGATTGTTTTATTCCACTTTTAATATTTTTTTTTTTTAATTTTATGGCCTTTGCTGCTGTGGCAATTAGCCAGTACAATTTTTTATTTGAGAAAATTTCCATGCCTGAACGGGATTCGAACCTGTGACCTTTGCAACGCAGAGCACATGTGTTACCACTGCGCTACGCCGGTCGGCATTAACTAGTCTTGAAATTGTAGAGGGATTTAGTATTGGCCAATCTGGATAAGTTGCACTAAATACAGCAAAAACTTCTCTTAAACTCATTTGGGAACTATACCAAGTTACCATCATTATTTTTTCTTCATCTGTATATATGTATATGTTGATTAATTTTTAAATCAGTAATGAGCGAAAGTATACACACTAATTGTCTATGTTGCAAAAGAAAATGAACACGATTTATATTGCTGTCAAAAACTGTATCCATGGTAATGACATAGTACATGTTGCATTAAAAAATATATTCACTGTATCAATATAATCAATATAACCTCATGCTCAATAAAATTAAAAGAAAAATAATCTTTCAAAAAAGTCTGAAAAATCAAAATTGTTTCTGACTATATGGATCTCTAAAGCCAAAACATCAAAAAAGAATGCTGCTAAAGTCGAAATTAATGACAACCTTTTTTCCTTTAAAAGTGAGTAGAGAATATAGTGTTATTTAGATAACCAGTCCTACATTATGTAAAGTTGGTCACATAACTCTTAGGCGTAAATTTAAAAAAGAAATTACAAAATTAGAAACACTTTGTTTGTTTATAGGACGTTTTTAGGAACAAAATAATAAGCAACTAATTAGTAGCTATATACTCATTTTTTTGTCAATAAAATTGTACTTCCTTCTATATTTTATCAGTTATTTTAATGCCTTTCCTTCAATATTGTTTTTTAGCTCAAGTGATAAAATCTGCCTTCCAATTCTTGGGGAAAATCTTCAACATTTGCAGCAAGAAAGTTGGTACCCCTTTTGAAAGATGTCAAAGGATGTTTGAGGATGCTGTCATTGACTGTCACGCTAAATTAGGACCAATGTTTAGTTGGTTATGCTCTATTACTTACGTCACTAAAGCAGTTTGCTATATCGTTAAACCTCTGGATTTCATTTGCATGCTCATTGAATTCATAAGTGATTCAGTAATTTTTGTAATTATTAGAAGTAAGTGTGCTAATAATAAAACCCAACACCTATGTAGCCTGTAGAACAGGCTAGAACAAGTCTGTTTTGTTTCTTTCTCATGGGATAGATAATAAAAAATTACTTTGTTCTTTGCCAACTAAAAAGGAAATCTTAGCTGGTGCATTGTCGTGATTATCGAAACTGTCAAAATGTTTTGATGTGATATTCATACTTCTTTTGCAACCTGTCTGAAACTGGGTCTACATTGGCTCAAGTTCACAAATCTAGCCCCAACTTTATAGTCAATCGTCGATAAATACGAATTAAGTTGGGTAACCGTTTTGTTGGTTTTAGAAACTGAAGACGTAGATGATCTCTTACCATCTTTGATAAAAAAATTATCTTTAAAACGCCAGAACGACTTAAAATGTGAACTGACGCTACCTTTCTAAATTTGAAACAAAATTTTACTCAGCTCTTCGATCTGGTCTATCTTATAACGTTTTCGATTTGTATGGTCGGCACGCTCCGAGATTGCTCTCAGATCACTCACAGAGCAAAAGTCGTTTTCGATTTGGTTTAGAGCAGTTGGAGCGCTCTCAAATTAATTTTCGATTTACTTGATCGATCTAAACGCGAGCGAATTTCGAACGCTCTGTTTGATCTGTCTCACGACACAGATCAAGTAGAGCAATCCTAAAATGTGGCGCTAAAATACAAATATAATCTCATTGTTTTGTTAGATATTTGATTGTTGATCGATAATTGACATGTTTTCAACATGATTTCTTCGCGTTGCGGGTTATGGCTACTAAAAAAATAATTGCATTGGATGAATTATAATATTCTACCGAATCGGAGGTTGATGAAATTATTGACTGGTAAAAAATTATGTGGAAAATGTTATGCGTAATTACACCGACAATCAGATAAATAAACAGATATGCTCTTTATACTAGTCACCTAATCAAAAATAATATGTCACTATGGCTGTCCATATCTAGGTACTATTCAAAACAAATGTCAGAATAAAATAAGGATAAGTACTCTCTCTACCAGATCGCTGTAGTACAGAGCGTGACGCCAAAGATTGATCTCCGAGCGATTTCAGGGCAATATCTGATCAAATCTCTATTTACAAATCGAAAACGCTATTACAAATCACTGTTGCAAAGAAAATCGTGTTATAAAAACTTATCGAAACAGACTCAACGGCAGTCAAATCACAAATGACAGAAACATAATATCAAGTTATAATTTTCCCTCTCCACTTACTATGTATTGCGAAAAGTGTGCAGTTCTTGTATTTTTATCAAACCTCTTATATAGGCATTAAATGGTGCACACCCGTAATTGCCATCATAATATCGCAGACTTGGTTTGCCTAGGTCCTTAATATATTGTTTTTTTTTTTTTTAGAAATCAGAATATTTATTCGTCATATTAGAACAATTTTCTACGTTCGAATAAGATTTTCACATTCGTTCCAGTTTGAAACAAAACAATCCAAGAAATTGAGTGACATAACAGAAAGTATTTTACTTGAAATTAAAGAGAGGGGGCAGTCTGTTTTAGCCCTTTTAGACCTTATGAGCTGCGCAACAAGTCTGTTTTTCACAATAATAATAGTCAAGTAAGACACACCATAAATAATTTGAAATATTTTTAAATATTTAAAATTTTCAGTGCCCTTTATTATCGTTACAAATTTCTGACGGTAGAAAGATATGATAATCGATATATTACCAAAGATTTTCGACAAATTGATTTCACAAGAGCACAGTTGGAAAAAGAGACTGTATTACCACTGAATCATCGAGAAAAACAGAATTATGGGGACGTAAGTTTGTTTATAAATATATTATATTTTTAGATATTTTAATGACAAAAAAATAAATAAATGGGAAATTTGTATTAAGAATGACACAAAAAATCAAATTATAAAGAAAATGACAATTTAAAATGTCATTAACCTTAACCAAAAAATGTTTATTGTAAGTATGATTTACAAAGCTTAAACAAAACGGTCGAAAGGCACGATTTAAACGATGAAAGTAACTAGATTGCAAAATCTAGTTCCGCTTAACCGATTGGAACAGACTGTAACTTTCAATTTTCCATGTCTCAAGTTGTCTTTAAATACATTACATCGAGATTTTTTTTCTTTATCCAATGATGTAAAACGCCCCTAAATTAAAATTAAAATTTATTGAGAAAATTATTAATAAACTCTTATAAGCTGTTCACTTTTGTAAGAACCCACTAGATCTGGTTCTTTTGGTTACTTTTATGGTGTGTTACTGAATTTAAATGTCAATTAAAAATATTCCTTACGCTGTAAAACCAACTTTAGGTTGATAAGGTTATGATCATAATAATTAAGATATCATTTTTCATTATGACATATGTCAAATGGATCGACATTTTTTAATACCAACATGACATACAGCTTCAAAGGTGGAAACTATTGAAAACAAAATTCCCTCTTAGTTTGTTCTTACAAAAGTGAACAGCTTATAGAAGCACTTTTTTATGAAAAATTCAGAGCCGTCCTCAAAATTTACATGGTTTTATTTATTTCGATCAAGTGTGCTTTGGAAATAAAATCAAAATTATAATTTTTTCCCGAACTTATCTCCGTTAGATTATTTCTTTATTAATGAAAAAATCATATTTACAAAACAATTCCTGCCGACATTAATGAGGTGCACGGAAGCATATTCAACACTTTAACACAGGGGTGCCCAACCCGTAGCTCGCGAGCCACGTGTTGCTCGCGGCGACTTTTAATGTCGCTCATTTTGTCAACTCGGGCATGGATATTTGTATTGTCTAAAAATTATTTGCTCTATAAAATACAATACCCCAGTTAATGGTCACAGTTGCCCAGACATTTCTTTTATGTGTAGAAAGAAAGAAAAACTTTAAGTGTAGGTATTAATTTGGACGACTATTTGTAAAAACAAGTTTTCGGTAAATTTTCTACGCCACTGGCTAGGAATTTTTTCAGCGCGCATAGCCCTCTAAGCGCCCTTCGGGATGTAGTTTTCCAAATTGAGACAAATAAATACATATTCTGAAAATCTCGCCGAGTTGTTGACACTTGTTTCTTTGGATCACTCCTCCCTGCGCTCGTCGTACTCCAAACAACTCGTGTGTCAATATATCGTTTTATAAAAATATATATAATATAATATTGTGGAACTTTTTAGGGTTTTGTAGGTATGACCAAAAAACCCTTATACCGTCATTTTGTCGTCTGTCTGTCTGTCTGTCTGTCTGTCTGTCTGTCTGTCTGTCTGTCTGTCTGTCTGTCTGTCTGTCTGTCTGTCTGTTTGGTAAAAATTGTAGCAAAACGGGTAAATCTAGAGAGTTGAAATTTGGCATGCTTATACAACTCTTTGACCCGCATATAGAAAAAATACTAAAATATCTAAAAAACATATCCCCCTAAAAATATAAACAAATATGTGCTCATCGAAAAAAAAAATATTTTTTTGAAATTCTGAGTAGGGTATCATATGAAAGCCCTTGGTACGTGGATTAACGATTAAATTTTTATTTTTGTAAAATAAATTATTTTGAAGCGATTTTTGCCAAAATTGTGCAAAAAAATTTTTGTCCCAGACCCTGTAGCCCAGATGGTTTAAACTAAAAATCTGAAAAAATTCTAAGTAATGTACGTTGGTGTGAACCGGAATAGTACAACAGAAATTTTTGATCAGATTATGTTTTTGGAAAAAAAGCATTTTTTGTGTTTTTTTGCTAATAATGTTGAAAACTTATAGTTATATAACACACTAAACTGTAACGCGTATCTTGGTGCAATGGTTACGGTACTAGCGTTCTGCCCAAGAAAATGAGTTCGAATCCCACGAGAAGAGACAATATTATTTTTTATTTTTTTTTTTTGCATTTTTATTTTTTTTTAAGTTATTTTTTCAAAATTCGACTTATATTTTGGCAAATGTTGCATTTAATTTTTAAAAGCGTAAATTTAATAACCAGTGGATATTGTTGAAATTATAATTTAATTCTGTTTGAATGTACACGAAATCAAAGGGAGGAGCTATGACTGAAACAACCAATGAAGCCATAGGCGCAATTTTCAAAATCTTAATGAGCCTTGCTATATAAAAAAAATACTGCACATATTAAGAAACCTAAATAATGGTATTAGGCACTCGAATTAAAATTAACATAAAAATATTTTAACATAAAATTTGTTTTTAAAGCTCTTAGATTAAGAGATGATAAATTATTTTTAAAATATTGTTCATTTTACAGTGAATACTACAAAGCAAAATATGTCCTACACACTCAGCATTCCGCCTTCACTTAATATTTTTAGATTATAGATCTATCTAAAAGGAATTTTTTCAAAATTTTATTGAACCTTGCTATATAAAAAAAAAATACTGCACATATTAAGAAACCTAAATAATGGTATTAGGCATTCGAATTAAAATTAACAAAAAAAAAAATATTTTAACATAAAATTTGTTTTGGCATTCCAAATAATCATCATTCACTTACTAAATACCTGCGAAATCCTGAAATGTGTGAAAATTCAAACTTCACATAAATTTTTTACAATTTTTTTCATCTAAAAACCTTTAAGCTGTCAATATTTTTAAGTTTTGTCCATATTATTGATCGTATAGGTCAGCATAAGGATTTGCTTCAAAATGTTCCCTAAGAACATTAAGGATACTAATTCATTGATTTTGAAAATACTTTAAATTAAATATAAAACAAATATTTTATTTGCCTTAAGAATCTTGGTACAAGTTGATGACGTAATTTAATTGAAACAGATTTGAATTATGAGCTGTAAAGCTCACCTGCGAATAAATTATTATTTCAAATACAAATGTGAAAATAAGTAACAGAATTTGCTTCTAAATATCTTTCAGTATGAATTTCCTCATTGTTTCAGTTTTTAGGGTTTTGTAGGTATGACCAAAAAACCCTTATACCGTCATTTTGTCGTCTGTCTGTCTGTCTGTCTGTTCGGTAAAAATTGTAGTCAAACGGCTAAACCTAGAGAGTTGAAATTTGGCATGCTTATACAACTCTTTGACCCGCACATAGGAAAAATACTAAAACATCTAAAAAACATATCCCTCTAAAAATATAAACAAATATGTGCTCATCGAAAAAAAAAATATTTTTTTTAAATTCTGAGTAGGGTATCAAATGAAAGCCCTTAGTACGTGGATTAACGATCAAATTTTTATTTTTGCAAAATAAATAATTTTGATGCGATTTTTGCCAAAATTGTGCAAAAAAATTTTTGTCCCACACCCTATAGCCCAGATGGTTTAAACTAAAAATCTGAAAAAAATCTAAGTAATGTACATTGGTGTGAACCGGAATAGTACAACAGGAATTTTTTATCAGATTATGTTTTTGGAAAATAACGCATTTTTTGTGTTTTAACTAAAATATGTTAACTATTTAATACGTTGTGTAACATACCACATCAGTAGCTCTCGTGGCGTGGTTGGATTTGTCGTACGCTTAATAATGTAAGAAACTTGCAAACTAGGGTTCGAATCCTATTGATTTTATTTTTTGTTTTTTTTTTTGCATTTTTATTTTGTTTAAATTATTTTGTTAAAATTCTAGTTATATTTGGTAAATGTTGCATTTAATTTTTAAAAGCGTAAATTTAATAACCAGTGGAAAGTGTTGAAATTATAATTTAATTCTATGTTTGACGAAATCAAAGGGCGGGACTTATGATGTAAGCAACCAATGGAAACCATAGGTGCAATTTTCAAAATCTTAATGAACTTTGCTAGATAAAAAAAATACTGCATATATTTAGAAACTTAAATAATGGTATTAGGCATTCGAATTAAAATTCATAAAAAAATATTTTGACATAAAATTTGTTTTGGCATCCTAAATAATCATCGTTCAGTTACTAAATACCTGCAAAACCCACAAATGTGTGAAAATTCACACTTCACATCAATTTTTTTAGGTAAGGTCCTGTAAACTTGTTGAGAGAGAAAAGAGACGACTTTCAAAATCTCTAGCTATCTTAATGTCGTCAACATTTAAACTAGGAACACATATGTTGGTGGACTATGGACTTTACTGGATTTTAGCTACTATAAGATATCACGGAAGAGTCCAGACAACTGTTGAAAGTAAGTTCAGTTCTTTTCAAAAACCAAGAAAAAAACAGCATGCTATTTTTTTGTTTTCGTTTTTCTAATCTGCGTTCAGAGCATTTTAAATTAGTCCACTGTTCACTTTACGTTGTGGATAAGTTTAGTAGATAGTTTTAACGTTCAAGGCAGCATTTACAGCTAAGGAAATTAGTGCGTTACGAATAGTGTGACATCTTTGTCTTTAAACCAACTACGGCGGCTTCGTAAAATGTTTATTATCTATTATCGTTTTCCTAATTCAGCTGTCCTAGATTTTTATTAACTAAACCTAACCTAATTACCTAAATTGATCATATTTACTGTTCGTCTTCGTAAATTTGGGCGAGATTTGTTGTAATCGGTGCTATGACATTTTGTTAGGTTATGTAAAGGCATACAATGTAAACGTTCACTACGGTGTAGACTGAGATATCCAATGTGTGTTTATATGGCTGTCTCATTAAAACAACTCACTAACTATAAGTTTGGAAAACTATCGACAATCCACAACTTATAACGTATTAAACTTAGAGTTCTGAATGGTTGATTGCGTTACCATATGACAAACTTGTTAGTGACAATCAATAGTGCACAAGTCATAGCCCAAAGTCGACTAATTTAAGAGCTCTGAACGCAGCTTATAAATTTTTACTAATAAACCATTAGAAAATCAAGGCCTAAAGCCGTATTCAGAGCTCTTTAAATTAACGCGTTGTAGACTGTTCGTTGTCACGTTGTGCCTTATGTTTTTATACATTGTTTTAACGTTCTACGTGTCATTTACAGCAGTTAGAAATTAGTGGGTTACGAATAGTCCGACATCTGTGTGTCTTTAAACCAACTATATGGCTTCGTAAAATGTTTTCTATCTATTATTGTTTTTATAATTCTGCTGTCTTAGATTTTAACTAACTAAACCTAACTACCTAAATTGATCATATTTACTGTCCGTCTTTGTAATTTTGAGCAAGATTTGTTAATGATGGCATTTTGTTAGGTTATGTAAAGGCATACGATATCTACGGTGTCTCTGATAGACTGAGATAGCCAATGTGTTTATAGGTCTGTGTCATTAAAACAATTCACAAGCTATAAGTTTAGAAAATTATCTACAATCGACAAGGAACAACGTATTAAATTTAGAGGTCTGAATGGTTTATCACGTTATCATATGACAAACTTGTTAGTGAAAACCAACAGAGCACAAGCCGTAATCTACAGTCTATTGATTTAAGAGCACTGAATGCGACTTAAGTGGCACATAAGAAGCACCGGCCCTTGGGGGAGACGAACTATAAAAAACCCAAATAGTTGATGTAACGTTTCGGCTATCTGTCGCAAATGTAGTAAATATTTACCGTAAATGGGTACAAACAGATGAAACGGTAAATAAACATTTTTTCCTATGACTACTATGGAACTGTCTCATTTCGATATACGTGGTTCTAATTTTTTTTTTGTGAAGAACAAAGTCACTCTTCTTCCCCATCCACCGTACTTTATGTTCATTAAGTTCAACTTTTGCAGCTCCAAAAGTAATTGGCATCCACATCGAAGGTGCCGGCTTCATAGCCGATCTTTACCGAAGTATTGTCAAAGCTTTTAGACCCCTAGGTCTAAAGATGGATGTTGACACTGTACCCTGCTTGCCAGATCCAATTCCTCCAGATTTCGACAGATATCTACAGATAGGTAAATTTTCCATCAAATATCATACTTTGATTATAGCAATTATAATAATTACCGTATTGTTAATTTCACAATTAACTTAATAATAAAATCAATGATATCACTTATCAGCTGATTACTAACAACAATGAATCTAATTTAAAACAATTTCAAGGTTTAAAAACAAGAATTTAATCTCAAATGGACGTAAATGATACAATTGACAATATTAAAATTATAATATATAATTATCCATAGATACATAAAAAAATAATTAATTAAACACAAATTCGAACTGTTCACTATTATTATCATCATCATCATAGTCATGTATTAGGTACTGTTGCTTAGTCTTCTTCTTCTTCAAGTGCTATCTCCGCTGCAAACGTTAGGACCCAATATTGCGATCTTAGCCTTGGATGCTACCGAAAAGATCGATGCTTTATATCACGAACCACTCTCTCATGTTCAGCTCGAAGTTTAAGTGCTTTATCAATATTACTTCAAATCTTTCAATTGTCTCCTTAATCTTCCCGAAAGATTCGGAGATTCTCAGTGTCCAATGTCATCGCTTACAGTCTGTTTCAAACGCTTAGGCGGAACTAAATGGGAATTTCGTTCTTTTAGGTTGTCACGACAAGGGACCTTGCTTGGGTTATTTCATTTTTTATGTTGGAATGTCAAAATTTAAAATTACAACAATGAAACCATGGAAACGAATGACCTATGTCAAAATTAAATTATTTATTTTATATATTTTAATGTCAGAAAAATAAATAAATGGGAAATTTGTATTAAGAATGACACAAAAAATCAAAATATAAAGAAAATTACATTTTAAAATGATATTAACCTTAACCAAAAAATATTTATTGTAAGTATGATTTACAAAGCTTAAACAAAACGGCCGAAAAGCACGATTTAAGCGATGAAAGTAACTAAATTGCAAAATCTAGTTCCGCCTAAGCGTTTGAAACAGACTGTATGTGTTAATTCAACGATACATGTAAGACTTTGCTTTCAACTGGATTCGATTCCTAACGACAAAAATTAAGAAGAAATAAAAAAAATAATGATAATAATATTTATTGCATTTATTGACATTTCTGACATGCACTAAGCCGGACATAACCCTCCTGGATATCGAGGCCAATCAGTTGTTGTGATCGAATTCTCAAGTTCATCTAAGAAGAATATCTCTCTCAAGGAGGAGGAAAGAGGTTTAAGTATATGGATTCTCTTGTCCGAGCTTATAAAGCTGTATCCAGGGTATAAAGTTAAGCTTGTAGTTTTGATAGTTGGTGTTTTTAGGTGGTATGAAAAATCTCCTATCGATGGGAAATTGAAGTTCATTCCCGCCTGCAGATCTTTTGCCACCTCTTTGATCTGCAGGATGCAGAAAGCAGTGTTGCTCGGGTTATTCTGCATTGTGCGGGCACTGGGTCTGGTGTATTTTCCGCGTCTTCATATCGATTCTAGGGTTTGGGATGCAGCCATGTGTATTCAGCTCCACAAATTCAATGACGTGGCTCAAAAGGTTGCTGAAGTTTGAGATTAGTGGACGCTTGTAAAGACCTGACAAACCCCAAATAATATTTATTTTCATGTTAGATATCTTACGACGTTTACATTTGTCAGTACATACATGATAAATATATTGAACATAAGTTGAAATACATGTTGAATACATTGAAAAATGAAAATACAATATTAAATATGATAGATAAGAAAAATATAATGATAATAAAATTAACTATAGTGGTAAAAAAAATGTATTCTTGTTAAGTGTAATTACTAAGATTAATATTGAACAATTCATCCAAATTGTAAAGACAATTCTCAATAAGTAATTTTTGGACCCAGAGCTTAAATAATCTAATTGACAATTTTTTTATAGAATCTGGTAGGTAGTTAAAGAAGGTGGCTGCCAAAGAGATACCATTCCTAGATTTAAACAATCTGTCTTGGTAGTCTGATGTTGCCACCAGAGCGAACATTGTAATCATGTCTAGAGCAGTGCTTCTCAACCTTTTATGGCCTGGGACCCCCCAAATTATACAAATATTGTCTGCGGCCCCCCTATATATATATATATATAGGAGTTTTTTCGAAAAGGCGACGTTTCTTACACGTCGCTCACACGTCAAAAATGTATCCACAAAATTGAATGGTAGTATTGAAATTTGCCGGAAAAAACCGGAATTACAGGATATCAAGGACAATTTCGAATTTTTAAATGGGAACGTATGTCATATTGGATATCTTTGGATGGAGCTTTTCAACAATTTTTCCTTAAACATTTTTTAAATACCTTTTACGGTTGACAAAAAAACTGTGATATTTTTAAATGACGATTATATTCCCTATAACGACTTGAAAGTAAAGTATTTTTATTTACAAGTGTTCAAAGTGCCTTCCATTTTAATTTAAACACATTCGCATCCTTACTCTTGAGTTACCTGTAGTTCGGAGAGCAATTAAAAAAATATATAATACCAAATATTGCACTTTCAAATCGTACTTCAAAGCACAACTTAAAAATACTTGAAGTACCTCCAACGCGAACTGTTGTCAGAGAAACCCATTAACCGACACATACAATTTATTTGACCTTGATATAGTCTACTTATAGTCTGTTTCTTTTGTTAAAGCGGAACTAGATTTTCAAATCTAGTAATTTTTATCGATTAAATGAAGCTTTTGATCGTTTTGTTTAGTAAAAACCTATTTACTCATTATAAAGTTAGCTAGTGACAACTTAAACATTTGAAATAACCTGTAGTTTAAATTAGTTAAATTAGTCAAAATAAGTATATTAAGTATAAAAATAAATAAAATATTTATTTTATTTATGTTGTGAAAGGTATATTTTTATGAATATCAATATAAGACACTCGAATTTATAAATACAATTTATATCTTGTAAGATTGAGTGCATTTTTATTATATTTTCATTTTTCGATCTTGCATGACTTCGCGGCCCCCCGGTTGAGAAACGCTGGTCTAGAGGATACGGTTACATACTTGTTCGGGTTTTCCTTAACATATTCCAGACAAACATACACGAATAAAGTATAATAAGACATAATTCTCTTGGCAATGGTAATGGCTCTCGGCAAACGAAGTCATTTTTTGATTTTCTTTTAGCTTTCTTGGTATTCCTTTGTTGGATTCTCGCCTTCTGTGAACCCTATGGTTTACGATTTCGTCATTATGTAATGTGTTATTACAACCCAATACGAGCCCGCGAAAGAGCTATATGGTTATACAATCACATACTGCGAGGCAGAAATGGTTTTTTAAAATTCGCGCGTAGACAACTTCGTAGAAAAGTTCTGGGTATGAAAGGCATTACCAAAATAACATGTTTGGAATATCTTCGATCAAGAACAAAGTAAGTTATTGAACAGTTTAATTGTTTACTGGAACAGGCGATAGAAAAACCGACCATTAATAAATTAGTTCTAGTGAATAGTATTCATTTTTAGTTGTTCTTGGAACATTATCTTTAATTTGTAAGGAAAATTGCAGAATAATCTCGAGTAACATTTGCGTAGATGTGGTAATAAACACTGGGTAATTACAGTTGACAACCTTCAGAATATAAAAATTACAGTAATTTATAAACATTTGTCAATACAACTTTCCCTACAATGTTATAAATTATAAATAAAACATGTTTCGTTGGATTGATGTATATGAAATTGTCAATTTTAATAGAAATACGCAAATGAAAACAAATAGAAATGCAGCAAAATCTCGATATAATAGACTAATTCAGGTGAGGGGGCTGTCCGGTAAACCAAAACTCTATTAAATAATAAAGTAGATTTTCCGAATATGTATGTCAAAAAAATGAGATATAAGTTAATTTACCTGCTTTTGCTTATGTAGATACATTTATGTAATTAAAATTAAGTTTTGTGTTATCCATTTCTTAGCCTCGTGCGGAACTAGATTTTGAAATCTAGTGACTTTTAATGCTTGAATGGGACTTACTGATTGTTTTAACACAATAAAACGGGTTTTACAGCTTGTTTTTTAAATAATAAATGAAATATATGCTATTCCAAACGTTTAGCGGAACTAAATGGAATTTTAATTTTTGTAAGTCACCAGCTTACTTTTTAATAGTTTATAAAATAGTTTTCAAAATCTAGTTCCGCTTGAGAGGTGATTATACTACATGACCCATGTCATCAGTGTTGTTATGTATCTAGGTACATTTTAAAATATGTATCTGTATCTGTATCTAGATATTTAAATCAGTATCTAAATATCTGTATTTCAGGTACTTTTTTCAGATACTTTCCTATTTTGTCTTTTTCAAGGTCTTTTTACAAAATATGTACTTACGATTTTTCAAGTTGGTAATACATTTAGCATCATTCAGATATTTGAATTTTAAGTTTAAATTAACCAATCAGCGACCAGTAAACTCTTTCTTGCTTGGTGGGAGTAAAAACATGCTTTTATTTTTTATTTTTTATTTATTTTTTATTTTAAAAAAAAGGAAAAAAATAAAAGGATGTTTTCCAAAATTTAATTAATTATATATAGAACTTGTATTTTATCATAATTCTCAAACTTATAATTTATTTATTTATTTAATTTATTTTTATCTATAAAATTTTAATAAAGTGTAATTATATTTCCAGCTATGAATAAATTTAAAAAAATAATAAATAAAAAAAAAATTAAATAATTTTATTATCAACGGTTAAGTAAAACAACCATTAAGTAATTATCTAATCTAAGAATAAGAATTAATTTTATAAATGTGAATTAAATAAAGAAAAATATAATAAATAAAATTGTTGTTTTATTTTTGTCATCCTAAATACTCATTTAATAATCAGTAATTTATTAGCGAACAAAAAATGTTCGAGATATCCGCTGAAATTGGAATAAAAAAGTGATTTTTTTAAAGATTACATAGGTATATAGTTAGTTAATATTTCTGACACACAGCTTCAAAGGCTATTTGTGTTTATTTTAAGAGTAATAATAGTGCATAACTTATTTTTTATTGTGAACAAATATATTCCTTGCTCTAGTTATTTCTTATTTTTTGTGGTGTTTTCATTTTTTCGAAAGTATCTTAAAAGTATCTTGAAATATCTAGATACATTGTAAAAAAAAATGTATCTGTATCTAGATACTTTTTAAAATTTGTATCTGTATCTGCATCTAGATACATTTTTCCTCAAATATCTGTATCTGTATCTAGATATATTTTCAAATGTATCTATTACAACACTGCATGTCATCTACACATAATTTTCAACGATTGGGGACCTTTTTTTTAGGTATCACTTATATTTATATGCTCTATAGTTTCTTGTACAAATCTAACAATCTGAAATAAAATTAATAAAATTCTATGTATCAAAATTTGCTCAAAATTTTGATCTATCTAATAGAATATTTTTATTTGTAGAAAAACTGTTATGTAATTGTAAATTAGCAAATTGCATTACAGACGCTATTTTGTAAACCAATAGACGCATATTCGCGTACGATGCGATAAATTGTAGCTTAAACTTCCTTTTACAAATATTTTTGTAGCTATTCTGTTTTATGGTGAAAACTGCTTATAATTGTTGTACTTGGTAGTCTATTTTGGCGCTAATTTGAATCTGCCGCGGTCTTCAGTATAGGTGCTACGTAAAGAACACGTGTATCAACTTGCCTTATATTATCATCAAGTATAATATTTTTCAACGAAGGTTCTGAACTATAAACAATCAAGTAGGAAAAAAATACGTACTATTTGAACATTTCTGCACAAAACTATATAAATATAAAAGTTATTTAAAACCCACAAATAGATTTAAAAAATTACAGAACATTGTTGTTTGATATTTGTTATTAAGTTATTGAGCGATAACATTTTTATAATAATATATTATTATAAAAATATAATATATAATATAGTATAGTATACAGTCTGTTTCAAACGGTTAGGCGGAACTAAGTGGGAATTTCGTTCTTTTAGGTTGTCACGAGAAGGGACCTTGCTTGGGTTATTTCATTTTTCACGTTGGAATGTCAAAATTTAAAATTCCAACAGTGAAACCATGGAAACGAATGATATGTCAAAATTAAATTATTATTTTTTTTATATATTTAGTATATACAGTCTGTTCCAAACGGTTAAGCGGAACTAGATTTTGCAATCTAGTTACTTTCATCGTTTAAATCGTACCTTTCGGCCGTTTTGTTTAAGCTTTGTAAATCATACTTACAATAAACATTTTTTGGTTAAGATTAATATCATTTTAAAATGTCATTTTCTTTATATTTTAATTTTTTGTGTCATTCTTAATACAAATTTCCCATTTATTTATTCTTTTGTCATTAAAATATAAAAAAAAAATATTTAATTTGGACATATGTCATTCGTTTCCAAGGTTTCATTGTTGGAATTTTAAATTTTGACATCCCAACGTGAAAAATGAAATAACCCAAGCAAGGTCCCTTCTCGTGACAACCTAAAAGAACTAAATTCCCATTTAGTTCCGCTTAACCGTGTGGAACAGACTTTATAATATATTATACTATATATAGTATAGTATAATATAATATAGCTAGCTAATCCAAAAACTAAATATCTTTTAAGTTTTAAATTCTAATTGTTTACTCTTTATTTATTGTAATACTGGGATATTATATCTTTGTTTTATAATCAAATTGAGAATTTTAAATAAAATTACTATTTTTGTTAAATATTTACAGTTTAAGATAAATAATGTCGCAACAAATTTTGCAAAACAAATCAAAAATATCTTTGATTTATGACTAAAATTTATTTATGTTTAATTGATGTTTTAATTTTTATTAATAAAAATACATAAAATATTTAGATAAAATACTAATAGGTTTATGTTGTAAATTAACTTGAGGTATAAATATCGAAATCCAATTAAAAAATTGTATTCTATTTAATGTATATGATGGAGGCTATAATAAATGAGGATAAAATTTATCACCCGAGTCGTAGACGAGGATTGTAATCATCCAAGTCATAGCAATGTTCTTAAGTCACTATAGAGAGACCCAATAGACAATCATTTTGATTATCTATAATTTTTACATAATTTTATTTTTTTTTTTTAGTAATCGTTGTGTTGCTTACTTCTTGGGAGAAAGCCAGCAACAAGCATGTCTTCTTTGTGGTGAAGTATTTCGTCCTGAAGACCCTAATCCTTTCAAATGTCCACGTCCTGGTTGTCCTGGAATATACTGCCAAAAATGTTTTAAAGACCTTAAGAACCTATGTACTGTTTGTTTAGAACCACTGGAATATGGAGACCTGTCTGATATGGACGAGGAAAAGTAAGCAAAAAAATCATGTTTTATCCAAAAATTATAAATGGTAACATACAAATTTTGGGTTATTCTAAAAACATGAGTTGGCTAACAGAAAATATGGAAATACCATTTTTATCGAAATGCGTTCATTTTTCCTTCCCATTATGTCTTCTTTATTTATTTATTTATTTATTTATTTTACATCGACGTATTTCTGCAACGAGGCTAAGCATATTTTTCTCGCCCGAATAATATCACCAACGGAGAATCGAACTACCGACCGCACAATCCAGACTGTTTTCACCAGTCCAAACTGCACGACTCAATGCGTTCGGCCACTCCGTTGGCTTATGTCTTCTTTCAACCTCATCAGGTGTCGTATCCATTTTAATCTCCTCGCTCCAAATTCTTATGTGATACTGGATTTTGAGTACAGTTCTCGGGTACCTTCATTATTGCAGATTCTCAATTTAATAGGTCCAGAAATAAAAATTGATTTGTCTTTCTGCTTTCAGAGATTCTTCTGAAGATGAAAATTCTTCCAAATACAAACGACGACAAAGGATGAATGAAAGCGATGAATCTGAAGAAGATGAAGAAATAACTACACCAAACGACCAACCAAGAGCAAGAGGAGGTTATGATCCTTTAGACTCCGATTACTCAACTAATAAATCCGACACTGAAAGCATATGTTCATCCGAATTTTCATATTCCTACCAATACCAGAATAACCAGTCTAACACAAATGCTCCTTTAGAACAGTCCTGTTATTTTGATGTCGAGAAGCAATTCTTACCAGATTATGCTTCAATGGAAACGTTCTCTAGAAATATCTGCAACGAAGATACAGAAGAAGAATATGAAGAAGAAGATGGAGAATCACATCTCGTACATCGTAAACCAAGAAGTATCAAAAGAAATAAATCAAAAAAATTACAGATAAAGATTTACTACTCATCTGATAGTGAAGAAGTTTTTTCTCTACCATCAAAAACAGAATTCACCCGAATTACTGAATCAAACAGCAATTTTTCAACATATAAAAAGCTATTTCCAAAACCTAAAACAGCTAATGAGGTGCCTTTTATAGAACTAAAAAGTTCTGATGATGAAATAATTACTAAACCCCGATTTGACGTAAATTTTGTAGACGCAAAAACCAATCAGAATTCTCAGTCTCTTGAAAAATCTAACAGAAATTTATCGAGATTTAAAAAACTGTATCAAAAACCCAAGTCTGATGAGGAGTCTCTTATAGAACTAAGGAGTTCTGATGAAAACACTACTAAGGCCAGACCAAAATCTAAAACGTCTTCTGTGAACCCAAGATCCAATCAGAATTACCAATTACAAGAAGAATATAATAGAAATATGACGAGATACAGAAAACTATACACAAAGCCTAAACCTGATAAAGAGTCTCTTGCAGAACTAGAGACTTCCGATGAAGAAAATACTACTAGAACCCAGATAGAATCAGAAACGCCTTCTGTGGACACAAGATCCAAACAGAATTCCAAATTGCTTGATGAAACTAACAGAAATTTGTCGAGATACAGAAAATTATTTCCAAAAACCAATTCTAGTAAGAAGTCTCTCATGGAAATGAGATCTCAAATGGAAATGAAAACTTTTAAAGAAGATATGGCTACTGAAACCCAATCAGAATTTGAAACATCTTTTGTAGACTCAAGGTCTAATCAGAATACACAAATCTTTAAAGCATCTAACAGAAATTTGTCGAGATTTACAAAGTTATTTCCGAAACCTAATCCTGGCGAAGAGTATCTTATAGAATTAAAGAGTTCTGATGAAAATACTACCAAAACTCGATCAGAATCTGAAACTTCTTTTATAGAGACAAAGTCTAATCAAAATACCGAATCGACTGAAGAATCCAATAAAAATTTGTCAGGGTGCAAAGAGTTTCTAAAAGCTTATGAGGAATCTCTAATAGAATTGAAGAGTTCTAATGATGACACGACTTCTAAAACCCAATCAGAATCTGAAACATCTTTTACAGACACAAGATTTAATCAGAATACCCAATTATCTGAAGATTACAACAGTTGTTCGAGGTGTCAAAAGCAATCTCCAAACAAATCTGATGACAAGTCCCTTACAGAACAAAAGATCTTTTCAGAAGTAAATACTATAACTCAGTCAGAATCTGAGACGTTAGACACAAAAACTTATACTAGTACGAAAGACAAGTCAACTCAAGTATCTAAGTGTGAATCTAATTTGTCAATGTTCAAAAAGATCTTACCAAAACCAAATTCTGATGAGGAAGCTCTTATAGAATTCTATTCTGATGAAATGTCTACTAAAACGCAATCAGGATCTGACACTTGTATAGACACAAAATATTATTCCGATAAGACTACCCAATCAACTCAAGTATCTAGAAATTTATCCAGATTCAACAAGTTATTTCCAAAACCCATGTTTGAAAAGGAATCTATTGAAGAAATATATTCTGATGATGAAGAGACGTCTATTAAAACTCAGTCAGAGTCTGAGATTTTTATAGATAAAAAATCGTGTTCAAATCAGACTACCAAATCAACTCAAGTATCTAGAAATTTATCTAGGTTCAACAAACTATTTCCGAAACCCAAATTTGATGAGGAACCACATATAGAACTCTATTCTGACAATGAAGACACATCTACTAAAACTTATTCAGAATCTGAGGAGTTAATAAAAACTTCCAGTTCAAATATCCAATCTTCTGAAACACCAAGAGAAGAAATAAAAGACAATGACTTTAATTTAAGCCAATATTGTGACAGTGAAGAATTAGCAGATGTCCAATACTTCTCCTTCAACTTAGAAGAAAGTTCTGAGGCATCCACTGTGAAGAAACATAAAATTAACCAAACCTCAACCATAAAAGAAGATGATTCAAGTTGGTTCACTGAAGAAATAATTGCAGTAACACCAGAAACTCCATTACCTTTAGAAGAATCTGATGATGAAGCAATAATAACAGAAAAATATCCAAAAAAGCGTTATAGATCTTCCCAAGATACATTTTTTGATATATTAGACTTATCAGATGATGAAATTGCTTCTACTGTCAGAAAGTATTCAAAGAAACCAAAGCAATCTGATTCTAAAATCCCTCCTCTCGATTTAAAAACCGAAGAACCTCAACCTTTTGACAAAATTGCAAAGAGTTCTATTCACCTTTCAGAAACATCAGATCTTGCTTCAACTGTTGACTACCATAAAAATATTGACGACTATTTCCCAAAGGACACAAAAAGAACAACTCGTCTTATCGCACCATCTAGAATTGATTTGAATGCATTTCGTATGAAATATCTTTTTCCTAAAGTGAAATATGAGGAAATAAATGAAACTCCAAGGTCTGAAATTTCTTCGAATTCTTCTAGATCCTTAAGAAAACGAAGAGTACGAATAAGAGAAGTAGAACAGGAATATAGTTCAACAGATACATATGTAAGTAGAGAAAGAATTAGAGATAAAGCTAGGAGGTATTACAGAAATATAAGAAATAAAGAATTTCCTCCAAAAAATTGTGAAGAAAACTGTTGGAATTTTTTAAAAAATATTTATAGAAACTGTATCTCCAGATGTACTGAAATTTGTGATCTTTATTATTAAGCAAGTAATACTTTAATAAATAAGATAATAAATAAGTTTGATGATTGTCTGGGAAACTCGGATTTTTTTTAAATTTTGGTATTTAGTTTACCCAATCTGCACGTCTGTACTGCGGGTAGCCTACAACACAACTTTTGTATTACTAGGAGTGATAAAAAAGTACGGTGAATGGTAACAGTGATTGTCACCTAACAAAACAAAGTAGAACTACTATACTGGAATCTAACAATACTACCCTTCGATACCTAGCAAGTTTCAACCCGTTTTGTTCAGTCTGTCAGTGTTGAGTTTTCGTTTTGTAAAGACTAGTTTTTAGGCTTTCATATGCATGACCAAGAAACCCTTAAGCCGTCACTCATGTATCTGTCTCTTTCGGAAGGTGACCAGATTTTGAAAATGCTAGCCCGGGACAAATAACGACTTCCCCTCAAGAAAAACTTGCCCCAAACGCTTATTTTTAAATTGTAATAAAATTAACTTAAATATCACCATTTTGTTGAAAATAAAAACATTATTATATTGAGTTTCTCCAAAGCTCATTAGGGTTCAAAATCAAATCAGACAGCAAATATTTCAATAGCTTAATAACTGAACACAAAAATTGGGATCTCAACGCCTAGATTGGTGTATACGGGGCAGAGAAGGTAACTTCTCTATAAAAAAAATACACAAAAATTACATTTCAAATTATAAATCTCATTGTAGAAGACACGGCACTTTTTTTTTAATATTTCGTGAACACTTCTATGGTCTCGTCTGTGGATCAAGTAGTGAATCTACCCCTTTCGCCTCTCGCGGACCGTCACGTCTGTTCGCACTCCGACACGTTACACTCAACAGCGTGGTAGGAGCATATATGGTGTGCTACAAACCCGACCAGATTTTGTTCGTTTTGCGCATTATGTCATGTTGAGAGCACCATTCTGTTAAGCCGAAACATATGTTTTCTATGTTATTGTTTGGTATTTTTAAGTATTTTAAAAACTTAAATTGCAAAATTCCTGCCTGGGCGGTTCACGTATGCCCTAATTATTCTCAGAAAGCTGCGGAGTAATAAAATATTAGTTTTCCTAAAAATGAATATCAAAACGATGGGTTAATGCTTCCCATCGCTTAGATAAATTTAATATTTAATATTCAACAAGACCCTGAGGACACGGAAGAAGAATTTGAGTTCAGTGGTGTTCTAATTTATATTTATTTTGTCAAGCTACCGCTAGGAGAGATTATTGTTAGTTTTAAGTGGAGTTCACAGAACAAAAACCAGCGACAGCGACACGCTTGCCGAGCGACCCGTTGTTCGCACAGAACACAATATATTAAGAACGGACACTGGCAGCAAAAAAAATTAGTACGTTCCCTCTAGGAATATACCAATGAACTAAACAACAACAACCGCCAAATTTAAATTTTACTATCTGATTTACGTTCATAATTACCATTATTATTGTATTAAATATATTTTATTATTTATATTATCAAAAGTTTTACAATTAAAAAAGAAATACATATATATTTAATGATCCATATACATTAATATAACAGATAAATAAGGAATTTAAATAAATAAATCTAAATAAGGTGTAAGCTATTTATTTTTAAAACACAAAATTATACACAACATTAAATATTATTTTAAACACAACATTATAATAACTAATTACAAACACTGTATTAATAAAATTGGAGGCTATACCTGTTTTTTTATTTTTTCGGCCTCATATTTGGTTTCTACACATTTCAAATCATTATAAGACAATATCCGCAAAAAATCAATTTTTGTCCGTCTTCCCGAGATGTACAATGTATGTATCAAATACAGTATAAGATGACCAAAATTGGAAATAAAACTCTATTATTTGAACCACGTATTTGAAAATTAACAAGCTTAAATGCGTATTATCTGTCTCATTTTGTAATACGAAACTAACAGGAAAACTTCATCTTTTATGTTGTATATTTAAAATATCACCTTAGGGTGGTAACACCTTTCAAAATATTTGACAATTCATAATTGACATTAAATTACGTAGATGTCAACTTACTAACACAAATTGTATAAAACACAAATTGACAAGCATTTGAAATATATTTTATGCAACCAGAACAGAAAATATGAATAAGCGAATTAAGATGAAATAAATATTTGTATACAATTCAAAATATTTGACATGTCAATCACAAATTTGACAGGTCAATTTGGTATCTGACATGTAGTTTTTGAGTGAATATAACCTCAGTATAATGCAACTTCACTAAAAATGTAAAAGCCAGATTTACAAGTTTACATGGTTTCAAAAAAGTCTATTTACACCACAACAGTCACCAAAGTAACCAGATTTAGTTTCGTATTACAAATTGAGACAGATTATATTACTTCAACACCAACTGTCATGTGTTTGACAGCTAATGGCGGCTGATCGACAGCTAGAACACGAAGTTTCTGATCGTTTGAAGTCGGGTGTATTCGTAATTTATTTTGCACTATGTCACCATCTACCAATATACCAGAAAACTAAAACTCGAGCCAAGGTCATTACATACCAGTGGCACCCGGGTGGTTGTTCGTCAATATTCACAGAACAGTGTTTTGTTGACATAAGCTCGCTCAATTCAAAATATTGATAATAGTATGCTTTTACCGTTCTCTAATAATTTCAATGTCATTTACCCCAATTTTAATTTTTCCCATATATTAACTATTAAAATACACACGGTAAAGTATAACAGAAAACCCAAATCTATTTGAACGTCAATTGAAATTTTAGGTCAAGAGTGAGAAGAGAACTGTTTTTTGGACAGAGCATAAGTGTCGCTGAAAGTTGAACAAATTTCAACTTTTTGCGACACGGACTTCAAGTTTAGCGACAGCAAGGTCAAACGTTCTGATTGGTTACAGCTGTTTTTGACGTTTCGTAGCGACCGATGATTGTTCTGTGAACTTTATTCCTAGAACTATTTCTAAAGCGGTGTCCACACTATGCCGCTGTTTGCCAGTTGGCAAGGCCATTTGGCAATGCCAGAAGTAATGTAGACGTGACCGTTGACACATGCCATCGTGCCAGCGGCAAGCCAACAAGAATCGCTCGAGTGTCGATCTCCTTTAAAGAAAGCCGATAAGAACGGATGGGGACGTGCCAACCACTGGCATCACGCGGCTTTAGGCTTAAATTCGGGTTGTGATTCAGACGCCGATGAGCAACGTTGTTTATAGGTGGAGTGGACAAACGAAAAAGTGCTTAATTTGATCGATTTATACCGGGATCGTCCTGTTTTGTGGGACTGTCGTTTAAAGGACTATAAAAAAGTTTATACTATATCGTTTATAGGTTTGCTTTGAAATTTGAACATGTAACTTAACGAATGGTAGGAATCTCCTGTCGCCAGGAATCGCAAAGTAACCGCTAGACGTTCATGGGCAAGAATAGCTCTTCTGAATGACGTATCTTCCTTCTTGATATTTGGTGCAACCAAATTTAGAAGAACTTCAAAATCACTATTTCTCATTCGAAAAAAGGTTTTGAAACCACATCCTCTGTACTCGAGATTCAATTCGTCCACATCTTCCAATACTAAATCCTTCATTAAGTCACATGATCGTGATCTACTTTGAAGACTTACCCAAAGGACGTACCCAAAACCTTCATTTGCGCCGTTTGCGTATTTTTTCTTCACTGTCAAGTATGATAACAGCAGCTGAAGCAATTAGTAAATCCTCCTCGGTGAACATTGTGCGACTGGAGTAAATGCCAACACAGATGTGGACGTTTTTACAGCCACTGGCTTTGCCAATTTGGCTTTGCCAATTTGGCTTTGCCAACTGGACTTGCCAACTGGCAAACAGCGGCATAGTGGGGATGTGCCTTAAAGGTATATTATCGTTAGAGGCAAACGCAGAGGTATTTTAACGCATGCTACAAGCTTTGTGCTTGCGTCTGACAATATTAATCCGTTAGAAATGGCTCTACGAACAGACCTTTTATAACAGATCAATGTATCAAATAAATTTTAAGTTATCATAAAATAAATTATATAATATCTGTCTGTTTTAAATTTAGAAATTATCTAAATCATTGTAATATTTTTTTCTTTAAATGCATTTAATAGAAAAACCTACAATATGTAGTGTAATAAAAATATACGAACAAATTCAGGTTAATTTAATATTATTTGTGAAATTTACTTGATTCCATTAAAATTTGCCTTTTCAGAATAAGAAAAAATTTCAAAATGACATAATTATGTTATGTCATAGTTTCGCTAAATTTCTTTACTTTAGCGTAATTAAACATTTATTTAATGAGACGCCAAAAATTCCAGTGATCATAAAAATTAAAGTTGGCGTATCTTATCAAAAAGAAAACAAAATAAACGTCAGTGTCATGTGAAATTATATGTAATATTTCATAAAATTTCTAGTCTAATGTGGATGGTCACCAGATTATAATCTAATTCAATGTTGCCTAAAACAAAAATTAAAATTATTCCATGGGACAAAATCAGTCATCTGATGAAATAGATACAAGTACTATAAAACTTGATGATTCAGGATCAAATATAACTTTATTTGATAATAAAACGAAAGAAGAAAAAGAATTGTTAATTAAAAAACACGAGAAAAATTTTCATTTTGAACCTCCTAAAACTGGAACAGTGCAAGTTAAAAAGAAACATAAAAAAGTACAAGAACGGTCTAAGTATTATGAAAAACCTAAGTTACCAGTTTGGAATATGGAGGATACGAAACGATACTCAGCACATATAACATACGAAGGAGATAACGGTAAATTAGATCTGTAACACAAAGTTTAACGTATAATCAGAGTAAAAACCACAATACCGTAGCTAATCGTATATTGAGTTCTCACATAGAACTGCTGCATATACGTAGGGCTATGGGAAGGTTTTGAGATAGGAGCTTACTTTTTAAACTTTTTTCAAAGTACTTCCCATCACGTTCAATTCACTTCCTCATACGTATGAACCACGTGTTAAAAATGTCTTCCAACTTTTCAGTTCGTACTTCTGCACAGGTTTGGTCGGTGGTAGAAGCTCACCATCGCTCTTAAAATGACGGCCTTTAGGCTTATCCTTGATGAAAGGGAAGAGTCCAAAATCACTAACACTTGTAGTTCAAAATTATTTAAAAACTAGCAGACCCGTTGCCAACAACGTTGGCAAACTGATATCGAATAAAAATCAATATAAGCAGGAAACAATTATTAAAATTTGCATGATTCTGCATATATTAACAAAACAAAAACGTTTCTTGATTATACCAAGGAAATCCTAAAAAGCTGCTTAATGCGTGTTGTTTAAAAATTAGTATTGGACCGGATATGGCCCGCGGGCCATATGCTGAACATCAATGGTATAGATGTTTCTGATTATACCTAGAAAATAAATAAATGTACTAACTGAGTTATGGATTGATGTTGATTAAAACATATCATAACGTTGGTACTTAAAATAACCAAGTGTGACGTCATCTTGATGATTTCTGGTTGATTTCGATGCGCGATTGTATTATTTTCATGCAGCCACCAACTGTCAAAGCGTGAATGTGGCCGTAAGTTTTGAAGAGACTGAATCAACTGAGGCAAACAAAACTCAACGTACCACTTGGCCGTAACTGTACTTTGCTCTTCTAGAACAATTCTCGTAATAATCCCTCGTTTACCGAAGAATACGACAATCATTTTCTTTTTCACAGATCTTGATTTTTTTATCGATGTTGGAGTTTCTTCGTTTTCTCAAAGAGCCATATTTAGTTCTTGACTTCGATGACACATTATAATAATAAAGCTATGTTTCATTCCTTGTCACAATGGAGATTCCGTATTTCGAGTGTCCCATTAAAAAAATTTCATTCAACTGTTATTGCTGTTTGTGCATCAGTCAGGTTGTGGGGTGCCCATAGCGTGCACACTTTCCTAACTTCCAAATGGTCACGAAGAATTGAACTGGTGCTGGTGTATTAATGTGCAAAGACTCCTCTATCTGCCTGTATGTAATTCGCTTATTTTCATCGAGCAGTTTTTTAACCGTAGCAATATTTACAGGAGTAACTGTTTCACGGGGCCTTCCTGGACGGGGATCATTATCTAGGTTAAAAATTTCTCAAAACTTTCCTAGCGTCCTACGTATTCTAAGGCGTATATCACATCACACTGTTGAAATTTACTAAATACTTACGAAAAAATTGGATAATGACCAGATTACTTTAAGAGCATAGTTTTTAACTCAGTTTATTAACACAACTGTGTCATCTATAATATAAATACGCAACATTTTCTTATCCACGGCACACCAAAGCTTTCCAGAATTTCGCGGCATACCAAAGTTCTTCCCAAAATTCCATCAGTTTGTGTTGCGTGAATGAAAAAAGATTTGCCACACAAAAAACTATATACCTAGTTTTGCCATATTGCAAAATTTTCAGTGAAATTTCACAAGACCCTTAAAGATATTTTAATTTTCTTTTAGTTCATAATATATAAATACATCTTAAACAAGAAACAGCAATCAGTTTTCAAAATGATCACTTCTGGCTGCTACACAGCGCTTAAGAGGGTAGTGTAGCTAGGTTTCGCGCAACATAAACATTTGTTTTGGCCATAGAATTTAGACCAAATATAGTCGAATCAATTTGTTTTTTTTTTTTTTTTTTAATTTGAAGATTTACCTCGGTGTGTCCGTCTGTTAAAATTTTGTATGATTTTTTATTTTCAGTTTTACAGTAACCTAAACTTTATCTAACTTCACATCACTGTCACTCGGTAAATAAATAACAATTAAAAATTGCAACTCAAGGACACACTAGATTGTATTTTTATCTTAAAACAAACCCTTGCTTGTACAAATTAATAAATATTTAGTACCAATTATGCCCCCACAACCGAAACACTATTTTGTTCTGTTATTTAATTTAGTTAAGGTCAGAGATGCTAGGCGGCAAATCAGCCGGAGAGTAAATTCCGGTGCATTGCTTTCAAGTCTCTGCTGCGCAGCCTTCGAATTATAAGCTGGAGTTTTTAATATTGCTGGAAGCTCCAGTGGCGACCAGACAAGAGGGAATTGTTTAGTTCTTTAACTATCGACTTCAACACGGTTTTCTAATAGACTTTGACCCACGTTTTTACCCCTTTCTCGGAAAAATTAAGCTTAAAGGTGCCGTCAAAGTACTTTTTATCTTTATAAAAACGCGATTTTTATTAAAAAAGTACTAAAACTTTTTGCTTCATATCTCATAACTCAGAGGGGTGGCTCTAAAAATCTGAAATAATTCTCAATAATGATCATTAATGTGAACAGAAATAGTTCAAAAGGAATGTTGGCCAGATTGTTTTTTCTAAAAATATCGAAATTTACGTACTTAAAAAAAAATTAATCATGAAGGTTATTAAATGAAACCTCTAGTACATTGACTGACACTTAGACGTGATTTCAGAAAAAAATATTGCCCCAGACATTTGCGTACCCATGGGGAGCACACGAGCTTGTGCCCCCCCCCCCAAGCACTAAAGGAACACATTTTTGGGACACATTTGTTTTGTAATTAAATATGAGCCCATCCAAGCAAATATGTTGGCTTCTAAGCACTCCCAAGGAAAAAAATTAGATATTTGAGCCCCTCCCCCAAATTCGGGGTGCCCAGACATTTAGCATGCGAGCCTCTGTTGGTCACCATCTAGTATATAGTAAGAAACCCTGATATATGTAAAAAATTACACTCAAGAGTTTTTTTTTTTTTTTGTAGGTAAAGGCAATAATTACAGAGATACTGAAGAAAATCCAGCAAAAATAAAAACAGCAAAACCTATAAAAAACTGGACTACATCAAATAAAAATATGTTTAAAGACGCAGATCATATAAGAGGTGGCCAAGAATTAAAACCTATACAAAAAATATACAGCAACAATGAAAAACTAATAGAATGGGCTAGAACAAAACAAGAAAATGAAAAAACAAAAAACAACCTTGCCCAAGTAAACCAACTCTTCCATAAGCTAGAAAGAAAACCAAAATCCCCAATAACTTACAATCGTCAAAACATTACACCAAATATAAAAAAATTTAGTTCATTCTATGAAGAAACCTGTAATATACAACCCCATTTATCAGGAGACAATAAATATAAAAAAGATAGATTCTGTGAGATTTCTGAAGCTACAAAACCAGAAGTGGTTCTTTACAACGAAGAAGATCGCATAAACAGATTAAAAAAATCTTGTTTAATTTTAAGTCATGAACTTCCTTACCAAAATGAAAGTAGTTATCTCAGTCTTATGAATGAATTAAAAACGAAATTTAAAAAGGAATCAGAAAACCAATTACCACAACAAACAAAAAGAAGATTATATACAATTACAGAAGAAAATTCAGAAAGAACAAACCGAAGTTACAACATAAAAAATACGAATAAACTAAGAACTTTCTCCACCTCAGAAATAAATAATAGTTTCCATCCAATAAAAACTAATAACCACAATAGTGAAATATTACAGAATAATGGTAAAATATCTTCCAAACATGCTACACCAAACGAAGATATAACTGACGAATCAACCAGCAGACAAAGACCACCAACACAAAAAAGATATCGTTCCACAAACGAAAAGAAAATATTTTTCTTTCCAAAAACAAAAATTTCAGATGAAGAAAATCAAGAACCAAAATCAAAAGGAAGAAACTTTAAAGAAGACGAAGAACTGAGTTACAAAAACCCAAGAAAACACATGTCAAAAAATGAAGAATGCGATGAAAGACCTAGAAAAAGTTTTAAAGAAGATAAAGAATTGAATTATAAAACTCCAAGAAAAATAAACAAGGTTGAATGTGAAAAACCAAATGTAAATATCTTTGATGAATTGAAGTATAAAAATAGAATACATATGGTAAGTAATAATGAATGTTTAGAAAACATACGAAATGGAAGAAAAGAAGAAGGTAAATCCATGAGGTACAATACTGGAAGAGTTACTTGGGTACAAGATGAAAGCAAAAATTGGCATAAAATTACAGGTTAATCTTAAGATTACAGTTTCTGCCAACCTGTTCATCAAATAGAATTATAAACTTGTTTATAGGAATTAAATGTCAGTATTTTATATTTTCTGTTATTATTCTCTGCAATTACATTCTCAACTACGAGGCTGCCTTTTAAATTTTTACAAAAACTAAGAAAGAAATTTTTTTTTTTTGAACAAACTGTTTTATTGCTTTTCAAAATAGTCGCCTTTAAAATTTATACACTTTTGCATGCGTTCAAACCAATTCTCGAAACATTTTTTCCACTTTGAAGTTGGTATCTCATGAAAATCGCTCTCCACGCATTTTTTGTTTGACATTGGGGAACAAAAAAAAGTCGTTAAGGGATAAATCAGGTGAATACGGGCAATGAGACATTAATTCGATGTTTCCTCCTTCAAATAATCAATTGTTTGACGTGCTGTGTGGGAGCTTGCATTGTCATGATAAAGAATGATTCTCTTTTTTGGTTGTTTTTCCTGATTTTGTCGATGACTTCTGGCAAACAAATTGTTGTATACCATTCAAAATTAACTGTTTTCCGATCATCTAAAGGAATGGTTGCGACATGTTTAGTACAACCGAAAAAACAAGCGATCATTTTCTTTGTGAGTTTCGGTTCATATTGGATAACCTAAACAGTGGATTGTTGCTTAGTTTCCGGTTCATATGAATAAATCCAAGTTTCATCACCTGTAAAGATGTTGTATACGGATTTTGCAGTACAGTCTGTTCCAAACGGTTAGGCGGAACTAAATGTGAATTTCGTTCTTTTAGGTTGTCACGAGAAGGGACCTTAGTTGGGTTATTTCATTTTTCATGTTGGAATGTCAAAATTTAAAATTCCAACAATGAAACCATGGAAACGAATGACATATGTCAAAATTTAATATTTTTTTTTTACTTATTTTATTGACAAAAAAATAAATAAATGGTAAATTTGTATTAAGAATGACACAATCAAAATATAAAGAAAATGACATTTTAAAATGATATTAACCTTAACCAAAAAATGTTTATTGTAAGTATGATTTACAAAGCTTAAACAAAACTGTCGAAAAGCGATTTAAACGATGAAAGTAACTAGATTGCAAAATCCGCCTAACCGTTATTATCAAGTTCCGCCTAACCGTTTGGAACAGACTGCACCTAGGTTGAATTTTTTTATCATTCCCTTACACCAATCAACACGAGGCTTTTTTGAGCTTCGGTCAAATTATGCGGAATCCATCGGGAACAGATCTTTTTCACAGCTAAATATTCATGCAAAATCGAATGTATTGCAGTCTGCGATATGCCAAAGGATGCCTCTATCTCACAGTAAGTCACATGCCGATTTTCTTTAATCGTTTTGCGCACAGCATTGATGTTTTTTTGAATCACAACCGATTTTGGTCGATCTTCATGAGATTCATCACTGACGGGCGCACGACCACAACGAAATTCTGCAAACCAATTGTAAACAGTCGTTTCTGATAGTGCTTCATTACCAAAAGTTGAACAAAGGAAATCTATATATTATTGTTGAGTTAGGCCTTTATTAAATCGTAAAAAATCATCCAACGAAAACCTTCACGAGTAAAATCCATTTTTTCACAAACTTGTTTTTTTTAACTGGACTTATGGATTTGGTATTATCAGTGGCGGCGCTAGCGGGTTGGATTCGGGAGGGGGGGCAAAAATTGCTCTGGCCCCCAATTGCCCCCCCCCCGAAATGCTTGGTCCAAAATGTGTACGCGATAAGGATCTGTTTTTTAAAAAGGTCATCACTTATATTTTAGAATTGAGGACCTTTTTTTTAGGTCATCACTTGTATTTTTACCTGTCCATTAATAATGATAGTAAATAATACCCTCCTCAAATATTTCCTGGCCCCCCCAGATTTTACTCAAATATTTCCTGTCCTCCCTGATTTTAAGAGCTAACGCCGTCACTAGGTATTATATACAGTATAATTGATTCAGCTTCTAGACTATGGTTTTGTTATCTAGTTACAGTGGCGTAGCCTCACATTTTGTCCCCCCCCCCTGCAAAATTTTCTTTAGGCCCAACAAAAAACTATCTTTAGGCCTCCTACTAGGTTTGTTTAACTCGACTAGAGAGAATAATCGACATAAAAAAATCATGATTTCATTTAGAGGTTCGATGGCCCCCTAAGTATACGGGCGCAACGGACCCATTGTTACGCCACTGTCTAGTAGCAAAGATTTAACATTTTGGTTTCTAAATGAGCCTCCCACCCTTTCTGAATACCTACAAAACCCTAAAATATGTGAAAATTCACACTTCACACCAATTTTTAAAGTATCGCATAAATAAATAAAAACTTATTGGGTTATTATTTGGGTTTTCTATCAAATCGACAGTGCCGCTCTCTCTGAATAAAGTAACATAGTAACAGGTAGAGACTTCAAGTTCTTATAGCATTCAACAAAACAAATCACACGAGTGAAGGTACATCAATTACTGTTAGCAATAACAAAATACTTGATTGGGGAACTAGCTTTATCATCTAAGTAACTTCTTCGCGTAGTCACTCGTGGTATAGACCAGTTACTGAGCAGTTTTCGTGAACAGACCAACTACCTATAAGTGTCATTTATTTTATTGCAAAAGGTAGGTGCATTTTATTTATATTTATAAAAATATACTCCAATTAATTTATTTTATTTATTAAGATTAAAAGAATACTAACTTTAATAATTATTTTAGAAATTATATTTAAATTTTATCGAAATTATACGAATTCCAAACCAGTTTTTCATTAATGTATTTATTTTTGAGTGAACAGATGTATTAAATTATTAAAAATTCCATAGCCAAACTGTTGACGGGGTTTATATTCAAAAATATTTAACAACCGGTGCGCTAAAACAGTTGTGCGTAATCTTATTATGCTTGCGACCCCTTGCTTAAACAGAAGTTCCACGCTACCCCTTAGTTTTTTAATAAGGATAGTAATAATAATAAATAGTCGTTTAATATATACAATTCAATATATTAGAAGGGTTTGGGAGTAAAACATATTAAGGAACACTGGTATTTTTTAGCTAAAAGCATGTAAAATATGTTAAGTAAACCTGCTATTATTCTTCTTTATTATTTCTGTCAGTGTATCAATATCAATATATCAATGAAACTTAAAATTAAATTTACTACAATAGATAAAACTGGTAAATCCAGAGCCGCAGTAAGGAAAACTTGCGCTAGGGGCAAATAAATTTAAGTGATAAGCAAATTCCCAGTGAAGAGCAAAAAAAAGGTCCTCACCTCCCAAATTCCAAGTGAAGAGCACAAAAAAAAAAAAAAGATCCTCACTTTCGCAATGTGACGCCCCTTAGTCAAGTTCATCGGCGCCCTTTTCCTTAGTGCGCTAGGGGCCTTCGCCCCCTCCCCCCCCTTACTCCGGCTCTGGGTAAATCACACGTTGTACCCCCGTTTTATTTATATCATACTTACTAAAATGAATAGCATATTAATTTAAAAGCATAGTATACTAATTAAAGTAAAACTGGAATTGGAGGTCGAAAATAAAAGAAAATAAATTTTGATAAACATATAAACCGCGAACCCTACTAATTTTCCCTAAAACTTCTCAGGGAAACACGACCCCTAGTTTGTACACCACTGCGCTGAAATATGAAAAAGATGAAAAATCTGATTAGTAAAAAAACTGACCAAATAGTAGTTTTTGCGCAAATTTTATATAATATAATAATTTTCATGTAATTAGTTGACTTTTAGAAATAGTTCAAGTGGCTTTTTGTTTCACGTAAGGGTCACTGGCTAGATTCATATTTTTTACCGTTTATAACCGTTTTTAATATTTAATAAGTGGTAAAATTGTATTTATAATAATTTTTGCCGACCGGCGTAGCGTATTAGTAACACATGTGCTCTGCGTTGCGAAGGTCTCGGGTTCGAATCCCGTTAAGGCATGGACATTTTCTCAAATAAAAACTGTCCTGGCTAATTGCCACAGCAGCAAAGGCCATTAAATTTTTAAAAAAAATCTTTTTTTTTGCCGTCCGTCTCATGTTGATATTTCGTTATTTCGATGGATTTCCACGAACTGAGGTCTCATAACGTTTTAACAATTTTTAACATAATGTCTGTCTGTCTGTTGGTCTGTATGTTTGTTTGTATGTCTGTCTGTCTATCGGTCCGTATAGAACGAATTTGGCTAAACAATTTTTTATGAAACTTCATATTTAAGCTTTTAACATCAATGCCACTATTTGTTTAACTTTTGGTAAAAATCGGTCAACCAAAAATGGAAGATTTTTGAGAATATTTTGTAACAGAAATATTTAGAAAAAATATTTAAAGAAAGTTGCTGTACAATATGATAGTAAAAACTTTTATTTGAAATATTTTTTGATTTAGTGATTTTTTTTGTTTTATTTACTTTTTAATTTACTAAATTTACCACATGGATGAGCGCTCTGTAAAAACAAACAAATATTTAGAAAAAAAAGTCTGAAAAATCTGCACAACATAAGATTAGTAACTTTTATTTATTTATTATTATTCTTATTTATTTATTTATTTTTTTTTTTTTGATTTCGTGAAATATTTTATTTATTAAATTTACCATATGGATGGGCGCACTTTTAGAAACATCAATTAAAATTCTTGATTTAGTTTCAAAATTTTAAAACATGTCAAAAGGTAAACACTTCCTAATTTCGCCGGGCATCCCGCTCTTACCTCCTTAGAGCGCCGTTTCAAAAGAATATGACAACGTTTGTCCCAATTTATTTAACATTGTGTGGATAATTGAGACCAGGGCCGCCCCTAGCATTTGCGGGGCCTGGGGCAAAACTGGAATTGCGGGACCCCAAAACCCATATATATATATATAAATATATATATTGAATAACGATATTTTCTTTAATATTATTAACTATTAACAAAGTACACATACTTATATTCAATGAAAATATACATTTTTTCCAGCTGTTTATAAAACTTGGAATAATATTTTTAATGTATTTTATTATTTTATTACCTGACGGTCGAAGCGCGGGGCCCTTTAAAGGCCTGGGGCGGGCGCCCCACTTGCCCCCGCCTAGGGGCGGCCCTGATTGAGACAAATAATGTCCCGCGTAGGATTGGGACGTCTTTATAGAAAGCTGAAATCGTGATGTCCTGTGAAACTCTGATTGGTTGGTCACCCTAGTAATAAGGCGACTCCTATTTTTTAAGTAATTTTCTGAGGCGTTGAGTTCCCTAATTTAAAACTTGTAATATATATGTGTAAGAAAATGTTTATAATTTCTATCAATAGTACATAGTTCGTTAACAGGTGATTCTAGAATTTGTGATCTTGATTTCTATTGGTTGAAATGAAAGGTGTGTTTGTTTATCATTTATATGACTCTAGGAAACAACATTCTCCGTGAATGGCAACGTTAATTTTATTTTTATGCTCTCAATAAATTTATGGATGTTGAATAATAAAACAACTAGTCGTTATACGATTTTCTTTATAGAAAATGATCAGTATATTCAGGGTTGTTCCTGAAGTATTGACCGCCTAGGTGCAAAAATAATATCGTAGTCCTTATATTATTTAATTAATAAAATTGAATTAAATATTATTTAATTAACAATTTGATATATAATGTTTACTTTAATATTGTATGTACAAAGTATTAAATATTTATCTGGCAAAATAAATATTTTCTGTTTTATTTTTATAAAATAAAGATGCTTAAAAAAAAACGACGTTTTATTTGCGATGAATATTTTATTTCATATACAGTGGTGACGCAAGCTCTTAAAATCTGGGGGGGGGGCGGAAACTTTTGAGTAAGATTTCCCCAAATCTTACTCAAAAGTTTCCAGGGCCAGGAAATATCTGAAATCATGTTTTTATCGTTTACACATGAAAATACAAGTGATGACATAAAAAAAAAGTTTACAGTTCTAAAATACTTTTTTCTCCAAGCAATTCTGGGGAGGCCAACTGGGGGCCAGAGCAATTTGGGGGGAGCGGTTCCCACCGGACCCCCCGCTAGCGCCACCACTGTTCATATATAAATACAAAACTATTAATACATTACAAAGACATTGATGCATTCAAATATATTAAAAGAGAAATAAATTATTTTCGGCAAATCCAATTTCTCGCAAATATCTTTATGGAGAATAGTGCAAGATTAGTTAGACTTTCCTGTTACATTGACGACCTGAGGAATTTTTTTGAGTAATTTTAATTTAGAAAAATCTGTTCTCCTGATATAGACCGGGAGCTCATGACAGTTTTTGGTCTCCGATTTCATACAGCATGCCTTTTGGAGGAGAGAATATTTACCCTGTGACAACAAAAAAGAGATGGTACTAAACCCCTGCACGCTTTCCGGTCATAGGGAAAATTGCATTTCCACTTAAACACAAAATTTTTGTGCTTTTCTCTGATTTAACATTGCTTGCCCTTTTGTCAAAAGAAAGTTATAACAAATTTAAAGTCTTTTAAATAAATGCATGCGATTCGGAGGGTCCCAAAGGGCTCAAACGGTCATGTGATCTTGTAATAAAAAAATATGATTTTCCGCGTTTTCATACAGCATGCCTATAATTAAAAGACTTTAAATTTGTTATAACTTTCTTTTGACAAAAGGGCAAGCAATATTAAATCAGAGAAAAACACAAAAATTTTGTGCAAGTGGAAATGCAATTTTCCCTATGACCGGAAAGCGTGCAGGGGTTTAGTACCATCCCTTTTATGTTGTCACAGGGTAAATATTCTCTCCTCCAAAAGGCATGCTGTATGAAATCGGAGACCAAAAATGTCATGAGCTCCCGGTCTAATACCATTTACAGACAAAGTTAAAGAAATTCTTAAAGTTATAGAAAAATTTCACCAGGTTGTTTAACCCGATAAAAATTACGGATTTTTATCAAAAAAAAAATAATAATAATTTTTTTTTGGCTGTATTAACACAAAATTTGAAAAAAAGTGGAAATGCAATTTTCCATATAACCAGAAAGCGTGCAAGGGTTTAGTACCCTTCTTTCTTTGTTGTCACAGGGTAAATATTCTCCCCTCCAAAAGGCATGCTGTATGAAATCGGAGACCATAAACTGTCATGAGCTCCCTGTCTATTATTAAAAATCGAATTATATAAAATTACAACCAAATATTAATATCAAACATTGATTACTAATAAAAAATTATTAAGCAATATTTTACATTAAACCGTTATTTCAGTCTGTTCCAAACGCTTAAGCGGAACTAGATTTTGCAATCTAGTTACTTTCATCGTTTAAATCGTGCCTTTCGGCCGTTTTGTTTAAGCTTTGTAAATCATACTTACAATACCATTTTTTGGTTAGGGTTAATATCATTTTAAAATGTCATTTTCTTTATATTTTGATTTTTTGTGTCATTCTTAATACAAATTTCCCATTTATTTATTTTTTTGTCATTAAAATATCTAAAAAAAATATTTAATTTTGACATATGTAATTCGTTTCCATGGTTTCATTGTTGGAATTTTAAATTTTGACATCCCAACATGAAAAATGAAATAACCCAAGGAAGGTCCCTTCTCGTGTCAACCTAAAAGAACTAAATTCCCATTTAGTTCCGCTTAACCGTTTGGAACAGACTGTAAATTACAAATTAATTTCAACTGTACATTCATTTCTCATCTTGGGAACTATGGGAACTTTTTCTCTGCAAGTGTCCAATTTTCTGAACTAAAACAATATTAACTACGTATATTATAATAAGTTTGACAGATTTCTCTTAAGCAAATTAAGAAAATGAATATACTAATTAACATAGTTCACTTAAAACCTATATTTCGAAAGCAGTGATTCTATAACCTGTTTCTTTTATTTAAGCGGAACTAGATTTCGTAAACTAGTAACTTCTAACGTTTAAATAAGGCTTTTGATTATTTTGTTTAGCAAATCTCACTTTAATTGTTAAAAAGTGAACCCGTGACAACTTGCAAGAATACAAATTCTATTTATTCCGCTTAAACGTTTGTAATAGCCTATATAAATGTTTATTACGACATATGGTGGTTTAAAATGAATAAAATGTCCATGATAATCGGTAATGTCAATCTATTTGATTATGCCCAAAACAAAAGATTACGTAGCAACTTTGCGATATTGCAAATATTAGTTGTTTTAATCATTATCATAATTAACGTAATACTACGTCATTAATTTTATGGAAATTTTCCAAACAGATTATTTTTAACTAAAAAAATAATAACAAATAGAAAATGAAAAATGCGTCACTTGTAATCTTACCGCGGGTCTTACGCACTTAATTTTAACATTTCAAATATTCTAAATTAATTGTAACATGGGATAGAACAGCGTTTCTCAACCCCTGGTCCTCGGACCGGCACCGGTCCGTGAGATATTTTTGCCGGCCCGCGAGATTTTGTAACAAATTCTCCGGGTTTGGAGGGAAGGACCTTTTTTTTTATTTGCTCATCACTTACATTTTGGAGGTGAAGACCTTTTTTTTATTTTTGGGGTGAGGACCTTTTTTTTGCTCATCGCTTGTAATAATTTTATAATACACGTTACTTTCGAAACTTGTCGGTCCGCAAATTTGTTCTATAGTGCGTTCAAAGGTGAGTTTGCAGTACAGGGCATATGAAGTAGTTCTTTTTCATACTCTCTAATGGGTTTACAACGCTATCCTTTTCTTGCTTGTCGACGTTGCCAGCTCTAAAACGCGCTGATCTGTGAAGATGCAGTATTCTACAAATGGCCATTTGTTTTTGTTGAGTGTTATTTTGAGTTTTATAAGAGTTGATTTTTATAAATCATACGAGTTTTTCATATTATTATAATTGACACATTTGACACTTTTACAACATTTGGCAACACCGCTCCCATTTACCATAAGAGCTATACTGCAAACTCACCTTTGAACGCACTATAGGTCGCTTGCCCGTCCGCCATGAAAAAAGGTTGGGAAACGCTGGGATAGAATCTTTTAACTTCATATTGGAACCTGAGAGGCCAGGCGCGCACACAAGGGAGTGGTTCTCTGGTCCAGACCCCCCCACATAGGCGCCCGCAAGGGGGGGGGCAAGATGGGTCTGTTGCCTCCCCCCTGGATTTCGGAACCAATTACCAATTCGTATGTTAGAAAAAAAATGATATTATTTAAATATAAAATTCATAAAAAAAACGACTGTTTATTATTATATTTTTGCTTTAGCAACTTTGGCTATTAGCCAGGATAGTTCTTATTTACTAAATCGATGATTTTTAACTATAGAGAACCAGTGGCGGACTCGCAAAGACAAAAAAGACAATTGTCTTGGGCCCGTAATTTTCAAGGGCCCAACGAACACTTCCCCGTTCCCCTTCCCCTTTGAACGCCCCTAGGTTGAGGGCCCGTATATCAAAAATGTCTTGGGCCCGGCGAAGGCTTAATCCGCCACTGTAGAGCAGTGCTTCTTAAACTTTTTGATGTCGCGGCTCCCCTGCAACTCAAATCAATAACCCACGGCCCCCCTAATTTTTTTTTTGGAACCAAGATTAGTTAAAATATATACATACATATATTTTTTTACCCTCATATCATTCAATAATCTATGTATAATGAAGAATAATATTTATGTAGCATTAAAGTTAAAGCGACATATCATTTTTAAATAATAAAATAATTAAGTGTTATATTTGCGGTTCTTCGCGGCCCCCTTGTGGGAACACCACGGCCCCCTAGAGGGCCGCGGCCCACCACTTTAAGAAGCACTGCTGTAGAGAACACATTTTTAACTAGAAAATAAATGTTTATCCTCGGCGGGGATCGTTCCCAGACCACCACGTGGAAAGCATTGTTCGAATATGACATCTATATCTATGTTTTGGTCTTCCCCCTCCCCCTAGAATAATTTATGCGGGCGATAATCCCCCCCCCCCCAGGAATGGAAAAATCATAATTGATTTGGACGCCTTTCTTCATCTATTAAATCCACATGTGAGATTTTTGTTGGCTAGCTAGTATTTTTAAGTAGCTCCTTATCAAATAATTTTTTTGATAAAAAGAAAACTATTTTGATTACAGTTTAAAATTTAAAAAGGTATATATATTTTTGCAGATAATTTTTATCAAATCAAATATTTTTATGTTTTTTTTAAACATTTAAAATTAGAATTGTTAAACAGGAGATATCATAAATCGTGCCACTTTAGCAATTTTTATCTTATCAAATTTGGTAAATAAAAATATTTGCTTTTACGGGGAAGATGAGAAATTACGCTGTTATCAATAAAATTTTGATTTTGGAATAACCAAATATATAGGAAAATTATTTTATTTATTTTAGAATTTGCTATGCAATTTTTCTTCTTTTAAAAAAATATGCGTTTTCCAATTATAGATTCATTATCTTATTATTTATCTTAAAAACTTAATCCTGCACTCAAATTTTATCTCAAACCACTTCTATCTAGAATATAAGACGCGTGGCAAGATTATCATATTTAAAAATTTTGTTATTGTAAAATTTTTATTATTATAATTTCTGATTTATTTCATAATACTATTTCATCATTAATATGATAATTTTGAACCTAATGAACTAATATTTTCTAAGATATAAAATGCAATCAACCGACTGGCGTAGTGCAATATCACAGGTGCCCTACGTTTCTAAGGTTTCGGGTTCATATCCCGAGTTCAGGCATGGAATTTTCATTAAAAAATCATTTAATCATTCAAATTATTCTTTCGATATGGTTTGGATTTCATCTTGACTTGTATAGTGTTATTATTTGCGGTTGCTTAAAGTGAAAAATGTAAAAATGTAAGCTTTAACATAGTCCAGATGACAGATGATATTGAAGATAACAACGAAAACAAATTAACTTTCGAAAATATATTGATAATAGTACTAGTGTTGAGCATATTCAATCATGGTAAACAATAGGGGATAGGCATGATTTTTTAAATTTTTTTTATTATATTCCTTTTGTTGCATATAAACATAAAAAACAGTTTTGCATTTTTTTTTTTCAATTTGAAGGCTTAAAAAAATTATAAATGTATGTAGCGCGCGAAAACGACGTGTGACGTCATACCCCAACTAAGTACAGCCTACCCAGTGTACTGCCTACAGCCTGAGTTATGTATAGTTAGAGTGATTTTAATTAAAATAAAGTTTAATTCTATAAAAACAATTTATACATGTTTACCGAATTAAATTTTATATTAAAATATATAAAATATGGAAGATCCAGGCCCCAGTACTTCGAAACATAGTCGAAAATATTGTTTAGTACCGATGTGCACAAATAGTTCAATTAGAATTCCAAAAAAATAATTTATATCATTACCTGATGGTGAAAAACAACAGAAAAGGCGAAATTTGTGGCTGAAAGCTATGAGGCGAAATAAAACCGATATTTCAGAAGAAAGTAAACTTTATGTTTGTGAAGACCATTTTAATGTGAGACCATTTTAAATGCGTGAAAAATTGTTTAAAAACAAATACAAAACTCTCAAACAATACAATATACACACGTAAAGATTATGTTTAGTCTGTATCTGTGACGTCAAACCGCAGCAGTCTCAGTCGTATTTACTCGGCAACCTTCGCGGCGTGGTCGGCTTATTTCAAATTTACAATATTTTAATTAAAAAATTTGGCTATAATATTAATTAAAATGTGATTTTTGTTGTGTTAGGTGACATAACTAACATTAAAATATCAAAAAAAAATTAGTTTTAAGGAAATATAAATTTTATGCGTATCCCCTATTATTTTATGTTGTTCTTTAATTTTGGAAAATATAATTTGTTTTCTGAAGCATATTCCACATTATATATCTTTTACAAATATGCGTTAAGACAACTAAGTTACAGTCTATTTCAAACGATTAGGCGGAACTAACCAGAATTTTCATTTTTGCAAGTTGTCATTAGCTATTTTTTTATATATTGAAGTTGGTTTTTGCTGAACAAAATTATCAAAAGCTCCATTCAATTGGTAAAAGTAACTAGAATTGAAAATCCAGTTCCGCCTAAACCAAAGGAACAGACTTTATGAGAAAAGTTTTCTAAACTTACATTAATTAAAATTAGATAAAGAAGCACCCTCTCATCACAAAATTTAAAATCTTTCATGTTGGTGAATTGAGAGAAAGGATTTTGTAAAAATATTTTTGATGAGCAAATAAATAGATGCATTGTCAAATATAAGCCTATCATAGATATCTGAAATATATACAGGATGTATCAAGATAGAGGGAACACGATTTTTCTCGATAAAGTGACGTGTGAGCAAGTGGGGGACAAATCTGAAGACCAAAATTAACTTAAAGGATCAAATGGTAGTACTAAAATTTTCCAGAACGAACCGGAAGTAAAAGATATCAAGAACTCATACTTTGCAAGATATCAACTTTGATTTTTTCAATGGGAACGTATGTAGTATTAGGTATGTTTGAATAGAGCATTTTAAAAGAAACGAGTTTTACTTAAAGGTTTAATTAATATCAATCTTTTACAGTTTACGAAAAATTGTATTCTCTGTAACGAATTGAAAGTCAAGTATTTTTATTCACAAGTGTTCAAAGTGCCTTCAGTTTTAACCCTTTCGCGTTAAAATTCAAGTAAAAATAATTTAAAATATTTCATTATCAAGTACTTTTTGATAGTAAAATCAAAATGTACAAGATACGACTTGATAGTGAAATATTTATTATTATTATTTTCTTACTTTTAATTTAACTCACGTTATAACGTGAAATTAACCTTATTTTATTATTATTATTGTTATTTTATTATACTGCGAGCTATTAGGTCGTCAAGGATGAAATTTGTAGAACAAAAGGCAAAGTTGGTTGATAACTTATAAATATAAGGAATTATTTTATTCATCAAAGTATGCACCCATATTGTCTATACACTTTTGCCATTTAAGCGGCAAGTTGTTCAGGCCGGTGGTATAAAACCCTGCGTTTGTGCAGTGGGTGGTCTAGCGTTATCATGCAATAAGATAGGAGTCGATCTGTTGACCAATCTAGGCTGTTTTTCTTTCAGTTTTTGCATCATTTCGTCCAGTTGGTTGCAGTATATTTCTGCTGTGATCAATTAGCCAGTTTTTTTTAAGTTACCTGTACGAAATTTGGCGAACAAATTTGATATTGTCTGCTGCGTAGTAACACTAGAGCCAAATACACTATTAATGTTTCGCGCGGTCTGCGATGCCGTAGTTCCACGTAAGAACTCGTACTTTATAATAGTGCGAATTTCCGACCGTTCCATTTACAACGAAATTCATGTTTAAAAAAAGCACAATGATTTCTTTAAACAGGCAAGATGTGTAACTTTCTAACAAAAAAACACAACGGTAAAATATTAAGCCAATGTCAAATAATAAGCTGTTGACAATAATATTAACTAAAAATTACATCCTTGACGACACATATAGCTCAAGAATAATTATGCGAAAGTGTTTAAATCAAAATGGAAAATACTTTGAACACTTGTAAATAAGCATATAGGGTAGTTATAAAATGGAGCCGTGACGTTAGCGATTTTATTGTGTCTGTGCCGTATTTTAAAAACTGTGAAATTTACTAATGCAAAACTTGTAGAGCCATCTGTTGATGAAAAATTGAATTAGTCACTGTCAAGGACAAAATATTTTAGCTTAAGTTATACAGAAATAATGTACAATCAGTTTCTTTGTTTTAAGCGGAAATAGATTTTCAAATCTAGTAACTTCTACAGATTGATTGAATCATTTGATAATTTTGTTCAGCAAAAGCCTACTTCAATATATAAAAAGTTAGCTAGTGACAACTTAAGAAGTGACAATTTAAATTCCATTTAGTTCCGCTTAAAGGTTTAGAATAGCCTATACTTTTCATAATACTGCTAATGAAACCAAATATTTAATATTGTAATATAAAAACTAAAAATCTTAAGTCAAAATATAGATTATAAAATGAATAGTCGTTATTAAGAATACAATTTTTCAGAAACCGTAAAAAGTATTTAAAAAATGTTAATGTAAAAGTTGTTTCTTTTCAAAATCTCTATCCAAAGATACCTAACACAACATACATTCCCATTTAAAAAATCAAAATTGTACTTTCGGTACTTTCGTACCTGTACTTTCGGTTTGTTCCGGAAAATTTCAATATTACCATTCGATTCCTTGGCTTAACTTTATTCATCAACTTTTTCGCAACTGCTCCCATATTGCGTTTTCGAGAAAAAACGTATTTCTTCTATCTTGATGCAACCAGTGTTGTAATGTATCTAGGTACATTTTAAAATATGTATCTGTATCTGTATCTAGATATTTAAATCAGTATCTAAGTATCTGTATTTCAGGTACTTTTTTCAGATACTTTCCTATTTTGTCTTTCTCAAGGTCTTTTGTTTTTTATTTTATTTTTATTTTTTATTTAAAAAAAAGGAAAAAAATAAAAGTATGTTTTCCAAAATTTAATTAATTTTATATAGAACTTGTATTTTATCATAATTCTCAAACTTATAATTTATTTATTTATTTAATTTATTTTTATCTATAAAATTTTAATAAAGTGTAATTGTATTTCCAGCTCTGAATAAATTTAAAAAAATAATAAATAAAAAAAAATTAAATAATTTTATTAACAACGGTTAAGTAAAACAACCATTAAGTAATTATCTAATCTAAGAATAAGAATTAATTTTATAAATGTGAATTAAATAAAGAAAAATATAATAAATAAAATTGATGTTTTATTTTTGTCATCCTAAATACTCATTTAATAATCAGTAATTTATTAGCGAACAAAAAATGTTCGAGATATCCGCTGAAATTGGAATAAAAAAGTGATTTTTTTAAAGATTACATAGGTATATAGTTAGTTAATATTTCTGACACACAGCTTCAAAGGCTATTTGTGTTTATTTTAAGAGTAATAATAGTGCATAACTTATTTTTTATTGTGAACAAATATATTCCTTGCTCTAGTTATTTCTTTTTTTTTTGTGGTGTTTTCATTTTTCCGAAAGTATCTTAAAAGTATCTTGAAGTATCTAGATACATTGTAAAAAAAATGTATCTGTATCTAGATACTTTTTAAAATTTGTATCTGTATCTGCATCTAGATACATTTTTCCTCAAGTATCTGTATCTGTATCTAGATATATTTTCAAATGTATCTATTACAACACTGGATGCAACCTATATAATAATATAATTTAATGTCGACAAATTAACTTTGTGAAAATGTTCTATATTTAATAATGGTTGGAATAAAAGGCATTGTAAATTTTCACTATTTTTATTTAATAACTGCTAACTAGTTTCGGCTTTCGCCATCAGTTATCAGTTAGCGGTTATTAAATAAAAATAGTGAAAATTTACAATGTTTTTTATTTCAACCATTATTATCTATCTATATAATAATAATAAAATTAAAATAATTTTCAAATACGGGCCTTTTATTTAATAACTGGGCCCTTAATCCACCCCTGCAACTATATTACTGGACCACGGCAACACTAAATACAATCAAATAAAAATCAGCAATATTATGATATTTTCGTACTGGAATAGAACCCACGTCCTTATATTTCGTAAGTAATCGTCTTACCACGAGCCACAGCAGCTCTTGCAATCATAGTTAACTGTAAGCAATAACCACCAAACAATGACTAACAAATTTCCTAAACAGGGAAAACCATAAGTTTACCCTGTAAAAAATATTAGTCAACACAACTTTTGTATTTAAAAGAATTTTAATATGAAACTTGAATATAGTATTGACTACCATGAAGACAAGTGTTTGTGGTCATCTTCTCATATTTTTATGACCTTCGATACATTTTTTTTACTATTTTTTATCAACGTTATCGGTGGTTTGAGTAGCTGTTCTGTTGATCGACATTTCTGCGTCAAACTTTGTATATCACGCGACGAACTGTCATTGAAGAAAGTTAAGATCTTGTGTACTTAAATAAAATTCCGATTTCTAGTGCAAAATTAAAGGTATGGACACTAAAAATTAATTATTAATTGTAATAAATTTTAAATATGCTGTAAATTTTTTTACATATTGCACATTTTCTATAGTTAAGTCTGTCTGTTTGTTTAATTACTAGCTGAGGTGTCCGTATTCCTTTTTTTTTTATATGTATACATTTTTGATCTACAATAGGAGATATATTTCAAGATTTTAGTTTTAAAGCATTCTTAAGCATTGATGAACAACCGAAATATTCATCCAATTGAAAAATGAATACAACAAAAATATGTGTTTTCTTATTATAAACAATTTTTGTGATTTACGTTTTTGCCTTGAATTCGGTAATAAGGGAGATATTAATTTCAGTTTTAGGGTGTCCATCCGTAAATCTTCAATATTCATCCAATCGAAAAAAACATGGAACAAAAAAGATTTGTTTTCTTTTTATGAACAATTTTTGTCATTTACGACTTTGCTGTGAAGCCAATAATAAGGGAGATAGATCTAAATTCAGTCCCCCCCGTAACTCTCAAAATATTCATCTAATCGAAAAAGTGCATAGAACTAAAAATATTTGTTTTCTTATTATAAACAATTTTTATTATATACGTTTTTGTTGTGAAGCCAACAATAGGAGGAAAAAATACCTTTAACAAAAAAGATTTCTTTTCTTATTATATATATATATATATATATATATATATATATATATATATATATATATATATATATATATATATATATATATATATATATTTATATATAATTTATATATATATATATATATATATATATATATATATATAAATTTATTTTACATCGGCCTATTTCTGCAACGAGGCTAATTGCCGATGCCAGGGACCGAGCTCCTATACCTGGATGAGGGGTGAATGATTGTGAAAATTAGAGTAATGTAAACATATTATTCACGCCCGAATAATATCACCAACGGAGGAGAATCTAACCATCAACCTTACAATCTAGACTGTTTTCACCAGTCCAAACTACACGATTTAACTAACTCAGTCACTCTGTTGGCTTCTTATTATGTACCATATAATTTTTGTTATATATATTTATTTGTTAAGTCAATAATAAGGAAGATATTTTAAGTTTTTAAGTAAACACAGTGACGGCTCCTGTGTACGCGCTGCGGAGCTGCAGCTCTTACTTGAAAATAATATAAAAAAATCTTTTTTTGAACTCAAAATGCATTTAACATGGTAATTGTGTTGTGAAAATGCTTTTTTTTTAAATATATTTTGAATATTGAATGCTATTGTTTCATAAATATTAAGTTTCCTTTGAATAAGTCTACGTCGCGCTATATATATATATATATATATATATATATAAATTTATTTTACATCGGCCTATTTCTGCAACGAGGCTAATTGCCGATGCCAGGGACCGAGCTCCTATACCTGGATGAGGGGTGAATGATTGTGAAAATTAGAGTAATGTAAACATATTATTCACGCCCGAATAATATCACCAACGGAGGAGAATCTAACCATCAACCTTACAATCTAGACTGTTTTCACCAGTCCAAACTACACGATTTAACTAACTCAGTCACTCTGTTGGCTTCTTATTATGTACCATATAATTTTTGTTATATATATTTATTTGTTAAGTCAATAATAAGGAAGATATTTTAAGTTTTTAAGTAAACACAGTGACGGCTCCTGTGTACGCGCTGCGGAGCTGCAGCTCTTACTTGAAAATAATATAAAAAAATCTTTTTTTGAACTCAAAATGCATTTAACATGGTAATTGTGTTGTGAAAATGCTTTTTTTTTAAATATATTTTGAATATTGAATGCTATTGTTTCATAAATATTAAGTTTCCTTTGAATAAGTCTACGTCGCGCTGCTTATATCCTAGCGTCAAGGAAAGTGCAAATGTAGGCTTGTAAAGGGGTAGCGGTGCATAGGCAGTAGTGATAAACTGATGGGGATCGGAGCTAGAATGCTGTTAGCGTCACAGTACTATGAAATTATTGAATGTATTTATTTAAATCGTAACGGAAATCGCTATACCTATATTATCTCTAAAAATACCTACCTAAACAATAATGTTTAGGTAGGTATTAATAATTAGTATTTTCTAACTTTTTCTTTTAAATTTATATAAGTATCTTCGCTTAACAGATACGTTTCATATTTTAGATTATAAAACAATAGGATTAAAAAATTGATGTGAAGTGTGAATATTCACACATTTCAGGGTTTCGCAGGTATATAATAAGTGAAGGCGGTATGCTGAGTGTATAGGACAAATTTTACTTTGTAGTAATCACGGCAAAATGAACGATATTTTTAAAATAATTTATCGTCTGTTAATCATATAATAAGACTGGTTATTAAATTTACGCTCTTAAAAATTAAATACAACATTTGTCAAAATATAACTAGAATTTTGACAAAATAATTTCAACATAAAAAAATAAAAAAAAAAAACAGAAAAAATAAAATTCGCTCCGTACTCGAACTCGAAACCCTTCGTTTTCCAGCTTACGACACCAGTGCTCTAACCCATTAAGCTATCGCACGCCTTGCATGTGAGTGTTTTACATTGGTATAACTTTTGTACTTTGTGAACCAAAAACCACAAAAAATGCGTTATTTTCCGAAAACATAATCTGATCAAAAATTCCTGTTGTACTATTTCGGTTCACACCAATATACATTACTTAGAATTTTTTTAGATTTTTAGATCTCTTTGAATGATAATTTTGAGATGCCTATGTTTGAATCCTGGTCTTACTCTATCATCGTACCAAATTTCGTTAAAATATATCCAACCGTTTTTTTTTTTTTTTTTTCGTGAATCTCGGACAGACACACAGACACCAATTGATTTTTTGCAGATATCATTTTATAATCACCTGAAGCATGTAGGAACCAAATTTCATATTTGGTTCCTAATAATTTCATATTTGTAAATTATTACAATAATAATAAAAACAAAAACAGATATTAGTCTGTTTTTTTGGTTTAAGCGGAAACAGATTTTGAAAACAAGGCATTATGGATTAAATGAGGCTTTTGATCATTTTGTTTACCAAAAGCTCAATTCAATTATTAAAATGTGAGCTCATGACATTTTACAAAAATAAAAATTCCATTTAGTTCCGGTGAAACGTTTCAAATAGCATATAGCGGCGAATTTTATTAATATAGATAAAACGTGTAAAAACCAAGTATTAAGACAAAAACTTTAAAAACAAGAACAGATCCAATTTTCTTTTTATAAATTTTATTTTAATTATTTGTTTGTTTTTTTGTGTCAGGTTTTACCTACAAATCCAAAATGGAGATTTGTAAGCAAAGAAGAGAAGATATCTACAATGAAGAAGATACGAGAGAAAATCAAAAATTAAATTTAAAAGACATTGACCATCTTCCAGTAGTGAATAGTTTGGAGGATCTTATTCGAGAATTAAGGGTGGTTTTCGATAGCGAAACTGTAAATGTGGACTATGTCAAATATTTGATGAAATCTTATAAATCAAATCCTGCGGACTGGAAAAAATACGCCAAATTCGACAGATTCAGGTAAGCAAAGATTAAAATGATAACATTTTTTGATAGTTCTGCGCCCAAAAAAAATATTTTTAGTGCGCATTATTATGTTGCCCACCACATGCAACGCTTATTGCAGGGACTTTGCTCGCCTTCTCCTTGCAAGGACACTGATTGTAATTTTTTACAGTTTCATATAAATATAAAGAAAACACAACAAACATGTAAATTACGAAGAAAGATCTAATATGATTGATACAATTTAGGGAAATGGACTTCCAAGATATAAACAAGTCAAAAAACGGTTGAAAAACACTGTCCTAGACCAAATCGTCTCTATAGTTTGATAGTTTGGTTATCTCAATATTACTGGTTATATGATTTTATTTTTACGGTTCTAAAAATATTCACAATATGTTATAGATTATATATGTTTGTAGAAAATTTTCTGGTTTAACTACTGACCCAAAATTTAATCAGTATTGTATTTTTATAATTCGCGAATTTAATAACCAAAATTCGTAAACAAATATTTTATGCATAGCTGTATAGTTTAAGAATGTAACCAAACCTGAAGCGAATTTTAAAATTTAAATTTTTGAAGGACACACGTAGGCAGTTTGCCGATTCAGGATATGCAAATGGATTATGTAATACTTAAAAAAACAATACAATTAAAGCAAAAAAAATTGCCGAGTCATCGGAGTTTACATTTAAAGATCATTTTTTCTTCTTCTCTGTCGTCTCCTTTCGAAGGTTGACAATCATCATTGCTAGTTTATATAACTTTTCATTTCTGGTGTGTTGTGATGGATCCATGTTTCATCAACTATTATGAAAGACCGCAAAATACATGTACATGTCCGAACATTGCTTCGAAATGGTCACGCGATTCCGTTTTTGATCCACTGTGAGCAGACGCGGCACCCATCTTACCAATAGCTTTTTCATGCCGAATTTTTCGTGAAGGATATGAAACACACGTTCGTCTGATATGTTTACGAACTTGGCTATCTCGCGTATCTTCACTCGATGATCGTTCAACACATCATGAATTTGATTGATTATCTCTTCATTTGAGACCTCATTTGCACGCCCCGGGAGCTTAGCATCATTTATTCTCGTGCGAGCAAAACGAAATTTAGTGTACCACTTGCGAACTATTCCATGCGACGGAACAGAATTCCTATAATATATTTTTAGCTTTTCTTCAATTTGTTTAATGGTTTTTCCCAGGGGTGGAGAGTTGGCAGAAAAGTTAACTACTCGACTACCCGAGTCGGTATTTTTGAAAACCGACTCCTACTCCCGACTCCCGACTCCCGACTCCCGACTCCCGACTCCCGACTCCCGACTCCCGACTCCCGACTCCCGACTCCCGACTCCCGACTCCCGACTCCCGACTCCCGACTCCCGAATGCGTAACTGAATGTGTCCCCACTACTATTTTCAGTCCCATGCGCATCCAACTTTCGTACGCCACTGCTCGCTGGTTGATCAATAGTGCTTTATCAACACAAGAAATTAATTTTTTTCCATTGTAGCCAATAAACACAACTTATCCCCTTCCGAACGCTGTTAAAAATGTACTGTTTCACCGATCTACTTGAAACTTTGTGTGTTTGTCTACAAAGAATGGCAAATATCAGAAATAATATCAAACTTGCGATCTGAGCGCCTTCTGTTATCAAAGTCACTGACTTGTCAAACACCTCATATATGTGGATGTACACCAAATCCACTTTCGGAAATAGCTACTCTAATTTTCGGTTCTTTGTTGGTGTAAAGTAGTTCTCGTGGCTTTTTCATTATCTGTAGACTATGTATTATTCGATATGTCCATAATATCATCAATAAACGTGGGTAAATCCACATTTCGAGAGCTTCTTAGACTTTATAACGAACGCATGTTTAAAAGTTGTTTACATCGTCAATGGGACCCAAGTCTGATCTTTTTTTTAAACCTTGCACAGGGTCCAATAAAATCTAGATACGGCTCTGCAGATAGATAGATAAAGTATGCAATTCAACCCGGAAATTCTAATAAATTAAAATCTTTATCTGAGGGGAATTTTGTAAATAATTTGTTATTGGCATTAATTGACTGTCTGACATGGCTAATAAAATGATACAAATTAAAACAACTAAAAAATTATTATCAAGGGTTGTCCGGGTCAAGGTATTTGATAAAAAGATAACTTCAAATTTCTGATATTTGCACTTATAAAGTCACGTACGCCATTTTTGTTTTGATCATTTTTTTATGTGCCCAGAAAAATTTGGTAAAAAAATACTGACGTAACCAATGAACCAGTTTTGTTTTTGTTTATTTTGTTTATCATAAATATTAATTACAAGCTGGTTTTATTATGACATAATATTGACAATATTTTATATAGATACTTTTATTGGAGCATAGGGCCTTCACCATGGGCGTCCACAGAAGGGGGCAAACGGGGCACGTGTCCCACCTGGACTTAGAAAAAAACATATTTTTACTATGTATTTAAAATTGAAATTACAAAAATCCAAGTTCACAAATGTTCGCCATCTTGGTTTATTCTGCGCAAAATTTTTCACTTGTTGCCATTTTTTTCCATATTCGTTCTATGCCTTTTGAGTTGTTCTTCTCCAGATAATTTGAGGTCAGCCTCTTTCAGAAGTGTACGCTCACGTATATAAAAATGCTTCCCTTAAAAATGTGTTTTTTATGTTTAGAGGAAGCTCAAGCCCGTAAGCCCCCACGGGCGCGCGGTTTATCCCTTTTACGACAGCCTTGAACAGGCGCGCACCCATGTGGGGTTCACGGGCTTTAGCCTCCCTCCCCCAAGAACTAAAGAAACACATTTTTAAGGGTCACATTTGTCTTTTGGACACACTTTGAACATGAGCCCGCCGTAAGAAACACTTTTGGTGCATGAGAAATTTTTTAGAAAATTTTTGAATCACGTGACATTATTTTTAACGTAGAATATATCTACCATGTCGTTATCAATATCGTTTTCGTATCCAATACTGGATCTCTCGGTAAAAAACCGTGTTACAAAAAAAATGTGCACCAGACTTCCTTCAATAATTTCAAAACTTTAAAAGCTAGCAACAATATAATAATTGAGTAGAAGAGAGGAAGGTCCAAAGAGTCTACTGAAATAGCGCTCAAGGTCAGATGATGCAAAGTAAGACGCATGTGCATTTTCCATTTTGTGGTGAAATCGGAACTCTTCGTGCGCGGTAAAATTGGTATAACTCGGAACTGTGACCTGATAACAGGGACAGCTAGGTGTCATTCGTTTCGTCTATGTGAGATCTATCGATATCTGTAATATAATATTTGCTAAAAACTTGATTAAACATAAAAAAAAAAATCTCTCTAAACCTAAACTTGGTGCATTCATTTCTAACACCCACCCAACAGCCCCATATCGTATTCTACGCCCAAAAGACCTGCGGTCATGGATTCGACACAGCCCTTGCCTTCTTTTCCTTTTCGTGGGACTTAATAGACAGCCCAAGTGCTTTGCACCCACTGTATCTCCCCTGTGACCGGTTCTGGCTACCGATATAAATTTTTTAAATTCTTTGAAACAATTGCAAATTATTCTTTATCATTAATTAATTCATCTACTTTATCACAAGAATTTAATTGACTAATTGTTTCAGTATCTAAATTGCATATTTGGAAATAAGATGTAAAACATAAATTTAAAGATAAGATATGAATATGGATACAGATAAGAAGTGCAATAGTACTTATTTTTAAAGAACTATTGTAAATCAAGTGTTTTATTGTACGTTGATAGCAGGGCGTCCGGAGCGCCTCTGCCGCCCGGGTTTTACTATCGGCCCTTAAAAAGGGGGCCCGAGTTTAAAAGTCTTCTGAAAAAAATTTTACTATCGGTACATCAAGGAAAATTACTTGTTTTAACGCGTTTAAATCCTCATTCTGAGCTCTTTAAATTAACACGTTGTAAACTATTCGTTGTCACGTTCGTTATGTTTTTATACATTGTTTTAACGTTCTACGTACCATTTACAGCAGTTATAAATTAGTGATTACGAATAGTCCGACATCTGTGTGTCTTTAAACCAACTACATGGCTTCGTAAAATGTTTTCTATCTATTATCGTTTTTATAATTCTGCTGTTCTAGATTTTAACTAACTAAGCATAACCTAATTACCTAAATTGATAATATTTACTGTCCGTCTTTGTAATTTTGAGCAAGATTTGTTAATGATGACATTTTGTTAGGTTATATAAAGGAATACAATATCTACGGTGTCTCTGATAGACTGAGATAGCCAATGTGTTTATATGTCTGTCTCATTAAAACATCTCACTAGCTATAAGTTTAGAAAATTATCCACAATCCACAACGAACAACGTATTAAATTTAGAGGTCTGAACGGTTTCACGTCTTACCATATGACAAACTTCTAGTGACAGTCAACAAAATACAAGCTACAGTCTATAAGCTATTGATTTAAGAGCTCCGAATCCAGCTTAATTTGGAAGACACACAAGCCTACCCATATTCAACCGCCATTATCCCACAACCATAGAACCTTGCTATATAAAAAAATACTGCACATATTTAGAAACCTAAATAATGGTATTAAGCAGTGGCGCACCCAGGGAGGGGGACCGGGGGCCCGAGCTCCCCTTAATAAGGAAAGAAATAAAAATAAAAACACAAAAACACTCAGGACCTTGTTTTTCTTTTTTTAATCATCACTTTATATTTTCATATTTTAAATAATTTTTTCTTACTTCATACTTCTTTCCATCGTGTTCTGTCCTTTGTATATTTTCTTATCTCCTCCCACTTTACGCCTCTCTTCGTTGCAGCTTTTTTTGTTTCTTGGTGCCAGGTTTTTCTCGGTCTTCCTGATCTAACTTTCTTCACTGTTCTTGCTCCAAAAACTCTTTTTATTATTTTGTCTTCACTCATTCTGTATATATGTCCCAGCCATCTTAGCTGTCCTTCTTCTGTTATAGTCTCTACTGGTTTGGTGCCCAGTTTTTCTCTAAATATCTTATTTCTTATTCTGTCCAATTTTGTTTTACCTTCGAATTTCCTTAAAAATCTAATTTCGGAGCTTCTTATTTTAGACCTGTGCGTCTCTGTAGTGGTCCAGGATTCTGAGGCGTATGTCAGAAATGGTACTCTCACTTTTTTGAAGATCTCTACCTTGATGTTAGTTCTAGTTACTTATTATATACCTGCGAAACCCTGCAATGTGTGAAAATTCACACTTCACATCAATTTTTTCTTTTTTGTAATTCTAAAAATATACATGAGCTGATGCCATCATAGAATTTTTCGTGCAAACCCCATACAACTTTTCGCAAATTCTCGGGGGTTCGTAAACCACCATTTGGGAACCGCTGTAGAGAAATCTGTACTAAGACAGAAAATTTTGTTAAATGTTAATGACGATCCCTTCAGATAATGCCCAAAAAGAAAGAAGAAATAAATTAATGCGACTTAAATCTGTATTACGACAAACCTAACCTTCCACAATCCATATCGTGTTACCTGTTATAAAAATAATTTATCATAATGCTTTGTTGCCAAGTAATTATCTAATACAACAACAAAGTCTATTTATGTAATACCTTATCTTGTTGTCAACCTGTTTCAATTGCACTTTTGTATATTAATTTATTCATAATTTCTTATATTAGTAAATAAAATGATATTCTACCAAATATATGCATTTCTGATAAGATTTTTGCATTCATATCAGTATTGAACTTTGTTAATATCAAATGGAACAATGTTGCTATGGTGATTATATTATGACGTCATAAAGATTATTCTAGAAATCTTCATTCATTGAAATATCGACGATAATCTTTAACCTTGAAGGGTAATAAAATTGGAAACGAAGTAAATTTTACGAAGGGGGTTGTTAAAGGGTTGACAAGCATTCACCACACTTCAGACTATAACGGTTTTTAGAAGATCTAACTATATGTCAGTCAAAACTGTAATCGTTATCTGTTCTCATTAACAAACTGCATTTTATTAAAACATGCTTGCTTTCCACGTATTGGCTAAATTTCGGTGATCGAGTGGATGATTATAGGGAACCCGATATTCTGGGTCCACACCAAACCGACAAAGTAAAAACGCATAACAAAACAGCATGATTCAGCGTATATTAACAAAACAATAACGTTTCTTGATTATACCTAGGAAATCCTAAAAAGCTGCTTAATGCGTGTCGTTTAAAAATTAATATCGGGCCGGGTACGGCCCGCGGGCTATATGCTGAACCACAATGGTATAGTTGTTTCTGATTATACCTAGGAAATCCTAAAAAGCCGCTCAATGCGTGTCGTTTAAAAATAAGTATCGGGCCGGACACGGCCCGCCGGCATAACATTAATTGACGTAACATTCTTTAATTAAGCCAAGGTATATACTGACTGGAGAGCTAAGAGCTATATTCTCGCTAAGGCTAAACACATAGTGAAGTAGAGAGCAAAGCAGCGATGAAAGCGGAGAGCAAAGCGGCGAAATTAAATAAATAAATTTCTGTTAACAGCGCATAGTGGAGCGTACTACAGCGAGGTTATATCGCTGTTATAGTCGAGCAAAGCGACGCGTTCAAATAATTTTGATTTCTCTGCTATCATCGTTGCTAAAATAATTGTTTAAAATGGATATTGAGGCATTTATAAGTAGTTCTCATTTATAAGAGGCATTTATAGTAGGTACCGATTGAAATTTGTCTAATTTTTTACTAATTTATGTTGAATTTTTTCCAAAATATAATCTAAAGTTGAAATACTCATGCGAAAATAAGAATGAAACTTTTCTGGATGTTCGCGGAATTGAATATAGAAATGATGAAATTCATCATGTATATGTCTACTTTTATTTATTCTGTGAACATTGCACCTTCTAGTGTGTTTATTTTTATTTTTTAGTAAATAACAAATTTTTAGGGAAGAGTTTTCTGTTAGTAAAAAATCCATTATAATTTTGTGAACTTTCTGCTAGATTTTAAATGCGTCACTATGTGTAGACACTCTTTTATAAGCGCGACATTCTTTCGCTGTTTTACTCTCCGCTTTCATCGCTGCTTTGCTCTCTGCTTCGCTATGTGCTTAGCCTAAGTGAGCTGCTGTCGGAGTAGGTCGTTCCCCACCACTGAGTTCGTGACCGACCGCACACCTCAACAACCGCTACCACCCAGGAACTTAGCGTTACGTTAAGATACACAGGAATTAGGGCTTTTATATATATAATTGACCGGAAAAAAAAGAAACAAATTTAAACATAAAAGTTAACGAAATGTTACAGTTATGTCGCAAAATAATTGAAAAATATCGAATTATTGTTCTCGTCCTATCGGTTTGGTGTGGACCAGATATTATTCAGACTGTTGAACGCCTCGTAAACACAGATGAAATGTGTATTCATTATTTGAATCCACAGACGAACGCAAAGTAAAAGAAATTGTACCGAAAACATGAAGGACCTTCCATAAAGGCAAAAGGCATAATTTCGGTAGACTTCTTATCATAGAGTCGAACGATTAATGCCGCGTATTATCCCAATTTTCTTAAAGGTCCTTTGAAGGAAGCGCTTGCCCGGAGGCAGAGCCGTAGCAATGTTTTCAGCGCCCTTGACAAATGAAATAAATTGATAAAATTTACTTCCCCAAAAGCAAATGAAGAGCATAAATAAAAGTACTCACTTCCCAAATTCAAGTTAAAAGCAAAAAAAAAAGGTTTTCACCCGCAATGGCGCTTTGTTTTTAGACTATATGTTTAAAATTGGAATAATAAATTTTTAGGTCAAATTTTCAATGAAATATGTATTTTTTAGACCCGTTAAATGAACAGTTATTTTTTGTAATTCAAATTTAACGTTATTGAAATATTCTGATTGTATATTTAAAAAATAAAGTACTTCAGAAGTACTTCAAATAATCATACGATATTCAAGATAAACAATTTTATTTACTCGTGATTATTTTCTTAGCAATCAAAATCTAAAATCTATTACTATAATTAAAAAATTGATGTGAAGTGTGAATTTTCACACATTTCTGGGTTTTGCAGGTATTTAGTAACTGAACGATGATTATTTGGGATGCCAAAACAAATTTTATGTCAAAATATTTTTTTATGAATTTTAATTCGAATGCCTAATACCATTATTTAAGTTTCTAAATATATGCAGTATTTTTTTTTTATATAGCAAAGTTCATTAAGATTTTGAAAATTGCACCTATGGCTTCCATTGGTTGCTTACATCATAAGTCCCGCCCTTTGATTTCGTCAAACATAGAATTAAATTATAATTTCAACACTTTCCACTGGTTATTAAATTTACGCTTTTAAAAATTAAATGTAACATTTACCAAATATAACTAGAATTTTAACAAAATAATTTAAACATAATAAAAATGCAAAAAAAAACATAAAATAAACTCAACAGGATTCGAACCCTAGTTTGCAAGTTAACTTAAATTATTAAGCGTACGACAAATCCAACCACGCCACGAGAGCTACTGATCTGGTATGTTACACAACGTATTAAATAATTAACATATTTTAGTTAAAAACACAAAAAATGCGTTATTTTCCGAAAACATAATCTGATCAAAAATTCCTGTTGTACTATTCCGGTTCACACCAATGTACATTACTTTCAATTTTTAGTTTAAACCATCTGGGCTACAGGGTGTGGGACAAAAATTTTTTTGCACAATTTTGGCAAAAATCGCATCAAAATAATTTATTTTGCAAAAATAAAATTTTGATCGTTAATCCACGTACTAAGGGCTTTCATTTGATACCCTACTCAGAATATTTAAAAATTTTTTTTTTTTCGATGAGCACATATTTGTTTATATTTTTAGAGGGATATGTTTTTTAGATGTTTTAGTATTTTTCCTATGTGCGGGTCAAAGAGTTGTATAAGCATGCCAAATTTCAACTCTCTAGGTTTAGCCATTTGGCTACAATTTTTACCGAACAGACAGACAGACAGACAGACAGACAGACAGACAGACAGACAGACAGACAGACAGACAGACAGACAGACAGACAGACAGACAGACAGACAGACAGACAGACAGACAGACAGACAGACAGACAGACGACAAAATGACGGTATAAGGGTTTTTTGGTCATACCTACAAAACCCTAAAAAGAGTTCTTAAAACTTTCAAACAGTTTCTTAGAATTAAAATTTCTCCGCATTCTTTAAAATTATTTTCTTTAAACCAGATACACAAGAAACCTAGTGGATCGAGGTAATGGCAAATACAACTTGATGGCCTTGTGTTGGGGTGAAGGCCATGGCTCTGGAATACATGACCATGCGGACGCTCATTGCTTCATGAAGATGCTGCAAGGTACGCTCCAGGAGATTCGATTCGATTGGCCTAAGGAAATAGGGGAACCCCTTCAAGAAACAGGAAGGAGTAAACTCCCTCTCAATGATGTTTGCTACATAAATGGTAAATTTCCAAATTGTTATTTCAAATATTTTTCATATGTACTTAGATTACACGATTTACATCTTATGATATTTATTCTGATTAATGCCTGTAGTACAGGATGTAATTTCTCTTTTTGAATCTCGTAGGAGAATTATTGTACCGTGTACTACAGTGGTTCTTAAACTGTGGTCCGCGGAACCCTGGGGGTCCGCGTAGCCATTACCGGGGGTCCGCGAAACAATTTTGACATTGACTTTACATCCCCCAACTTTTCGCTTTTATTCATATAACTCATTTAATAAAAATCCTATATGGTCAGGACTTTTTGTATTTGTTGTTACCTAACTAGTTATTAGCATAACTAAACAATAATTAGAAAAAAAATAATTATTTTTATTCAACTGCAAATTATTTACAGAAAACATATTATAATATTTTTTCAACAAACATATTATAATATGTAATTAATAAGATCTATTTTGACCAGTGGCGCAGCCAGGATTTTGTCTTGGGGAGGGCCGAATCAAATTTCTAGGGCACGCGGGCCGCACACGGCCCTCAACCTTATTTTTTGTGGCCCCTGAAGCGGTAATCAAAATCACTTGGGGTTATTTAGGGGAAAAATATATTTAAATATGTAAAATATACTCTCTTCCCCTTTTCTGTTTATAAAAAAATGTCAAGAAACCCTTCGGGATATTTAAAGTTCCGTCACTGCTTATTATTTTGTATGTAAAATAGACTGCGACCAAATCAGTTCGACACCCATGTTGTTGGATATTGATGTTTATATCAAATAATAATTCCATTATTTGTTGATTAAAGAAATGTAATTTTTAATCCATGTATCAAAAACTTTCACTTGATTTTTTCTTCGATAAATACATATTTATTTATATTTTTCGCGGGATATATTTTTGAAGTCTCAATATTTTTCTTACTTATGTTCAGTTCTCTAAATCAGCCGCTTGGCCACAATTTGTACCGAATGAACAGACTCGTGTGAAGGTTATACCGAAGTCAGATTTCCACTTTATCTTATCTGAATCGAGTAAATAGTTGTTTAAAACAATTTTATCATTTGACTGGGCGAATGTTTTAGTCGATGTGTCAGGGGGGAAAAGTATCAACGATCCCCTTCATATAATTCGTTGGAGCATATACATTGGAAAGTGATGTATTTTCACTTGAACAATAACGGCCCCTATCAAGAGTAGGCAATCTTAAAAAAATATTTATTTATACGAAAAAAAAAATAAATAAAAAATGCCAATATTGTTTACAATGAAGTAATTTAAAAATTAACTACTGTTGTGGTTAACAAATTTTATCTTCAACTCTCCGAGCAGCGCCGTGTAATCTGTTGGTCCTGAGAGGGGCCCAGGACCGTCGGCCCCCCCCTTGGCTGCGCCACTGATTTTGACCAATATTTGACTAAGAAATGTTAGTATGAGCTTAACGTATTATAATTTGTAACTTTTCTAATTTTTTTTACTACTATTTTTATTCATTTTATGTTTTTATTCTATATGCTAATAAAATGTTCATCTCTATAAATGCGCAAGACCATTTATTAAAATAACCAGCGATACATTTTTACCAATATTTATTATAACGTAGTGCCTATGAGATTACTGAGCCAGAAATTATGTCTCAAGAACCACGTAAAATGCCTAGCGTAGGGATGAGGTCCGCAAAAAAATGTTGTTCAAGAGGGGGTCCTCGAACTACATAAGTTTAAGAACCCCTGGTGTACTACATAATTTTCATACGATACTGAAAACCAGTGGCGCAGCCAGGATTTTGTCTTGGGGAGGGCCGAATCAAATTTCGAGAGTACGCGTGCCGCATTCGGCACTCAACCTAATTTTTTTTAGCCCCTGAAGCGTTAATAAAAACACTTATTTAAGGGCAAAAATATATTTTTAAATATACTCTCTTCTCTTTTTCTGTTTATAAGCCAACAGAGTGGCCGAGCGCATTAAGTCGTGCAGTTTACACTGGTGAAAACAGTCTGGATTGTGCGGTCGGTAGTTCGATTATCCGTTGGTGATATTATTCGGGCGAGAATAATATGTTTACATTACTCTCATTTCGCAATCATTCACCCCTCATCCAAGTGTAGGAGCTCGCCCCCTGGCATTGGCGATTAGCCTCGTTGCAGAAATAGGCCGATGTAAAATAAATAAATAAATAAAAAGTAATAAAATTTTCTGTTCATAAAAAAATTTCAAGAAACCCTTTGGGATATACCAGGTCATCGACCTGGCTTATACCAGTTAATATAAATAAAACTAGTGTTTTTCATCTAGGCATAAAAAATCCTAGGTTGCAGTACTACCTTAACGGTATTACTCTCCAACAAGTTACTGAACAGGTTGATTTGGGATTGACAATATGCACAAACCTCATGGTCTACACATGTGATCAAGTGTGTTAAGAAAGCAAATAGTGTGTTGTACATTATCTCTAGAGCATTTGCTAGGCCGTCTCCTGTATTAGTACAAAATTTTCACCACATATATTCGCCCACATCTAGAATTCGTTTCTGTTTTGTCACCTTAGAAAAGATATTGACATTATGGAAAGAGTCCAGAGACGTGCTACGCGCTTACCATTTGGTTTCAACAGACTTCCCTATGATGAGAGACTTCGAAGACTTAATTTGCCGCAGAAGTCGTGGTGATCTTATAACTATATATATAAAATTCCGATGGAGTACACGGTTGGTTGTACTCCATCGGAATTTTGATGCTGATCTTACTGGTTTGTTTTGTACTTAATGTAGACTCTTGTTTACGTGGACATTCGTTAAAGTTATGTCACGAAAAGTTCCGTAAGAACGTTCGGGCCAAGTTTCTTTCAAACCGAGTGTTTAATGACAGGAACAATCTACCTGGAAGTGTAGTGTCTGCCCCAAGTGTGAACAATTTTAAAAATAGACTGGACCTTTACAATCAGTTGCTACTATCCCCATAAACTGAACTTTTCTGTTTTTGTACACTTTTTATATTTGTTATTGTTTGATTTTAGTTGTTTATCAAATTGTTTTGTTTCTTTCAACTTTCCTGTATCACAACAATGTGAAATATTGTAATTTTTCTATAAGAACTTTACATGAATTGGCTTCAGGTCTTTTAAATAAATAATAATAAATAATAATTTAAAGTTTCGTCACTGCTTATCAGTTTGTATGAAAAATAGACCGCGACCCAAATCAGTTCGACACCCCTGCTGTTGGATATGGATGTTTATATCAAATAATAATTCCATTATTTGGTGATAAAAAAAAAAGTAATTGTTAATCCATGTATTAAAAACTTTAATTTGATATCCCTCAAAATTTTACAAACTTTTTTTCATCGATAAATACATATTTGTCTCAATATTTCTCGTACTTATGTTCAGTTCTTTAAACGAGCCGCTTGGCCACAATTTCTACCGAACGAACAGACTCATGTGACGGAATATCCTTTATCGAAGTTAAAAATTGTCCGCCGTGGCGTTGGGATCTTAAATTTATCTCCCTATAGCGTGTTTTAAATTTGTTATTAAAATCTTTGTTTTGTAGATTCCTTAGGATTACACCGTGTTGAAAATCCATCTCATACCGAACCAGCTGTGAGTTTACACCTGTATTGTCCTCCATTTGACAAGTGTGGAGTATTCAACCAACAAACAGGACAAAGGACATCATGCTGCGTTACCTTCTGGTCCCAATTTGGCGAGAAACGTAATAAGGTAAGTTCGCAAAAGCATTTAACGACAACATTTGTTTTTTCATTGAAATTACGCAAACATTCCACAGTTACGCATTGATTTTAAGTAGTAAACAATGAATCATACGCACGTGTTTCAAATTACACTTGTTTATCAACAATATTATTAATTTCATTCACAATAAACATCAAAATTGTTGGGTCGTGAACTCCTCAAGGTTTTTGCCCCGGATTTTGCAGCAACTTAATTATGGGCATGCTACGCGCAATCGCGCGGAATATACAGACCCTTTAGGGACTCCATCGAACCCTTAAATGAAGTGGTGAAAAAATGTACGGTGCCATTGTCATGCTACCGAGACTTTCGCTAGGCAATTTATGATCATTAGTTTCTTAATGCTCTGTTTAGCGTAGTTCATATATCTATCTGCCAGATTTTACCTAGCCAGTGGCCAAAATCTCCATTATATGGCAACCAACTTGTCAATCGTCGGTACTCTCAATTTTTCCCTGGTCAAATTTTACTAAAATAATAGATATATATTTTTAATTTGCATCATATTGTGTTTATAAACTAATTATGGGGTGAAAAGTTTTAAAAAAATTAAAAACGCTTTCTTGGTTGGTTTTTAGTTAGTTAAAATTTTTAGCGCACAACAACAAAGGCTTTTTGCGCCTAACGCAGCCCATCTAAATCACTACACTACATATTAAAAACAATATACAGTGAACGGACTACTCGGGGGAAGGGGTGTCCGTTAAATGCGATTGTCCGTTAAATCCGAATATCCTAAAATGGTGTATATGTGTATTAAATTAAAAGTACATAAATTAAATTACAAATCATATATTTTTGTATAGCGAATTTCGCGATATTTTTGCTATACAATGAGTTAGAACAATAACAAAGTAATATTTATTTATGAACAAAGTATAACATAAGAATTTATCTGTACAATATTTACAATACATAACATGAATAATTCAATAAAAAATTTATTCGGAATCTGATAACGGAAAATTTGAAGACGACGTGCTAGGTTGAGGAGATTTTTGTTTAATTGGCTTGAAGAATGCGTCCAATTTGAATTGCATTTTCGAAAATTGTTGTTTGGTAACAACAATTTCCCTAAATTGGCGAAAATGAGAGAAATATGGTTGCACGTCTGGGTCTGTCGATGAGTCGATAAACGAGATTAAATCGTCAAGACGATTCCATACTTGGCTCAGTTTAATTGCTGGCTCTTCTTTTTCATCGCTCTCGTCGTCCGTTATATTTTGACCCATAACTTCTTCAGCTATCTCACTTTCCGACATTATTTGAAAGCAATTAGTTCAAAATAACTGTGAGTTAAGAAAAAAAAAAAAAATTTTTGAGATCTGAAAATTTTGTCCGTTAAATCCGAAGTCCGTTAAATCGGGGTCCGTTGCATAATGGCTAACTGAGATTGTATTTTTTGAGATTATTCAAAAACTCCGTAGCTCTGAATGGATGAAATGAAGTTAATTTTGAGATCTACAGTCGAAAATGCATATAGCATATTTCTTTGGTTTAAGCGGAACTAGATTTCGAAATCTAGAAACTTTTAAGGATTCAATGGGACTATACTTTATAACAAAAGCCTCACAATCAATCGTTCGTGATAAAGCTCGTGAAAACTTAAGAAAATAAAAAAACCGTTAACTTCCGCTTAAATATTTGGGATAGACCATAGATATGCACATTTTGAGATAAACCCAGGAAAAAAAATTGTAAAAAATCGAGATCCATTACTTTTTACGATTTTCTGGCCATATTCAAAGGTTTTTATTTAATAATTAATATTTTTTAGACAATTTGGGTTATCAAGGCCTTAATTTTTGTATACACGATACAAAGAATGAAGATTACAAAAATTCAAACCGCAGGTCTTTTACTGCTTTCAAGAAAATTTCTCAATTTCTCGAGCTTCCTTGAATTCCAAATTGGCAATTTTAAAAATTGAATTTATAATAATAATAAACTTGAATTAACATAATATTTGATTGTTACAGGAGATCCAGGATACTCGTGCTCCGGAGGATAACTAAAAAAACTGACTTAATTTTAATCTACTTAAAATTATTACCAAATATAGTTTTAAGATGGTTTTGAGTACAATTTATCAATAATGATAAAGCTTGGTATTACAGATATTTTATATAAATATATTATATATTAATTATAAGTGACTAAACAAATAATTTGTGTAATTATAGTAATAAAAAGTAATAACAAATTGTCTTTATTTCTTTAAAGATCTGCAAAAAAACTCAATTTTTGTCTGTCAGATTCACGCAAAAACTGGTGGATATATTTTCATCAAATTTGGTAGGATGATATAATAAAACCAGGATTCGAACATAGGTTATATGGCATCTCAAAAATGTTATTCTAAGAGAGTGTTTCGGAGTTATAACAATTTACTAAAAACTTAAAAATCTTTCTTATTATTGACTTAACAGCAAAAACAATAGATGACAAAAATAGTTTATAATAAGAAATATTTTATTTCTAAGAATTTTTTCATTTAAATGAATATTTGCGGAGTTACGAGTGGACACCCTAAAGCTAAACTTTTGAAATGTCTCCCTTATTATTAACTTAACAGAAAAATGTATATGACAACAAATGTTTATAATAAAAAAACAAATATTTTTTGTTTTATGCATCTTTTCGATTTGATGAATATTTACGGGGGTAACCCTAACTAAATTCTTAATATTTACTTTACATCTAAAATGTATGTAAGAAAATGTGTTTAAAATGAGGAAGCTTTTTTTTCTGTTCAATACAACTTTGATTTAAAAAACTATTTTGGAAGATAAGAGCTGGATAAGCTATAAAGTTGAAATATCTCATCTACTTAACAGCAAAAATGAATATAACAAAAATTGCTGAAAAAAAAAATGTTAAAAAAAGATTCTTCTCTGTTCAATGTAGTTTTAAATAAGATATATTTGGGGAGATATGGGGAACGCTACCTTCCAACTTGAAATAGTTTAATTATTATATACTTACAGCTAAAATATACATAACAAAAACCGTACGAACTACGGGTACAACAGCAGAATAACTTTCCTGAGTACAGTAACAAAGGAAAAGCTCTGGTGTAAAGCCACTAGAGCGGGGGTTCTTAAACTTATGTAGTCCGAGGACCCCCTCTTGAACAACATTTTTTTTGTGGACCCCATCCCAACCCTAGGCATTTTCCGTCGTTCTTGAGACTTAATTTCTGGCTCAATAATCTTATAGGCACTACGTTATAATGAATATTGGTAAAAATGTATCGCTGGTTATTTTAATAAATGGTCTTGCGCATTTATAGATGAACATTTTTATTAGCATTTCGAATAAAAAACATAAAATGAATAAAAATAGTAGTAAAAATAATTTAAAAAGTTACAAATTATAATACGTTAAACTCATACAAACATTCAGTGCCGGACTGGCCCGCCGGGATACCGGGCAATTTCCCGGTAGGCCGGGACTATAAGGATCGATTCTTGGATCTATGGGACCGGTCCTTAGACCAATGAGGCCCTTGACCCCATGGGGCCGATTTATTTAAATTTTCCAGGGCCATAGAATTTTGCCAGTCCGCTACTGCAAACATTTCTTGGTCAAAATAGATCTTATTATAATATGTTTTCTGTAAATAATTTGCAGTTGAATAAAAATAATTAAATTTTTACTAATTATAGTTTAGTTATGTCAATAACTAGTTAGATAACAACAAATACAAAAAGTCTTCACCATGTAGGATTTTTATTAAATGAGTTATTTTAATAAAAGCGAAAAGTTGGGGGATGTAAAGTTAATGTCAAAATTGTTTCGCCGATCCCCAAGAGTCCGCGGACCCCAGTTTAAGAACCGCTGCACTAGAGAGATGGTATAATATCTTTGGAGTATCGCAGGAATAAATATTTGAATGTTAAGGGAGACCATACTGCAAAATAATATATATTTTAAATCTAAAAACCAAACTTTCATTATGATGCTGTGAATTTATTGGGTAGCCGACCGGCGTAGCGTAGTGGTAACACACGTGCCCTGCATTGCTCGGGTTCGAATCCTGTTCAGGCATGGAATTTTCATCATGAATAATTGTCCTGGCTAATTGCCTAAGTTGCAAAGGCTATAAACGTGAAATAATAAAAAAAATAATATTGTGTAATTCTCGTAAATAATTTTCTAAATCAAGCCATCCTTGCTTTTCAATTGTTCGACTTGACAAATATTCTGCCAGTCCACAAATGGCGGACAAAAAATCTTTTCTAAATCTCGCACCAGTAAAAGTTTCCCCGCTAATTAAAACATTTAGATGGACATTTTTAATTATTGGAATAGTATATGGCGCGAAAAAGCGTAGATTTCTAAAAGACAGAGAAGTAGGAATACGTGAAGAAGAAAACAAACAGAAAGCAATAAGAGATGCACAGATAGCTGAAGAGAAACAGATCGCTTCAGATAGAGATATACAATATTTAGAAGATTTATTTATGGGAAGAATTAAGGGATAATGGTTTTAAATTTTGAATGTAGTGACATTTTACTGAAATATATAGATATAAGATTAATGACATTTTCTCTTTCTGTCCCTTTTGAGTGCTGTCAGTTGGGTTGACTTTTGACCTTACTCATACAAATCCTCCATTTTGATCTGTTAATTGTTGTCACCTGGTAGTTGAAATGTCGCTAAATAGGTCAATTCTGGCCCCCGTTTTTTTCAAAATATGTTTGATGAAAATATAAGTACGTTGACGTATAAAAAGGAACACCACGATAATTTACTATGATTAACAAATATTGAAATAGCAAATATATAAATAAAATTAATTTACAATCTAAAAATGAAATTATATCTCTTTTTGTTTTTTATATTTTGAATCCCTGAAAAATATGGCCCACGCCGACATAAGACAACTTTGAGTTGGCCTGCATTGAAAAAGGTTGCCCACCCCTAATTAAGACTATAATTTTTAAAAGCTGGTACAAAATTGTAAACGATTTTTCAAAAAAAAAAAAGTACGTATCGCAAAATCTGAAATTAAAAATACCGGTAATATTATTCAGTAAGCATTTTGTTACAGATTGGAGAAACTTTTTTTTTTTTTTTTTTATTTAAAGTTTTAGGTACATCGACTGCGGGGTCATTAGTACCTTATACATTGTAAAATTATACAGGCAATACATAATTGTAATAGTACATTAATACACAGATTGAATTAGTTATTAAACATAATAGTAATAATAAAGTTGTTGTATGGAGTGGGTATGGTGTAATGCTGCTAGTCGTAGGGTGGGTCGTTTATATGACTTCGTATAGTTGTGTTTCTCTTAAAAATTTAAGGAGATTTGTTATTGTTGTTGAGTTATTACCTAGAACTTCAGACAGAACTTGAGGAATGTTACATGTGGTCCGAATGTGTTCATATTTTTGGCATTCTAGAAGTAGATGGGGTACCGTCTTTCTTGTCTGACATGTGTCGCAAATTTCTGGGTCTTCTTTTCTGAATATATAGCTATGGGTTACTCTAGTGTGTCCTATTCTCAATCTATTTAATATTATTTGTTCTTTTCTTGTGCCGTCCACTTTCCAGGCTATGGTGTCATGTTTGATTTGCCTCAATTTATTGTTTTGGACGTTGTTCCAATTGTTGTTCCATAGAGTGTTTATTTTCTGTTTAATTATGTTCCTATAGTCGTATAGTTGGATTGGTAAGTCTGATGTTGGGGAATCTGTAGTGGCTGCCTTGGCTGCGACATCTGCTTTTTCATTCCCAGAAATTCCGACGTGGGAGGGGATCCAAGCTATCCTAATATCTATATTCATATCTTTCAGTTTAGTAATTTTCTCTTGTACTTCAGAAAGCAATTCATTTCTTGGGTACATTTTTTGAAGTCCTTGAATGACGCTTAATGAGTCAGTGTAAATGATGAATTTCTTAGTAGTAGGATTTTCTTCTAAAAGTAGGGTGAGACTCTTTAATATAGCTATTGCTTCAGCACTAAAAATACTGCTCGGCGTGGGTATGTTGTATTTTTCTGTTCTGTCTTCCATTACAATTGTCGCGCCCAGTTTTTCTTCGATTTTGGAGGCGTCGGTGAATATGTTGTAGTAATTCTTGTAATTTTCTTGAAGTCTGTTGAACTCCTTTTGGTATAACAGGTTGCTGGTGTTTTCCTTATTTAGACGGTTTAATGTTAAGTTACATTTTGGTTGATGAATTAACCATGGTGGTACGGAGCTTTTGAATCGTTTTGTAAATTGGAGTGGTATTTTGATGGATAGGTCGGAGAATAGCTTTTGAATTATATTATGGTAGGGTGTGAGATGTTTAATTTGTAGAGTGTTGTTATGGTATTTGTAGATGTATGGAAAGCTTGGGTGGTTTGGTCTAGAGGCTATATTAATTAAATATTTTAACAATAATTCGGTTCTTCTCAACTCTAATGTTTTTTCATTTGCTATAACTTGTAGGCTAATTATAGGACTGGTGCGAAGGGTTGGAGAAACTTACATTAGGAAATTCGAGTTACACCAAGTCTCCTATGTAGAGACAAAATATCGCCTCTCCGATTTGCAATTGGTTCTTTTTATTCAGCTTTTGTAGGAATTGGTTAGTGAAATAATAGACCGGTTGTTTCTATTGCTTACAATTTGATTAAAAACCCGTTATTATCTACTACAAATTTTAAAAGCTGGCAAAAAATTGTTGATGATTTTCAGTTATAAAATAATATGATAACACTGTATCTGTTATAAGTAGGGGTGTGCCGGATATCATTCGAATTACTTTGCATATATGCTTGCGTTAAAAGTACTCAAGGAAGAGTAAAATTTACTCTGACGTTTAAATTGATAATTAGTCGAGCATCACTCTACTTACCCAACGGTAAGTAGAAAGGTCTAGTGTCTAGGGTGCGTTAAAAATTAGAGTAAAATTATGCAAAGACAATGATTTTGAACCTAACTAAATTATGTGTCATTTTCCGGGACTTATAAACAGGCATTTAATTAGGCATGCTTGTTGTCGGCGCTTGTGGACACGTAGAAACATTAGGCGCTTTCCTTTTACCACAATACTTAAGTATTCTTACCTTACTTAAGTTGATAAAAGTTGTAAGGGCGTTCCATTTATAAGACTACAAAAGATTTTTCCTCCCCCCTCGCCCTTGCTAAGGCATTTGACTAACTTGTAAGCTTAGCTAAACATTTTTACTTGTAAAAGGAAAGCACCTATTATTACCAGTGCCTGTTTACCAAATTTCTTCATCAAAACGTGGCCTGGTTCATAATGAGTGTACCTGTAGTTGCTTGGGGGTGTAATATATCTTCTAAAACATGCCATTTCTATAGACTATACGTTAGAAAGCAAATTTATAACAAAATAATAAAATGTATTCTGCCGATAAGTAGTTGTAAATGATAGAAATTTTATTAATAAGTATCAAAAAAATCAATAAAACAACAGAAAAGTGATTGTACGCTTCTTGTAATCTAATAAATAATGTTTCAAAGATTCCTGTTATTGATCGGCGTATGTTTCAAGCTCCGAGAAGTACCAATAACAGTTGTACGTGCCTGGGTATATTTGAAAATAAAGCGATATTTATTCTCGCTGCTCGGTGCAAATTAGCATGCGCTTATAGCCGCCGATAACAATTTTTCTACGTATTCGTCCTCCAGTTAGCATGCTTTGGTTTGTATGTGATCCCGCACATCACTAATTTTAAGTATTAAATACTTAAAACTGAGTCGATCTCTGACTCTACAGTATCAAATTTATTAAGAAATATAAAAGATTTACTGCAGCAAAATGATGAACTAATACTTACCATTATTATTCTAGAAATAATGAATCCACAAATTAAAAAACACAGTCCAAAAATAGATTTCGAGGTAAATTGTCAAAATTTTCAATTTTCTGCTTGTTAAAAATGTGTGCATACTATACTTTTCTTTTTACGCTAGGTAGTGGTAATATAAATATATAAACATTGATGCGCCAGCTACTTATTTGCAGTGCCGGTCCATGGTTTTGCGAGGCCTGAGGCAAGACATTAAAATTGAGGCCCTTTAAATGTATCCAGTGCTTCAAGGTATATCTTGGACTTTTCTGAGGTGTGGGCTATTTAGCCTCACTCGAAGACCGGGCCCAGCTTATCGTTTGCATAAATTATACCACAATTTTAAATAGCAAAATTCGAACACCCCCCAGCAAACATTCAACTAACGGCCGAATGCCGGCTAACTGCTTTTATGCTGGTAAATTACTGGCACCAAAAGTAAGTGCAACGCCAGTATTAATAATGTACTTCACATTTGTATTTCGCATTCCCCTATACGAAGTACTTTACCAGCATTTTATAAGCACTCTTCTTCACTCATACTTTTTACTTAAAACCATCAGAAATAAATCTTGCAACTAATGCGATTATTTTGCACTTTACCGTTGCTGGGCCGGCAACTGATACATCAATGGGCCAGTAACGGCCACGGGGACACCGGGGTACTGGCCCATTACTTTCAATGCCGGGGAGTATGTGCTTTACCAGTACTGGCCCGTATAAAAATGTTTGCTGGGCCCGTAATATTTCTGTAACTATTTAACTGTAATCAAAACCCAAAAAAACATTTTTATATAAAAACATGCACATAATATATTTCATCACAAGTATATAATATAATAAAACAATATTTTTTTTTTATATATTAACATTGTTAGAAAAGAATATTTGCTAAATTGAATTGACCAAAACAACACGAAAAAATCATGTTATCTTCATATAAATAATGTTTATGATTGCAATAAGTTATGTGTTCAGTAAAATTTAAATTGAATCTTAACATTGGCGCTAATAGCCTTAAATGCGTGCGCCATAACTTCAGAATTATAAAAAAATCTTATATAATAATAATAATAATAATAATAATAATAATAATAATAATTAATAATATAGATTTATATACATTATTATTAAATTTGTACAATATTTTTGAAGATAATGATAGTGCTAGAAGTTCGTTTGAGGTCTGTACTCTGGTCAACAGATACTTGCAAGCACGTGCACAAGTTGTGCACTGCACAAAAGGGGGAGCCAAATTAAGTTTTTAAAATCGATTCGTCATTCCAAACTGCGTGGGCCCGTTCAGAATTTACTTTTTCTGAACGAATACTCTGCGGATTTAAGTATAGGGATTTGCAGCTAAGCACCCTACCATCTGGTGAGCGTTTCATGAACTTGTGTACATCAGATAACATTTCGTTTTGTGTATTGGTTTTGTATGAAGTTTGTTTTTAAAGTTTTATTATAATCATTGAAAAATGTATAATACATATTGTTGTGTGCCTATGTGTAATTCATTGAAAAGAAGAAACCCGGAAATATCGTTTCATTTGTTTCCACTAATATCAGACACCGTACGGTTCGAAACAAAATTGGGAAAGCAAGAGGTTAGGAATCGACGCGATGTTTAGATAAACAATTTAAAAATTGGAAAAAAAGTGAGCCCTTATATCAAAGTTTGCTCATTACATTTTAATGATAGTGACTACAAAAAATATTTTCAATTTTGTATTTATTATCGCATATCTTGAAACTTCCTGTTATTGTGTGTGGGTTTGTAATGCACAAGTTTGTAGGCATAATGCATAAACCTTTATGAACTCTCTGTTTTTTTCAGTGACTCCACACAATATTATATGCCCAGCATTGTAGATTTCTACCCCTTGGTAAACAACACGGGAATTATTATTTCCCCCAATATAGTTAAAATAATCGACAATGGAAAACCGCCATAACTTAAAACCAGATCACAAAATGTAGTATTTTAGATGTTTACAAGTAATGTCACTTCACAAAATCAGAAAATCCCAAACAATTATTTATTTTTTGTCGTTTTTTGATACACTTTTCGCTATTATTTACTAGTAAATGTCAAGTGGTATCTGATTTAGAATAGTTTTAAAAAAATCCGCGTGGCGCTACGATCTTCAAATTTTTCCCCTATAGCTCCAAGTAAGCCCATCCCTAGGGCTCCACTGATTTTGGAGTCCAGGACCCTGCTTTTCTTTTTTTATTTTGCTTATCACTTCGATTCAAATTCTTTTAAGGCCCATTACATCGATTCAACCTAAGGTCCATAAACACCTTAATCCGGGACTGTGGATACTATGTATCAATAGACGATATTTAATTTAAAATCGATAGTAGCGACAGTGACCATGAGCCGAACTTTCTGTCAATCAGTTTTATTTATTTTTTTATTTTTGGTCTTAGTTGCTGATTGCCATTAACCAGTACATGTTATTTATTTATTTTTTTTTATTTTTGGATACCGGGAGCCATTACCGTGATTCAAACCCGAGCCCCCATAGTTAGGAGTCAGATATGCTGACCATTACTCCATGGTGACCGGATGACAAACAGTTACTTTCCACATATTGAGAAATTAATGTAAACGAATTTATATTTTTCAGTAAAATTTCATAGATAATTTATTATTAATATAAAAATTCGATGTGCACTTGAACCTAACCTCTCTTTTAAAACTTTTCTGTTTCCAGTTTTTGTAGTGCTCGACATCTAATCACTTTTGTAATTCTTGAATAGAATGATCTTCTATTTTAACTTATTTTTATTTCGCACCCGGTAAAATCGCACCCTCGCCTTCGTTGAAAATAAAGTTATCCAATATACTCCGGTAATGTACAAATGAGATATTTGTAAGACTAGTTTGACAAAAGCTCACTAGCGCTAGTGTTGCTGACGTCACTTTGGATATCGTCGTGAGATGTGAATACTATCGATTGAGAAAAAACAACTAGACCGGGAGCTCATGACATTTTTGGTCTCCGATTTCATACAGCATGCCTTTTGGAGGAGAGAATATTGACAACAAAAAAGGGATGGTACTAAACCCCTGCACGCTTTCCGGTCATAGGGAAAATTGCATTTCCACTTGCACAAATTTTTTTTGTTTTTCTCTGACTTAATATTGCTTGCCCTTTTGTCAAAAGAAAGTTATAACAAATTTAAAGTCTTTTAATTATAGGCATGCTGTATGAAAACGCGGAAAATCATATTTTTTTATTACAAGATCACATGACCGTTTGAGCCCTTTGGGACCCTCCGAATCGCATGCATATATTTAAAAGACTTTAAATTTGTTATAACTTTCTTTTGACAAAAGGGCAAGCAATATTAAATCAGAGAAAAGCACTAAAATTTTGTGTTTAAGTGGAAATGCAATTTTCCCTATGACCGGAAAGCGTGCAGGGGTTAAGTACCATCCCTTTTTTGTTGTCACAGGGTAAATATTCTCTCCTCCAAAAGGCATGCTGTATGAAATCGGAGACCAAAAACTGTCATGAGCTCCCGGTCTAAACGTACGTATCGCAAAATCTGATATTTGTAGCACCGGTAATATATTTCGAAACGCATATTGTTGCAGGTCGGAGAAACAAGTGTTCTCTAACGTAGGGTGACCATTCGTGCCGCATTTTGGATTTGGGAGGTGAGGACCTTTTTTTTTGCTCTTCACTTGGATTTGGGAGGTGAAGACCTTTTTTTTTGCTCTTCACTTGGATTTGGGAGGTGAAGACCTTTTTTTTGCTCTTCACTTGGATTTTGGGAGATGAGGATCTTTTTTTTTGCTCTTCACTTGGATTTGGGAGATGAGGACTTTTTTTTTTGCTCCGTCCCGCATTGCCTTCTTAAGAAAATGGTCACCCTACACTAACGTTCTCTTTTTGTTTAACTTTTATAGGGATTGTTTAATGAAATATTAGACCATTTGTTACTATGGCTTACAATTTGTTTAAAATACTGTTATTATTGATAGAATTCTGCTAAATATTACTGTATTTGTGATGTTAATTTAATTATTATCTATTAAAACTATACATACGAAGGCATTTTAATAAGGAAGGGCATTCAATTTATTTCTTAAATTACAAGAGCGATACAAAAATTAAATTAATGTTAATTTTCGAGTCATCTAGCTTGTAAACACTCATGCCACACCGATCCACAAGCTTTCGAATACCTTTAGTTATGAGCAAAGTCACTGATGCACCGTATCTTTATCTTCATCAACACTAACAAGAACGTAGGCAAATCTATCCTGTTTTTCATTGAAAATATTGGTAAGCAAAATTAGACGCCTTATATGTTAATGGCGAACCTGTATACTTGTAGTAAGAAACCCTATCCCCCAATCATGCCAGTATAACTTCTAACCAGAGTAAAGCCTTGTACATATTAGTGGGATAATTCTAGAGAAATGTGTACTGATCTGAATTGGATACTGAACAATTTTATAAGTTAGTCCAGATTCCATTTGAAGTGATTTTATTTGAGTGAATAATGACTTTTTACATTTAATTTTAATGATATTTTAAAATATGTTTTAAAGAATTGAAAAAAGAAATGACGAATACACCGATTAAAATTTTTATATTATAAATGATGAATTCACATCTGAAGTTAGTGCTTTTGAAAAATAGTTTAAATCATAAATCCACTGAATCACTGGGCTAAATGACCGCATATATGTACTTTTAACGCGTTGACTGCCAAGCCCAAATTGATAAAACATTGCGCGCATTTTTTTTTTAATGTACTCTTGGAATATATATTTTTAATGTTCAAATGCAGCAAATTTCTGAAAAAAATTTTGTTTATTACATTTTTTCTAAATTTTCATCCCATAATTTTCATTTGGTGTAGCTAAATAGTGAAAACAGCTATAAACTATTTCAAATCTTCACCGAATATCCGATGTGGCAGTCAATGTGTTAAAAGAGTAATTTACACCATTTTTCAAGACTACTTCCAATTCTAAGGGTTAAAGCCCAGTTATTACTCGTATGAAAATATTAGACACCACTTTCAAATTTTTTGAATATAAGACAACAATAGACATCTACCGACAGCAGTTACTGATAATCAGATTACTGATTATTAACATATTTCTTACAAAAGTGTTAAAAGGTTCTTAAATGAAATACTTGACGCATTTTACTATAAGGATACATATGAATATTTTTGACAATGACATTTACATATTGCGTTTTTATCAATTTCCAGTGTACTTATTTGTGTAATTATAAAAAAATATATACCGGGTGAATTATTTAAGGAGCAACATACATGTTTCATATATAATGTTAATGAAGTGAGTTATTTCATTTGCAACATAGCAAATTATGAAAGCAAGCTCATATCCATGGCAACAGATATGCAGTGTTTATTAGATATTATAGTTATTTGACAAATTCCTAGACGGATAAAAAATAGTAAATTAGAAACAATAAACGAATTTTTATTAGTTTGTTTATATTTACATACAAACAAAAATAATAATGTCCTTAACACGTTCGCGGACAGTACGGCTATAGCCGTCCTACTTTTTTATTCAAATATACAAATGACGGCTGTGGCAGGTTTTAATTCCATTTAAGTATATGAAAACTAGTATAAACTGTCCTATCAGGAACATACCAAACACAGTAAATGTCCTATTGTAAACAAAAATCTAAAAAAGTGAGATTTTGCAAATCTCATTGTACAAAACTGTCCGCGAACGTGTTAAGAGCTAAGTCCAAAAAATATTTAAAAAAATAATATTTTGTCTTTTCTATGGATACGATAAGCATTTGTTTTATGGCTATGTTGCTTTTGAAATAACTCACTTCATTAACATTATATGTGAAACATGTATGTTGCTCCTTAAATAATTCACTCGGTATATATACATATATTGCCACTTTTGTATTAGGGGGATCAGAAACAAATCTATAAATATTTTAGAGCACAAAATAAATTTTCCCAGAATTTTTTATCATGTATAATTACAAAATATAATTTCCATCATTATTTATTATGGCTTCCCAACATTGTACTTATTTTTTCGATACTTTATCGATATAAAATTTCTGATTTTGACGTAAAATAACTGATAGGTAATCTTCTACATCGGTTTCAACAATAAGATAGACTAAATCAAATACTAAAGGAGAAACGTCGAAATTTATTTAACAGAAAAGGAATAGTTTTTCATCATAATGCACGTCCCCACTTAGCAAAAATAGCCCGCAAAAATTCAGGACTTAAACTGGGAAATTATTACACATCCACCGTATTCACCCGATCTCGCGCTTTCCAATTTTCACCTATTTAAGTCTATGGAACATATACTCAAAATCTCGAAATATCATCAATGTAGAAAATCACATGTTCAGTTATTTTAAGTCAAAATCATAAAACTTCTATAGAGAGGTATCGAAAAATTAAAAATCTAAAATAATGGACTTTGCGGTCTCCCTAATATATATATATATATATATATATATATATATATATATATTTGTTTTACCGCTTATGCAAGCCAATTCTATGTACTCAATGGACGGTGTCAAACCAAAATTGACGTTTTCAGACCAGGGGAATGGTCTGAAAACGTTTTTCATGTTTTTTGGAGCTCTTGCACCCTGATTATATAGCAGCGATGACAGAGAAAATTTCACAAATGGTCTGAATACGAGGGTAGATCGTATATTTATATACAAATTTAGTTCACTGATTTGTCGTGAAGAGCGCGCGCCAGTAGTTTTTGTATATAACTTTTTATACAAAAAATGTACGATTCCGACTTTGTCAGACCAGCACAATTCAGTCGACGTTGTCAAGCCTTAAATCTGGCAACACTGTATAGAATGAGCTAGATAAATATTCCAGTCATGATAATTTTAGTTCATTGTAAGAACTTAAATATTTTCTTTCAATTTGTCTTACAGAAAAACGTTAAACTCAAATTTAGTTTTGGCAGACTCGTAGATACTTGAAAACAATGCATATAACCGATTTGTATCAAATTTGTTCAAATTAAAATTTTGGTATTTGCGCCATGAAATTCTTCTTTTTTTTCCAATTTAGAAATAATTACATTTTTATAGTTTATAGATTTTTTAAAGCGTGCTGAATGTTACTGCTTCAAATGAGACGTTAAATTTATTTAATATTTTTATTAGAATCCCAAATAAATGTACATTTTAATAAGTTTGAACTTTGTTCATATATTTCACAGAAAATTATTCTAATACGGACATCAATGTCCATAATTTATTCTTAATTCCAAAGAAGAACACAAAAGGTTACAAATTACAAATAACTCGTTTGAACAATTACTTTTCTTAATTGTAAAAAATAAAAATAATTGTAAAAAACAAAAGTTCCCATTTAATTTTGAGTATTGAACATTTATGTGTACGTTTAAGAGCGTACTGTACCTGGGTTACGCTCAATGGATACGTGCATTTGAAAGGGCCAAAGAATTTGAACCAAATGTTGTCGGATCAATTTGATTTTTTTTTTTAATTTGAATATAAAGATTGGCTCCGTTGGATTTAAGAGTTAAAATTTGGTTTTATTTTTAATTTTCAGTTTTACAATGTTCTAAACTTTGTCTAACTTCACATCACTGTTCCTCCGTAAATCAATAACAATTGCAAATTCCATAGCTAGAATCCTATAGATTGTACTTTTATCTTTAAAATGAGCCATTATTTATGAAAATTAATTAATATTTAGCACCAATTCTTTGGCCCACACCGAAACACTATTTATATGAAATACTGGCATTTCCAAGCATCGAGAGATGTATCCATCTGGTAGCGTGGTTTTAAACTAATCTAATCATAGTAGAGGGAGTCTTAAGCTCCGCCTTCGTTTCCTACACATATCTTTGAATTCGGTTGAAATGGGTAACAGAAGATCTTTGGAATAAAACAGTTTGTGACGTCAAATTTACCTGTTTTATTTTAGACTTTCCGTGGTAGAATACAAATTCATATTGACACAAAAAAATGGTCCCAAAAATTAAGTTAAATAATTATGGCCGGCTTCTGAAAGCTTAGTTAACTATAACCAAATGGTCAGAACATGGTTGTTATGGTAACGTATGGGATTGTTATACTGTAATCGAGTTTAACCAAAAGGTTAAATCAACCCCTAAAGGGGCGAATCTATGATTATTAACATAATTTTTTGATGATAAAAAAAAAACTATTATTTCTACAAAATTATATGTAAAATCAGAATTGGTAATAAATATTAATCACTTTTCACATACAAGAGCTTATTTTAAAGATAAAATTACAACATAGAGTGGTTAAGTGTTAACATTTGTAATTTTTATTCATTTACTGAGTAACAGTCATGTGAAATTGAAAAAAGTATAGCACTGTAAAATTGAAAATTAAAAATAAATCAAAATACAAATTTAAACTTATTAAAATATTTAATTTATTTACTTTATTTTTTATTAAAATTTATTTACTTATTTACTTATTCAAATTTTGATATTTTCTTTCATATCTTGATATTAAAAAAAAAAAATCAAATTGATTCGAATATATTTAATCTATATTTTATGATTCCCAAAAATACAGGTTGATTTATAAATATTAGCACTTTTCCCTCTCCCTGTAATCTACTTCCACTTTGGTCACTCCCCCAATGACGTAATACGACTTCTCGCCACCGCACCCCGCGTGCAACGATGGACTTTGGAGGTGGCAACATTCGCCTTTTAACTTCAAATTTTAAGGTGCCATATCATAGACTCGAAACCTGGTTTCACTCTGTCATGACATTAAATTACGAGAAAATATATATAGCTCTTGTTTTTTGAATGTCAGATAAATAAACCCATAGAAAAAAAGCATATCAGATAGACAGAGAGATTTTTTTTGTGAATTTGGTCTTACATTCACTTGGAACATGTAGAAACGAAAAATAGGTACCAAGAAAAAATTATGTGAAGTGTGAATTTTCACACGTTTCAGGGTTTCGCAGGTATTTAGTGAATGATGATTATTTGGGAAGCCAAAACAAATTTTATGTTAAAATATTTTTTATTAATTTTAATTCGAATGCCTAATACCATTATTTGGGTTTCTAAAAATTTGCAGTTTTTTTTTTTATATAGAAAGGTTCATTAATATTATGAAAATTGCGCCTACGGCTTCCATTGGTTGTTTAAGTCATAAACTCCGCCCCTCTGATTTCGTATACATTCAAACATAGAATTAAATTATAATATCAACACTTCCCACTGGTTATTAAATTTACGCTTTTAAAAATTAAATGCAACATTTGCCAAAATATAACTAGAATTTTGACAAAATAATTTAAACAAAATAAAAATGCAAAAAAAAAAACAGAAAAATAGAAATTGACGGGAGTTGAACAGTAGTTTGCAACTTACGAAGCGAGAACGTTACCACTGATCTACGAACGTTCACTCCTTTACTGTGTTAAATAGCGGATTAAATATTTTACATATTTTAGTTAAAAACACAAAAAATGCGTTATTTTCCGAAAACATAATCTGATCAAAAATTCCTGTTTTACTATTCCGGTTCACACCAATGTACATTACTTAGAATTTTTTCAGATTTTTAGTTTAAACCATCTGGGTACAGGGTGTGGGACAAAATTTTGCACAATTCTCGCAAAAATCGCGTCAAAATAATTTATTTTGCAAAAATCAAATTTTGATCGTTAATTCAGGTTTCAAGGGCTTTCATTTGATACCATACACAGAATTGTAAAAAAAAAATTTTTTTTTCTATGAGCATATATTTGCTTATATTTTTAGGGGATTATGTTTTTTAGATGTTTTAGTATTTTTCCTATGTGCGGGTCAAAGACTTGTATAAGCATGTCAAATTTCAACTCTCTAGGTTTAGCCGTTTGGCTACAATTTTTACCGAACAGACAGACAGACAGACAGACAGACAGACAGACAGACAGACGACAAAATGACGGTATAAGGGTTTTACAAAACCCTAAAAAAGAACAGATTTAACCTCCAATTTTATTTATATATGTAAATTTTCCACAACTTTGTAAATTTCACTTAGAAGATAAAAGGTTGTTAAATGATGCTTGTTGTTACGTTTCACAGATTAGTTCACTGACTGTAGTTTCGGCTCACCGTAAATTTGAGAATTGCCAGAGCCGAAACTGCACTCAAAAAAAAAAAAAAAAACAGTGAGATATAACAAAAAGGTCTAATTAAACAACCTTTTACCAATATTATTTTTTTCTCGTTTATGATCCACCTGACACGCATACTTCTTTTTGGTGTATAGAATTTCGTTTATCGGTGATTCTAAGGATCTTGCTTAATTTTACTTATCACAAGCAAGCCTGTGGCTGCCAGCAATAAATCGTTTGTGCTTGCCGTTGACCGCTCGCAAGTAGATAATAATTAAATTGTTAAAATAATTTGTGTAAAAAATATTTAGACAAATTACGGGCTCTGCTTAGCAACCGGCTATAAGCTGTACGGGCATTTCTGTGTGCGCTAAAAAATAGACGTAATCCTGTCTATATTACTCCTACATGTACACAGATTGAAAATGTGGTCACAAAACTTGAAATCAAGAGATCTAGACTCATCTCGCGCTATCGCGTCAATGATGATGATGACTTCTCTTTATTTTTCATATGAGAAATATAATTGTAAATATTACCTTTTATTATCACGACAGTAATAGTTTACTGAATTTATACAGTAATAAATGTCCTTAATAACAAAATACGTAAATAATACGCCAATATAATTAAAACCAAGATACAATTTGTAAAAATATATTTTAATGCGCAGTACAACCTAGTGGCTGTGCTTTTCGGGTCAGGTATGCGACAGTATTGACTAATATTTCTTCATTTTATTGAGTAACAAAATTATTTAATTTGAAGTGTAATCATTTTCAAAAACGCGTGAAAAAAAACAGCACAGGAGGATCCCCCGAATATATTTTATGTATAAAATAATAATCGGCATATATTAAATGTAATTACTAACTTATGATCAAAAAGTCTTTCAGTCTCAGATGGCTTATGTATTATAAATCGCAGATCTTCTTTTGTTAATTGAGTATTCATAATGCACGTGTCATTTGTCGAAAAAAAATGAGATTTTCTTATATAAAACATAGCCGCCCGAAGAAAGGACATTTTGATCCACATGTTACATTGCAAATACGTATATGAATTATCAACAAGTGTTTTTTCACATATAATATTATTATAATTTATTTAAAATGCACTCTTGAGTGTAAACATACTCCTGAACAGTAGGACTGAATGAGTCGGTTTGAATGTTTTCAACTTTACAAATCATATTATACACTATGATAAAATTGGCAACGTCGCAAGGCCTGACAATGTCGATTGAACAACACTATTTTATACAGGTGATACTGAAAAAGCGGTTCCATATACTGGGTCTAATAATGTTTATTAAACATAGCGAATTTTTTTTTTGAGATTTTCTTACCCCTCTCAGTGTGCCCTGAGAGTTATAACTGGTAGATTCTATATCTGGCATATATACACGCGAAATCCTTTAAATAACGGTAGGTCTTAGGTCGCCTGTTGGATATCATTGGTCTGACCACGTCGGTTGTATCAATATATATATATATATATATATATATATATATATATATATATATATATATATATATATTTGTTTTACCGCTTATGCAAGCCAATTCTATGTACTCAATGGACGGTGTCAAACCAAAATTGACGTTTTCAGACCAGGGGAATGGTCTGAAAACGTTTTTCATGTTTTTTGGAGCTCTTGCACACTGATTATATAGCAGCAATGACAGAGAAAATTTCACAAATGGTCTGAATACGAGGGTAGATCGTATATTTATATACAAATTTAGTTCACTGATTTGTCGTGAAGAGCGCGCGCCAGTAGTTTTTGTATATAACTTTTTATACAAAAAATGTACGATTCCGACTTTGTCAGACCAGCACAATTCAGTCGACGTTGTCAAGCCTTAAATCTGGCAACACTGTATAGAATGAGCTAGATAAACATTCCAGTCATGATAATTTTAGTTCATTGTAAGAACTTAAATATTTTCTTTCAATTTGTCTTACAGAAAAACTTTAAAATCAAATTTAGTTTTGGCAGACTCGTAGATACTTGAAAACAATGCATATAACCGATTTGTATCAAAATTGTTCCAATTAAAATTTTGGTATTTGCGCCATGAAATTCTTCTTTTTTTTTCCAATTTAGAAATAATTACATTTTTATAGTTTATAGATTTTTTAAAGCGTGCTGAATGTTACTGCTTCAAATGAGACGTTAAATTTATTTAATATTTTTATTAGAATCCCAAATAAATGTACATTTTAATAAGTTTGAACTTTGTTCATATATTTCACAGAAAATTATTCTAATACGGACATCAATGTCCATAATTTATTCTTAATTCCAAAGAAAAACACAAAAGGTTTCAAATTACAAATAACTCGTTTGAACAATTACTTTTCTTAATTATAAAAAATAAAAATAATTGTAAAACACAAAAGTTCCCATTTCATTTTGAGTATTGAACATTTATGTGTACGTTTAAGAGCGTACTGTACCTAGGTTACGCTCAACGGATACGTGCATTTGAAAGGGCCAAAGAATTTGAACCAAATGTTGTCGGATCAATTTGATTTTTTTTTTAATTTGAAGATAAAGATTGGCTCCGTTGGATTTAAGAGTTAAAATTTGGTTTTATTTTTAATTTTCAGTTTTACAATGTCCTAAACTTTGTCTAACTTCACATCACTGTTCCTCCGTAAATCAATAACAATTGCAAATTCCATAGCTAGAATCCTATAGATTGTACTTTTATCTTTAAAATGAGCCCTTATTTATGAAAATTAATTAATATTTAGCACCAATTCTTTGGCCCACACCGAAACACTATTTATATGAAATACTGGCATTTACAAGCATCGAGAGATGTATCCATCTGGTAGCGTGGTTTTAAACTAATCTAATCATAGTATAGGGAGTCTTAAGCTCCGCCTTCGTTTCCTACACATATCTTTGAAATCGGTTGAAATGGGTAACAGAAGATCTTTGGAATAAAACAGTTTGTGACGTCAAATTTACCTGTTTTATTTTAGACTTTCCGTGGTAGAATACAAATTCATATTAACACAAAAAAATGGTCCCAAAAATTAAGTTAAATAATTATGGCCGGCTTCTGAAAGCTTAGTTAACTATAACCAAATGGTCAGAACATGGTTGTTATGATAACGTATGGGATTGTTATACTGTAATCGAGTTTAACCAAAAGGTTAAATCAACCCCTAAAGGGGTGAATCTATGATTATTAACATAATTTTTTGATGATAAAAAAAAAACTATTATTTCTACAAAATTATCTGTAAAATCAGAATTGGTAATCAATATTAATCACTTTTCACATACAAGAGCTTATTTTAAAGATAAAATTACAATATAGAGTGGTTAAGTGTTAACATTTGTAATTTTTATTCATTTACTGAGTAACAGTCAAAATTGAAAAAAGTATAGCACTGTAAAATTGAAAATTAAAAATAAATCAAAATACAAATTTAAACTTATTAAAATATTTAATTTATTTACTTTATTTTTTATTAAAATTTATTTGCTTATTTACTTATTAAAATTTTGATATTTTCTTTCATATCTTGAAATTAAAAAAAAAATCAAATTGATTCGAATATATTTAATCTATATTTTATGATTCCCAAAAATACAGGTTGATTTATAAATATTAGCACTTTTCCCTCTCCCTGTAAGCTACTTCCACTTTGGTCACTCCCCCAATGACGTAATACGACTTCTCGCCACCGCACCCCGCGTGCAACAATGGACTTTGGAGGTGGCTACATTCGCCTCTTAACTTCAAATTTTAAGATGCCATACCATAGGCTCGAAACCTGGTTTCACTCTGTCATGACATTAAATTACGAGAAAATATATATAGCTCTTGTTTTTTGAATATCTGATAAATAAACCCATAGAAAAAAAGCATATCAGACAGACAGAGAGATTTTTTTTGTGAATTTTGTCTTACATTCACTTTGGAACATGTAGAAACGAAAAATGGGTACCAAGAAAAAATTATGTGAAGTGTGAATTTTCACACGTTTCAGGGTTTCGCAGATATTTAGTGAATGATGATTATTTGGGAAGCCAAAACAAATTTTATGTTAAAATATTTTTTTATTAATTTTAATTCGAATGCCTAATACCATTATTTGGGTTTCTAAAAATTTGCAGTTTTTTTTTTTATATAGCAAGGTTCATTAATATTTTGAAAATTGCGCCTACGGCTTCCATTGGTTGTTTAAGTCATAAACTCCGCCCCTCTGATTTCGTATACATTCAAACATAGAATTAAATTATAATATCAACACTTCCCACTGGTTATTAAATTTACGCTTTTAAAAATTAAATGCAACATTGCCAAAATATAACTAGAATTTTGACAAAATAATTTAAACAAAATAAAAATGCAAAAAAAAAACAGAAAAAATAAAAATTGACGGGAGTTGAACAGTAGTTTGCAACTTACGAAGCGAGAACGTTACCACTGATCTACGAACGTTCACTCCTTTACTGTGTTAAATAGCGGATTAAATATTTTACATATTTTAGTTAAAAACACAAAAAATGCGCTATTTTCCGAAAAAATAATCTGATCAAAAATTCCTGTTTTACTATTCCGGTTCACACCAATGTACATTACTTAGAATTTTTTCAGATTTTTAGTTTAAACCATCTGGGCTACAGGGTGTGGGACAAAATTTTGCACAATTCTCGCAAAAATCGCGTCAAAATAATTTATTTTGCAAAAATAAAATTTTGATCGTTAATTCAGGTTTCAAGGGCTTTCATTTGATACCATACACAGAATTGTAAAAAAAATTTTTTTTTTTTTTTGATGAGCCTATATTTGCTTATATTTTTAGGGGAATATGTTTTTTAGATGTTTTAGTATTTTTCCTATGTGCGGGTCAAAGAGTTGTATAAGCATGTCAAATTTCAACTCTCTAGGTTTAGCCGTTTGGCTACAATTTTTACCGAACAGACAGACAGACGACAAAATGACGGTATAAGGGTTTTACAAAACCCTAAAAAAGAACAGATTTAACCTCCAATTTTATTTATATATGTAAATTTTCCACAACTTTGTAAATTTCACTTAGAAGATAAAAGGTTGTTAAATGATGCTTGTTGTTACGTTTCACAGATTAGTTCACTGACTGTAGTTTCGGCTCACCGTAAATTTGAGAATTGCCAGAGCCGAAACTGCAATCAAACAAAAAAAAAAAAACTGTGAGATATAACAAAAAGGTCTAATTAAACAACCTTTTACAAATATTATTTTTTTCTCGTTTAAGATCCACCTGACACGCATACTTCTTTTTGGTGTATAGAATTTCGTTTATCGGTGATTCTAAGGATCTTGCTTAATTTTACTTATCACAAGCAAGCCTGTGGCTGCCAGCAATAAATCGTTTGTGCTTGCCGTTGACCGCTCGCAAGTAGATAATAATTAAATTGTTAAAATAATTTGTGTAAAAAATATTTAGACAAATTACGGGCTCTGCTTAGCAACCGGCTATAAGCTGTACGGGCATTTCTGTGTGCGCTAAAAAATAGACGTAATCCTGTCTATATTACTCCGTGATAAACGCGTATAAACGCGTATAAACGCGTGAAAAAAACAGCACAGGAGGATCCCCCGAATATATTTTATGTATAAAATAATAATCGGCATATATTAAATGTAATTACTAACTTATGATCAAAAAGTCTTTCAGTCTCAGATGGCTTATGTATTATAAATCGCAGATCTTCTTTTGTTAATGGAGTATTCATAATGCACGTGTCATTTGTCGAAAAAAAAGGAGATTTTCTTATATAAAACATAGCCGCCCGAAGAAAGGACATTTCGATCCACATGTTACATTGCAAATACGTATATGAATTATCAACAAGTGTTTTTTCACATATAATATTATTATTATTTATTTAAAATGCACTCTTGAGTGTAAACATACTCCTGAACAGTAGGACTGAATGAGTCGGTTTGAATGTTTTCAACTTTACAAATCATATTATACACTATGATAAAATTGGCAACGTCGCAAGGCCTGACAATGTCGATTGAACAACACTATTTTATACAGGTGATACTGAAAAAGCGGTTCCATATACTGGGTCTAATAATGTTTATTAAACATAGCGAATTTTTTTTTTGAGATTTTCTTACCCCTCTCAGTGTGCCCTGAGAGTTATAACTGGTAGATTCTATATCTGGCATATATACACGCGAAATCCTTTAAATAACGGTAGGTCTTAGGTCGCCTGTTGGATATCATTGGTCTGACCACGTCGGTTGTATCAATATATATATATATATTTCATTGGTAAACAAAAAATAACCATATAAACAATAGCAAATGTATGCAATATGATTTTTGGTTAGTGGTGGAACTGACATATCTGCACAAATTTTATTGTTGAAGATTGGGGATACGAAACAAACAAGAAATTTAAGATTATTCCTCATTAATTTACCTTTGTACGTTTCCCCATGTGCAGTCCTTAAGTACCAACCTTTAAAATTAATAAAATGAGCGGGAAATTCAAACGCCTTTCAATCGATTATAAACGCTCTGTGTATAAAACATGACATTTTTAATATCATTACAGCTTTGAAACTGCTTAACATCGAAAATGCAGTCCTGCAATATTTGAGAATTACTGTTGGGCTATTTTAAGCTGGCCAGTGGGACACTATAATGCGACAGTATTATGAGTGAGTGAGACATAAGTTATGCCACACAAGTACAGTCGAAAAAAAAACGCATTTATACATTATATACGTACGAGCGCTTCCCAATTTGCTGTGAAAATTCATTGCATGACTGTTACACGAATAATAACAACGTTCCCTTCTATTCCTTTTCGCTACTGCGCAACCGGCCAGCTTAAATTAGCCAGACAGCACCAAATACTTCACTTAAAAACCTTTTACCTATATTCACCAAGTAAAACTATCAACTATTCAATATATGTATTTGACATAAGAATTGTACCTGTGTTTCTGTTACATGTAACACGAATTCTATTATATTGTCAACATAATGACTTATGTTATGTCATCTTAGGTGCTTTCCAGGTAGGTGTGAAATACTCTGAACTACTCCCAAATGTTCTACTCCAATCTACTCTGAAACTTTTTACACATGGAACACTTTTGTTGAGTATTTAGTGAAAAGAGGCGCTGCTCTCTTACGAATTAACAAATGTCAAAGAAAAACTATCCTAAATGTACAAATTATTTTAAATTTTATATATTTGTGATACGATAAATGGATTTTATTTAATAATAAAAATACACAGTTATAAATCCGTCATAAATCTTTAACAAGTTGCATCAGATGTTTACCCCCCACTACAAAGGAACTCCAAGTTCTAAAATATTGGTGACTCAACTTAACGCGTATCCCTCTAGCGGCAAAAAAGCGAACACTTCGAAAAAGGTTACTGTCATTGTTTACGTATAATTCACCATGTGTTTTATTGTTTTTGTCCATTCTCACTCCATTTTTACAGCGAAAAAAGTGATAAATTTAAGAAAAAAAGATTAAATACTCCTTGTTGTGTGTATGGTAGTCAATCACAGGAAGAACATCTTCGAATATTAGATTGAAAGATTATCAGTGATTCTAAAATTTTGTTTCTATTGAAGGGAATTTATACTGATCAGATGATTTTAAACAGGTTTTTAACGTTGAATTTTTCATTTTCCCTGTCTCACATGTGCAAGAAAATCGTTTAATGTTGTGTAAATTATTGTTAATATAATTAAAACCCCTTGTTATTTCATGGGAGTGTTCCATAACTGTGTTAGTTTGCAAATATTTGACAGTTTTCTTGTGTAGAATAAATTACAAGTTCTCTTTCTATAAAATTTCTTGAGATATGTGTAGATATTAAGTATTCAAATAAATGTTTTAAGTTCAAAGTATAACATTTTATTTTCTCTGTGAATATAAGCCGCCACCAACATACAATATATAACCTCTGAAAATATTCATTTACAAGCAGCAAATTTTATCATAAAATGGATTCACATATATTTATACACTTTTTTAATACTCGGTTATAATTTAAATATACTGTATACAGCAAGAAAACGTAAATTAGACCAAAAATTGATTATAAACCAATACTGTTTACATACGTTGACAGATGACTATCCTTTTTCGTGTCAAAAGTTCACAAGGCGATAGTGGCGCCGTTTCGGTAATTATAGTCGCGAATAGATAGGTACTTTAGGGGACGGGGGAATGTAATTCTGGAGTAGTTTAGAGTGTGAAGTAGTTTTACTTGGTACAACCACTGAACTGTTGGGAGTAACTCAGAACTACTTACTCTTTTTGATAGCCTGGAAAACGCCTTTTGTGATAACTGGAAATCAGACCCTTTTGAAATAATTTATGGAAGTTATTAAGATTCAATTTAGATCTTACTGATATCAAGGAACAATCAAATGTTATCATGTGTATCTAGATGCTGTGGGATGATGCAATAAGGAAACAGAATCGGCAGAAACACATGGAGGGTTGTCGATATTCTCAAATTCCTTATTGGTCATTGGTCAGAATTTTAAGTCCTTTATTGCTTGCGGCAGATCTGGTAACTTAATATCCTTGATTTGTTGTGGAATGTTCATATTTTTCACTGCTGATACAGCTCTTGCAGGCGCTGCTGCTATTCCGGCCTAAGAAATAATATAACCTAACTTATATAATTCAAAACATATATATTTAACAGCTAGCTTTTATTTAGGAATAACATTCTCATACATCCCAAAATTTCACTTAATATAAGCATGCGGATTTTTCTAGCACTTACAACTAACCAAACACCTTTAAAAACTATTAAGACTTTGTTACTTTGAAGTATTCAGCAAGCTTAGGGCTAGCACAACCCGTTTTTACCCGGCAAGCGACTGCGATTTTTAGCCGCCTTGAGTTTGACTTTGAGACATATTGTCTACAATAAGTATGCACTGACGATCTTAATGGTTCAGTTGACACTTGTTAAAATGGCACCAGTGTAAATAGATACATTCTTATCTAAACTGTACTCCTTTGTCTTCTTCTTCTTCTTATAGTATTTTGGCTTAGGTTTTACCATTCCGCCAGCACATAGCTTTAATGAACATTTACTTTATTTTAGAGATCCTGATTAATATTTTCGAGAAAATTCATTAGAAGAGTGCAGATTTGAAGTGTTGGGTGAGATAAAACATATGACAATGAGAGAGGGGAGGGCAGGTATTCTGTTAAGTTGCGATATAGAGCGTTTGAATCTGTGTAATGATTGGGACAGTCAAAGAGTCAAAGAGTTGTGTCTGCATATTGTCCACAGGAGCACAAGTTAGTGTCAACGACATTTATTCTATGTAGGTGAGATTGAGTGTTGCAGTGGTTGAAGCGCATTCTTGATATTGTGGAGACTGTCTTTTTTGGTATAGGGATATTATGAAACCATGGTTTGTTTGAGATGAAAGGTTGAATATTATGGTGGAAAGAACCTTTGAGCATTGCAGAAGAGTGCCACTCTTGCTGCCATTTTGTTAATGCGGTTTGTTCTACTCCTTTGTCACTAGCCTCACATAGTGTTTAGAGAGCGCTTATTAGATTTATTATTAATTAAAAATGGAGGATTATCGTGATATTGAAAACTGAGTCATGAAATAGAATCTCGCTTATACAATAATGAGATTCCTGAGTACAGTTACAAAATGCAATAGACTTGTAGAATGATATTAAATTAATAAAAGTTAGTATTTACAACTCAAAGAATAGCAATCATTATAACGATTAATCAAATTATTATAGAGCAAAAAATAATAATATCTTATTCCATAAGAAAATTATTAGATATTTAATATTAAAGAGTTTCAAACGCCGCCCTTTTAGTGACGTAGCTGGCCACAGGAGTGTCATATGGCGTATTCGATTAAGTGCTCTGCTATGCACTCAGGTCGCTCGGCGAGCAAGTTTCGTATTCGACTGGCCGAGCACTCGCTCTAGAGTTGTTAAAATCTCGTATTCAACTGAGGTCATTGTTCCGAGAGTGAACTGCGAGCATTTTTTCTTGCTCTGGCTAAAGTCACTAGATTATACAAAGTAGCGCAACGGCGGCCATAACACAAATGATTATCAGTGATTCCAACAGTAAAATAATAAGAAACTAGTACTAACAAATTTTTTATTTTAAACATTGTAATCACGATTTTTTTAATCAAAGATGCACTATAACAAAATTGTGGTACAATTTCAATTATTTTTTTATTTTTATTAAATAAAATGGATATAATATATAAATTTAACTGAAACTTCACCTTAAATATTCAAACCGCTGACAAAGGAGGTTATACCCTTTTCACACTAGATCTTTAAGATCGGATGTTAAAGTGAATGTATCTTTAAACGCTAATGTGAAACCGTATGGCCTCGTCTAAACACGACTGATGTTTAAGACACAGATCTGCGTCTTAAACTTCGTACGCATTGCCAACTTAATTTCTATTATAAAAAAATACTCCTTGAATTTGTGCTGTCAACATTTTATATTATCATAAACAAGAATACTGTATTATATCGACGTTATAAGAAGTTTATACTTATTGTTATAATAAAATTATTTATTTTAATAATGTGTTTAATAAAATACAGAACTACAATAATTGAGATAAAATGTATCGACTTACATGTTAATACAGGTGTAATATATTCTTTATTGTAGTGCCTTTATTGTAGAATGAAATGAAATATCCTTAATTGTTTATAATAATTCAAAATGTGCGCCTGCGCAGACAGTTCAAAACTGGTAATTTCATGACGGTAACTTAAGGACAAAATTACTGTAGCTGATGACAGCACCAGAGATTTAAACATCAAGTGTGAAAGCATACCGATCTTAAACATCGGTGAACTTTAAGTTCACTCGTCTTAAAGAACTAGTGTGAAAAGGGTATTATTAAATTAGAGCGAGAAAGAGAGATGTGACAGCGCAGACGCAAACTTAAGAACGTAAAAATTGCTGCTTTAGTTTGCTAAATAGGGGAAGCAATGTTGCCAATCAAACCCTGGGGTCTGTCGGCTTCTTCAAAGGCTTGCGCTACTTTGTATAATCCAGTGACTTTAGCTCTGACTAAAGAGTCAATATAGCGCCTAGCGGTATTTCAAAGCTAGTATGTTTATTAGAACTAATTGAATCTTCATCAAGTAATGATGTATCTTTTTGTTTAATAAATCAAATTAGGAAATTAAAAGACATAAAATAATTTAAAAAAAGTAACATTTTGCTAATATAAATAAACAGAAAACAAATAAATTATTGCAATATCAAAAATAAAATAATAGAAAATATACATTAAGTATTATCCTGCACTGTTTACGCAAGGAAATCACTGTATTTTTAAATAATTAAAAATAACAATAATAAAAACATATTCGATTGGGAGTTGCTATGGCGCGCTAGTAAAACTCAGATCGAGCATGACGTCATTTGCTTGCTCGCAGAGCAATTCCAGAGTGGTCCAATCGAATACGCCATTAGATGAATATGTGCACAAATTACGTCATTGATACCCGTTTTTTTATTTTCGTTAATGATTAAAACCAGGGCTTCGAACCGTTATTTTTTTCGTTTCGGTTTTCGTTCCGGTTCAATTAAAAAAATATATATCGGTTCGGTTCCGGTTTTCGTTCCGGCAAAAATAACGGTTTTTTTCGGTTTTCGGTTCGGTTCCGAGTGATAAATTTGTAAATGCTTGTATTTGTAATAGAAATTTATTTTCTGCTATAATTTAGTAGAACATTTTATTCCTTATTTTGTACCCCTCCCCCACCTTCCGTAATAATAGAAGCGCATTTTTTTACTTATCAGTTAAAAAAATTACGATTTTTTTTCTGCTCATCAGTTTAAAAAATAGTCTTAAATAAAATGTATTTTATATTCACTCACATAAACATTATCTGAACCGAAATAAACCGATATTTTTTTTCGGTTCAGTCCGGTTTTCGTTCCGACAAAAATAACGGTTTTTTTCGGTTTTCGGTTCAGTTCCGGTTCGAAGCCCTGATTAAAACAGATGTTCAAAATATAAAATGATATAAAAAACTTTATGTTTGACAATATTAGCAAGAAATTAAAATAAAATTAAATGCATGAATGTTCATACACTCGAGAGAAAGAGATAATAAACGTATGTCGAATACTAATAAGCAGACCATCTACTGACGGCAGTCACAATGACGTAAATTTTAAAATGTAAAAGCAGGGCTTCGAACCGTAACTGAACCGAAAACCGAAAAAAAACGTTATTTTTGTCGGAACGAAAACCCGAACTAAACCGAAAAAAAAATATCGGTTTATTTCGGTTCAGATAATGGTTATGTGAGTGAATATAAATTACATTTTATTTAAGATTATTTTTTGAACTGATGAGCAGAAAAAAATCGTAATTTTTCTGACAAGTAAAAAAGAAATTGCGATTATATTATTTCAGGGGAGGGGGGAACGCACAGAACCCCCCCCCTGGCAGCAGCCTTGGTATGATTATTACAAAATAAAGAATAAAATGATCTTCTAAATTATAGTAGAAAATAAATTTCTAATACAAATAAAAGCATTTAAAAATTTATCACTCGGAACTGAACCGAAAACCGAAAAAAAAACGTTATTTTTTCCGGAACGAAAACCGGAACCGAACTGATATATATTTTTTTAATTGAACCGGAACGAAAACCGAAACGAAAAAAATAACGGTTCGAAGCCCTGTAATAAATTTTAAAAAACATTTTTAAATTTTTATATTTAAAAATGCTGTGCACTGTCGGGGTCCATTTATTGTTTATACATTTATTGTTAAAATACAGAACTACGCAAAAGCAATTTAGTTCCGCGTAAACGTTTAGAATAGCCTATAATGCTAATACTGGTTAACAAAATTATTATAAATTTAAAAAATTATTTTTAAATTTTTGTATTTAAATTGCTGTGCACTGTCGTGGACCATTTATTGTTTACGCAATACAGAACTACGCAAAAAAATCCACATTAAAATTTTCATTAGCGAAACTAATTAAGAGGATTAATTTCTTTACTTAAGCTGATACTTTATTTGATAATTTTGGTAGACATTACGTCATTAATCCTTTCTTTTAATATTTCTCGTTCACAATCGTTTATGAGACGTTCTGAAAGTAACAACACATGTTGACCAGTGCATTTTTTGTATAAAATACCCTTAAATTAATAACTACCTTAAGCCCTAGTAGCCATAAATGTGTGTACACATTTTTACCAGTTTTATAAAAAGTAAAATTTGAAAAAGTGCAATAGTGATGAAACAAGTCGAGTGTCTATTGAAGGGTTAAGAAGGGACATCCTATTCTGAGTCGCCATCCCTTGGGAGCTAATAGCCAAAGTTGCTGCACACCATTTTCTCAAAATTAAAAAAATTCTGTGGATTTTAAATTTTTTGTAAGTATTGTACAGGTAAATTTTATGTTTTTTTGATTGAATATTTTTAATAGCTCTAAGTATGTATGTTCCTTGGGCGCTAATAGCCGAAGATGCTACACACCATTTTCTTAAATTTACACAAATTCTGTGGATTTTAAATTTGTTGTAAGTATTGTGAATTTTTGGAATGTTTCAATATTTCTCAATATTTTTAACAGCTCTAAGTTTGTATGTTCTTTGGGCGCTAATAGTCTAAACTGCTGTACACCATTATTTCAAATTTCAAAAAATTCTGTGGATTTTAAGATTTTTGTAAATACTGTGCAGAAAAATGGTTTTGAAAATATTTTTTCGATTCAATATTTTTAATAGCTTTAAGTTTTATGTTCTTTGGGTGCTAATAGCCAAAGATGCTGCACACTATTTTACAAATTTCAAAAAATTATGTTGATTTTAATTTTTTTGTGTAGTATTGTGTAAGTAAATTTTTGGAATGTTTTTACGTTTCAATATTTTTAACAGCTGTAAGTATGTATGTTCTTTCGGCGCTAATAGCCTAAAGTTCTGTACACAATTTTTTCAAATTTCAGAAATTTTGTGAAATTTAAATGTTTTGTAAGTATTGTGAAGATAAATTTTTGTAATGTTTTTTACATTCAATATTTTTAATAGCTCTAAGTAAGTTTGTATGTTCTTTGGGAATTACTAGCCAAAGATGCAGCTTACCATTTTTTCAAATTTTAAAAAAATCTGGATTTTAAATATTGTTCTACGCCATTTTTCCAGTTAGGTACTAATTAATTAATGCGATCTTTTTACACCAGCATTTGTTAGTAAGTGATTTTTTTTGGCACATTTTTTTTGTCAAGAAATTTCTCAAAAAAATTGATTTTTTTAAATTTGTCGTCGGCTTTTTTGTAATCGACAAAAAAATTTTAAATTATTTTTCAAAAATATATATTTCTTTATTTTGGAATATTTTTCAATTCAATATTTTTAATACAATTAAGTAAATCTATACGTCATTCGGGCGCTAATAGCCTAAATTTCTGTATAAGTTGCTTAGTATGACATGTTCCCTAAGAACCTAAAAAGAGGGATCTATGGATGCTGAGCAACACCTTAAAAAACACAAAATATCCACGATTGCATATTGCCAGGGTTGGGGATGCAAATGTGTGTATTCAGCTTCATTGATCCTTAGCATAAAGTGCTCCCTAGGAACCTATAATGAAGGATCTGTTGGTGCTTTTCAACACCTTAAAAAACACAAAATATCCACGATTACATATTGCCAGGGTTGGGGATGCAATCGCGTGTATTCTGCTCCATTGATCCTTAGTATAAAGTGCTACCTATGAACCTAAAATGAGGGATCGGTGGATGCTTGGCCACACGATTGCATATTGCCAGGAACTGAACCGAAAAAATCATTATTTTTGTCGGAACGAAAACCGGAGCTGAACCGAAAAAAAAATATCGGTTTATTTAGGTTCAGATAATGTTTATGTGAGTAAATGTAAAATACATTTTATTTAAGATTATTTTTTAAACTAATGAGAAAAAACCGTTATTTTTGCCGGAACGAAAACCGGAACCGAACCGATATATAATTTTATAATTGAACCGGAACGAAAACCAAAACGAAAAAAATAACGGTTCGAAGCCCTGTGTAAAAGTATTAATATTTATTTTTTGCCAAAATCATAACGAAATTTATAAAATTAAATATGCCAATGTGTATAAAAACTGCTTAACCTTTATCTACCGAGCGTACAGTATACTGTACGCTAATAGTATTCGTTGTTAGCCGAACGTACAGTTTAGTGTGCGAGGCTTGTTATTTTTATGTAACGCTTGCAAAATTAATTCCGGTCGGGAGGTAATACTATGCGAACTAAATTACGTAAGATAAAGGTTAATATATATTTTCTAATCTCTCTACACATCTACAAAGCAAAAACGTTAAAAGGAACACAGGCATATGGTGCCACCTACCGAGGGGCGCCAAAACAAGTGCTCAGATACTTTTTTTGCTCATTAGATGGTTTTTGAGACACCATTTTTTTTTTTTCGCTAGGGTTTAGTATCGGGGCACATTTATACGAAGGAAAATTTACACTCCAAGAATTTGTACGATAGTATACTTTATACTACAATACATTTTATATGTATTTAATAATTTACCTAGAGGATTTGTACCTGTTAACGGTAGTTAAAAGCATAATTATATTTTAAACATTATTTCTTTAAAAACTTTTCCAGTTAAATTCTAAGATATATTTTTTGTATAAATTTTCATTGAATATAATTGGGGAGGAAGCATTCAAAAAGTGTTTTGTTACACATAAATAAAAAGTGAGATTTGGTGTCTTATAAGAGTTGATTTTTGTAAATCATACGAGTTTTTCATAGTATTATAATTGACACATTTGACACTTTTACAACATTTGGCAACACCGCTCCCATTTGCCATAAGAGCTATACTGCAAATTCACCTATGAAAGCACTATAGTAACCATTAACCAGTATATTTTTTTCCAGTTTATTTTTTATTTTCAAAACCAGATTTTAGTCAGGATTATGTCAAACAAATGTCAGAAGAAGTAAAACAGTAGAGCCCAAAAATAAACGTAAAATTGGTACGCCTGAAAAAATATTCATACTTCAAACAAAATCTGACTGGAGATAGTTTTAAAAGTTGTGTTGGATGTCGGATAGCAATGCAAATTTGAAGGAAGTATTGTGTTTCACATTATACTCGCCAAAAATTCGTAGTTCCAAGCGAAGTGCTACAAAGTATAACGTAGAACAGATTTTATTGTCATATAAATTATACCATCGTACAAATTCTTGGCGTATAAGCTTCCGTTGTACAAATAATGGCATAGAAAATTCCCAGAATTGAACCAGAGACTGCCTGTACTCCGAAATAACATAGCCTTTTTCTACATTCTATCAAAATAAATGCATACAATGAATGATCATGAACAAAATGAATTATGTCCTACTATGACATACTTTAATATATTTCTTTCCTGAACTACTCCATACCATGGCGCTAACAGCCTTCTATGTACGCCATTATTACTAATACTTTACGCCATTATGCTTTATCGTGCATGTAATTACTATCCGTAACCAAGTTATCCGTCTTCTAATAAATATAGGAATACTATACAATTCTATCTAAAAGTCTTATATAATTCAAATGAGATTTCATAGAGATTGGTACAACGTTTCGTGACTGTCACAAGAATATATTGTAGCATACTTGAAATAACTAATCTAATTAAAGCTAATATAAATTGCTTACGTGTATATATTACAACATTATTAATACAGTAGATCTATTACAAATTCGATTTTCATGGCACGTTTAGAATGACAGGTACCGGAATTCATTGTAACAGTCTCTTACGTTTAATCTAAAGCTTTTTATAATCTACCAAACCGCAGAATAAAGCTATTCATGCAGATGAAATATTTAATAATTAAAATTAAGCATATCATACAAATACAAATCCAAAACAATAGGCTGTATTTTTTTAAATACCTCTTGCTTCTCCAATTTATTTTGCTCTTCAATTCTTGTCAATATTTCAGTCATATTTGTTTCTAGTACCATTCCACCCATTACTAACTCGTTTAGAATATAATGCACTTTATCGACGTGAAATATTAAATCTAATTCACAAACATTTTCAAAACATTTATCTAATGTTTCAACAAATACTTGAATTAGATCAAGAATTCCAAGTTCACTTTCTGACGAATCAACACAGAACACAAAATATAGAGTAGCGTAATGTCGATAGATTAATTTATAGTCGCTCCCTCCAATTAAACTAAAACAATAATCGTAATAAAATATCTAATAGTATCGTAAATCAGATTAGAATATAAGTCTTACCTTCCTCCCTCTAAAAAATTACATACATTATCATCTCTTTTAGAAACTAGTTGGAATGTTTCTTTTATAATTTGCTGTTGCATATCCTCATTCTAAAAATGACCCATAAGTAAATAAATTGGTGATAATCTTTGAACCATATACTCACAAAATATTGATAAAATTTGGATAATCTAGGTTTTCCATGATTATTAAATACTAATATAGCTTTGATCATTTTGCACTAGCTACTATTGAATTAAATTAATTAATTTTTATAAACTTAACACATTTCTGAAAATTATAAACTTATCCAACTGAGCAAAATGTCAAAATTAGAGAGACATATTCAACGTGAGATAAATGTTGTTGGTCTTCACTAGATGGCATTGAACTCGCTTGCCTCCGTTCGGTGTTGAATCTTTTATCTCAATCTTCTTTCTCACTTTATAGAAGTTCCACAAAATGGCGTGTGGCAGATGCAAGAGATGTGCCAGTGATGTTTAGTTCGTAATAAAAGTGTTAATTTATAACAAAAAATGGGTGTTATTTGAAAAAGTTTTAATAATTGTAAGTTCTTAATTGATTAAATAATGGAACGGACAAAATATACGTGGATCCATGGACGATCAGGACTATTATTCGTAGTGTTTTGCCTAGTGTTGACATCTATAGAAGGTAATAATACAGAATGGTATTTAAAATTCAATTTTCTATTGTATATACTGTCTTTCAGGTGGTTTTATCATACTTAATACACATATGATAACTAAAACTGTTGTTTTATTTATTCTTTATTTTATGAACTAAGATAAATTTCTTTGAAATTATTATTATATTAACACCTTTTGTGTACACTTACAGCAAGTCAGTTATTTCTTCAATATGCCAATTTCTAAGATTGCGCCAACTAATACATAATCGCCTTGTAATTAATGAGTTTCAATTTTTTGATTACCAAATCATATCATTTCGATTACATAGAAATAAACAGAATTAATTTAAGTCTAGTTTTAAAAGGTGTTAAGTATATATCTGGCCGACTTTTACTTTTATTATTTTAATGTATGTGTATAAATTTTAATAATACACTTGCCAAGATACATTAAATGATCAAATAACAAACATTTAAAAGATATGGAAACAATTTCCATATCAATATTGTTTGAATGATAACTGTTAGAGGGGACGTTTTTAGATGCTACCCTAAAATCGAGATTGTGTGCTCTCGACAAATGTGTGGTGTTGAATTTCATGTCTACATCCACCCACCTATCAAAAGTTTTCAAAGAACGTTCACTGAACACAATAGAGTTCATGATTGAATGAAAGAAAGCTATTGTAAGAACAGTGGACCATATGTAAGTTTAAGGCTGGGAATAAATTAATATGGATGGTTAAACATTTATTTGATGAGAATCTTTTGTATTTCAATAGTGTTGGTTACCACTTCAATTAAGGAAAATATACCCAGAGTGTTTTATAAGAGATTTAGATCAAGACAGTTACGACTATTTTAATGTATCAGATTGAAGGGACCTTTTTTGAATTAATTCTTTTTTGATCTTATCAACATCGGTTTCAAAAATTCTAATCGTAGTCCTTTACCTCTATTAGTTTTTGAAAACATGCGAATATTGAAGTAATTTTGGCAAACATTTTTTTTTTTTCCAAAATCCTAAGGGTGCTATAAAATCCAAACTGCCGCGGTACAAAAATGTGAATTTTGAAAATAATCGGAAGATAAAACGGTATTAATTTAATAGGTAAATAAAAAAAATGGCACTAATATGAAGGAATCGAACCGAAAGTCCAGAACTGGGAATAATTGAAATAAAGTATTTGAACAAGTATTTCAATTACTTTCTGGTAGTTATTTGAAATATTGTATTTCAAATACTTTAAAAAAATGCTCTTGCCATTTGGATTTGCAAATACTTTTTCCGTGGTATTTGTATTTGATATTTCTTGCCTGAAAATGTCAGTACTTGAATTACTTAAGAAGTATTTCAAATATTTCCCTAGTATTTCAAATATTTTCTAATATTTAAAAATATTTTCTGATATTTCAAATATTTCCCTAGTATTTCAAATATTTCCCTAGTATTTCAAATATTTTCCTAGCATTTCAAATATTTTCCTAGCATTTCAAATGTTTCCCTATTATTTCAATTATTTCCCTAGTATAACAAACGACTGTATTGTCTGGAACAATGCAATCATTTGTTATGTCGTGTGACGTAAGTGCGTTGATTCGTCGACGCTAGTATACGTACATATTTCAAATATTTCCCAAGTATTTCAAATATTTTCCTATTATTTCAAATATTTCTTTAGTATTTCAAATACTTCTAGTATTTCAAATACATTTAATGTATTTAATTTGATTCCCTAATCAAAATTATTAATAAATACTAGGTGTGTAATTTTTTTATTCGAATAGAATTACAATTCAATATTGTTTCCTTCGAAATTACTTCCTTGAGAAGCTACACAGCGTTGGAGACGGTTTTTCCAATCCTCATAGCAGGGCTGGAACTCGGATACTGGAATAACTTTCAGCTGGTCGTTTAAATTTTTTCGAGTGTCCCAAAATGACGTCCTTTGAGGTTATTTTTCAATCTTGGGAAGAGGAAAAAGTCACAAGGACTCAAGTCAGGCGAATAAGGAGACTGAGGAGCCACAGGAATGTTTTTACTGGCCAAAAACTTTGTCCTTTTGGTCCTGTGAAAAGTTTTTTTAAAACCATTTTTGTGCAGATTCAGATTTTTCCCCAATTCAGTCAAAATCTGATAAATGGTAATGTGAGTCAAATTGAACTCTTTCCCAATCATTCTGACTGTCAACCGAAGATCTGAACGCACAAGATCCCGGATTCTGTCGACATTTTCATCGGTTCTTGAAGATGAAGGCCTTCCGCTGCGTGATTCATCTTTAATCAACTCTCTTCCTTCTGAAAATGCCTAAAACCACCAAAAAACCTGGGTCCTTGACAAAACACTGTCTTCGTAGGCCTGCTGAAGTTTTGCAAAAGTTAACTAAAAAAATATACAAATAAGATTGTTAGAATGTCATTATTTTTTATGTCAAATTTTATGCAATTTAACAAAAAAATATGTTCTATTCAGATAAGGAAACATCGTG